>JAPQWS010000007.1:5915000-6587500 GCA_028651295.1 Catharanthus roseus
ATATCTAGAAAAATCATCTACAATGGAAAGAAAGTAGAAATTACCGCCATAAGTGAGTTCCTTCTCAGGACTTTTAAATGACAATACACATAATCAAGTACAGCAATGGACTTATGTGTGCCAATTGAAAAACTGAGTTTGTGTGTTTGCCAAAAACACATTGATCACAAAAATCTAAGACATCGATTTTGTTACCATTTAAAAATTTTATTTGTTCAAACATCGCAAACCTCTTTCCCTGATGTGGCCTATCCTCCTTTGCTACAATATGGATTTTTCAGAAACATTGTTCGTAAACAATGCAGATGATTCACAAATAGTTTTACCAAGTAAAGTGTATAAGCTATTTTTCTTAAAACCTTTAAGTATGACCAAAGAACCTTTGTAAACATGCAAAATTTCATTTTCAGATTTGTAAGAATAATCGTTTGTGTCAAAAGTACCAAGAAAATTAAGATCAGGAACTTATCTAACATCCATTAGTTTCCTGGTCATACCATCATGCATTCTTATTAAAATAGATCCAATCCCTTTAACGTCACAAACCTCATTGTTTCCCAAAAATACTTTTTCTATAATCAAGAGTTTGAAAATCAGAAAACTAGTGTTTGTTTAGACTTATGTGAAAAGTGCAACCAAAACCCTAAATCCTAAACCCTTCTTTTGGATATGTCATTAAAAGGTTCTCTCTTATCAACTCTCCCTCTTACGAAAAGGCTTTCACTGTAAGATTTATTTTCCTTATGTAAATCCAAATCTTTAGATTTCAAAATATTTTTAACATCAGACAAAGTCAAATCATCTCGACCACATTTGATGGCAGATTTCACGTCGTTGGAAAACTCATTAGGTAAAGAGTTTAACAAACCACTGCAACGTTTTCATCAAAAATATTTTCACCAACATTTTGTAGTTCTAAAATTATTTTGTTTAAATCAGCAATATTTTTACAAAGTGATTTTGATGCACTAATTTTAAAACCAAAAAGTTTCTCTTTCAAATAAATTTTATTTGACAAAGATTTTACCAAATAAAGTTTCTCAAGTTTTGTCAATATTTCAAAAGTAATGTCTTTTTATCGATTTCTCTTAAAACTCTGTCACTTAAATGCAAGGTGAGATTGCTATGATCATCACCATGTTTTTCAACAAGTGTTTCCCCCTTTTCTAGGATTTTGGATATTTATCAGGACCTAAAATAGCGGGTGTAATTTTATTTTGAACCAAAACGGCTTTCATTTTCCTTATCCACATTACATAATCAGTTTTGTCATCAAACTTTTCGATTTCGAGTTTGAGATTAGACATGATGCACACAAAAAGTTCATACACAAACCAAAGATGAAAAAAGTAGTGTAGAGACAGAACTAGTGGTGAAAAAAGTCATTAGTTGTGGGCACAAATGTAACACCCTACCCAGTAAGCACCTAGCATGACTTTTAAAATTTTGGGTGCTATAAAATAGAGTTTGGATCTGATGTAGTAGAGTGTAGTGTTCTGACACTTAGTGGTAATTTATCGATAATTAGGAGTGAGAGTAAAGCTTTATTATTTTGAGCTTTTATTATTGAGGCTTATAAGTATTTTTTTAAGTGGGATTTTTCTAGTATACCTGGAAAGTGTATTTTAGAAATTTAAGTACTTGATAATCCTATATAAGATTTTATAAAATAAAGTAAAAGAAAAAAAACACTTAGGCATTAAGAAATTGCCGCCACCTCACGGCACACCCGTCACCCCACCATATCTGTTCTTTTCTTTTTTCTTTCTTTTCTCTCTTAACCGCCATAATGCCCTATATATATAAATATATAGCATGCCATTTTTGGCAACAAAAAAAAAAAAAAAAAGAAGAGAGAAAGTAAAAGCAGCCATAGTACTTCAACCTCCGGTTAGTTTTTTTCTTTTTTTTTTTTTTTCCTTCTCTTTCTTTCCATTCTTAGTAAGATTATATATATATATATTTTTCTTAACTTAGTTATTTATTTTAGGGTTTAAATGTTTTAGATATATTTTAGTGTATAGTAAATTTTGGTTCCTTAGGAGAGCATATTTTTTTTAGTTATAGGATTTTCGATCTTCTTAAAGAATTATTATGAGTATATATATGTATATATACATCCTAAGTTCATTTCGTATGATCTCAATATTATTTAGGGAATAAAATTATTTGTTTGGTACCTAAATATTAAACATTTTCTTATTATTATATTTGTAGGATCTTAGCACCAGATCTGCATCCAGGTGAGTTCACAAACCCCATTTTGTTATGTTCTTTCAAACATTAAGAGTTATATAAATATATTTTTTTATATAAATATGTTTTTTTTACAAAAAGAAAAAAAAAGGAATAACGGTTATGATAATCATAATTATTTGACTCTTTTAAAAAAAAAATCTTATTGGATCCTTCTCTGAATTCACATCAGCAGATGGAGAACATCCATTTCATCAACTGAACAGACGATTCAAAGTATAAAACTTGTTAAAGTAATAGCTCGTACAAAATGTTTACTGCTTTTGGAACAATATAACTTCGCATGTTTTTGGAGGTGTTCTCCACAATGTGTTACGTGTTCCTTAGAAAATGTATAGGAGCGGTGCTCCATATAGTTATTTTCTTGTTAAAGAAAATTATTATTGTTGCGAAGAAGAGTTTGTTTGTACACAGTATTTTTTTCTCTGGAAATATTTATATGTTGGAAAATACTCCAGTCTTGAAGAATTATAAGATTTGACATGCATAAATGTAGACCCAGTATATTTGTAAATCTGCATAAACTGGAAAATGCTCTAGCTTGAAAAGTTACATATTTTGACATGCATGAATATAGATCTGGCATTGGCATAACTGTGAAATTTGCATAAGCATGTGGTAACTGGCGAATAGGGATTTTTTGCTGAAAATATTTATGACCTGATTCTGTTCCGATGACCGGGCAAATGGCCTTTCAGTTTATAAATACATATGAAAATCCCATTACGACCAAAGTTACAGTCTAGTTATAATCATGTGTTCGCAAGCGTCAGAGGATTGCAATGTACGAGGCTAGTCCCCCATATTAGGACCTCTTCCGGTAACGTGGACGTTTCAGACTCGGAAGAGTGGATCCACTTGAAAAGGGGCATAGTACCGCGGAGGGTGTGGCTTAATCAGTCTACGTGGATACCGCATCATGCTCTGCGGTGGGGTCGGCCGCCTTGTGGAGAGTCATGAGGGACTTGAAACCAAGGTTGGTCCCAGGGCAGACCTGGTAGGTGCCCCAAGAATCTGTAGCCTGTTTTGACCAGTGACATGGAGAGTGTGGTTATTTGGAAATCGAGCACTCGTATGGTGTTTGGCTGATATTGACTACGAGATGTCGGAACTTGGTTCTGATGATCTCGTTTTGGGATCTGAACTTTGTCCGTGGAGCCCTACTGTTCCATTACATGTTCTTCCGGAATTGGGTGTAGAAGCTGCGCTGATGTGTCTTGATTCGCTCAAACTTCCCTACTGCGCTCGAAACCTCATGTAGGATCAAGCATCAGTGTTGTTAAAGTAACAAAAGAAAGATGATTTCTTATAACATTCTATGAACTGTTTTAGTGAAATTGCATCAATATTGTTTTAAAGAAATCACTACACCGCACACATACAAGTGGACTCACTGAGCGTTCAAGCTCATGTTTTTCCATACCATGTTTTTTCCTCAGATTAACTCAGGACGGTCAGAGATACAGTAAGTCGCCGAAGTTCTGGAGATGAAGTTTTTTGGACGAGTTCCCTCAGAGGCATGTGTTTATGTTTTGAGTTTCTTAGACTCGAGCCGTTCATAAAGCTCTTCTTTTTACTTTGTTGTATAGATTTGTGGATGTAAGACATTTTCATTAGAACAATCATAGAAATTTCTTAAACCTTGTGTTTTGAGTGTACTATTAATATTCAGTTACTTAGTTTTTCTGCTGTATACTATTTTTATACTTACAAGTGTTATCCCAGGGTTGTACTTTTGTTTCAAAACTTATAGGTTTGTGCCGAGAGGTACGCGGATACCTTACTCAGCCGCAGTTGACCTAGTGACAGATTTAGGGGTAGCACAACAAACCCAACATTTATGTTATTCAAATTCTATTTCCCTTAAAAAATAAAAAAAAAAGTTAGTTCATAGTTCAATATTGAAAAATATTTCTAAGTATCATTCAATTTTTATAACTAAACTCTATTCAAGTAGTAAAAATATATTGTACATAAAAATACAAAAAGAAAGCTATTAATATTTACATAAATTAATTATATTTGAAGGATATTTATAGCCATTTTCTTTACTTGAAAACTATTTTACGTAAGACTTTCTATTTATGTAAAAACATGAGAAAATTATGATAAATGCCCTCAAACTATTTTTCATTCTTAAAAATAGATAGTTTCATTATTTTCTTTCAAATGAACATCCTTAGCCACCTTCGGTGGTAATTTCCGAACAGACTTGGCACCTAACTCACTCAACTCAAATCAAAAAGAGTAAAATTTGCAAATAAACTCATTTCCTTGCAAAAATTAATATGCAAACTGAAACACTGTTTGGGCTAGTTAAGATGTGTAGCTCTATTGTTTTTGGACTAAAAAGGGTTTATTACCAATTTTACCCTTTCTAGAGGTCTCCACCAATGTTTAAAAAATCGAACTGGAGATAGAACCGATCAAACTACTATTTCACTGGTTAATTGATTCAACAGGTCGAACCGGATATCATTGTAAATATATAAAAATTATAAATATATGTTAATAATTCATTCACATATACATTATTACATCAATTAAAACTAAATATAATTAGAAAGTCTAATTAAAGAACATTACAAATTTTTTAAGTCAAAAAAATATAAAAAAAATTTTTAAAAAATAAAATTGATTCAACCATTTCAAATAGCCAATTTGATTGGTCTAGGTTCAATCGATTTTTGACTAAGTTTGACTGTTCATCTGTCTACTCATCTTTTGAGAAAACCAGGCCGATTTCTTGTTTGATTATCCATCTAATCAGCCAGTTCAATTTAATTTTCTCAACATTGATTGACACGTGTATCATATGTCTTCTTCGTTTAGAAATTACTGCATAAGATAACTTAGTGCTACAGTCAGTTGAATGAAAATAGAATAAAGTCATAAAAAAATGAAAAAAATAAAATGACTAATTATGAAAATTCAAAAATAATTTGGTAGCACTTGTCACTAATGCTACTTTTCCTTTTAATATAGTATCGTGATAAAAAAAAATAATTTATGTTTTTAATTTAGTACCCAAAAAAAAAAAAACAAACTGATGATTGCTAAATACCCGAGTCTCAATAGTATTCCTTAAAAAAAAAGAAAAAGAAAAAGGTATACCAATAGTAGCAAGCCAGCATATATGGGTGAACAAAAAAACCAATTTGCTATATATGCTCTAGCTAGCAATGCAAATATATGGCCAGTGGCCACCTCTGCTATAAGTTCTTCTTTTTCTTCCCCTTTTGTAACATGTAATGGGTTGGGGGGACTGAGGGAGGCAATGCATGTTTGTTGGGGCCTCTTCTTGCTCTGCTTCTGCAGGGGTCACACTCACTCACTACTCAAATACCATTCCCCACTAAATGGATACTCTGCTTTTTTCAGCCTGTCTTTGGCCAGCATACATATGCATGGTGGAAAACATCTGGTATGCAACTGGAGCCTGTAGCTAATTATCATTATATATAGTAATCGGAGATGGAACTATACCTTCAATTTTTCAGAATCGTTATGGATTGAATTTGAAGGAAAAATATTTATAATTTTTTAAAAATAAATACTGGCAAAGAATTTTACAAAGGTTAGAAGGCAATCTGTTACTTCCTATTTTCTATTACTTTAATTTTGTACTTGACAATCAAACATCAAGACTAAAGTTTCTATCGAGCCAATCGTTCAAAGCCTGGTAAATATATATTAGCCAACTATTTCATTCTAACATAGGATTTAACTTGTATTCTTAATAGAATTTGAAAGGTTTTAAAAAGAAGTACGTTTTACTCGCACATTATTTTGCTTGGAAAATTATTCTTATATTGCTTCTTATATAAAAATGATTTGAGTTAAGCCTTTTGTCATTTGTTTAGTTGTGGTTGTCTACTCATTTATAGGGCTTAGTCATTTGTAATGAGTTTCTCCAAATGAATAGTAGTGCTCGGACTGAGAATTGGAGGAATCAACCCCTTGTAGACTCCGGGAAGAAATTTCTAAAGAAACATGGTCAATGGAGGATGCAGTACACTCCTAGTCCTTGGAATGCTAATTTTCTGGCACATAATGTAGCCCAATGGGCAAGAACTTCTGCTCCTTTGGCTATTTTACTCCTTGTTTTATCTCTCCTGAGTGAATTTATTTAACATTTGCAAGTTATGCACATATCTCCTGTATTGCATGAGGAGTTACATATGACCCCTATCTATAAAATGGAGATTTAGACTCTGAGTTAATATATCTTGTAATATATTTTCTAATTAATGGTATAAACGAATCGAGTCGATTCGACTTGACATTTTTTTATTAACTTGATTTCAACTCGAATTTGATCGAGCTAATTGATTTTGACTCGAATTTGAGTTCGAGCTCAATTATTTGTGTCGAGTTCGAACTCAAACTCAATTTTTTTAAAAAATATACTATATAATTATTAAAATAAAGCAAAAAAATTATATTTTATCTACTCGACGAGCCATCTCGGCTCGTTTGCTTAGCAAAGCGGTTCGAGCTCGGTTAACAGCGAGTTCGAACCAAATTTTGACCGAACAGTTTGCGAGCTGCTTACGAATGGGTTGACTTATTTTCACACTTATTTCTAGTACATCTTATTTAATAGTATTTTTTTTAAAATTATTTTTTACTCTATATAATTTATTAGTAGAACTATTATATTATTGAAGTATTGCAGGGAACATTTACTAAGATGTGTATTAGACCATCCTCCATATGAACGTCGGGCAGTCTGGTAGGGGCCCTGAGGGCTAGGGATTTCGCATTTTGGTCCCAAGATGTGTATTAAACCATCCCAAATTTAGGGCCAACAGGGAGAAGGGACCCATATGACCTTCCTAATTGGTAACAATGGGCTTTTCCAAAGTAGATTAAGCAAAGAAAGTTCATCTTATACAATTGCGGTTATATACTATAAAAAAAACGAATTATGTATGGCTCTATCACATATTGAAAAATATAATTATTCTAATAATATAAATTATAATAAATAAATAATTAAAAATATTTTTAAAAGAATATTATTAACAAGATCAAATTTATTTTTTTCTTAAAAAATGAACAGATTTACTATTTATTAATCTAATTACTTGTGCAACTTCTTCTTCAAAAGTTTGAGAGTTGGAAAAACAAAAGCCATTTGATGTTCCGAACTGATTTAGAATTCAAAATATTTTAAAAATAATTTTGTTCAGATTATAGAGTTTATATTAAAAAATAGTTATTAAAACTCAACTTTAATAATGATCTTGTCTGAATTTTAGTGTTTTTCTTCCAAAATTTAAATATGGGATCCTATCAGTGGGGAAATGAAAAAAATAACTCAATTTAAAGTTCAATACAAGAAAAGCTTAAAAATTTTAAATAAATTTTTGTACAATAGAATACCTTGTTAAAAGGAAATGCATTGAAGTAAAATATAATACTAAAAAGATAAAATATAAAATGACTATTTTTATTAAAAAATAAATAAATATTAAATATTATAAGATAAAATAATGTACATAAATAAACTATCGAATATTCATGTGTTTTGAATTGATATTGCAAAAGGAACAACCCTCCTCAAAAGTGAAGAAAAGAAATGTTATGAAAAACTTACATACCTAACTTAATTACATTAGTTATTTCTCTAATATTCATATATTATGCTAATAATTATGATTCCCAATCCACTATTATCTATTAATGTAACTACATTTAGACCTTAAATTTTTTTAATACTGACCTTGAATTCATTTTCTTCAATTAAGAATTCAAAGAACTGAACAAAAGAGAAAAAATTTTAACATCCATATTATCTATGAAGTATTATAATAAATTATAAAAATTTTAAAGGCATAGAAGAACAAAAAAATAAAACGACTCTAAAGAAGGATTCAGTCGTTTAAAAGGAAAAAATGGAGAATTTG
Organism: Catharanthus roseus; assembly: GCA_028651295.1. Taxonomy (NCBI): domain Eukaryota; kingdom Viridiplantae; phylum Streptophyta; class Magnoliopsida; order Gentianales; family Apocynaceae; genus Catharanthus; species Catharanthus roseus. Next base: position 5,923,169 of record JAPQWS010000007.1, read on the forward strand.
ATAGGTAAAAAAAATGACCAAAAAAAAAAAAAGACTTTGAGAGAATACAATTACATACATATAAAGAGTAAAACATGTACTTCCAAAATAATTCAGTAAAAAAATAAGAAACCTCAAACAATGAGACTATTGTCAAAAGAAAATGAGAAGATATACCCCACTATTTTATCATCTAAAATAATCAAATTGACCAAATAAAAACCTATAATTCCAAAAAAAATCTAACATAATCAAAATAGCACAATTACACAAAAACAATAAAAGAACCATTGTGAAGGGAACCAAAATCTATAATTCTAGGAGAATTCAATCTAAGGGAAAAAAAAAAAGAGAAGCAGAGAAAATAAAAAAACACAAAGCAATACCCTCATGATTTTATTACCTACAATGATCAAAATGGTAGAATTAGCACGAAAAATCAATAATTCTTCTAAAAAACATAAATAATTAATAATTACTGAGAAAGTCATTTTTTTATTAATATTAATAAGGAAGTCTCTTTTGATATAGTTTTCTTAATCCATCTTTCAAAATTATTGTGTAAAAATAATAGAAAGAACACCTTCTTAACTTATTGGTTAAAAAGAAAAGATGAGAAGAAGAATTGACACGTTTATACAGAATTAGAGAATACAAAAGAATACATATTTACCTTGTTTCAGAGAGAATTGACGGTGGTAGTGCTGCCTTCTGGAGAATATAGGAGAAATCAGTAGTTTTCTATTCTTTAAGGAATGTATTAAAGTAGTTAGTAGTGAGTTAATTATAGGTAAATAGTAGATAATGGAATAAATGGTAATGAGAAAGTTACAATTTAAATTTTAAATTTTCATAGACTCTTGAACAGTTATCATCGCTACTCTTTCCTAACCAATGACAATTTTTTACTAATTAAAAAAATCTTAAAATCTAGAAAATTAAATTCAAGTCTTTTAAGGATCTAAGGGAGGAGAGAGAAAGAAACTGTTATTCAAATATAGATTAGTAATATATATATATATATATATTTAAATGAGAAATTTATTAAGTAATATTAAAGTTTTCATTACAGTAAATATTATTTAAAAGAAAATCCGGAAAATCCAAGTATTTTTTGTTTTTTGGAAAAAAATCCAAGTACAATTAACTAGCTAGTTATTACCTTCCCACTTTTTTTCTTATACAATTAACAAAAAGAATGTGATTCGAATTTAAAACTTCTAACCTGATAAGAAATGTTTTTACTAGTGAAATATTGCCTTGCCATGTGTGGCTTGACGTGAGAAAAGGAATAGAGTGATAATAAGTACCAAAGAATTAATTTCGATCACACATCATTATCAAAGACCAAATTGTAAGCCTTCAATTGCTACAAAATATTTAGCATGTAATCCAGCAAGAGAATGATCATAAAGAATTGTTTATGTTATAATTATGATAGGAACTTAAGCGTTGTCCTTTGTCCTAAAATCAATTGGTGTTAAGCAGGCGTATACTTTAATTTTATAGTACATTCAGTAGGATTTTTGATCATTTTAAGTGGGTTTTAAAAAATCATTTTAAAATGTGCATGTTTTTTTTCTTTGTTCCTGATCTATGCGTATCGCATATGTCATATGTGAAATGCTTAGAAATATCACATATGGCATATGCGATATGCCTAATCCTGCACTAATTGATTATTAGTAATCTGACGTGGTCCGACATAGCATGAGGTGGCAATATCGCATATACTGTATACGATACTCTTAAGAATATCGCATATGTTGTTTGCGATATTCTTAGAATATAGCATACAGTGTATGAGATATCATGTAAACATAAAGTAAAAAAAAAAACTTCTAAACCATTCTGCAAACATTTTGTTAAAAAAAAAAAAAAGAAAATGACGGCGATGGACAGTAGAGGAGAGGAAGAAGAGAAGAGGAGAGGAGAAGGGAGAAGAAAGAAAGTAGAGAGGAGAGAGGAAGAAGAAATAAAGTAGAGGACAGGATATGAGAGGGGGGAAGAAAGAAATAAGGTAGAGGAGCTGTGGCGGTAGATGGCGACAGCAACAGAGGAGGTCAGCGGGAAACGGCATCGGTGTTCAACGATGGCAGTAGCAACGACACTATGAAATTAAATTAATTGATTTATATTGTTTAATATTAAAATTTTTTGTATGAAATTGGCGTAGTAATTTAGGATTTGAATTTTTTTGTTCTTGGAATTTGTTAAAATTCATTTTAGTTTGTTAAAATTGATTGCTTTGAGAAAGAGTAAATTGGTATGAGATTTGTGTAATTTGATGAAATTTTTTGTATGAAACTAGTATGAAAATAGTGTGGTGATTTAGGGTTTAAAATTTTATTCTTGGGAATCTGTTAGAATTTATTTGAATTTGAAAATTTAGATTGCTTTTAGAAATTGTAAGAATTAATATGAAATTGGTGAAATAAGTGTAATGATATAGGGTTTTAACAGTTTTTTTATTCTTGTGAATTTGTTACACGTCTCAGACCAGTTCGTCACATACATACACGTCTCAGCCTGATCTGTCACATGCCTCCACATCTCAGACTGGTCCATCACATACCTCCACATTTCAGACCAGTCCCCTAGATTATTCATCACCACTTCTTTCAATCCGTATGTCTGATCGTGATTCTCATGCCCTTGATTAATTTGCTCTATCAAATTATGCCTAGTCATAAACATTTATGATGTATATTATATTTTTGTGTACTATTGTGATGCTTTATCTTTTAGATGATGATAGTACTTTGCATTATTGACATGACATATCTTTTATGCTTTATCTTTATCTTTAAATCCTAATTCTAAACTCTAATTTTAAAACTCGAAATTTGACATGACAACTCAAACACGCGAAAAATAATTAATTCTGTCTACTATATTCGACATAGCCATATGACGGGAGTACTATTGACATGATAACTCGAGCACGCAGAATATTAATTATTTGTCCACACTACCCGACGTAGCCATGTGATAGGAAAGCATTTGACATGATAATTCAAACATGTAGAAATATTATTATTTTTGTCCACTCTACCCGACATACCCATGTGATGCATTTATTATTGAATTGACAAATCAACTCGAAAAATAATTTCGTTATATATATCATGCATTTCACCAAATTTCTAATCACACCAAAAAGTTTAGATTTACTGTGAATACCTTTCTTCTTACCCTAAAACAAATAGTTAGCATGTAAAACTTCACCAGTTAAAGTGATATTATATTGGGATTCTGAAGTTTAAAGAGACCAATTTGGTCCTTATTTCACTGAGGCGATAAAAAAAATGAAAATTTAGTCGTAGAGTGAGATATGAAGAACTTATCAATTCAACTTTTTCCTTATGAAACATGAATCCAAATGAATGGCGAATTCGCATGATAATGAGGGTGCCTACTTATTATGAAAGGTATAAATTGTTTTGTTATACTCTTCATAGTATGGATAGTATTGATCAAACGGGGTACCTTTGGACACTTAGCTCGGGAATAGCCATTAACGGTATCGATGTTCTGGTTCAATTTTAACCAATGCAGTTACCAGAGACAAGCACGCATGATGATTATACTCACGTCTCGGTGTGTCAAGAAACCTGAAATGTTCCACAATACGTCACTTATTATGTAACAAAGATGGTGAGTGATTCACCATCAATGTTATACGGAGACGTAACATAAATTATGCGAATTCCACATTTGACGATGACAACGATGATACTGATGATGACACCCTCTCTCTCCCCCCCTCCCCCTCCCTATACCCTAATTCAACAAGGAATCAAATGCAAAGTAATGAATAGGATGCTCCGTATGATTACACATTGTCCGGAGCATTTCAAGATATGGGTTCGGGAAGGCCAATAAACAACCTTCTCGAATCGGGAGCTGTCCAATTTGATGACTGGAATGAGGCAATGGTTGATATTAGAAGAGGAATGGGGTTCCAGTAAAAAAATCAAGTGATTTACGCTGTTCAAAAGTGGTGAATTCGGAAGGGATGTAGTATAGGGTAACAACAAGTAGGAGTGACCAATGGGTAGCAGAATGCTATCATGGAAATGAGAGTAATTGCCAATGGTACATCTGAATGAAGAAAAAATAACTCACGGTCTTTAGCAGATCACTATTTTAAGAGGTATACACACATGTGTTTATTCTGTTCAAGAAAATTGTCATCGAAATATAACGACAAAATTTATTTTGAGGAAAATAAGGAATATCCTTGCCAATGATCTCGAGATTCCGGAGGCTAACATAATGAACGAGTGCAATCCTTATATCAAACTGGTTGCACATACAAGAAGGTATGGATCGCTCGGACGAGAGCAATAGAAAGGTTGTTCGAGAACTAGAAATCCACTTTACTATTCTACTCTAATATCTCCAAGCTATGTTGAATTCCAATCCACAAACCATCATCAATTAGTTACGTCATATCACGTCATTAACATACAACGTTTTCTGTTTTCTTTTTTTGGTCCTTCAAACTTTCTATAGACGGATTCTCACACTGTCGACCGATCATTTCCATTGACAACACCTATCTAAGGGGATCCTATAACGATACACTCCTAATTGCTAACATGTGGGATGCGAACAACTATGTGTTCCCGCTAGCATTTGCCATTGTGGATAAGGAGTCAAAAGAAAGTTAGAATTGGTTCTTATCATTGTTGCGTTCAGAAGTGATGAAGGATAAGAGGGTTTGTTTAATATCCGTTCATCATGCATGCATTATGGATGCCACAGAAAGACAACCATATTGGAAACCTCCACTTGCCGATTACAGATTTTGTCTTTGTCACATCCGAGCTAATTTTAACAAACAATTTTTAAGGACTCGACATTGAAAAGTTTAATGTGGGAGGCGGGCACAAAAACAGAGACATTGGAATTCAAATTTTTTATGAATGAAATCAAGATGAAAAATGTGAAAGAATAGGAATACTTAACTGAGATCCCCTTTAAAAAGTAGACAGTCCTTTATAATGGTGGGTGTATACATTGGATAATGACTACAAATATTTTAAAATCACTTAACAGTGTCTTTAAAAGAGCTAGAGCTTTACTGTTGAAAGCCCTAGTTGAAGTGGTGTTTAATAAACTTGTTAGATATTTCTATGAAAACCATGAGGGAGCTCGGAGCTATATCAATCCGTTCCCTAAGAGAGTGTTTGACAAGTTTATGGACATTGAAGTCAAATCAAGATCACACAATAAAAGGGTATTTAAAATGTGAAGTCCAGTCTAAAGGGCGATGGTCGATGTAACCGCACTTATACTTTGCACATACGATCAAATTCCTGCACTTGCGGGAAATGGCAGGTCTACACATTGCCATGTTCACATGCTTTTGCGGTTTGTTGAGAAAATAGAACGACACCCCATAATCTCGTGCCAGTAATATTTTAGCAGGAAACTTACTTAAGCACGTATGAATCTAACTTTTATCCAATTGTACATGAGGATCTTTAGAAATTGACTCTTTTCAACTTGACATGGTATCCTCCAAACATGAAGAATAAACAAGATCGAAAATAAAGCACAAGGTATCGTGGAAAGATGAATTATCGGAATCTAGATTCTCCTCCTAAATGTAGCAAATGCCAAAGGCTAGGGCATAATAAAATAAATTATCCTAACCCTAGCTCAAGTAGAAATGTTTAATTTTTATTTTCTCTTTAGAAGTATTGTAATATTTGTCTTTTTATATTAATGATATTTTTCTTTTGGAATTACTACTACTTATTTCTTAATTACATTATTTTATAGTTTTAAAGTACTTAACAAAAACATATACTTTTTCACAAAAAAAAAAAAAAATGAAAAAGAACACATAAAATGAAACAAACATAAAATACTTTGCCTTTCTTTTAAAAAAATTGAAAAAACCCAAAGTCATTTTTAACCTAAAAATGCCAAAAAAAATACATAAATTAGGAAAAAAAGATTAAAAATAGTTTATCTTCACAAAATAGGAAAAGAGATAACAATTTCATTCCTTCATTTAATTCTTTTTTAAAAAATAGCATATCATATACACTGTATACGATATACGATGAATATCGCATACAATATATGCAAAATCCTTGTGTATATCGCATTCACTATATTCGAACTTGCCATGTTGGCTAAACGAAAGTTAAGGAAATAATTAGGCATATCGCATATGGCATGTGCGATGCTGCTGAATATTTTACATATGCCATATGAGATATGCATAGATCAAGAACAAAAAATAACATGCACATTTTAGTAATATTTTTTAAAAACCATTTAAAGTGATAAAAAATCCCATTCACTATGTATAAGCGTCCACGATATTCGACTGTGACTTGACATTATTAACTTTTATTACATGACAGGACAATTAATATATATCAACAATTACAAATAAAATAAATATATGCAAATGGATAATGCAAAAGTACTAGTTGGATATTGTAGTTTTTATTTTATTTTTTTAATGGCACAGTGTACAGAAGAGAAGCATATATATCATTTTCAATCATCAACGGCTATGTGATGTAATTTTGGCGTTTATATATATAGCTGGCTTTCTGTTCAATCCAAATTAGAATGTATATCCGTTTGTAGCTCTCCCAGATGGGGTCTGCATTTCCTCATTTCCAGCTAGCAACTACCAACTAGCAACTCCCTCCTCCCTCCTTTTTAATAATTTATCTTTTTTTAATAATAATTAATCTAAATAGTTTTCAGACATTTTTAGAGTTTGGTATTAGTTTAACAGTGAAAAAAACTTGAAAAATGACATCCTCACTGATTTTTTTTTCTTTTTTTAGAATAAAATAATGAAATCTTTTTCACTTCATTTTCTTTTCCAAGACATTTTGAAATTTGAGAATGTGAAAGAAAAATTAAGACGATATACTCTTTGTGCATTTTTTGTATCAAATTCAAATTATTTAAGTGGTATATTTTTAGATATTTTTAGATACTAGACAATTTTTCCATAAATATTAAAAAAGAGTCCATTTTATTTAAAATGTGATTGGCATTTTCTGTGTGATTGGCACTTTCTAACAACAATGCTTGATCAAATGAAATAGGTATTGTTCTTTCCAAATCCTTTTCTAATAAGGTGCAAAAGATGTAAACAAGAAGATTTTAAAAGTTTGCTTGGATATTTGGAATGAGGAGAAGATAAGCATCAAGATTCAAGAATGACATTACTACTGATGTTAGTGTTCTTATTTATAGGAACAAAAAACCATTTAGATCACCAATAGCTATGTCATTTGATTTTTGTAAAAAAAAATACTCCCTCTCTTTCTTTTTAAAATTTTTTATCAGATTTTGAACATTATATAAATTAAGAAAATACGAAAATTTAAATATTTTTTCTTACATGGACTAAAATATTCTTTTTCTACACATGTTAAAATAGTTAAATGTGTTATTATTATTTTTTTTTTATGGAAGATTATAATGGGAAGAACACAACAGATTCAACTTGAATATTTTACAATTGGTTGGGTACCTAGAAAATGGTCTATTGTCAAAACAATCAAGATCTCAAAGTTTTGATGTTACTTTTATTATTATTTTTTTGAATAAATTTTGATGTTACTTATTTCCTAATAAAAATCCAATTTAGAAATAAGAAATCTCAAGATACATATCTTTTTCTTTTCCAATAAAAAAATTATTCTCATTCAAAAGTTATGCTACTTACAAAAAAATTGGAACAAAAAGAAACCATTATTTCAATAAAATTATCAATTTCATACATAATTAAATAATTATAAAGAACAAGAACACTAATCTACTTTATTTCAATGTAATTGAGTAATTACATATCATTTCATAAAATTTAAATTCTATAATTTATACGCAATAGGTAAATATTTTATTTGTATTCTGAAAATTTTATTTTTGTTACAATTTCAAAATTTTTAAATGCAATCTTTAGTACATGATCAAATTCATCAATTAAATTACAATATATTCAAAAAAAAGTTAAATTACAATACATAAAATATGTATTTAATAATTGTTTTTGGTGAATAATATGTAATTAGTACAATTTTTTTTTACGACGTGGTAAAATTTCATTATTCTAGTGTAAGTATTGATTATTCATTTACTGAATGTGATAACTAACGGCTTAGTTTTAAAAAAAAGGGTAAAAGGCTTCTAAAAGATGAAAATCTCCACCAATCGCTCATTCATTTTCATTAAAGAAAGAAGAAATAATTAATCTAACTATTAGTAGAAATACTCTTATTATACGATAGATTATAGATTAGATTCATGTTTTTCTCCTTCAATATATTAAAAAAAATATTAGTAAAAGTAAAGGACTGTTTTGATTTGTGTGTAAAACATATGCTAATACATATTCCTTTTTTATTAAGTCCAAAAAATTCCTCAAAATTAGAGAATTTGTTCAAATAGAACAAGAACTCTTAAAATTTTCTTACCATTATAAATTAATGTTTTAGTCGTGCCATAATTTCTAAATACATTGAGGAAAATTTTGTTATGGACATATTCCATGTCGCTACATATATATCATGTGATTTGTATTAAGTCATATTACTATTCTTGTTGTTTCTATCTCTATAATTAGAAACATAATCAACAATAAAGTATGATAAACTTAATACAGGATATATGGTTCATAAGTGAAGATATTGATCAAGTTTATAACAGAATTAGAGAGAAAAACTTTTGATAATATATGTGTTGAGTTGCTGTGAAATATAATGAAGAGAAATAATAAAGTTGTATGTAAAAATGGATTTCGAAATTTAAAAAATTTTAGAGAAATTGAAGGTGATTTAATATGAAAATGAAATTATGAGTTTTAAAAATTATACATTTTTTCAAATGATTTCTTAGTTGACAATTGAAAAAAAAACCTTAATTGACAATTTCTTAAACTTTTAGAGATACTTATTTAAAGGTAACCCTTTTATCATAATTAATGGCTACTTTTATAAAAAATATTACAGATAATCTTTCCTGCTAAGAAAAATAAGAAACATTATCATAATTAATTACTTTTGATTGGTTACGTCATTATAGTGTGTAACAGCGTGAAGACGCGGTTCGCCTCTTTAGTCCTCACTACTCCTCGCCTCGCCTCTCCTCTTTCTTTCTCTGTGCTTCTCCCACACTTCCACACACACTGGCAGCGTGCGAGCTTTCTCTCTCTCTCTCTGACGCTTCAGCACTCACTTTCGGTGCTTTTTAACTTCGGCTCAGATCTTCCGGAGTTGATTGAAGCCCTAAACCACACTTCAGATCTACTTTCATTTCAGGTTTGGAAAGGGAAAACATTGCATTCTGCTTTATTTTGCTCAGTATACAAGTATGAATTGCTAGAGTAAACCAATGGCGAGCTCCGACCCGAGTAAGCGACCCAGACCCGGTCCATGGCCTCCTGCCCCGGAATCGGCACCTGCAATGCCGCCCTCTTCTTGGGCCAAGCGTACTGGCTTCCGTCCTAAATTCTCTGGCGAGGCCAATGCCAGCGATTCGGGTTCTATTTTGCCCCGTTCCCAACCGAAACCCAAGGAGCCCGACGCCAGCATCGATATCGAGGCGGGCCGCGTTCGGCCCGGCCCGACATCAAACGGGGAGCCCGCGCCGTTACCTCCGAAGCCAACTCACGAGAAGGATAAGGAGCAGTCAGTAAGGAAAAGGAGGGATTCTGACGGAGGCGGTGGAGCTCCGCCTGCGCCAGCCACGAAAGCTCCTGGAGCTAATGGGCAGCAAGCAGCTGCGGCAGCTACGGGGGCGGTTGCATCCGGTGATGGGGCAAGTCGTAGGGGGACAAGAAATGAAGAGGTAGTGGATGTGTTGCCGCAGATTTTGGCGGATGATGATGGCTTTGTGTCGAGGCATTCACATATGAAGTATGAGCTTAGAGATACACCTGGTCTTGGTGAGCTTTGGTTGTTAGTGTAATTTTACTGTTGTAATACTATAATGTAAATAGTGTCTATGACTGGATAAGTGCCACTTTGCAAGTGGCGAGATTTAAAAGGTGAAAAGATGCCATTTTTGAGTAGTTCCGCTTGATTTTTGAATTAGAAAGTAGGAAACGGTTTTCAAAATCTTCTTGTGTGTGGTTCTTTGTGACTTCTGAACACTCCTTTATTTCATTTGTTATTTGCTATAGCACAATTATAAACTTTATTCATACTCAAGTCCGTTTGTATTCCTGATGATTTCTGGGTGATGAACACTGTATAGTTCCCTGCACAAAGTTGACTACATATATGCATTGGTGTTGTTTTGGTTGTATCAAAGAATGATATATATACATTGATGTAGTTTTCTTATTTAAAAAATGCTGATAATGGGTTTGTCTTTCTTTCAGTTCCTATTGGTTTATATGGATTTCAGCACTACCTTTCAATGTTGGGGTCACTGATTTTAATTCCTCTTGTAATAGTTCCAGCAATGGGCGGCAACTATGTGAGCACACCATAAACTTGATCCGTCCAGTCTCTCATTATTCTGATTAATTTGGACTGACTGAATTTAGTTGTTCAGGAAGATACAGCAAATGTAGTTTCCACTGTTCTTTTCATGTCAGGGGTGACGACACTTTTACATACATCATTTGGATCAAGGTTGCCCTTAATTCAGGGTCCATCGTTCGTGTATCTTGCTCCTGCACTTGCAATAATAAACTCCCCTGAGTTTTTGGGGCTGAATGGAAATGTAGGTTCCTCATCTGTTTCTTAAACATCTGTCTGAAACTCCATTTTTCTTTTGTTTGAAAAAATCACATATTTATAAGAAAAGTGCTTGGAAAAACTTGGAAAGAGTTATTTTGTCATTTGGATCCACGTGCAATTGTCCTTTCATATTGCCTTTGAGAATATCTTTGAGTTTGACACCAATAGATATAATAATCTGAGTAGACTTCAACCTGTGAAAAGCTCAAATGTCAAATTAGTTAAAACCATAGTTTACTGATTCATTGTGTGAAAAGTTGTTTTATAAAATCTTAATGCTCATGGTTTCAAAAGAGTTAAATGACTACCCATGTAGTGCCTCATTTTGGAGCAAGAATGCCAGTAATTTGGTTGATGTAATATTCTGTTTATTGCATAATTTAGAGGATGCCATGGTGTATTGTTGTTATTCCAAAATGCTGATCAAACTAATGACGAAAAATGGACCTTGTGTTACCGAACTCAGGACAACATATGTGGAAAACTGGATGTGGATCGGCAGTGTTAAGTAATTGTGGTTCTTACAGAAACAATAAGAACTCTGATTCAAGCATGATAAGAAATTCTTTGCTTTCCAAGTGCAAAGTTCTTCCTCATTTCTTTTTAACTTTTATATTCTTTTTTCCCCATTTTCTCTTTTCAGAAAGAGGCTGCTAACTGTAATTTTATCCATATTGGGGAGCTTTTGTGTCAAATTAGTTGAATCTGTTATAAACTTTCTAATTTCTAATGTGCAGAATTTCAAGCATATTATGAAAGAGCTACAGGGAGCTATAATAATTGGCTCAGCTTTTCAAGCAATACTGGGCTACAGTGGTCTGATGACAATACTTCTAAAGTATGAGTTTCTTCCTTATTGCGTTTTGTTAAAGAAAACTTATCCATTATCATTGCTTTTGCAAGTAGAGGTTTCTGTGTTAATATGATATTATGATAGGCTGCTGCATTTTGTGTTAAGGTGGTCTTTCAAAATGTGGTGATTATTGCATTTGCAATTTCTAAGCGATCAGTTACAACATTCTGTTGGTTCAGTTTAGTTGCTAGTCATATGTTTCAATGCATGAGCTGAGGGTCTTCATTTCAGTTGATGGAGCTTGCCTACTACACTAAAGATATATATGGCCCATCAGTATCTGCTGTTGCATATAAAAACAGTTTTTGCTTGTTGCTTGTTACTTGTTATTTCCATGTTTTCCAAATTACTGAGGATTTATTCTGCTTGCCAAGAAGAAAAATAGAAAGGATTTGCATTTGTTAAGATTCGGTATACTAAGGGCATGTTTGATAAAATTGAAATATAGAGAAATATGGAGACAAAAGTTTATTTAGGTTCTGAATTCCGAATCTAAAGTTTGAGCAATGAATCTCTAATTGAAGTTTGAAAACCCGAAGAATGATTTAATTAATATGTAATGATTGCTGGTCATTGAATAACTGGAACTAGAAGTTTCATATTACATTTTTGCTCAAAATTGATTTTTTTAAACCTTCTTGATTATTATTTTTAAAAATGTTATAGTGGTGAAAATAAAATTTGTGAACAGCAATAGTTGATATTGATTTTATCCAACGGTGTTTTTGCAATAGAAATTTAAGGCTTAGTAACTTTGTAATTGCTATAATTTTTTATTTTTTAATTGTTAAATTTTTTTTAGAGTAATTGGCAAATTTGGTCCTATAACTATTTATTCGGTCTCAACTTGGTCCTATTTTTTTTTATACTCATTTTAGTCCGACAACTATTTTATCTCATCCGAACTTGGTCCTATATTTTTTTTACCCATTTTAGTTTGATAATTATTTATCTTTGATATTTTTGGTCCTTGTTGCCACCATCAAGGGGGAAGACGATGAAAATATTTTTGGATAAGTTTCAAATTGCTCCCTCTAAATATGACATTGAGTGAATTGAGGATCTGGAATTGTAAAGTTCTCTAAAAAATCTTTCAAAATGTAAAAAAACGTATTAATCAAGTCCTAAACTCACTTATGTAAAGTAAAATAACTTGGTAGCCTTTTTTTACATTTTGGTAAAGGAAATCGGTCAGGTACCCGTACCATTGCCGTTCCTAATTTGGGAGGTTGAAGATAATGAATTTTTTTGCAAATTTTCTTTTGAAAGTTTAGATTTACATTTTGGCTCCAAGTGGTCCAAATGAGATTGACTATTTAGAGGTTGACCATTTAAATCCTCATAGAAGTGAGGTGAGGCACTTGATGTATATGGTATTACATTTTAAAGGATTTTTTAAGAAAAGTTTATAATTCGAGGTCCTCAATTGACAAAAAGTCATATTTTGAATAACCAATTTGAAATTTATCCAAATTTTTTTGCCATCTTATGCCTTGTTGGTCACCGGGGCCCAAAAAAATATCAAAAAAGATAAATAGTTGTTAGACTAAAATGAGTAAAAAGGGATATAGGACCAAGTTCGGACTGGGTAAATAGTTGTTGGACTAAAATGAGGTAAAAAAAGATGTAGGACCATGTTTAGATGGGATAAATAGTTATAGAACCAAATTTGCCAATTACTCAAACTTTTACTAGTAAAATATTGATTAAATTATAATTACATTTTATTCTTAAGAAATTTTACTATATAAACATATACAAAAGAACATAATGATTGGCTAATGAATATGAATATATATAATACTTATGCGTTCATGTGTGATTTTGAGGGTGTAATTGCATACCGTTCTCTATTGTTTCTAGGTCTTGCATACTTGTGGCCTTTTGTGGGTTAAGAATTTCTCTGGACTGCCAAATTGCTGAGGTTTTATATAGAATTGCCACATGATGGGAGGCTGATTCTAGTATTTGCAGGCCTATTAGTTTGCTTGTAGATGATCTCTCTAAGGAATCATATAATTAAGAAGTCTGTTAGACATACATGGTTATTTAGTACATGTTTTATGCATCCTAATGTGGTGATATAGATTTAGAACTTGGCAATTATCACATGAAATATGATCCAACTGAAAGGTGAATTCTGTTTGTTGCTTGATCTGGAGGAAGTTTATCATGTTCTTGACTTTTGTGTGTTGAACCACTTCATCGATAATGATGTGTGCCTTAGAGGAACAGATGGTTTCTATTTGTCAAATTACAGTAATATGATACTTTCAAGTTGTGATGATACCTCACAATTGATCACTGTACGATGTGGTATGCTCACTTCTTTATATAAAAGTCAATATTCTGTAAGTTGTTGATGCTTTAGTCATCTCTGTGCATTTGATGGTACTCAAAAGTTTTGCTGTGTCTTTCTATAACCAATAATTTGAATCACCTAGTTGATAAATTAAATGATTTTCAGGAATGGTGCAGAAAGCATTTTCCTTCCTCTATTTCTTCGACAGTCATCACTCCAGAATAGTTGTTCCACTTCTTTTATCCGTTTGCATTCTACTTCCATGGCAGATATGTGTTGAAATGAAAGTTTTAATGCCACATTGGGTGACAATTACGACATGTGATAAGAGAGTCTCAAGACTCCTGTGATGGTTAAAATATATTGGTGTGCTTGTGATGGTTACGGATCGTGTAGCTTATTCATTTAAGGACTGCATCTTTCTTTTGTTAACCCTAGATTTTCCAATATGCTTATTCTCATATTTCATATTCCATCTCTGTTTCAGGTTGATTAATCCTGTGGTGGTTTCTCCAACAATTGCAGCTGTGGGACTTTCCTTCTATAGTTATGGTTTCCCACGGGTTGGTGCCTGCATCGAAATTGGAGCAGTGCAGATATTGCTGGTTGTTATTTTCTCTCTTGTGAGTTCGCCAACCTTTCCAACTTTCTCTTGCAAATTCAGCCTTTTTTTTTAACAATGAATGTCATTGTCTTGTCATTAAATTGTTCTCTGGTTGGGTATTGAATTAATTTCTTCTCTGTTGCAGTATCTTCGTAAAATCTCAATTTTGGGTCATCGGGTATTTCTAATTTATGCAGTGAGTCCATATTTTTTATTTTCTTTTCTTCATCTGCATCTCTTTTGAAATTATTAGTTTGCAATTTTAAATTAATTCTTTAATTTTTATGTGAACAAATATGCAGGTACCACTGGGTTTAGCAATTACATGGGCTGCAGCTTTCCTTCTAACTGAAGTTGGAGCCTACAACTATAAAGGCTGTGATGTGAATGTACCAGCCTCAAATATAATATCTGACCACTGCAGAAAGCATGTTTCTAGAATGATGCACTGTCGAGTTGATACCTCTCATGCCTTGAGATCTGCTCCGTGGTTTAGATTTCCTTACCCATTTCAATGGGGTACGCCTGTGTTTCACTGGAAAATGGCTCTTGTAATGTGTGTGGTCTCTATAATATCATCTGTGGATTCGGTGAGTTCTTTTTGTTTATAGTTTTTGTTAATAAAGGAGTGTCTTTCTTCTTGTTGGCATTCTTTTTGTTGGATCATTTCCTTCAATTTTAAACGTGAAAGATATGATACTTGGTATTTGCTTGGTGCTTTTACCTTGATATGGGACCAATGTACATGGTATTTGGCTTTTTCCTTGAAAGTGTATTAGTTGAGATGCGAGTGAAAACAAAAAAAGTGTGGGTGCTTTAATGCATGTTGGGTATCTTTAGAAATAAGAGATGTCATAACAGAAACTACTAAATGGAAATATTTGGAGTTCTTTATATGCACATACGAATAGGAATTTCACAAACCCATTATACCACTACCATAAGTTTCCTTATATTTATACTCAATTTTATCAAAAAGATCTTGAGATGGTGGATTTTCTGAAGATCAAATAGAGCCGTCTTCATGTTAAATAGTCATTTTTAGTTGGATTTTTCCTGGTTTTTTGAGCTAAAAATTCCTAAACTAGTCTGATAACCAACTGGAGTATGCATAAGAAAATGATTTTTTCTTTTTGGGTGTGTGTAAGCGTTCATAATTTAATCTGGTTATCTAGTCATGAACTCTCGGTTGATTTTGGGCACTATGTTAACTGATTTCTAGGTTGGCTCATATCATGCATCATCATTGTTAGTGGCATCCAGACCTCCAACACCAGGAGTTTTAAGTCGAGGAATTGGTCTTGAAGGACTTACTAGTTTGTTGGCCGGTTTGTGGGGCACTGGAACAGGCTCAACCACCTTAACTGAAAATGTGCATACCATTGCTGTTACTAAAATGGGCAGTCGGAGAGCAGTTGAGTTGGGTGCATGTGTCCTAATTCTCCTTTCTCTGATAGGTATGTCTTCTTCTAACTATTAATCAATGTTTAATGAAGTATGATGCTAGAGCAAGAAAACTTAGGTGTCCTGGCATATGCATGTTTCAATTTGCTATGATATTAACCTATATTGTATTTCAAGGGATGGAAGGATTTCAGAGCAGATCTCCTAGATTTAGCATCTTTTGTTTTCTGATTGTAGCAGATACTAATGGGGCAATCTAATTGAATCAACGGAACATAATACTCATCTTTAATTGTAGAGTTGCATCTTATGTTTCATTGCTCCGGCGAATGATTATCCTTCTGAGGGCCGAGGGATAAGTGAGATTGATTAGGGTGAACTCTCTGCCTCTGCCAAAAGGATGGTCTGCTCATGGCAGATTCTTTATTTTGCTAAGCAATTAATGCGTCATGGAGTAGCAAAGACCTGAGCTGGTTAGCCAACTGGGAGTACAAACCCACCTCATCCCTGTCGACAATTGCTTGGGTGATTTGGATTTATGGGTTCTGCTTGGCAATTCATTGGATGAGGTGGGTTTAGGTCTTGCTTGGCTAACCCATTCATTGGCTTCCCTTCTCCTTGATTCTTTAATCGCTTAGCAAAATAAAGAAATCTATCACGAGCAGACTCTCCTCTCCAATGCAGTTGTGGTTCTCCGGCCCAATTTAGTCTTATTTATGCTAGTTGGACGGATAGGAACTGTGTTTTATAAAAGCTCTCTTGGCCCCACTCTTCAGTCAGCAATTGCCTGGATGGAGATGGGTGTGAGTATTGCTTGGCTAACTTGCTGTTGGCTCCCCGCTTCTTTATTCTTTAACTGACTGGGAAAAGAATATCTGTCATGAGAGGGATCTCTGTGGGCAGATGTGGGGTTTGGCCCCATTTCTCACTTATCTCAGTCAGGTGGGTAATGAAGACTGCTTGTCAAATCCTCCATATCTCCACCAGCCCTTGATTCTTTATTTGATTAGAAAAATAAAGAAATTTGCCATGCATTGTGTACTCTTCTAGAAGGATTCTGGCTTTCTTAATGAAAGTGGTTCGAATCAAGGGTTCTTTTTAGTGAAAACATAACAAAGTCATATTTGCTTCAAATGCATAGTCATGCTGCTCCTGCATGAAGGGAGCTGAAGAGAGATAGCAATGGTAAGTAAAATTTTAGATCTCTTTAGTTTCAATAAACTAAATACCACGTTTCATTGTGTCAGGTAAAGTAGGTGGATTTATTGCATCGATTCCAGATGTCATGGTTGCAGCTCTCTTGTGTTTCATGTGGGCGATGCTTACTGCATTAGGCTTGTCAAATTTGCGTTATAGCGAGGCTGGGAGCTCGAGGAACATAATCATCGTCGGGCTGTCTTTGTTTTTCTCCCTCTCGGTTCCAGCTTACTTTCAGCAGTATGGCATCTCTCCCAATAGTAACTTGGCTGTTCCCAGTTATTTTCAACCCTATATCGCGGCTTCCCATGGTCCTATTCGTACCAAGTATGGAGGGGTATGTCCATGCTCCAGGAACTTCAAATCCCTTGCTATATTCCCTTCTCTCATTTTCTACATAATCTTACTTTTGAATTTCTCTATGGTTTGCAGTTAAACTACATTTTGAATACATTGCTTTCGCTTCACATGGTGATCGCATTCTTAGTGGCCGTAATTTTGGACAACACTGTACCTGGCAGTAAGCAAGAACGAGGGGTGTACGTCTGGTCTGACTCCGAGACTGCAAGAAGAGAACCTGCTGTAGCTAAAGATTACGGCTTACCCTTCAGAGTGGGTAGAATGTTCAGATGGGTAAAGTGGGTTGGACTCTAGAGGAAGAACACAAAACTCCAGTACCACCTTCTGTTACAAGTTCCTAGCACCATTTGCTGCCATCTCGAGGAGCTTTGATTGCAGCACTGGAGTTACTGAACAAAGATCCTGGGGTCCTTTCTCTGGCCGATTTATGGACAGTTATTAGTTACACACGTTTCTGGTGACATTTGGGGATTGTTGGCCTTTTGTAGAGATGAGTTATTTGTGTACATTGGAGGATATGAAGAAATCTTTGTTGTAATTTTATAAACTGTAAACATGTATGTAATTTTGAGATGTCCGGTTGGACTTTTTCAATTGCATTCTCGCAAACAAATGAGAAGTCAATTTATCATAGTTATTTTAGAGTTTTGTATGTATCTAAGTTGGGTTTATTCATAGTTTGGATCAAGTTAGTTTTTAGCCTTTTTTAAACATGTGTTCATTTTTGAACCCCAGAATGTAATAGGTCTACTGGTTTCTTTTCCAGTTTTATGAAAGTGGTCTTGTTCTATTGCTGAATAAATTGGTTCTTGGTTGGAACTATTGGGGTCCTCCCAACAATATTTTCTTTTATAAAATCGTTTAGAGTAAATATCATAATTTAGTTCCTTACATTTGTTTGGCTATCAGTTATGATCCTTTGACATTTATGCTTAATTTTTAAAATTCTCCACAAGTTTTGGGACTTCAAATTTTTGTGGCTGCTGCGTTTAGCGTTGGGTTTTGCTGCTGCAGGAGTCTTGGCGTTAGTCGGTGGCAGTCGCAGTCGAGAAGACATTGATAGGTTTTGTACTATGAACATTTGGACTTGTTTGTCGGTTTTTGGACTGTGAAGGGTTTTCATTTTCTGATTTTTTCTCCTGTTTGGCGACCGGTGATGGTCTGACCGTGGATTTGCTACTTGGAAGGCCTTGGAATCGAGAGAAAGAAAAGGTTGGTGAGTGAATGTCATGGTC
The DNA here is from genome assembly GCA_028651295.1 of Catharanthus roseus. NCBI lineage: Eukaryota > Viridiplantae > Streptophyta > Magnoliopsida > Gentianales > Apocynaceae > Catharanthus > Catharanthus roseus. Next base: position 5,941,839 of record JAPQWS010000007.1, read on the forward strand.
TCGTAGGCTTAAAAGTGCGACTCATCGCTAAATATCTCACCTCATAGTTAGAGTATGTCATGGCAACATCTTAAAGAGTGTTGAACCTCTGACTTCATCAACTATCTCCCAAACATAATTATTAACCATATACTATCTAAAGAAGAGAAAGGAAAAATCATGAAATTTCACATATTCTTTGAACTCCAACAAAACTATTATCCTTTGGTTTTATGACTTTATTACAGAATCTCTAAAACTTTCAAAACCAACTGAACATCCATGAAATTCTATAGTGATGGGGACAACCCATTAGACCATATATTTAGGTTCAATTTATTGGCCCTAAATGAATGAAGGCCTGTCAGAATGACTATCTGGGGGTCAACCCATATATTTTGGTAGACATTATTAACAAAATGTCTATTACGGCCCATATCTTTTTTTGGAAAGATATAACTCTTTCCTAAATTAATCATTAACTTAAAGCAACTTTTACAATGAAGGTTACATGGTAATCTTATACACTATTTCTTTTGGAGAGCAAGATAATCCTTCTAATCAATATATGTACTTTCCTTAATCACTATTCAAGCTATTCTTCTATTACTGTTACTCTGTTGAACTTGAGACTGACTTAAGCATTGAAGGGAAATGAGGGATCAGCACCGCTTCAGTGATTTCCTATTTGTTTACAGGTCGCGTTTGGAGGATCGGGAATACGAGAACCATTACTTGGTGCCCACCGTGTTCTTCTTTTTTCTTCCTCCTCATTTATCGACGTCTTCATTTCCATGGCATCTAGTCATTCCCAAGTAGAGGATCTTCCTCTCAATCCTCCTCAGTCTTTATCAACAGTAGTAACTAAACCTCATTATACCCCGTTTGCCCAACAAATGGGAGGTATCGACACTTCTTCTCTTCCCCCAATTGCGAATTCATCTATGTTTATGCAATTGCAACCCAATCAGATCACACAGATGCAAGCCTTCTCAGTATCTTTGCAAACAGTTTTAGCTTCCCAAGCATCTACACAGATTTCTATGCCTCCTATGTCCATACTTATCGCTACTCCCACTTCATCTACCACATCCCAATTCGTGTTACCTTCTTTTCCTTCCACATTTACCTTTGGAGATGGTAACACTCATAAACCAGTCTCCCTATCTCCTTCCCCCCCCCCCCCCCCCCTTCTCCCTCTCCCACAATACAGACTATACATGATTTGGTCAACCAAACCTTAGCCCAAATGACACCTCACCAGCCTCTATGTCATGTACTTGGGATTTTTTGCAACATAATCCATTATGTGAATCTTATGCTTGTGCAAAAGTGCCTAATGAGTTTTCCCATTTAAAACTCACCATGTATGATGGATCCAGTGACCCTAAGGAACATATCACGAGATTTGTTTCTCAGGTGTATATTTATAATACATCTGATAGCACTTGTTGCCCTTTGTTCCCTAGTTTCTTACTGGGAAAAGCTCTACAGTAGTATGCTCATCTATCACCTAGGAGCATTTATAGTTTTCGAGATTTGGGTGAAAAATGCAGGCAATATTTTCTTCCACAATCTATCTTTCGACCAATTTCTGATTTTCTACTTAGCATTTGTCAACGGCCCAACGAGACTTCCATGATTTTACGGCTCGTTTTAATCAGGCCGCCCAAGAAATCAGTAATTTATCTGAGGGGGAATATATTCAAGGATATCGTCATGGTCTGTCAAGCTTTTTCCAGAAAATTGGCTGAACGAAACCCGCATATGTTTCTGATCTCTTAGGCAGAATTCACTATTTTATTCACGCTGATAATTATGTTCTTTGCAAATGGGATTTGGAAAATGAGGTTAAGGAGTTGCACGGCTCAAAAAAAATCTAAACGTTGGATACCAGACAAAGTCGTGATTGGTTGGGTCCCCGAAAGTCAAATGATTCCCGATATGACTATACTCCTTTGAAAGTACCTCGGTAAGAAGTTCTACAGAAAGTTAAATCTCTGGGCATTCTTAAAAAACCTGCAAAAATGTTATCTCCTCGTGCGAAACGAAATAAGCTAAATTTTGTCAATTTCACAAAGACCATGGGCACGATACAGAGCAGTGCAATAAATTGAAGAATGCCATTGAACAAGCCATATGAAATAGAAAATTGAAAGAATTCACCGATGACGCTTCAACAAAATGATCATCATTGCCCGATAACAAGAAACGGGCTTAGCATGATGATAAGAAGGGACATAAGCCTGGCTTTTCCTCCTCTAAGTTAAAGGTGATCAATGTAATTCAAGATGTTGGGCTTCCCACTTCTGAAAAGAGACATCGGGAAAATCATGGCAATGACCCGTTAGTTGTGACACTAATCATTGATCAATGTGTCGTAAAACGCATTTTGGTGGACACTGGCAATTCCATCAACATTCTTTTTAAGATCACCTTTAATCAAATGGGAATCTAGTAGGGTTCATGTGCTTCTCTATGAGGCCTTGCTAGTTGGACTTTTTGGTCAAACAACGACAATTGAAGGGAAAATCACTATCGTTGTTTCTGTCAATGGCATGACTCATATAGTAGAAATTTTTTTTTTTTTGTTTTTTTTTTGTGTCAGTTTCCTCTCCATATAACTGTGTCATGGACTACTCAACCTTAAACCATTTCCATAGCCGCATTTCTACCTCTGATCTATCTATGGAAATTCCCATGGGAAAAGAAATTAATGTTGTTTATGGAACCAGAAGGCCGCTCAAGAGTGCTACTTCGCCACAGTGGAAGAAGTAGAAAAAGCTTATGATTCCACCGAACATGATTCTATGCCAAAGTTTGAGCCTGACAGAGAGTATGAATTGTTTATTTTAGATAACTTTCAACCTGACTACACTGCGCGTATTGGACGCTATCTCTAGATTGATTTGATGATGAAATTGGCTGAATTATTAGTTGAATACAAAGACATCTTTTAATGGTCATCTTTTTATTTGGGAATAATTTCTCGACGCATTGCAGAGCAAAAGTTGGGCATTCCTAAAGGACAGAAATTAACATTTTGAAAAAACGGGTATTTGACAAACAGAGACAAAATCATCAAGAAAGAGGTGCAAGAACTTTTGAAATCCGGAATAATCAAACCAATTGATTTTCCTTAATGTTTATCAAATTTGGTTGTTGTTGCAAAACCTGGAGGTGTATGGCGAGTATGAATTGATTTTACGGATCTCAATAAATCCATTCCCAAGAAACTATACCCTCTTCCTCGAATAGACCAGCTTGTTGATTCCGTCGCAGGACATGATTTTCTTTCATTCCTCGATACCTACAAGGAATATCACCAAATCCCGATGACTGAAGAAAACATGGCACAAACTACTTTCGTGACCGACGATGGTATTTATAGTTACACGAGAATGCCATTCGGTTTAAAAAATGCTAGAGCAGATTTTTAAGAAGGAATGAATAAGACATTTGAAGGCCTCATCGGGGTTATCGTGGAAATTTATATTGATGATATTATTGTTAAATCCAGAACCAAGGACACAGCAGTAGCATATTTGACGCAAGTGTTTGAACGGATTTGCAAAATCGGAATGAAATTGAATTCCAAGAAATGTACCTTTAGGGTCTCATCGGGAAAATGTTTGGGTTACATGGTTTCCCAACGAGGTATTGAGTCAAACCTAGCAAAAATTAAGGCCATCCAGGATATGTCTGGACAAAAAGTCATTGAAGAGGTTCAATGCTTAGCAGGACAAATGGCTTCTTTAGGGTGGTTCTTGGCTCAGGCAGGAGAAACGAGACTCCCGTTTTACCAGATTTTGAGAAATCCTTCTTGAATGGACTCTAATTACCTCTATAGCTTTTCAAAAGCAGAAAACATATTTATCTTCTCCCCCCTTCTTTGTTACCCCGGTAACGAGAGAATTATTATATCTTTATTTAGCTATCACTCCCAAAGTGATCAGCTCTGTTAGATGTGCTTTGAGTGATAATAATATGAAACCTGTTACAATATGAGTCATGTTCAGGATGGAGAAGAATGCTAAAATTCTCTGGAAAAACATATATTCTGTCTTATTGTCACAACAAGAAAGTTAAAACCATATTTTCAAGCACATACTGTCATTGTTTAACTAATGTTCCACTAAGACATATTTTGCACAGGCCCGATATATCGGGTAGGACTTCTAAATGGGCATTGGAGTTAAGTGAACACCAAATTGACTTGTCTCCCAGAAAAACCATTCAAGGACATGCTTTAGTGGATTTTTAAGTTGAATGTTCTTTTCCTGATAAGGCAAAGGATCACTAGCCTGAAATTCAACAGTAATTTCCCGACACTTGGATTTGCAATGTCAATGGTTCTATCGGGGAACAAACCAAAGGAGCGGGATTCGTCTTAGAAGATCTCGAAGGTCATCAATATGCATATGCTTTGAAATTTTTATTCCTGTTAAAGCTGAATATGAAGCCTTATTTAGCTGGGTTGAGAATGGTCAAAAGTCTTAAGATCACTCATATTCTAGTCCGAAGCGATTCACAAGTCGTTATTGGGCACGTGACAGGCATTTTTGAAGCAAAATAAGAAAACATGCAGAAATATTTACTTCGTGTGCAACACATAATCCCGGAATTCTCTAATGTTCGCTTTGAGAAGGTTCCCAGAGAGTAAAACACAAGGGCAGGTATGTTATCCAAACTAAACGCATGTGAACACATTGATGGCACATGGTTGGAATCTTTGTCCAAGAAAAGCATCGACATGGATGTTTGTACGATTAAAGAAGCAGAAGATTGGACAATTCCTATTCGGGCATTTATTTTGAATGAAAAACTCCCCAATGACCCTATACAGGCACGGAAGATATGCACCACTTCTGCCCGATATGTTTTGGTGGATGACCAATTGTATAAAACTATGGGAAGCTGGCCTTTACTTAAATGTGTTAAAGTGAAAGATGGTCGTTATGTACTTAGAAAAATTCATGAAGGCATTTGTGGATCTCCCATAAGTGCTAAAGTTTTAGTTGCAAAAGCCATGGGGTACGGATATTATTGGCATTCTATGAAAGAAGATTCTATTAATTTGGTGAAGGCATGTACCAAATACCAGATACATGCCAATGAGTATCAGATTCCTATGACGGAGTACTACATTTTTGGTATCCTGATTCCATTCGCATAATGGGGTATAGACTTATTGGGTCCATTTCCAAAAGCTACTGTGGGGAAGAACTATTTAGTTGTAGCTATAGATCATTTTACTCGATGGATCGAAGTTAAGCCATTGACTACTATTACTGCACGAAAGGTCCGCGAATTCTTTTATGAGGACATTATTTTCCAATTTGGTATTCCCAAAATCTTGATATCTAGTAATGGCAAACAATTCGACTCAAAGGAATTTAGGGATTTTTGTGAGGAACTTGGCATTGAGCAACTGTTCATTTCTGTCGGGTATCCACAAACAAATGGAGCTACCGAGGTCACTAATCGTACTATCTTACAAGGACGGAGAGAACGGTTGGCTGATATGAAAAGTAGATAGCTGGAGGAGTTACCCAACGTTCTATGGTTATATCGAACTACTCTTACTAGGGCAACCGGGAAAACACCCTTCAATCTATGTTCTAGAGTAGATGCTATGATTCTTGCAGAAACACTAAGGAACATCGCTTTTCATGAAGACCAAAAGCAAATCATGCATGAACACTTGATGAGCTTCGTGAAACAGCTGCTAAACGGGATGCTCATTACAAACGACAAGTGGCCCAATATTATAATTCTAAGGTTCGACCTTCTAAGATCAAGAAGGTTGTCTGGTTCTAAGGAAGAACGAAATCAGTCGGGTTTGATCCCACCAGGAAGTTAGACCCCATTTGGGAAGGTCTTTATCAGGTAATAAAGGTTAACGACAATGAGAGTTATAAGCTACAAGATTTTGAAGGAAAAATCTTAGCCAAGACTTGGAACGATCTTAATTAGCGAAAGTTTTTCCCTTAAATATTTGTGTACCTCTAGGTATTTTGATATATTCAAATATCAAATACATCCTTCATATATATATATATATATATATATATATATTCTATGTTCCTTATATACAACATTTTTTTCTCTCAAACATTATCTATGCTGCTTTCAATCGAGCAAATTATCTAAGTTACTTTTCAAAAGTAACACATGCCTATCATTTAATTTGTTACACAAGCAAAACTACAATTCAAAAGAATGAGAGCAAAACAATGCCTCACGTACCACAACGGTTAAATCATAGCATTTTGGAAATATTCTTTTTTTATTTTTTATATATTAACCTAAACGGTCATACTCCTATCTATTACAACCAAAAAGAAAAAAAAAAAACAACAACACACACACACAAAGTTAACGAAAATGCAAAAGCCTCTGTCATTTCTTTCACTTATTAGGCGGCTAACCTTGATAGGTGTAGCAAACATGTTTGCAAATCCTGAAAACTCAGGGATTGTAAACCTTCAAATTATACCCATTCTGCAGGGGGTCCGCCTCTCTCCTTCCATCTTTTGAAATAACAAAAAACTTTACTGTAGGTGACCCATAGCCTACTTTCTCTTACGGTTCTTCTCTTCCTTTTCCTGAGTGCATCACCAATATGAGGAAGTACTCAAAGTTCGGAAAGCATTTGCGAGCTATCTCTAGGGTCCCTTCAAATGACCTATCAAATAGATCAATGGCCTCCTATGGAAAAACCACGTTCCTAGAAATCTCTTTAAAATCTCCATCTTCAATGCCAAGTTTATACAACAGGTTGTGAACGTCCAGCTCCACATGCACCGCCCCTCCGCTCAAGCCTAGGTACACTTTAACCATCAATAAGAAATATTGAAAAGAAAAATCACGGTGGCGTCGTAAAAATCTGCATCAATGGCACATTCAGATATTCTTGCTTACCATGGAAATGTGTTCGACACAATTTTAACGGTAGATCAACAGTTTTGAAATAAATAGCCAGAGGGGTATTGCGCGAGATTTCTTTGCCCTCTATCGCAGCATAATAGTGACTCATTCTTCTTGGATAATTATTGAAACAAGTGGACAAAATAACAACATTTCCATCTTCTTATGTTGGGCTCAGGGGTTTATCACCTTTTATAGGAGTAGTAGGATTTTACAAGTGTATATGAACGGACGCGTTCATGTACCTCTTTTCCTCTACCCCAAGTTTCTCATTAATGTTTTTGTACAATTCAAATGGCGGCTAATCCTATTCTGCCAGGTGTACAGGGAATCTTTTAAACCACAGTAATCACAAAATGTCCGCAGTTGTTGTTCTTCTAAACTAAGGTCACTGTCTTACCATAGTTGATTATACAATTAACTAAAATATCTATTCAAGTACTTGGACTTTGGATATTCATTTCATTCACATAAACATAGGCCTAAACAACTTATAACAAAAGTAACATAAGGGTGGCTGAGGCTTCACCCTACAATCGATCAAAACAAGACCACCCGGAAGAATCCACTAATTTTTCTTTTTCTCGTTTGACGATCCACTTTATTTTTTACGGGGAGATGTTACTTCTTCTAACCCCGCTAGTGTGGTTGACATTTGTCTTGCTGCTCCTACAACATCAATATGTTCTATCATACGACGTTCTCCTGATACATCATGATTGAGAGCATGCTCGCTTCTTGATAATTCCGCAATCAACCTCCCATTCGCATCAGCTGATTCCCGAACGTTAATAGATGGTGTATCCAAAATATTTGTTTTGGATGATTCTGTATTTCTATCTTCTTGGTCCTTGTCCACAACATCGAATGGCTTCTTGTAAACATTCTCTTAGATATTGTCATTTATTTATCCACTTTCGACATGCCTCCCTTATCAGCCTCTGTTGTAATTGGATCCAAGATATCCTGATTTTGATACTCTCGACTATCTTCGACGGATTCTTCCTGACTTCCTCCTTCTTCCCTCGATGATGCTTCTTCATTATCAACATTTTCATCCTCTTCGTTCAAGTTCTGCTCAGTATCCCAAGGAAATACCAGATATTTAACATCTTTCTTATAGTATGATTAACAACAAGAGGGCAGATTTATATCAGGGCATTCTTTTCGAATTTTATCAACCAGTTTTGTCAATGAAAAAATCATAACGGGCATATACCAGTTCAGAAACCAATCATTTCCTTCCTCTGATTTGCAAAATTTTTCAATTATTCCTTCTTTAATCCGCACCAACAATTTTTCCTCTTCATCAACCTAGTTGGACAATTCTAATGACAATAAATCACTTTCTTGTTTTCTTTGTTCCACCTCTTCTTTATGCTTCGCAATTTCCTGCTGGGCTTGTGCTAGAGCTTCATTTAAACTTTCTATCCTTCCATCCTTGACAATACACTCATCTGTCAACCGCTCATTAATTTCTGTTAAGCTGGTGTTCGTTTTTGATAATTGTGTATTTGTTGTTTCTATATCAGAAATTTTATTCTCCAGTTCCGCCACTCGATCAAGTACAATCTCTTGTTCCCGGCACATTTTATCCAATTCTTTCTTATATTAATCTGCTAATTCTTTTTGAGCTATACTATTCTAGTTATAGGCAAGCAGCTTCATGTATTATATCTATATTTTGCACTTTCAAATTGATATGAAACACTTCATGGAAAAATTAATACACAATATAATACCATAGAATATGATCATCAGATGTTGTAAACCTTTACATGTACATTGTTCGCAAAAAAGTATCCATCATTTCCTCAGGATTTATATTTGCCACTACCCCTATACCCAAGGGAGCTAGTTGTGACTCCATCGTTTGTTCTTCTCCCCAACTGGATCTTCTCTTTTTTACTGAAATAGACCAACTTGGAAATTCCAGAGTACCTCCTTCACCGGTTCTTCTTGTTCTTGGTGTTCTGACATATTGCGTCTCTTATAAGAAGTTCTTTGTTCTGTACCTTCCAGAAACAATTCGTCTCTCAACATTTGGGACAATCAGGATTCCTTCTTGCTTATTTCTGTTCTCTTTCTCTTCTCGATAACGTTACATCCACTTCTTTCCTTGTAAGAGATTTTGTTATAAGGATTTGCCTTTCTGTGGTACTCGTCTTCTTTCCTTTTCCTCTCATTTTCTCTTCGTGCCTTTTCTCCAATAATGCCACAAACGGTCTTTCCCTTGATAAAATAAAACTATTATACAACATAATATCACTTTATACCACACACACACACACATACACACACATATAATATTGCTTACCTTCTTCTCCAGTCTCTACTATTGGGTATTGGGCGTGGCATCTTCATGACAACCATGGATTGATTGAAGCATCTTGGTTGTCAAATTTCTCGCTTCATTCATTTTTTGAAAAGTATGCCAACCCAGACCATCTTTAACGGGTTTTATCTGGAAGAATTTTGTAAACAATTCCAAACTTGTAGGCACATCAAAACACTTACATAACATTATAAATGCTACCACTATCAGAATCCCGTTCGGGGGCTCTTTGACCTATTTCTATTCCCTAATAAATCATTATATCCTAAAATAACCCATGTGTTGGAAACTGTAGTCCTGCTTTCAATTGATTTCGGTAAACCGCCATCCATCCTTTCGGGGGTAAATGTGCCCGATCATCAGTAGGAGTAGCTAGTATGCCTATTCGTATAGGTATGTGAAATTCTTTCTTTATAACTATAAGCTAATTACAACGAACAATTGAAGGATACAAGATGACCCCCGGTTCACATAATTGAGTCATCAGAAGGATTACATGATATAGACATATATGAGACCCCGGAGATGTTTCTTTATAATATTGACTGATTTAGCATATTTCAACATTAGGGAACAAAATGGAGCCATTCCCCTTAAAATATTTCTAGCCCCTGAGACCCAGATTATTTTTAAGATGAATAATCCTACATCTAAAGAAGAAGACCTACCTTATGAGGCAACGGACTTAGATCCCTTTTTTGGAGAGTTTTCGAATCCCTTGAAGATGTAGCCTTAGAAGAAGACATCCTGGTAAAAAGGGTTATGAACGCAAACAGGTGAAACTTGATGACATTTCAAAATCGTAAGGAGAAAATCACCAGATGGAAAGCTTATATATTTGAGCAACGGTTATCTGAACTAACGTTTATGAGGAGTCTCCTCCTCGGGATATACTAATTTGAATTTCACCAAAAAAATAGAATATTCAGAATAAAAGAACCATAACCCATTTATGGCTCTTTGTGATGGGCATATGATGGGGATAACCCATTGGATCATATATTTGGGTTCAATTTATTGGGCCTAAATGAATGAAGGCCCGTCAGAATGACTATTTGGTGGTCAACCTATATTTTGGTAGACATTACTAACAAAATGTCTATTACTAGCCATATCATTTTAGGGAAGATATAACTCTTCCCTAAATTCATCGTTAACTTAAAACAACTTTTACAATGAGGGTTATATGGTAATCTTATACACTATTTCTCTTGGAGAGCAAGATAATCCTTTTATAAATAGAGGTACTTTTCCTAATCACTATTCAAGCTATTCTTCTATTACTGTTACTCTGCTGAACTTTAGACTAACTTAAGCATCGGAGGTGAAACAGGGAATTAGCCTCGCTTCGTAATTTTTTATTTGTTTGCAGATTGCATTTGGAGGATCAGGATACGAGAACTATTATTTACTAACAAAAGAAATAAACTCAGTTCCCAAAATCTGAGACAATCATAAAACTTATAACTCTACTCTTCATGTTTCACTCATAATCCTCTTCAAACCATTAATTGGGATATTCCTCATCTAGCTGAGACTTTGCAAAAGCATATAAGAGGTGAGATCACTAGCTCATTAAGAAAACATAACTCACCTGGGAATGAATGGTTACATATGTTAACTTCACTTACAAACTTTTTAGATTTTCAGAATACCTTTAACAAACCACATTGAAACATTAGATAAGTTTTTTTTTCTTAAAAATATCTTCCAACATTCAAAATTTCATCTTGGAAACAGAAATTTAAAAAAAAAAGAAAACTAGAATTTTTGTTGTGGTAAAACAGAGTTTTCTGCAGAAATTTTTTGGAAGGTTTCAATATTTTTGTTAGAATCCAAAATAGAGATCTTTTGTCACAAAGTACTTGAAAGCAACTCTTAAAATATAAGTTTATCTATAGGCAATAATTTGCGCTCAAATTAAACCATAACTCGGATAAAAACTCTTCAAAAACTTTAAAAAACATAGCTGGAAGTATTGCAGAAAAATTTTCAGCAAAAAGCTAATCTTTTACTAGTAGTTTTAGACTACTTTATACACAAAATAACTTAAACAATCGTATGTTACTAATTTAGTTCTCGGCTAATATCACTTATACCCCTCACCTTCTTAATTAATTCCCAAGACATCCTTCACATATAAAACTTAACAAAATAGCCCCCAAAACTTTAATAATTACGTTGGTCTTACAGTGGGTGGAGACAATAGCTATGACATTTCCATGGGTCGACTTAGAACTATAACAATAAAGACATGACAAATTCCAGATGATTAAATCCCTTATTACAGCAGGAATTATAGCATTCTTGCCATTACTTTTCACCTCAGAAGGATATGCCATGAACCTTTTCCATGATTTCTATGATGTGTTGATCCCATTATATTTGACATAAAGAATTCAAAGTGAAAGTACAATTTCTTTTAATTGGTAAGAGATCTTGGTGGACTGACAAATACAGAAAAGTTCTGCAAAAGTTATATAGGAAATTAAGTCAATTTTTTTCGATGGACAAGATGTAAATGTTGATGTATAAAGCCTATGATGAGATAAAAGTTTGTGTGATTCCTCTTTCTTTTCTTCTTGATTTCTTTCATTTAGGATTAAGTCATTTTTTTCCTTTTTTTATATTGTGTTCTAGTTCTAGTTTTTTATATTGTGTTGGGGAATTATTTTGTTGTGTTGATTTGTTTTGCCTTGCTTCTGGATTCTCCCTGGTGTGTCCCTTCACTATCAATTTCTGTTTGTAGTAATCTTCAGAGTCTTGGTTTGGTCTTGGAGATTCTAGTTGTTGGGGATGTGATTGTGTTGGTTGTTGGTGGATTGCTTTAGGAGATTTAGCTGGTGAATTGTGGTTTTGTTTTGGAGAGTAGATTCCACTTGAGATGCCATGGCTAGAGGGGTTGGCATGAAGAAAGTGATAGAGTCGATTTTTAATACAAATAAACACCTTAAGTTTTGATTATTAGCCTTTAAATATATTCTATTTATTAGTCATAATTATTATATTTAATTTATTTTATTTTATCTTTGTGCAGATTTCTAAAAAAAGAATAGAAAATAAAGATTCCATATTAAATTTGGTAAATGGAAGGAACAGTGTGCATGGTCATTGAGGAAGAGAAGATAAAAAATAATAATAATAATAATAAAGCATATTAGCTGCTGCAGTATTTGAATCCTTTAAGGATTAGGATTAGAATTTTAGTAGAATCATTTACGGATTAGGATTTTAGTTGAATCCTTTAAGGATTAGGATTTTGCTTTTCTTTTGTCTGTATATAGAAGAGCCACACAAGAAGGGTGGAGGGGGAGTTCAAGAAAAGAAAAAGAGGAGAGCTGGGGGAAGTGACAGCAGCAATTGCTCGAGCTGCAATGAGAGAAAACAGCCACAAGACGAGCACATTTTGAAGCAGCAAATCTAAGAAGCAGCAGCAAAAACTTATTTGGAAGAAAATGCCATGATCTACTCCAAGAAATTGGTTCTTTCTTTCCCTTTAACCATGAATTACTTTTCTCTTAGAATCTTGATGAAACCCTAGCCATGTGATTTTGATTTATTTTATTTTGGGAGATTTATTATTTTATTTATGTCATTACATATCTTGGGATGTTCTTGGTTTGATGCAATTAATTCTTTGTGATAGTTCTTGTAGAATAATTATTTGGGTTAATTGATACTTTTATCCATACTTAATTCTTGTAGTCTTGAGTATGAGAGATATGTGATTTTAGCAAGTATACTGTGGGTTTTAGAATTGAATAGTTCATGCTAATTTTAGATGATTTATGTCATAGGAATGAATAAGTCATGCTAATGGTTAGATGAATTATGTCATGCATTTAAAGACAATATATTTCTTTAGTGAATTGAAGCTTGTAGCCTAGATCACCATATAAAGGTTTAATCTTTTCTCCAAAATAAAATTAAATCATTGTTATATAGGTTAGTGGTGGATTCAAAATTCTAAATCATCTCTTCGGTTAAACTCTTGTTACTTTTAGTTTAGTTATTTTATTTATTCGTTTTAATTAATTTAGAAATAATTCTTAGATAATAAAAATTTCATTCTTCTTTTCATAAAATTAATTTAGGTAGATATTAGTTTGAGTAGTTAAGCCTTTCTCTGTGGCTTGATACCCTGATACTCTATATTACATTGATCTTGTGCACTTGCTAGTATTGGATTTAAAACTTTGTTATAAAAATCTCGACCAGAAAGCAACTTTCTTTCGTCTCTTCTTTTTTTCTTTTTTTAATCTTATAATGTTACGTTTTTACCCTTGTATATTTTAATGACTTTGATCGTTAATAATAAGTTAAATTTGAAGAAATTTGAAAAAAAGGACCATAAGTTAAAAATACATGTTAAAGATCATAATCGATAAACGAACAAATGTTGAGGACTAAACATGACATTTATTCAATTTTTATTTAAGTTCTTGCCATTTTTGCCTCGAAACTATTTGCGGATAGCCATTCATGCCCTATATTATTTTCTTAATCTGATATAACCTCCAACTATTACGGAGTGCTCTTATTACCCGTAACTCTAAATTCTGAAGATTTTTGGGTAGGAAATTAAACACGTGCGTACGACATGATTTTTTAAGGGAAAAGGAACTCATTCACTTAATTTCCCACTAATTCACTTTTTTTTTTCTTTTTAACTATTCAACACTGAAATGAATAATAAAAAAGTGTTGACTCAAAATGTAAAACTCTATTTCTTCTTTCTCTCTCTCTCTCTCTCTCTCTCTCTCTCTCTCTCTCTCTCTCTCTCACACTTCACCCCACATTGGCTCTCCCTTCTCGGTCGGGATTGTCTAGTACATCTTCTAGTGTACTCTCTAGTACACTTTCATTTTCCTATTAAAGAGTGCACTAGAAGATGTATTAGATGATCTTGAGTGCCCCTTCTCCCTCTTTCCCTCTTTCCCTTATTTTTCCATTCTCCTTCTTCCTCCTTTTCCCCTTCTTCTATGATTCAAGATCGTCTTGTACATCCTCCATTACATTCTCTAGTAAACTTCCTTTAATAATAACTGTCCTTAGGATTTGTCTTTTATTCTATAGGATTTATATTAATAAAACTATTATTAAAAATGTATACTACAGAGTATATAAGAGGATGTTCTAGAGGATCCGACGGCTTTTTCTATATCTTTTTATTCTTCTTTGGTTTGCAACTTAGGCTCTGCCGCTATAACTGTCGCGTTCTGCCCTTGGTCGCCACCTTCCAACCCCAATCATTCATGGTTCGTCCTCGTTGTTTCTCTTTCCTTTTCTGGTTATTAATTGAGGAATATGACCGTATTTCATATATATACATCTCCTTTGAAGTTGAAATTATATGATTTATGAGAATTTTATTTTCAACTTCGATTCAAGGAGGATCTCTGAAATTAATCTCTAATTTTTCTTGTGGGTAAAAATTACTCGTGACCCTTAATCAATGCTTTGCCTTGAGCTTGGGATGGCGGGTTTTCTACTAAGATTAGCCACAATTGCAAGCCCGAAGTAGCGTTGTGAGATGGCCATGGTGATAGTGGCGGCAATGGCTGGTAGTAGGGGCTACAATAATTTATGTTTTTTGGTCATAGAGGATTGTAATTGGTTCTTTTTTGGATTTAATTATAGAGACTTCTTGAGTGAAACTTTGTTATTTCTTGGTTTATTTAGCTTCAAACTTCTTTTATTTCTTGGATTTCTTGGTTTATTTCTTTTGTCACAAACTTCTGGAGTGAAGCAAAGCTGGAAAATGAATTTTGGTCTCAAAATTTGGCACAGAAACTCCTTGGAAAGGATTGAAAAGGAATCTACATATCTGAAGGGTTCCATGAGGAAGAGAATGGAGTTTCTTGATATGGATTAGAACGAACTTTTCTTCTCATAACTTTACTTTGCCATTGATATACTATTGACTTGCTGGTGGTCTTTTTGAAGCAGTAAAATCACATTTTCTTTCAAGTGTAATAGAAAACTTTTGTTCTATTTCACTTCAGAACAAAATCTATATGAACATCCTAAATTTTCAATCACAGAAAAAAAAAAATGGAATTCTGGTGACTTGGGGAAAGGAGAAAGGAATTCTGGGGATAGGGTGGAGGGAGAGAAAGCCGTTGGTTGTGAGAAAGAAGAGGGAGAGGGAGAGGGGACACAAAAATAAGTATTTGATATTGATCATTTTTGCCCGAACTCTTTTTTATTATCTATTTCAGTCCTAAATAGTTGACAAAAGTGAGTTAGAGGCAAATTAAGTGAAATGACTTTTTTGCCCATGAAAAAATCTCATGTCCCGAGCATGTACCTAATTACCTGCCGAAAGTCACCAGAATTTAGAATCAAGGATAGTTAGAGCACCCCATAAATAGTTGGAGAGGTATACTGGTTTGAAAAAAAGATAAAGGGAAAGATTAGCTATTCCTAGAGATTTCAGGGGCAAAAATAACAATTATCTCTTTTATATTTCAAAGTTTATAATTTATCTTCTACTTTTTTAAAAATGATTAAATGTTTAGATTGGAACCTTTCTTTTGCATCTAGAATTTTCTAATACTTTTTCTAATATTTTTTAGTATACTTCTCGGGAAAATCAAACTTCCATTGAAGAGAAGTAAATGAAAGGCTTTCATAAAGATTCTCGTAGAATCGAGAATGAAATTTTCATTCTGTACATGCCATATCATGAATTAGTAACTGCATCCAATTTTAAAAAAAACAATCCCAATTGCGTCGCACTTTCCATGGAATATTTGCGGAATCTCCATGAATAGGATCAACCCTTATTCCATGGTATTTATATGAGGTTCCTCTTTAAGAAAGTCCCCGAGGGGGCGTAGTTGATCCATGATTTAAATTTATGTTTCATCTTTCGTTTGTTTCGAGAAATCTATCGATCAATTCCGATTCTTTCTTTTTCTCTTGATTCTTTTTCGATAACCCTAAACAATTTTAGTTTTTCGTTTTATAATTATAAATTTTTAAAAATCTTTATTTAATTATGAACCTTTTATTTGTGATTATTTTTGTCAAAATTGTACGACAGAATTCGACTTAGAACTCATGTTATACACATAATTTTGAAATTGAGAGTAATTTCAACTCCTTTTAGAGGCACTCAAGAATCAATTGGGGTAGGATTTGAGGCTGCAAACGAGTTTAAATTAACATTTCTTTTCTTTCCTACCAAAAAACAAAGTAACATAAGTACGTGTATTCAACATTCAATAGTGTCCCCCACAGTTGGAATACTTTATGCTTGAAAGCCAATAAGGGAATACATATCATATGTTTAAATATATATATATATATATATATTTAAGAGGATGAAAAAAAAAGTTATGGCAAAAAAAGCAGGTAGAATCAATCGTATCCATCTTCATCATCGTATTCTTGTAGCTCTTCCCAACCCAACATGAGAAACATATTTCATGCATAGCAAGGGAAATTGAAACAAAATCCCCCCAAGAGTATATAATCATTACCACACCAAAATATGAAAGATAAAATAATATAGACTACATTGATCTGAAAAGAAAAGCGAAAAGTACATTAAAAAAACTCATATGGTAGTAATTCTTTAAAAATTGGACATCATAATTTTCTACCCCTTGTATTACCGTTATTATCCAATAAATTTTGTTCTTTTTGTTTCTTTTACGAGTATCCAAATTATCAAAAGTTAATTATTAATTAAAAAATTTGTAGAACAATGGGAACACCTGGTCGAACCCAAAGGAAATCCATAACTCCTTTACAATGAACTGAAATAAAAATAAAATTTCAGATGAAATGTTCAAAAATAATTAAATTAGTTGAAAGTTTCTTCAATCAAAAATTAAATTTGATTATTGACTTTTCAGGAATATAAAGTGTTTTCCTATTCTAATACAAATAAACATATGCGACTACCTTCAAAGTTGAAGAAATCAAAACACTCAAAGACACGAATTATTGGAGATGCTAGATAATTCAAGCTATCAAGCAAACTGGATTGAGAAGCAATTACCATTCACTTGAAATTGTCTCAATATGAGCGTAAACCCTGTAATTTGTCAGTTGCTCATAAACGGTAACAATTGACTTCGTCATATTTCCTCCTAGAAAATTAACCTTGAAGCAAAAGACTGTTTAGGCAATTTTCTTGTAAACTAACCTTGTACCAGAAGACTGTTTAGTAGTTCACTTTTCTTCTATACCAACCTCTATTCACAACCAAAGCGTGTGAAAGGAGTTAGAAAGTAAATGTACAACTATTCTTGATTCAACAAGTGAGAATAAAAATAGAAGAATATAGATGAAAATAGGAAAGAAGTAACATCATGTTTGGCACAATGGAATGGCATGAAATAGAATCCTTGACCACCCAGAATCCTTTCTCATCCAGAATAGAATGTAATGCTCTTCCCATTCTAGTGTTTGGAAGGAAAAGTTACAACGGGATGATGATTCCGTTTATTTGTTTAGAAAAATTATTATTTTATGCCAGAATGGAAAGATATTGTATAAAATATGACTTAAACATCCTTCTAGTATAAAATGTATTTTTCATACCCTATCACACCTTAAAACTCCAAAAAAAACATTAAATATTTTATCGTAGTATAAATAGTCATATATAATATTGAAAATAGTTCAAAAACAACTCTTTTTAAAGATCAAAATAAAAGAAAGTATGATCTATAAAACTTAATTAAGCGTAATACATGTAATATATTGATGGTATAATAGTTCAATATTTTTTAAAATGATTCCCACTTCTCTTGGAAAGGCCTTTCTATAGGTTTTAGTATGGAAAGGCCTTTCCAGCTTCTTCCTGGAATGGGCTTTCCATGGAAAAACTATTCTTACTTCTAATTTGAATATCAAACACTGGAATGGAAAAAGAATTTGGAAAAACTATTTCATTCCACCTCATTCCCGTGTACCACTAGCGTAAGTACTTGATTGAAAATGACATAACTTTTACAAATCTTCGAAATAGAAAGACTCTAATGAATTCTTTGTTTCTTAAACACTCTAGGCCTTCAATAGGGTCTAACACCCTCTATTTATAGAGGAGGAAAAAGGTAGAAGATGATTCTAATTAGTTGAATCAAATCAAATCTAAACGAGTTTAATAAAATAATAAGATTCTATCATAAGTAAGTCAATTAAGAAAATTTGCCAACTTTGAATTCTTGATGGCACGTGCGCCACCTTATCTTACTCTTAAGTCTTTTTTAGAAATTCCAACAATTTGTTGACAACTTTCCTCCTTTTTCCTCCAAAGATGACTTTTTATGCACAAAATCCAAACAAGAATAGAAAATAACTAATTTAAACAATTAAGCTAAAATAACAAGTGAAAATTAACTAAAATACTATACTAGATTAAGTCCTATCATTCTTTTCCCACCAAGTTTTGTCTATCTAAAATTGCAAAAATATTTATGGTTATAATTGAAAAGGTAAAATTCTTCATGATTTTTTTATTTTTTGGTTTAAAATGGATCTGTAAATTAAAAATATAACTCACAAAGTAATATTACAAAGGGTACTACTAGGTACCTGAGCTACTATAAAGTCACGTGTATAGCTAAGAATATGTCTAATTTGCGTCCGAAGAGGAGGGGCGCCTCCTCCGAAAAAAAATAAGCTTATTACATCACCTCCAAATCTATTGACAAGCAATACCAAATATGACATGCCAATCTATCCCCTTAAAAGGATTATAAGCATCATGCACCAAATTATCATCCACTCAACTTGCTGCATCCACCAACCAAAATAAACGAGCCACTTGACCAGAAGGTAGCAACACCCTTCAAATCCGAGTTGCCATTGGACAATCACGCAAAAGATGAAGCACCATCTCCAAAGAACAACCACACAAATTAGAGCTCAGTGAAAAGAGCGGATCCCATGATCATATAACAAAGAACAAGTCTTCAAACGCTCCCTCCTAGCTTGCCATAATAGTAAGGAAAACCTCATAGGCCCTTTACATTTCCACACTCGTCTCCAAGCAGAAGCTTCAACAGCCTTTGGCTGAAATAAAGCATAAGAAAAGGAAGGAAAAAATTTACCAGATGTCGTCAACCCCTAACACACCATGTCTGAATTTGCAAAGAAGACAACCAACTGTAGTTGATCACAAATCTCCGCCGGCAGCAGCTACTGCAACAAAGCCATATCCAGACCCCTATTAGTCCAATAATGCTGCACAGATACATGCAAACTCTCCTCTGGCACATCCAGAACTGCTAGATCTACCAGCCGATAAGGCCCCGACTACTTATCCAACCAAAATATCACTGTCCGTCCATCTCCCACCTCCCATTGCAGCCCCTGAACAAGCAATCGTAAACCATCCACCAAGCTACACCATGTAAAAGAAGCTCCCACCATACTCTTACCTATTTCAAAAGCTCTAATGTTACCATACTTAGACATAAGAAGTAGCACGTACAACTTATTTGGGCCACTTAAATACCTCTATGCCAACCGAGCCAATGCTACTTTATTCACTTTGCACAAATCCTTCAACCCCAACTCACCCAATTCCTTAGGTTGACAGACCTGCTCCCAAGAAACTGAGTGCAACTTGCGCTGCCCGTCCGTTTCACCCCATAGAAAACACCTATTTACCTTGTTAATCTGCTCCAAAATTGAGACCGGAATTTTTGTAGTTTGCATGGCATAGCTAGCTATAGAAGATGTGAAAGCTTGGAGCAAAACGGACTTGGAAGCCATATAGAGTAATCTACCCTTCCAATTGCTCAATTCTTTCTTAACCAAATCCACCAATAAACCAAAAGTCTGTTTAGAAACTGGCTTGTACAGCAATGACATCCCCAAGTAAACTCCGAACTCATTTGCAATTGGTATACTAATAACATGCGAAAGATAAGAGGCTATATTTGGAGAGACAGTATTGGAAAAGAATAACTTGGACTTATCCATATTCACCCTCTAACCAAATTCCCTACAAAACTGATGCAAACGACCTCCGTGACCTTTGCTTGATGGACAGTAACCTCACCAAACAACAACAGCAAATAATCTGAAAAGTATAAATGACTTAATGCTAGTACTTGCTTGAAAACTCTAATACCTGTCCAATCCCCTTGTTCCACTAAGGCCGAAATGTATTGGCTAAGGAAAATTTTAATTTATAAGATTTATTAATAAAATTTTTATAAAAAATAAGTGTTGTAAAGTGTGTTCAAATTTGTCCCAAACTGTTGACAATCTCACATCGGCTAATTAAAGAAAATAATTACTCCTTATAAAGATTTGGACAATCCTTTCCTCTTAAGGTACCTTTTGTGGTGAGTTACGCCCAAGTCCAAATTCTGACATGGTATCAGAGCTACTTGTTGAGCTGTCCATGTTGGGCCACCCGCGCAGATGTCCAGTCCTACAGAATGCGACACTCCATGTCTAAATGATCAGTCTGAAGGTGAAGGAATATGTTTAGAATCCCACATCGGTTAATTAAAGAAAGTAATTATTCTTTATAAAGATTTGAAAAGTTCTCTCCTAAATTAGTACCAAACCCAAATTTTACCACAAACCATTCCTGAAAGAGTGAAAAGACATAAGTGAAAAAGATGAGAAGACATCCTGAAGGCCGAAAGGAACAGAGAAGACGAAGGTGAGATGGGCCGCTCTGGCCCATAGGCAATATAGCCCACGGTAGCCATCACTTCTCTTGGGGTAATAATTATACCACAAGTGTTTGACTCTCTTCTACTTCTCCTCTCTCTTCTTTATTTTTTCTTCTAAAAAATAAGTTTACAATCCTTATAGAAATATTTAGATTTCAATGTTACTTAACTTTAATAAAGTTGCTTAAAAAAAAGCTTTAATAAAAGAAAAGTAAAAACTACATCTTATTTTTAAAAATTATGTATACATTTCAGAAAAAAAATTATTTACAAATGTCCACAGTTTTTCTTTTCCATTAATAATTATTTAATAAGTATTTAAGCTTCCATTTTAATAAGCAAAAATTATATATGGACACATCATGATGAATGGCCCGCTGGTTAGTGCCACACGTGTGTGTGAACAAAATAATTCTTCTTTCTTTTACGTTTTCTTATAGTAAATTTTCTTATAGTAAATATTACAAAATTGCAAAGAAAAATAGGAGAAAGAAATGAGTATACGTCTGAGTTTAGAATTATGACTTTTTCGCATTTGCATTGCACGCCGATTTTTTTTCTCAATATTTTATTCTTGAGGATCAATTGTTTTCTCACTTTTCACAAAAAAAAAAAAAAAAAGAATTGTTTTTCTCAAAATATAACTAAATTTTCTAATTTTTTCTGTCATTGCTTTACTTTTTCTAAATTTCTTATTTTTCGGTCACACTGTTTTTCTTTTGAAAGGGCACACTGTTTATTTAGATTAATAATCTTTGTAAGTAATTAAATAAGCTTAATTTATAAATTTTCTTCATCATGGGGTTAACTATAGGGTTAAATCTTTTGGTTTCAAAATGACTCTTTTTTTTTTTTTCCTTCTCCAAACAAGAAATACCGTTTCATTGAAATGGCCTTGATGATTGCCGAAATCGAATTTATATATGGGGTGGCGTGGGGTTGGTTTTTCACCATCAGTGGTCTTTCTTCTCGATGTATCTCAACATCTCTAATCACTAAAAAAATAAGCGACAAATTCTTTTCACATTTAGAGGGGCTTATGTTTCTTTTTTTTTTTTTTGAACAAAGGGGTTTATGTTCCTGTAACTAATTTTCTTTTACTTGTTCTTTTCTCTAGAATTTCATAAATTTTATTTGACTTTCTCTACCATTCTTTGAGACCATCAAAAGTTGGTTTCCATTAGTTTGGCTAGTTGGTACGACAGAAAACCATTAAAATTTAATCTCCATTTACAACTTTTTTTTTTTTTTTTTAAGCGAAGATATTTGATCAAAGGTTACTATTTTCTTAATCTCAAAAAGAGTATATAGATCTTTGGAATCAAATCATTCTAAATATATACGTATATTCATATGAATCTCCAAGTATAGAATGAGACATGAATTTCTTACGATTTTTTAATGGGTATAACAATATGTGTGGTAAATATACCACAACTTATAATAATATCAAAATAGTACTATATGTTATTTTTCTTTTTTTTTTTCCTCCGAGAAATCGTCAAAATGGTCTCCAAACTATATCAATTGTCTTGAGTTAATCAGTAAGTACTTTTTAGAATAAATTTAAATTATTAAATATTGATCCACCACTATTTTTTACAAAATTTATTTACGTACCACTTAATGAATTATTAATCATATAGAATTAAATTATTATATTTTATTTTCAATTTAATGAATCTGAAAGAGGTATAAGTAATTATTTTGCGTAGATATTTAAGGAAAACAAAGAGTGATAAATTTTGATAATTTTATTTTTCGCTGTTGATAAATACTAGTGAAACACGTAAGGATTTAATGGATTATAAGTCGAAAAAGGTTGTGTAAGCTAATAGTATTCTTAGAAAAATCATTTCCAAAAGTAACTTAAGACATATATTATACTTTTGATAGTATATATATATATATATATATCAATTTCACTTTTCCTTTTTCCATAATAAGTTTTAAATAGCTAAGTAGTGTATATACTCATGATGACGGCCAAGTGGCGTCATTAAGCATCATTTCACCTACCCCAAAATGAAGAAGAAAGCACAATCATCAAAGTACAAGATATTGGTCTGGTGATTATAGTTTAATTAATTACCATTAACAAAAACCTTAATCTTTCATCGGCAAAGAAATTAAACCAACTCTATATACTTTCATGCAAGATCATTTGGGGTTTGGTGGTGATGCCTTTCAAAACCTAATCTATCTATGCCACTTGCCACTTACCTTTCAATTTAAACTAATGGCAAAAAGATGACATATATATATATATATATATACACGAAAAATTAAAAATAAAAAAGAAAATAAGAAAGGAAGGGGAAGGGGAAGGTTTGAGTTATTGTTTATCATATACAAGTGGCATGAAGACAAATTGTAGCCAAAGCTATATAATATTTACTTATCTATTTTTAAGGTACTAATTAAACAATATCTAAAAGGATTCTTGCATACGTAATGCTATGAGAGAGCTACATCTGATCCTCACCATCAATGATCAAAATCTCACCAACTTATGGTTTCATAAAGACGGATTAAGTATGAAACGAAGCAATTACTCATGATTTAATTTTACAAATAAAAGAAAAAAAAAAAACACTCGACTTGGATGGTTGAATTGGTTTCCTTTTGAGAAAATATTTTTCTGCAATTAGGATGGTCTAGTATAACATTTTTCTGCCACACTTTTTTTAAGATAATTTTATTAATAAATTATATAAAATAAAAGATAAGTTTCAATTTTTAAGAGATAAATTATTGTTAAAAAAATATTTAAATAATGTATTAAAAGATGTATTAGAGAATTTAGGCATATTTTTTTTCAAATTTTTAAAACAAAATTTTTTTGAGCAATTTTTGAATTGCAAATGATAAGAAACTTCCTCAATGCAAACTTGTCGGGTTAACCATGTTTTTTTTTTAATTTTTTTTATAATTTGGGGGACAGGACAGAGCGGAAATGGAAGATTAACTATATAATGAGCTACAATATTAGTTTTACAATTTATAAAATCAAAACTTGATATTTTAAATAAAGTATGCATTTATTTCTTGAAAGGAAACCAATCCAAGAGAAAAATAATCACACTGAAAAGATAGAGTAGATAAGGCAAATCACACCCTGAAAGTGTCAAAACATTGCCGGTTGAATTTGGATATATATAACATCAGACAATTCTATATATTCTTGTTAAGTTTTCTAGTTTTATGTATGTATTGCATGTTTATATCAGAAAATATGAGATGATGAAAAGCCGACAGCCTAGGACACTGTCCATTTTTGTAGCAGATATTGACATTTAGATCGATGCAGATATATTATACACCATGGTGGTGTGCACTTGTGGTGTATATATGTATATATATTATATATAAATATATATATATATATATATGGCGGGTGTGGATCAACATTAAAGAATCCGTACTTACAAGGTGTTGGAGATATTATTTTAAAATTTAAAGTGGGATTTAACTCATTTTAAAAGATATTTTAAGAAGAAGAATTATCTAACCCTTATGAGATTCATTAATTCGTGAAAAAATATGCCGAACATTATTTTGGGTGGCCTAACAACTCAACTCTCATACTATGTTAAGAAAGTTGGACACAAAGAAAAAGTACTAAATGCGTCAATAAATGTGTTTTTTTATTGATCCGCTATTTATAGGATACAAATATATTGTAATTCTAATGGAAAAGATTACTATTCAAACTAATAATAGAATAATAATTCTAATTAATTAGTACTAACGAATACTACTATAATTCTATACTAAATACGAATATAAAATAATCTCTTATAAAATCTAAAATAATTTTAAGAGTACTGCTATAATTCTATACCAAATAAGAATATAAGATAATCTCTTTAAAATCTAATATAATTTTAAGAGAATCACATGTTAGATGTGATATCTCCAACACAAAGAAGTAACTTCACTATTTTATTAGGGATTGACCCTCCAGGTTCTCATACCAATTGTTAGGGAATGGATAGTGAAAACACGAGGATAGGATACCTTTTCCTTTTAGTCTGATTAGAAAGTTGGTACTTGATGACACACAATAAGTGTTCAGTGTCGCATTCCTTCCGCAACCTTATCTATATACTCGGACATCTAATTATGAGAGTCAGTCTCATCTCACTACGCTCTAAACAAAAGGCAAGATTGAATGGATTTAGCAGCTCCTAGCATGGAGGGGAGGGTGGAGGTTTGAGAATTCCTGGTCAGCTAGGCAGTAACATCGAACCTCTTGCATAAAAGCTTTCAAAAAGTGGATTTCTGACCAACGGATTGTCCGAAGTCGAGAGGAACTAGCTGAAATGGAAGGAGTAGAAGAAGAGATCGGTCCTGCTGTTTTTATGGCTGAACCAATTCCAAGGGAGCTGGACAGTCTTCTCAAGTTTTGATCACTAAATGAAGCTTTTTTGCACATGCACAGACTACTTGCATACACAAAATATATGGAGAGAAAAGAGAATAAAAAAAACACAAGACGTTAAGAATTTGACGTGGTTCAGTCTCAACATATACTTACATTTGCAAAATGGTATTCGATATGTAATTTATGTATGAAGAAAGTTACAAACCTTCCCAAGACAACTCTTAACTCATTGTATGCACTACAAAAAAATAAGGCTTTTACTGACGGTAGCTTGACTGTCTGAAATTACCAACAGTTCACCGATGCGGAAGGGAATATGACATATGAATTTTCAATTAAGGTAAAAGATTTAGAGGGAGACTTTGTTAAAAGAAGACGACTACTACTGACGACAGTAGCCGTCGGTAACTCATGTTACCAATGACAGTTTACCACGGGCCTTTCTCTGTCGGTAGTGGAATAAGGTATCGATGGCATTACCGATGCATGGCCGTTGGTAAAATGAATAACCGATGTTGGTTAAATAAGAAACCGACACCGTTGGTAATTTAATTTTTGTGTAGTTGATGTAACCAACGATTATTAGCCGTATGTACACTATAAGAATTAGTTACCGACAGAGTTGCCATCAGTATTCCGTCAGTAACAAAGTCCTAGAATTACAAAATGGGCAAACCCTCCTCCTTCATCCCCCAAATTGATTTCCCCTAAATTCCTAAATTTATTTCTCCTCCCACGGAACCCCTCTTCCCTCCCATTCCAGCCAGTCAACAATGGCCAACGACGACCATCAGCTTCTCTGGTACCACCCCTACCGCCTCTATCGCTGCCTACCGCTGGTACGTCTTCTCTCTCTCTCTCTCTCTCTCTCTCTCTCTCTCTCTCTCTCTCTCTCTCTCTCTGTCACCTTTGTTTTTCTCTTCTATTTTCTTTTTCTTCTTCCTATTTTCTTCTTCTTTCTTCTTATTCTTTTTCTTTCCAATTATTAGAGCAGACTAGAGTTGTCATTTTTGTCGTCGACACTGCTGGAAATCAGAGACTGAGACAATCCTACTCAAAAGCGAGTTTTTTCCTTTTTTCTTCCTGCTTGTTACTATTCTCAACGTATAAGTTTTTTTTTTTTTTTTGGAGAAATTTACATGGTTTTTGCTGCATTGTGTAGTTTTTAATTGTTTGGATTTGTTGTTGTTGAATGCTCTAATTGTGTTATGTGGTTTTCACGTACATTTGGTGGATATATTTGTTATTAATGATCATGAAAGTTAATTTTGATGAACTTCATTATGAGAATGAATTTTGAGATAAAATAATTTCGAATTTTCTTTTGATCAAATGTAATATGCAAGGAAATCTTTTTTAGCTTCTTAGTTGTCTTGTCTTTGTTTTCTTCCTTAAGATACTGGAGTTGTTGAACCAAGATGGATCTGAAAATGAGAAAGACTAAATACTGTTTGTTTTCACTCACTTTATTCCTCTTGCTACTTGATGAATACTTGAATACTAGTCATCTCTCCCATCCTGAATATATTACAAGAATCTAGTCTATTACCGACCGAAAAATTGGTCGGTAATCGACTAGTAACTGCCATTTACAGACCAATTTGGTCGGTCGGCGATATTTGGTAGGTAAGGACATATGACGGAATAAAAAGCCGGTCGATAATTGTAACTGACCGAAGTTTAAAGTTACTGACCAAATTACCATCTGTAACTTAATTTTTCTGAATTAAAATAATCAATTTAAAAAATAAATTACCGATTAATTTTTTACACTTACAGACCGAAATATCGGTTAGTATATTTTCATTGCCGATCGAAATTCGATCGGTAACTTTAGTTATTTATATTTTTGAATAAATAGTTACAGACCAATTTTTGGTCGTAACCTATTTATAATTATGATAATGCACCAAAACTTAGAAACCGACAACAGCAACAAACAATATAGAATGAATAAATCAATATATATAATCACCTCTAATACAATAACAAAAAAATTAAAAAAAATGTCTAGAATACATAATATATAAATATCAAATACAAACGGAAACAAGTTTAGAATACATACATATATAAAAATATCAAATAAAAAAACGAACACTCGAAGTATGTCAAATACAAAATCATATAATATATGAAACAGACAAGAACCAAAGTACGACATAGATAAGTATCAAAGTACTACATAGGTGGAGGTGGGCTAGAAGAAGAGGGAGAACTGCTCGGTGGCTGAGATGTGGCGTCATCCGTTAGAGGAAAAGGAGGGAACAAAGTGGGTACTGGATCTAGCGGCACACTATATTGAGAGAAGAACGAGGTCATGAAGCCGGTGAACTTGTCTTGTGCTTGCTGTATGTACCCTCACAACCTCTTCTCCCTATCAATGTAGGACTCATGGGCAGCTGCAGAAGATACCGACAATATCGATGACGAGTTGTTACTACCTCCCCATCGCTCGTCGGTGATGGCCACAGATTGTGAGCTAATACCGTATACATGACCCTTGTTTTGCCATAAGCAGCCTCGAATATCAATTGCTCGTCAATAAGAATGAGCGAGCTGGTCTCAATATGAAGGCATTCTGCGTTCCCTTTAGCTCCTGATATTTGGTCTACAAGAAAGACATTAATAAGTTATTGTTAATCAATATACAAAAGAGCACTAAATGATAATATGACATTAAACTAAAACTATTAAATAACCTTACCCAAAACTCGTTGGATCGCGTGTCGACCCACTGTCCCTTTTACTAATGCAGTGGGACGTACAACTCTGATTTTGCGAATGCCTCGCCCATTTTCAACCCCTGCAAACATTTAAAGGATAAATGAGATTTTAAATTTCAAGAAAGTTAAAAAAGAACTATGAGTTATAAAAAAATATGGTTGTAAGTTAAAAAAATATAATAATTAAATATGGAAACAATGTAATTGACTTACCTACTCTATGAATGACCTAGACCCGCTGGTATGCTTGCCAGGCCCTGGCCACCACGCCCCTGTAGACGGTTCCTCTATGCTACCTCCCGATTCTTCTTGTAAGCATCTGAGCTCCATACGTCACAGAGACTCGTGTACTGTACGGTAGTCATCCAGTTAGGCTGATACTTGTCTACTCGAACCTCGTACATCAAGTCCGTGTAACGTAATGAGGCTCGTTTCTCCCAAGTGTCCCATATGACACGGTCATGCATTGGGTCCCATCGATACATTTTCTGCAATAACACATAGACGGTAAGAAATATAATCTTATATATTTAAAATTCCTTTAATGACAGTTATTTAAACACTTACCCCGAACTTTGTAGACCACATGTTTTTTATTCTATTTGGGATTTTCCAAAAACTTGTATGAGCGTCAACGAAGTATTCCTTCATGATTTCAGTAATCAACTTTGCGCAGGCTGATTGCTTGTTAAAGCTTTGCAAATGTTAAAAAAAAATTTTGGCATTTAATTAACCAAATCTAATCAAATCGCAAAACAAAACTTAAGAGTTTAAGAAACAAATAGTGGCATTTAAGTTATGAGAAAATTTTGGCAGAGTTTCCCTTATAAAATTAACAATTCCCAGGCACAAAAAATAACCACAAAAAGCTCCCCCATAAACTGCGCTATTTGATCAAAGCACTTTTCAAGCATGTTGTTCTCTGACTTGATGTTCAATAACCTCACTATCGCGAACAACAGTGAATATTTTGTATACCCTTCATACAATGGTGTAACAACAGATTTTAGCATGTCATAAAACCATTTAGCCTCAAGATAAGGTACCTCCTCATAATTGTAATACGCTGCATTGGGTTCAAAATTTGGACCAGCTGCATAAAAAACACCCTTACGGTAAGTCTTGCTTTCAACATTTCTTGAAACACTACCTTCTCTATTAATCAGTTTGTAACCCCACGACGGTTGTCCATGTGCAGTCTAATTTTCATAATTAGGTAAAAACTCTGATTTATAAAGATGCAACTTCACATCATCCTCTTGAAGATACCTTTTGTTCTTGTACTTTACACACGGACACCGTAACTTGTTCACTGTACCAAGACCATAATTAAGACCTCAATTTACAAAATAATTCACATCTAGTTGAAACTCACTACTAATCCCCATAACTCCAGGCACAGTTCTTCTATACATCAAACTACGATCCTCCTCCATAACTTCGGAAAACAAAACATATTCATTTTAATATAAGAATTTATAAGTATGACACTTAAAGATGAAGAGTCTAAAATTAGTACTCATTCCTTATTAAGTCTTACATTTAAAGTGTTTAAATTTTATTTGTGAAATATTTAGAGTTTAAATAAGAGTAGTGGGCACTTTATTGTTTACAACTTAAAAGTTCAAATAGTAGATTTAAAATTTCGTACTTTCCAGACAAGTATATAATCAATGCCCATGTATGTGATATTTAATGACAAGTAAAAAAATATGGAAAGAGTATTTTTTAATACCTGGTAACGACATTGAGATATGATCAATGCCCATCTAGGATTTTTCTTTTCTTTTTTGGCTAAGCATTTAGGATTCAGATGATGTAAACAATTGATTTTCATGGTTTAACACAATTATTAATTAGAAAAAACCTATGAGTTTGAAGCCATATAAATGAGATTCTGAAAAACCTTAGGGGGGGAGAAGGAGGGGGGTGAATAAGGTTTTTGGCTAATTATCGAAAAACCTTTGTTAATTAAAGGATAAACCTCCAATTTTGTTTGAAAGAGAATTCTAAAACTCTTTTAATAAAATTCCAAACCAAACAAAATTTTGTGGTTAAGACAAATAAGTAGTAAGCTTAGAAAGAAAAGCACAAAGATTTATAATGGTTCACTCCCTCAAAGAGTTACATCCACTACCTTGAGTTAACACCCAAAGATTTTCCAAATCCACTATAAACACAAAATTACACCAACTACAAATATGAGGATCACCCTACAAGGGTTTTGCATACAACCTCAATTCACAACACAATGTAAATCAAAGGATTACCCAAGGGGTTTTTCAACACAAACCTTTGATATCAATAAGAGAGAAAGATAGGTTTAAGAACAATGTTACCAATTTGAGCTTGAGAAATAATAGGTACAACTCAATGAAATGTTTCTACCAGCTCCTCATTTCTTCTTCTTTGATGATGATCAATAATGAAGCTCAAGAAGATTTTTGTTTGGGATTAAAAGTGTTTGCAATAAATGTACTTTTTGAAGCTCTTTAAAAGTTTTAAATGATCTCAATAAATATTTCACCAAACTACTTTTTTTTATGGCTGATCAAAAAGTCTATATATACTTTCTTAAAAAAGTGACCGTTGCACTCTGTGTAACGGTAATAATTTTTTACAGTAAATGTGAAAATCGGACGACCGGTTCTTAAACAGAAAGATTCGGACTTGTCCAGCTAGAAATCGGACTGCCGATTTTTTTTTTCTTTAAGTGTAGACAAAATTGGACGACCTGTTCTTGAACAGAAAGATTCGGACTTGTCCATCTAAAAAATGGACTGACGATTTTTTTTAAGTTTAGAAAAAATCGGACGACCGGTTCTAAAATCGGATGACCGAATTTTTTTATTTTTACAGCCAAGTAGACAAAAGCTTTCTTCATTGTTTCAAAAACATGTATTCTTGATAATCATTTTAGAGATAAGAAGAACCTTTCAAAAGCATCAAACCTTCAATCAAGAATACTTAGATTTTAACAAAAGTTTATATTGAGAAAATCGTAAAAGGAGCTTCATATATGATAAATAACCAAAGAGTAAGATTAGGGAGTTTTACAAAGAAAATACCTTATTACACACTCTAACATAGACAAGGTCTTTAATGTCTTCAATGATTTGATCTTGGAATGACTTGGTCTTTTCTCCTTCATTTTGCTCTCATCAACAAGATCTTTTGCTTTTAGAGAGTGTAGACTTGAGACTTCAAAAGTGCTTCTTTTGCTATATGAAAGGTTAGCTAAAATACTCACACAAGCATATATTAATCATAATCAAAATAATAAGTAATAATGCCCTTAGGGCTAAAAGATTCAAATTTATTTAATCTTATCAAACGAACTTTATCCAAAATGAGATTCAAATAATAGTTTTTTTTTTTTCTTAAGCAATTCAAATAATAGTTAACCACAACATTCTCAAAAGAACTCTAAATCTAGGATATAACAAATGCCAAAGCTTTCTCTTAGATAAGGCAATGTCCTCTTCCTTGTAATTCCTATATTGTAGATAACAATCCACAAAAATAAAAATAGTATCTTGATTTAGATTGGCAAAATCAACCAACCCTAGCTAGCAACCAACCAAAAAGAACAAGTTTTTTTAAAAAGAAAGTGTCCATCCTGAATCACAAGCAGCAACATTAGCAGCAAGCAGTTGAATTGAACTATTCTTACTATATGTTGATCAAAAGAACACGATTGCACTCTAAGTTTGTCATTTAGACTCAAAATTTACTACTACAATAACTACTAAACTAAAGAACATACATGTTAATGAACAGAACACGAAGTACAATTGAAAATGATTATTCAGTCTTATTCAGGATATATATAGTTAGAACATTTACATAAAATAGACCAGATTTTGAATTAAATTAAGTAGTTAAAGCAGATCCTGGATATCTGTCATGCTAGCTGCTAGCCCAAGATAAAAAAAATACATAATTGGACCAGCAACAGATAAGTAATATGCTTTTGATACATACAGAATAAGAAAAATTACTAGAGAGGTACACAATTTACTTATATGTACACATAGTACATGAACATCTAAAATCCAAAAAAAGATTAAAAACAGTAAAAAATAAAATTACTACCTGAAAATTTTCTAGTGAGCAGCTGCAATGACGCTTTTCGGTACCAAAGGTAGCAAAAAATCCGGCGAATAGTAGAGGCTTCACATTGCACAGGCACAAAAAGAGAGAGAAAGAGAGAGAGAGAGAGAGAGAGAGAGAGAGAGAGAGAGAGAGAGACTCTATTCTCCGGTGGTTGCCGAACGTCAGGCACAGAGGGAGAAGGTGAGGAGTTCTCGTCAGTCGGAGGGAAAAGGTAAGGGTATGGTAACGGTGAGTATTGGTCTTGGGAGGAAGTAAGGAGGGGAAGGGGTTAGGGCAGAAATTGGGGGTAGGGGATACTATCCGAAGTTAGGGGGAGGGGGGGAAGGGGGAAGAGTGTTAGTCCAAATACGGTTTTAACTAGAAAAAAAATTATTTCGTTTACCGACCGAAGAATTGGTCGGTAACTTTTTCAAATGGAATTACTGACCATATTGGCCAAATTTGATCAGTAGGGTTTTCAGGTTAATGACCGATTAGTGATCAGTACGTAATCGGTCGGTAACTTAGTAAATTTACTTACCGAATGTAGTCAGTCAGTAAAAGGCTTTTTTACGGTAGTGATATGAAATGGAGAACTAGTGTAGTGTTTCGTAATGACCTAAAACGAATTGATAGACTTGAGTAAGAAAATGAAATTATACACCATAAGTATTTTATATTGATCATTATGTGAATAGATTCATATCACTAATTTTGGTTAAAGTGAATTTAGATGCCTCCTTGAAGTGGTTACCTTTGAAAGTGTGAAATTGTTAAATTTTTTAATATATCCATATTTGAGTATGGAATATGCTTGAATATATTTAAACTATGTTTTTGTTATATTTCATTTATTTTTTATGAGATAGGTGGATAAAAGAGATTCAATTCAAAAGAAGTTGAATTTTTTTAAGAGAAATAAAATACTTATGAGACTATTTGAATACATGTGTTTAAATTAATATTGTTAGTTGACAAATTTATTCTTCAAAACTTGCGTTGTTCTTTTAGGATATATCTTTAAGTTAAAAGTTTGTCAATTGAGAATATTGGGCAAAAAGTATGTTATTTCTAGTGTTTTATTACTTTCAAGATATATTGCATATATGAATAATTGTTGTCTGATAATGAAAAAGACAATATGGATGAGACTAAAAATAAAAAAAAGTTAGAAAATGAGAATGATAGAAAATGTGGTAAACGATGATTGAGATATATAGCATACGGAACAATTATTGTCATAAAATTGGAACACAATTTAGAGAAAACTAGAAAGACACTAAATTTGAAGTGAAAAAAAATGAATTGGATAAAAAATTAAAGAAAGAGTTAGCATGTGTCTTTTATTATTTCTTCTATTCTAATTTATGTAAAAGCCTTTTTATTTTAAAAAGTCAAAATCTTCAATTGATAACCAAATATAGCTTTAGGGTCTCTTTGCTAAAAAAGTTTACCTCCTCCTTTGACTAACTAGTTCAACTTTATAATGTATTTTTCCTTTTTGGGGACGGGCAACTTTATAAAGTTTTAAAAGTTAAGTAAAGTCTTCATTTGACAAATAACTTTATATCATGAGACTTTTAAACGTAACTTTAATTTTAATGCTAGTTAATCTTAGTTTTTAAATGCCTTCTCATTTAAAAACGAGAACAACGTTTTATTTTAGATAGGAAGATATTAATTTCTATGAATTGATAGTCTACAAATGTGCTTAATTTGCACAATCTCAATTCTAACCCTTACAAAATAAGGACAAGGACAAATTACTACGGTGGAAATTAGTGGAGAAACTTGCTTAAGCTTGGTGTTTGATTCATTATGAGTTTCTTTTTTATTTTTGTGTAAATGATTAATTACACACACACACACACATATATATATATATACTACAATTATAAATCATATTTTTAACTACAATTATATACTTTAGTTTAAACTATATTTTAACTATAGTAATACTATAGTTTTAAATGCCCAATTATAAATATAAACTACAAATTATAAAT
This sequence comes from Catharanthus roseus, assembly GCA_028651295.1. NCBI lineage: Eukaryota > Viridiplantae > Streptophyta > Magnoliopsida > Gentianales > Apocynaceae > Catharanthus > Catharanthus roseus. The sequence continues at coordinate 5,975,951 of JAPQWS010000007.1, forward strand.
TATATTTTTAACTATAGTTATATACTTTATATATATAATATGAATTTTTAGTGAAAAAGGATGTATATATTAATAAATAGTAACTTTATTATTTGAGTTTTATTAACATTTATCTTTCAACTTTTATTATTATTATTATTGCATTATTATTTAAGTTTAAGTTTAAGTAGTTTAATTACTTTAAGTTTACGACTTTAAGTTAATTAGTTTAACTTTAAGTTTACCGACAGAGCTTATAGAAGGCAAAGGTGTCTATTGGTGGACAATGTATTTAAAATAGTCAAATGCTCTTTGCAAATCTTTGTGATAAATTATTGAAAAAGAATTTCATGTTTTAGTTTACGACTTTAAGTTAAATAGTTTAAGTTTAAGTTTAAAATTTAATATTATTCTTTTTTTCCTTATAGTTTTGTTCGTGAGTATTTTGGTGACATATTCTCCATCATATACACATTAGAGGTATGAGTTTAATTAGTTTAAATTTTATTTTACAGGGGAACCCTGACTATTTAAAGTTTTACGAGGGAGTCTTGATTCTTTAAAACTTTATGGGGTAGCCCTGGCTATTAAGTTTTTGTTTGGTATGTGTTGCTTATTTGAGTGGCCTGTGTGTTGGAAAATGTCCACATAATATGAGGAAACTATACCAAAATTTTTTTCAATCTTATAAAAAAGACTAAATTTTTTTAGTAATGACTTAATGTAAAAATTAAAATGAGAAGAGAAGTTGAATTTTTTTAATCTTTTAAGGGAAAATTTATTATGTTTTCAAAGAGATGAACCTTGTTTATAAAGATTATAAAGGATTAGAAGTTATATCTTCTTATTACTGAAGATTATTTAAACTTTTAAGAACTAATAATTCTTTCTCCTAATTATTCTTGAAATCTATGGAAAATATAGCAAACCGTAATTGGATGTATAGAGAACAACTCGTGCCGGGGTTAAGGGTCTTACAAGTGAATTCACTCATGGTATTAGTTGTTTTATTCGCATTGTCTTGAAACGAATGGAAATAAAAAAGAGATAAGATGTTCGTATGCAAAGTGTAAAAGTAAGAAATTTATAGAAGCAGATGGTGTGAAGGATTATCTTTTGTAGTGAGATTCTATGCCTTGCTATCATAATTGGACAAGTCATGGTAAAAGATATAACCACACGATGAGGGACGTGTTCTTGCGGAATATGCTGGTACAATCCGGTCAAATATTGGGGCCGATAGTTCACAATTAATACAGGATGAATGAACTCACATCATGAGATGATAGTTAATGCAGCTGATCAAAACTTTATTCCTCATGAATAAACCAATCATGAAGAACCACCTAATTCTATGGTAAAAAAGTTTTTTGAGATGTTAAAAGCGATAGAGACACCGTTAGTTGAAGGGGATAACAGACATTCAATATCATCTGCTTGTGTGGAGTTATTGTACATTAAGTCTGAGAAGCAATGGACTCAAAAGTCGTACGATGATGTTTGTCCATTCATAAGGAAGCATTTGCCACCAGAAAATCATATAGTTGAAAATTTGTATGCTACTCAGAAATTGGTATCCAGTTAGGATTGCCCATGCAAAGGATTGATGTGTGCCAATGGTTGTATGCTTCATTAGAAGAAGGACTCTGACAGAATGGAATATAATTTTGTGGCAGTTATTGGCACAAGATCAGTAGGAAGAAGAGAGGGAAGAAGAAGAAACCGGGGCTGAAGAGACCGGTCAAGACGATTTATTATTTCCTTTTGACTCCTAAAATGTAAAGATTGTATGTGTCGAATGTGATCAGAAAACCAAAAATCAGACAAAAGCTCCATACTAAGCCCTGTGCAAGCATCTTAAGTCTTGTGTGATAAATATACCGATGAAGTGAATCTTCCCCAAGAAGCTTTTCACATCTTTTTTGAGTCTTTGGAACAGGCACAAGCTCCCGTGTTGTATAAGCCCCAAGGGCAAGGAGAAGGGAGGAAGAGGAAAGAACTGTCAAACACATGAGATAGCATTTTGAAAGCTCATAGGAGCCGAATGTGATGACTCATCCTAGAGATGAAGAAGCTTGGAAGTATTTTGATAGGACTTACTCAGATTTTTTAGTAGAAACAAGGAATGTGAGACTTGGCTTGTATACAAATATGTTTTCACCTTTTGGAATGGCGGGAAAGACACATTTATCGCGACCAGTTCAGGGTGAGGTTCTATAAATATGCAATCAACAATGAAGAAAATTAGGCGAAATGAAAAAAAGATTCTTGGATGAACATAATGGAAAGCAGCGAGGAACTATATCCTCCTTAATTGCGAGGAAGTGGACCTTATCTTTAGTAGGGTAATCGATGTTCTTCACTTCACATATATTTTGTATATACATATACATATCTTGTAAACTTTAAATTTACTTGTGTAGGAAATATGAATTAGACTAAGAAATCTCTTAATTCAAATATATCGGATGATGGAATTGAAAAGCAAAAATAAGCCAGGGATTCGCAGAGTAGTTTAGAATTGAAGTGAGTTAACCTCTTTGAAAGCATTTAAATTTAATTAACAACGATTGTTACATAACTTTATTAACCTTGTCAATTGTGTATACAGATGCACAAGCCCACGCAATAGTGTAGTCAACTTCTAAAAAATCTATCTTGGGGTCCTTCTAGAAAAGTTAAGATGTACAAGGGATACATTGTCAATGGGTTTTGGTTTCACACAAGAGATAGGGGTCAAGAGGGAGAAACTTATAACAATGGCGTGTGTGTGTGTGTGTGTGAAATCGAACTATTGCAGTGTTTTAAAAGAAATAGTTGAGGTAGAGTTGCCTAGAACTCCAATAAAAAAGGTCGTCGTTTCATTGTGATTGGTTTGATTCTTCGACTAGAGGACTGAGGATTCATCCTCAATGTAAAATTGTTGATTTGCACAAAGACTGGAGGTATAGAGGGTATGATCCTTTTATTTTAGCTCATCAAGCTGAGCAAGTATCTTTCCTCCCATATCCTGGCTCTAAAAGACCAAGGATCGATTGGGTTAATATTATGAAATCTCGATCCCGACTAGTAGAAGTTCTGATCCAAGATGATGCATTCTAAAAGAACGTTGACATTCAAGAGGGTTCGGCAATAGACGAGATGATTGAAGACGTAGGACCTCTCGTCCACAAGTCTCGTTCATCAAAAGAATAAAATATCGTCGTTGAAATATATTTCGAGGAAGTACAAAATAATGAAACTGAAATAGAATGGAATTCCGATGAAGATTCTGATAAAGATACCAATGAAGATTCCGATACTGAATCCGGTGATAATTCCGATGAGGATTCCAACACATAGAACATTATATGATTAATTTTTATTGTACTTATGTTATCATTATAATTATATTATTATATTTATGTCATTATACTTATGTTATTATATTTTATGTTATAATTATACTTATGTTTATTATATGTAACTAATTTTATCATTTTACTTATATTATAGATCGATGGCCTGGACGTAAGAGAAAGAATCTGTTACCCCCAACACAGCAGAAGCCAGAGCTTCCAACACAGCAGGATCCACTGCCTTTGACATAGCAAGATCCATTGACTCTAGCACAACAGGATCCATAGACACGTACACATCAGGATCTACCAACATAGACACAGCGGAGGCTGTTCCAGTGCTCTCGTTTCATCTTTCGCACCTACTACACACTCATCATCCTCTACAGCTCCCTTTACGGATCCTATGCACTGAAGCCGCCTCCTAGTGATATTCGGCAGTTATTAATGCTGAATGTAGATCGATAAGTTTAATAAACATAAAAAACGTATACTTATCATTTATAAACTATAATTAAATATAATATATACTAACATTAACATGTACATACTGCATCCTTTTTCGATAGCCACCGCTCACATCTCAGTTGTCATGCAGGAGCGGTTCACCGAGCCTTACCACAGTTGGTTTGAGGTCCCGCTGGATGTCTGCGATATGTGGTGGGAAGAGTTTTAGGTAAATGAATCCAATATTGTAAGTATTTTACTTTCTTAATTTTTTTACCAGTCTTTATACTTATCATATTTTGAACCTTTTGAACCTTATACTTGTTATACTTATAGTTATACAAATATTTTCTAATCTTTTGAAAATTTTCAGAAAAGATGCATGTGGGACTCGATATTACCCATCCTCAATATGAGGCATGTATGGAAGGTCAAGGTTGGTGACTGGATGAGAGTTTTACTTGGCGATACTCGGGCCACGAGGAAGAGGCCCGTTTAGGTTCCCGGGATGTTCTAGGAGCAGATGATGAAGTATTATAAGAGTCTTAAGTATAAAGTTTTTTGTGAATTGAATAAAAGGAACATAAATGAGTGACGGGAAAGGGTTGGGGAGCCAGGAAGCACACCGGTGATTCTATCTCCTTCACAAAGCATTAGTTGAAGAAAGTAAGATCTCTTAGATTTCATCACTTCATTATATTGTAATTAATAATTGTGTTGTTGTTTTGCAGTAAGCGGATTTATCAGAGAGGTTCTCCAAGAACTAGCGCTTGGAGGAGCTCCACAAGCATCAGAGGGATAAGAAAGGACAGTATGTGCATTTCAGTCAGAAGAGTTCTCGATAAATTTAGTGAAATTTATAATTTAAGTTAATATAACATTTTATAACTTATAACTTTAAATTTTATATAATATTTTATAACTTATTATCCAACTAATAATTTATATTGTACTCGAAATTTCACGAGGCCCGATAGAAGGACAAGGAGGAAGCTACAGCCATGGACGCTGCTATGTCCGATGAGCTCCAGCTGATGGACACTATAGCTGGTGGATTGAGTCGCGATCGCTTATATGGAGCTGGTTCGGAGACAGCTCATCTCAGATCTGAGAGCAGTTGGCCGCAATTGGATTGCCACGTTGCTGTTTGGATACAGAGCAGACGATTATGAGGAGGTTGAGGCTGCTGTTTCCAGTGTTTGTGCTGCCTTTGACAAGCACAAAGGCAGTTTGCCGAGCAGAGCCACTTGTCGTACACTCTTATGCCACTAATGATGGACATCGTCAGAGCTGCTATGGTTGTCGTTCCATCGTCGACATCTTCATCAATGACATTAGCTTTGAGGACTTTTCAGATGCGAGGGTATCTTCCTCTACTTCCCCTATTGATGTCCCGAACACTAGCACTATTGATCCTCCTCCCCTCTCTTCCCCCCTCCCCCCGCTAAAGATGTTAGGGATCTTGAGGATGTTTGATACTTGTACATTTTATATTTTGTTGATATTTTGTGAGTGTTTTATGGGTTTGATGTCATATGTATGCACGTGAGTTTATGAATATATACTGCTGTTGTTAGGTTTTTTTGTATTTGAAGGAGCTTTGGGTCCGTTTTACAAATTATAAAAAAATAATTTATTGACGGAATATCAATGAATGGGCCGTGGCAAACATTTTTTTAAAAATCAGTTACCTACAAAAGAAACCGTAGGAAGATGTCCTCGGTAACTATACCAACAGCAAAACAACCATCGGTAAATGCGTCAACAGATAGTAGTAGCGGAAGGCAAGATGTCGTCTGTATTAGTACAGAAGGAAGGCTCGCGTTGGCTAGTGAAATCCCACAGCACAATAAACTTTCTGTCAATAAATTTGTCAGAAACAAGAATTATTGACAGCAAATCCTCACTAATATTTGTCACCGACGAAAACAAGCCAAAGGTGACTGTGCCATCGGAGTCCCATCGGGAATTACGGTATATTGACGGGTTCCCGATGACCTTAACTGTCGGTATTTGCTTTTTTTTTTGTTGTAGTGATGAGTTAGGCGCCCATAACTGGTACAAAAAATCTAAACTAAAACAATCTATTTATGGGTGTTTCTTTACTCAATTATTTTCAACCCTTTCAATGTGGAATTGAAAAAACCTACCCCTAATATTAGGGGTAACTATATTTTATAAGTTACTGACATCACATGAGTCGTTAACTCCATCAGTACCATAGTTGTACTATCGACGCGTATGTGTTCATTCCTAACTTCTGTCACTAACTTATGTTACTGACGAAAGGTTGTCGGTAAAATTGTCGGTACATATATTAATTATAGATGCCAAGATTTTCGTTCCTAAGCAGCATCGGTAAATTATGTCAACGACGACAAATTCTGTTAGAAAACATTGTCAATCCTTTTACGTGCTATTTCCCTCCATTTTTTTTCACGAAAACGGTAAAACTTCCGTCGAATTACTTTATTCCGCCGGAAAACCATAAGTATTTACTGACGACCCTTTTTCATCTGTAGCCGCCGTCGGTAAAAGGGTATTTGTGGTAGTGAATGGGATATTGAGAAAATCCTACTACCAAGGAATATGAGAAACATAATCCTAACAACTACTCTTACACATTTTATATTTTTCTCTTTATACAAAAATTTTTATTTGAACTTTTTATACCCTAAAATATTTTTTGAATTACATATGTATTATTATAATTATAGTGAAGGACGTCAGAGTCTCACATATACACTAAAAAAAGATCAAAATTGGCAATCACATTCAGCTTTTTTTAGTGTGCACGTTAGTTGAGCATGCTCACTGCCACTGGATTCTGCTGTCCTTAATTATAATTATAAAAATAAACAACTCAAAAAATGTTTAAGATATAAAAGGTTAAAATAAAATATTTAGAGTCTAGAGAAAAAAGTATAAAATGTTTCAAGATAGTTATAGTTAATTTCTCTTGTTTTATAATACTAATTTTTTTAAAAAATTACTATAATGTTTTCATATTTAAACTATAGTTAATAAAAAAATAATTTCTAAACGCTAATTAATATATTCTAATTGGGTGAAGTCAGACTACAAATGTTGGAGGGGTCGAAATTTAAAAATAAATTTTAATTTCAAAAAACAATATTAAATTATTATTTTTAATACTTAATAATTTATTTTAATTAATTTGGAGGGTCAAAATGGTAAAACATACTAATTTTAACATGAAATAGATAAATTATATGTACATTGTAAAATAAAAATAAAAATTTGAGGGGATCAAAATGTTAAAGCATAACCATTTAACATGAAATAGACTAGTTACATTTATGTTATAAAATCAAAATGAAAATTTGAGGAGGGTCAAGACTTCTTTGGCCCCCATGTAGCTCCCTGGATGATTCTAAGGATTAATTATTAAAAAAAGTATTATAAAAGATGTTATTTGAAATTTTGAGGATTCTTTTGGACGTGTCTGATCAGGATTTTGGTGATCTACTCGTGAGTTCTTTTCTTTTCTTGGGGGTGGGGAGTTTGGGAGGTGTAGGGGCAACGTTTTTATCAGCTTCTTTTCACCTACCCTTCCTTTGTTGTGCTTTAGTGTACATGCATTATGATCTTAAAGATAACATTTGTACCAAGTAGAGCCTGGGATTCAATTCTAACATATGCATGATGCTATTTATTCTACAGGGTTGATATTTCATTTATAGGATTATAATTATATTTAATTTAATAATTATTTATGTAATCTTTATAAACAATACGATACATCTTGTATTGTATCGATATACAATTTGAATTATAAAGCTAAAGGGGGATAATTTAGGAAGCAAGATGTGTTTATAATTACAATATTTACAAGTTGGATACAAACAAATTTTGAACTTCATGATAAATTAAAGGACACAAAACATTAAACAGTAATTACAAGTGCCTTCTAGAGGTTGAATGAGGAAAAAACCCAAGCGGAGATGAAGTACTTGAAGATACAGCCATCATCCACCGCTGGCTTTCCAAACTTAAAAGGAACTGATCCACTTTTTCAAGTTAATTTAGGAGTAGCTTTTAGGACCGTACTTGGGTTTGTTTTTCGTGGAACCTTTTTGGTTGCATGTAGGGCTGTAAACGGGGCGGGTCTTACCCGTACCCGCACAGGTCTGGACCCGTTTTTAGCGGGTAAGGTTCAAATTTTATACCCGCAGACCCGGATCCGTACCCGTACCCGTATTTATACTGCTATATGGGTCCAGGTAAGGTATGGTAATACCCAGACCCGTATACCCGTATTAATAAAATAATAATATATTTTATATATTATATTATAATTTATAAATTTTTTAACATATTATTTTATTTTACAATTATCTTTAACTCTACCTAACCTACTACCTCTACCTCAAATCACATCACACAGTATACTATACTATACTACTACCACTGTACCCACTCATCATACTACCTCTACCTCTAGTACTCACTCAGCAGCAGCCCTACCCCTACACTAGAGTTTCTCTCGGTTTTCATTTAGCTCACTCACTCATTTCATTTTCATTTAGCTCTCATTTCATTTTCATTTACCTCTCGGTTTCTCTCTCTCTCTCTCTCTCTCTCTCTCTCTCTCTCTCTCTCTCTCTCCTCACAGAGTCACACACTCACTCACACACTGTTCACACACAGTCACAATTTCTGCTTCAAGTTCATCTGCCGGCGACGCCATTGTTGCCGCCGTTCACTCACCTTCATCACTTTCCCAGTCCCGCGCACAGTCATCTTCAGCTCAGACTCTCTCCCTCACTGTCATCTTCTTCATCTCATCTTCTACCGCCACCGCCGGTCCGCTGCTGCCGCTGTCTGTCTGAAAGTAAGTCCTTTACTTCAAGTAGTTGTTGATGAGATTTTTGTGTCATTTTCTTGTTGTTTTGTTTGTTTATAGTTTTCTTGTTGTGGAATTTGAAATGGGATCTAGAGAAATTTGTTAACACTGTTTATGAGATGATGGATTAAGGGTGTGTTTAGCGCATTTTTATGGGATCTAGAGAAACATACAACTAACTAGCACATTTTTCCTTTTTCTGAAATTTGAGTATAATTTAGCTATTTTCTTAAATTTTCCAGCTATATATATAGTCTTAGGGCTGATATTAATGAAAAATGGTTTTAATTTTTTGATATGGTTTTGTTTTTCTTTGCGGTTTGGCTAGCAGACTTCGTGGCCTTATTTAAGCCAAATTGGATTAAATAAAACCAAACATCTTCCTACTACCACAGTATTATTGCATATAATATATAATTACTCTAAATAAATAAAAACTATAATTTATAACAAGAAAATGGAATTTAAAATGTTTTCTAATATGCTTATCCTTTAATAGTAATTTTATTTTAGGTTTATAATTTATTTTTTATTTTTGTAAGATTTATTAATAAAATTATTACAAAATAAAAAATGTTGTAAAGCAAATACATTAGTAGAATGTATCTTACACCATTTTCACTGGAAAAATGGAGATTCTCGCCTACAATCCAATCAATTGGAGAGAGAATAAAAAAATATTTTTACTTATTTAAAATTGTGCTAAATTGTTCTTAGAGCCATTTCCAAAACCCTTTTTTGCTAAGTAATTTACCCCTTTTGTCTGTTTTTCCAATTGTTTGGTTTGCTAAGCAAAACTTTGTTATAAGGATACAATGATACTTCTAAAAGCATAACGAAGCGTATGAATCAGAATCTAAAGTGAGTTTTGCTTTATCATTTAGGAATCAGGATGTCCGGTACAATACCCACTCAAAGTTCCAAGGCATCTACTGCTGCTACTGATGATATGGAAATAACTAATTATAATGAGTTGAATGTCGAAGAAAACCTAGAAGACCAAGCGGTGCATGGATCCCTCAAAGTTAAAAAAAAATTAACTTCGGATGTATGGAAAGAAATGTCAAGGGTCGACGGATCCTGATGGAAGTACTAAAGCAGTGTATTTGGTGCAAGAAAAAACTTGTTAGCGGCGGTAAAGCGGGGACTACTCATTTGACAAAACATTTGAAAGTTTGTGTTGCTAGAAAACTTCGGTGCAAAGGGCAGCAACAAATCCAACATTCAATAAGTAACTTGACAGGTAACATTGAACTTAGTAATTTCAAATTTGATCAAGAAAAGAGTAGGAGGGCTTTGGCAAAAATGATAATCAAGCACAACTATCCTTTCAATATGTGTGAGCATGAATTGTTTGAGAAGTTTTGCAACAGTTTGAATCCTAACTTTAAGCTTGTTTCTAGAAATACAATTAGGACGGAAGTGATGTTAGTGCATAAGGAAGAGAAGATGAGATTGTATGAATTCTTGGATGGTCTTGATTGTAGAATCACATTAACAACTGATATTTGGACTTCAGAACATGCTAATATTGCATATACTTGTCTTACTGCTCATTTTGTTGATGACAATTGGGAATTGAAAAAGAAAATTCTTGCATATAGACATATTCCTTATCCTCATGACGGTGAAACATTATTTCGATTCATCAATGATCTCATATTAGAATGGAATTTGGACAAAAAATTGTTTTGTATGGTCGTGGATAATGCATCATCAAATGATTCAATGGTTAGACATTTGAAATCTTGGTTGGTTGAGAAAGCATGGCTTCCCCTTGGTGGTGATTTATTTCATGTTCGTTGTAGTGCACATATTGTTAATTTGATTGTGCAAGATGGTTTGGCTGTTTTGGGAGATGTGATTTTGAAGATTCGAAAAACATGCAAGTATTTGAAAAAATCTACTTATGCTTCTCAAAAATTTGAGTATGCTTTACAACAATGCAAATTAAAAGGCAAGAAGAAAGTTGCTTTGGATGTACAAACTAGATAGAATTCTACATATTTGATGCTTGAATCTGCATTACCTGTTAAGGAAGCATTTAACCGTCTTGCACAAATTGATAGAAATTATAAGTTTTGTCCAAGTGATGATGAATGGAAAGTAGCTGATGTGATTCATGGATGTTTGAAGATATTTTATGATTGTACTAATCATTTTAGCGGTAGAAATTTTCCAACTTCAAATGTCTTCTTCCCTGATGTGTGTAAAATCCAACTTAAGTTGAGGGAATGGGAAAATAGTCAACATGATTTTCTTAAAGTTATGGTTGGTCCTATGAAGCAAAAGTTTGAAAAATATTGGGAGGAATCATGTTTGGTTTTAGGAATTGCTGTTGTGCTTGATCCCAGGTTTAAAATGAATTTGGTGGAGTTTTATTATGATGCCATTTATGGTAGTGATGCTTATCGTTATGTTGAAAGAGTTAAGAATGTGTTTCAAGATTTGTACATTGAATATGGTGGGCAAGTAAGTTAGGTTAGCAATAATTCCTATCCCATATTTGGTGGAGGAACATCGGAAGATGATTATTCTGCTTTTGATGAATGGTATAAGACGAATAAGTCCACTACTATTCGTATGTACCAAAAGAGTGAAATAGAGCTTTATTTAGAAGAGCCTGTGTTTCCTAGAAATGAGAAGTTTAATATTTTGAATTGGTGGAAAGAAAACTCTCCAAAGTATCCTATCATAGGAAAGATGGCACGTGATATTTTAGTCTGTTCAAAAGCTACTACTGTTGCATCTGAGTCCGCATTTAGTGTTTGGGGGAAGAGTGGTTGATGAGACACGTGCATCATTACTTCCCGAAATGGTTGAGGCATTGGTAACTACAGTGATTGGATTGAACTTTCACCGAATAAAAGTAAGTACTTTATTTTTTTATTCTAATTTCGTTTTTCTCCCTCTTATATTAGTTAACTTCTATTTTGTTTCTAGAGTATGTGTCTGATGACAACGATGTTGTTGAGAGTTCTTCCATCCCTTCAGTTGCATTTGCAGAGAAAAATTGATGTGAGTTTTTTTTTATCTTTAGTTACATTTTCATAATTATCTCTATTTTACATACACTTATACAATTATAATATATACTCACTTCAATATTTCTTTTGTAGGAGACAAATAGGAGCAAGCGGTATCCAAAATCCAAATGCTTTGATTAATGTATTTTATTCAACTAGAACTTTTATTTTTATTCGATTAATGTACTATGACGATTTTGTGTATATTTGAACTTTTAATTATGCGAATTAGAGATGTTAAATGATTTTATTTGTTGAAAGAAATGTTAAGGAGATCATGTTAAAATTTTTATTTTTTGAATTATACATTGTTTTACATATTTTTGTTTAACAGGGAAATAAAATAGAAAAATGTCATACGGGTACGGGTATACCCGTACCCTACCCTGGACCCTGGAGGGTTTGGTCCGGGTCCAGAATTTTATACCCTGGAGGGTACGGGTCCGGGTCCAAGTTTCACTATAAGGGTACGGGTCCGGATCTGGGGTACCCTGAGAGTTTGGACCCGTTTACAACCCTAGTTGCATGGCAATATGGCTGTGAATGGATTCAAATAAATATTGTATACCATGTCTTAAATAGATATGGCATACCATGATATCTATATTAATTACTTGTCGGTCTATATTATAGAGATTTAAATTTTATGTTATGGAATTCGGTGATAGAGTTTAAATATACCTGCTTAAATTAGTTATATTTTTATTTTTTGTAACATAAAAAATTATAAAATAATAGTTTTAAAAAATTTTTTACTAAGAGGATTCAAAATAAAATTTTCATTACAATCAACAAGAATAATTTTATTAAATGCGAACCAAGAAATAATTTGTAACATCATTTCGAAATATCATATATGTATAATTAAATAAATTATAAATATAAATAAATATATTATTAATTTATTTTTATGAGTAAATGGATCAATGAGTATGGGATAACATAAACCATTTAACATAACTTAATGGATTCGAGTCTAAATCTGAATCTGCATATATATATATATATATATAAATGAGTAGGATTCCTGACTTATATGACAATGAAGTTATATATATATATGTTGTAGATATATATGCAGATATACATGTATAAATATATATTATATATACATGTATATATATAACTGAAATATGCATACTACATCAAGATTCGGGAGAAAATGTGAATTGGTCCAATATTTCTCATCAATCATTTACGTATGATGTATTTCATCCGGCAACATGTGATATTCTTTACGAGGGACAAGTTTTCAATAATAGGATCCCCTTGGCATGGAAGATTAATCAAATTTTTGTGTTTAGTATTTTATTACACAAGATAAGAAAAGAATACAAAAACAAAGTATATTAATTATTGGGACAGAATTAGATGTTAAATTCTAATGAACAAGAATCTATATATAAAAAAAAAATGAATTTATTAAAGTGCTTAAAAAACGAAATTAAAGAAAAATATCTACAGATTTAAAAATATAAATATTGAATAAAAGACTTTGATAAATGCTGGGACACGTAAGCCTTTCCTTTTTTATTATATCCTTATATGCTAAACATATTTGATAGAAATATTAACAACTTCTTTGTCCTACATCTTATGAATTTCTTTGCCCTACATCTAGATGAATGAAGACTAAGAAGGACTGGCAGTCCATTATTGGTCTAATTAGTCTTTTTTTTTTAAAACAAAATCTAATTAATCTTATAAACAACAAAATAACTTTAATTAGAAAGTTATAATAAAGTCAATTTTCTCTAGAAAAGGTGCATTAATGTTTTTCTTCTATTGGATTAAAGTTGTTGACAAGGAACTTGACTAGTCCTTACTTGTGTCTGCGTGGTATTTTATTAGCAAACTAATCTTTATCGAATACGGCTGCTTTGGTTTTGTATTTTTTCCATTTCGGTAGCAGAATAGTTATTCAAGTTAAAAATACTTCTTATCAAATTAAATGTTTTATCTTAATTTTAAATTGTATTCTTTCTTCCAATATATTGTAAAAATGTGTTTTTCCCGCGTTATTTTCTTATCGATTTAGTTTAGGTGGCTATTAAGATTTCTCTTTATAAATATTTAAAAAATGATTATATAATTAATATGCACAAAATACTCTTCTACCTCAAGGAAAAAGAAAAATCTATGGATAAGTTCCATATTCATACATAATATTACATATAATATAATACGCTCAATCATATATACAATGTGACATATATTTAAAATATAATTTGGTATAGTAACTTTATGATATAATATAACTTTCCTAGTATATATTATTTTTCCTAACATATATATGTATATTTATTATTTTTCCATATATATGTGTCGTTTAATGGCAAAAGTATATGTTCCAAGAAAGGGCAGAGACTTCAGCCCTTTGAGGTTTTAACGGATCTGATCTGCTCCCCGTATGATAGCTACAGAGGAAGTAACTTGTCAAAATGTATATCCATGGAAAAATTGGCTGTTAATGTGTTAAAACCGGTAAAGTTTTAAGGAGAGAATTACGTAAAAAATTTGCTTCACCGATTCATTGGGTAGTTTAAACAATATATATATATATACTAAATTTTACTGACAAGTTAATTATAAATCTCCAAATCAACGGAATTTCTCTAATCAAAGACTAATCACATATTATTTAAAACAAAGGTATTATACTACCTAATTAATTTGCAGAAAAAAAAAAGTACTACCTAATTATCAACCAATCCTAAAAGAATCCTAAAATAAGATATATTATGAAAGAAAATCCTGTGATAAATTGAATATCTCCAACCCCCCTTCGCCTCACTCTTCGCCTCACTCTCACGACTTAGTCGGGCCGGTTGCTAGCCTGCCTTTCTTCTCTATGAGAATGTGAAGGGGAAGTCTTTGACTCTTTCTTCTTTCCTGCCCAAGGTGAAGTGGAGAAGATCAATCAATTCCTAGTCAACCGTGGGTAAGCTCCATTCCTAGGATGTGAAAGCACCTGTTTAGTGGGAAGGGAATGGAATAGAGTGTCATCCGTTGCATATAGTCTCCCCGCGGTAGAGAGGGGTAGCGTTCTGTTTAGCTCTACATTGTGTCTGTATCGCTCTGTTAGAGCCTTAGGTTTAAACGCTAGTTTAAAGTGTCACACGATAGAGCTGCTGGTAGACGAAAGTCGGATTGAATGGGATTTTTCTTATTCTGCCCCACTTTCCTATCTATTCCCTCTTCCCCGCCAGTTCAGCAAGCCCCCCGGCTTCTCTCTTGATCTAGATCCCGTTCTTGATCTATTTCATTCCTTTTGCATAGGCATGCTCATCTGTCTTTCCGCAGATCCAACTTTCCTTTATATAGTTCTTCCATGGATAGCTCTGAATTCCTAACCCTAGTCCCATTCCAATCCTACACCTTCTTGTCTTGGTATTGATCTCCACCTTTTCCCCTGCCCACTGGGGACTCCCCGGCTAGCAGGAGAAGTCTAGAGATAGGAAGAAGTAGGCAGAAGAGCGGTTGATCCTGTCCCGACCGAAGACAACGTTTTTTTGTCTATTTCATCTAATGGGAGGGTTACGGCATAGGCATTCTTCAAATCTGTGTGGAAACATACGAATAAGGATTCAGACTCGCCCTCGTTGGAAAGGTGTATGACACTCCCCAGTGAATTGAGCTTGAGCTGTCGGTGACCGGCTTTCAAAAGCGTGCCCTCTAAATCTTCTTTCCTAAACTTCACTCCTCTCTGCCTTTCGCTTCTACAACTAAGCTCTTACCCATAGGTCGAGCTTCCGCTTCCTAGGTACTCGCTTATATCGCTCGTTTGGTCTCGCTCAATTACACCCTTCCTCTCTTAAAGAATTCTTTTTTATGATTGTGTTAAGTGAATTCTTTTAAGCTTTCATTTTATATATCTGTAAAAGTTGTAAAGGGATAGTAAGTATCCCGTTGTAAAGGAAAAATCCTGTTGTATAAGAATAGATAATACCAAAATACAAAAAATATTGTAAATAAGGTGTGAGTCTGCCGAGCATAAATCAGAAGAAGGCTACTCCATCTTACCTACCAGAAATTCATTCACTACCCGGTACTTGTTCGGTAGGTTGTACGTGACCCAGTGCCCGCTTTCTCAAAATGAGTCACAAGACTAGCAACAGAATAGAAGTCAAATCTGCCATGGACCGAACGGAACTTAACTCATTTTATGATTTATTGCATCAGAACTACACGGAGAATTCAACGGATTTTCCCCTGATTACCCCCCGCAGATATTCCAAATTTTTTGAATTAAATGAAAGATTTCGAGGAAAACGGAGCTGACTATGCCTATATGCATTATGATCCTATAATGTATCCATTGGTGCAATCATCCTTATTCCTATACCTCTCGAAGTGTGGAGCCGAAAGAATAGATCTAAATATTTGCCATCCTCATCTGCGCTTGTCTTTTATAGATAGCCTAGTAGCTCGTAAGTCAACGGTCACACTGGGATCGTTCAAGCTTTATGAACTTAGCCCTGGTTCGGCTCCTATTGATAGAGATAAACTTATACAAAAGGTTGGCAGATTGGTAAATAGTAGAAGTTTCCGGAACCTCGTATACTTCTCTGTGCAAAAACTTCAATCAAAGGGGGATTAGTTGGATAGAATCCTGGAATTCGTTCAAAGTCAAAGAAAACCGAATAGGGATACAAGCTTGATTTACCTTGTTTTGATGGATTTGTATTTAGAAGACTTAGATTCTATAATATTTGAGATTCTAAGCAAAATTCAATATTTTTTGGACACGGCGCCTAACTACCGCCTTTCTTGGAATTATGGATCCTAAGGCTGCGAAGTGCAATCATCTTTTGAAGTTCGGCGTCCTACTTCCAGCCTGGGGACTCTCGGCTAAAGTAAGGGCTGGGAGCCAGGGTATAAGACCCTGGAATGGGAAAACTCTACCTTACTAGGGAGGGGCGCCTTTGCGAATCAGTAGTATAGCCTCTTCCGATCAGTAGGCCCTTAATACTAGTATAACTCTAATATCGTAGTTAGCTTCGGATGGCATTCCCTTAACTATAGGTTTGAGCTCCAACCTTCCACTCCCTCATCTCCCTTCTTTGCTTTAAACTCAGTAGTAGTACTTTCTTCCCCCTTTTAGCAAGAGGAGAGGTATTGGTTTATTTATTGCTTTAACTCCATTAGCGTAAGCTCGCTTTTCAGGTAGCAATGTAGTCGGCTTATCGCCTGTTTAAACTCACTCTGTAGGTCAGTTTATTGCTTCTTTGGGCTGGTCCTTTATACTCGTGAAAGGTATTCCACTCGTTGGATCATTCCCTCACTAGTTGCCGCCTTTTTACTTTCCGCGCCGAAACATAAGAGATAGAAGGGCTAAGATTCAAAGTAAAGACTTAAGCTCCGGTACCCGCGTGCCCGCCTGAACCTGAGATGCTATCAAAAGATTTCCCTGACCGGCCCGGCACCTATTAAAGCTTTCGCTTGTCAGTTGTTGTCTTGCTTGTCACCCTTGAAAAAGAGTAGATCACTAGTCTGTCTTCTTTTCTTTTTTCCTTGGAATTGCCTGAATGCGAGATTAAATGATATTTAGATGATATTTATAGAAATACGGATCCGATGCCCGACTCGTAAGCCGTTAACACCGGTGCCTTTCCCTTTTACTCCTTGTTACCTACGCTTCGGATGCCATTTGGATGACTTACTCAAGAGTGACTTCCTTCCTCGCCTACTCCTTGCCGCTGAAGAGTCTGATCCATCTCCTATCCTTCTTGGGAAAGCAGTGGAACTAATGGCTGGCCTAGCTGGCACTTTATGCTAATCAAACTAGAAGTGAAAGTCAAGTTCTTTGAGTTGAATAGACGATGACTGGACACAACGGAACTCTTCCTCTCTAATAGGGGACGGGGTCACTTACTCAATTCAATTTCTTTAAGGGAGGGCGATACTCTGATAGCTGAAGGGCGGTCCTTTTCATCTCTAACTCGAATGTTCGAGCTAATGTCTAATGTAACGGCTGTTTCCGGTAGTTGGAGTTGGCTTGGTAGCACGGTTGGTAGTAGGGTTACGGTACCAAATCGAGGCAAACTCTGAATACTAGATATGACCTCAAAATAACAGGGGGCAAGATCGGTTAGCTGCAACTGACAGAATGACTCATATGGAATTGAGTTTAGTTTGGCTAAAGGAGCAAACGTCTCGGGATAATCGATGCCATAGCTTTGTGTGAAACCTTTCGCCACAATACGAGCCCTCTCGAGAGAGCCATCCGTTTTGTGTTTCAGGGTATATACCCACCTGCGGCCAACCGTATTGGTAACGTGATCAGTTCCCAAGTGTCGTTCTTCTTTAGAGCCTCCATTTTTCTTCTATCATAGCTTTCTTCCACAGAAGATGATTGAGGACTTCTTCCTGGTGGAAGAAATCGCTGAAACGAAAGCTTTAAAGGCACGTAGTGATAGGACACAAAGCGATTAATAGGGTGAGAAGTAACATTTATCTTTTCTTTCCTCAGAGCAGAAGTATCATTTGAATCCCCATTGCCAGGTACAGTTTCATCTCTATCATCCGAATCCCCAGCTCCATCTCTATTTCTTTCTACCGCCTCCGGTGAAAAATCCAAGTAGTCGGAATGCCTTCCTTACTAGTCTCTCTGATCTTTAGGCCTCTTCTCGCGCTGGTTCATACATTTATATATATGATAGAAAATCTTTTATGTTTAGCGGTCATTCTTAGAAGTTCGTTTGAGAACGGTCGAGACCCTCGGGGGCATCCTGTAGGTTCACCACTGGACTTGCACATCCTATCCTATTCAAATATAAGGAAGAGTTGCTTCTCCCTTGGATCTTTCCTTAACTCGGATGGGATGAAGTCGATTCAAGCTAGGAGGTAGAACCAATAAAGATTTCTTTTTCGATTCATCCCTGGAGTTGAATACCTCATTCAAGAATTGTTTTTTATCCAATCCGTAGGAATCAATAGAAAAGGCAAATCCCTTATGATACACCCGGATCCCAGCTCGGTTATTGATAGAGTGAATAGATCTGCCATTTCTTGAAATCTCTCTTCTGATTCAAAATCGTGGTGTAACGTGTATCCTCCCCTGTTCCGGTCATGTAATAGACGAAATAAATCAAAAAAATGGATTTTTATTCAAGAATGAAATCTTATTGGAACTGTCCATATCCGGTTCATCCTTCGGAACCATATCACATCCCGGATCTGATGAAATAGGATGAATTGAGACAGTATTTTGTAAATACGTAATTATCTTGAATATATTAACCATTTCTTTATTTTCCGATCGTCTGGAAGGGACAAAAGAAAGATCTTGTTCTTTCTTCAACAATTTTGGATCTCTAGTGGACCTCTCAGTAGGATTCAAACTCAGATGAAGTTCTGACCATCTATCATAGAAAAAAAAAACGAACGGATCTTGTAGGATTCCCAAGAAATTCTTCGATTTCTTCCGGAAGCAGATGATCATCTGCTCCTCACGTTCCGTGAATATTGAGGAATAGCCACAAAGGCATTTCGGGAAAGAAATTATTACCTAGGAGCTCCAGTAGTTACAGTAGCTGCAAGCTTCGCAGAAGCAAAAGGGGCTGACTTGATTTTCTTCCCTGTAATCAAAGGGTTCCTTTAGCGGGGGAACGAAAAAGGCTTAGGCCCCATCAGTATGTAGCCCCTTGTCGCTTTCTAGAATAATCTGCGTTCGAGAATCCCCTCCCTTCTTCTACTCCGTCCCGAAGAGTAACTAGGACCCATTTAGTCACGTTTTCAAGTTCCAATTGAAGCACATAAATTACATAACCAACTTATTTTTTATTTTTTATGTTTTATTTTTTGAAGAAAACAAATTTTACATTTCTTCGGAAACATATAACAATGAATGTGTACAAGATAAAGTTATATTGAACTTGGCATGTGATAAATTAATAATATATTTCTGTATAAAGTCCTGCTTAGTAGCTAGTGGTAAAGGGAGTTTATCTGGTGAGTACAAAACTTCATTCTGCCATCGCCAAATCCAATAACATGCCACTCTAAACATAACAGCCCAATCTTGTGATAAACTCCAGTCCATCCTTCGAACTATATTAGTTTCATTAAAGAGAGTCCTTTTCATTTGCAAGGAGATCAAGAGTTTCCACAAATTAGCAGTATCCACATAGTCTCTAAGCACATGTGCATCAGATTCCCAAACTTCCACACTGGTGACAATAAGGGGCAATATCTATTCCCCTCAATGCCAGCAACATCTTCATTTTCAAGCAACCCCAACGAACTTGCCACAAAAAAAGAGGAAAACGAAGTGGGCCAAAGAACTTCCTACCTGCTTTCATGACTTTTGATCTGCCGATGAGGGAGATACACACAACTGGTGTGTAGTTTTTGAAGTAAATAATCCATTACTTACTAGCTTCCACCTAGGCTTATCCTCAGATGAACCTAGAAGACTGGAGCAACAAGACAAAGTTTGTCAAACACCTATTGTGGGAGACATTTAACAAAGGGAATTGAATCCCATAGAACATGTTGGGAACTATAAAGGCCAAAGAATTCCATAATTCCTCAAATGGACTATTTCATGACATAACTCCACTAGTTTACCATCTTCCAACTAGTAATCTAGCCAGAACCTGACAACATCACTATCGCCAACCTTCCAAGAAAGACGGGATCTCAGAAGTTTGTACCCCTCTATCAAACTTGGCTATGAATATGAAGCAGAACGAAAGGATTTCCCTAACTCTAAATCTCGAATATTACCATACTTTGCACAACACTGAAGCCCAAAGCTGGTTTCAATGAAGAAGTAGATGCAAGGTCGACCAAGTAAGAGAGATTATATTCATATTTTTCAAAGAACGTAATCCCAACTTACCCCTATCATTGAGTTGATAGATTTTTGCCCATAAGATAGTATTTAGTTGGATGACGTCTTAGTATCTTCCCAAAGAAAGGTCTGATTAGGTTTTTCAAGCAAATTCAGAGTGTATACTCGCAGCATGGTAGTTAGCATAGCATAATACCCAACTTGTTCAAGAGGGTATCAATTGTCCTTGTTCGAAAAATTTTTGCCGCCACCTTCGACATGGTGTTTGTGATTTTACTTCTACCATGAATCCAAATTCTCATTGATAGAATCTGCTCCGAATTCTGTACTGAGTTTAATCGAGGTGGAAGAAATTGCTAAAGTTGCATGTCACTTCATCATCATTATCTTATATTTTACAGTTCACTTTGATAATATGTTAAAATTAATAAGTTTGGCCTAAATCTACCTCAGAAGCAGTAACTCAAGAAGAGGAGTATTGTCCAAGTTTATAACAAGTTTATTTAGCTTTAGTTAGTCCATGTGAAATTCTCAACACAGTTTTCATGTCCAAGATTAGACATTTGGAGCATGAAATTATGCAGGACTAGACGTCTGCCTACATGTGACCTAATGATATATGAAATTTTACACTAAAAAATAAACTTTATATATTTGATGCGTTTTTTATGTGTAAATTGGATTCAATTAATGCAAATAGCTCTTTCGGTACTTAATTAGATTTTTTAGTCTAATTTGAAGAGAAAATAAACTTTTGAGGCCAAAATATAATAAATAGAAGATTACTAGAGTGCTAAATCAGAGAAGGCAAACAAAAACTGGTGCCAAATTTAGAAATTCGGGTGCCGGGATGAAATAGATCAAAGTACAGTACCATTCGTTGAAGTATAGGGATCAAATTAAATAGTTTAGAAAATTTACGGAGCTAATTGAAAATTGCAGAAATTGAATTGGAGGATTTGTTTCTTTAGCGCCCCCCACCCCCCCAAAAAAGCTAGGCTAAAGAATATCATGATTCATGAAATGTTTGTCAATTTAAATAAAATTTGAATATTGTTAATTAGGAAATATTTGGTAAGAAGGGACAAAATTGATTTGCAATTAGTCTCAACTGCAACAGACATTTGATCCCTCTATTTTGTGATACAGGTACAAGCGGAAAGCTCATGATACTATCTTTTTTGTCTAGGCCTGAGATGGTATGGTAAAATTGTTGCAAAATAATTAAAAGATGAATTGACAAATCTGTTTTAAATTATTCTGTCTTAATTTGGTCATAAATTTTATTTTTAATAATTTTAATTTTAAAATTGTTATTTTTCTAAAAAACTATTGGTTCTTAATATCTCTTTGTAAGTGGAATTTAATAAATTTTTACATATGCCACTCATATGTATCATCCACTAAAAAAATTATTAATCTCTAATTTTTGCTCATTAAATACATCAAATGAGGTGAAAATGGAAAAGAAATATAAGTAGGTCACATAAATATTCGGAACAAAAAGTCAAAGATTGACATTTTTTTATTCGTGATTTAAGCAAGTAAAACATTTAAAAATTTAACAATTTTTATCTAAAAATTGATTTTAAGAGTCAGTATAGTTTTTTTTAATAAAAAAAGAGGGACTAAAATTATTAAAAAATAATAACCAGTGCCATTCTACCTTTGAAACTCAAGACACGCACGCCGAAGGCGCAATTTGAGCAGCTGGTTTAATTCCGGTTGGGAGATAATAAAGGCAACTCTGGAATCTATAAGGATAACGCAAAAAATTCAAAAAATTTCATTTTCACCCTCAAACATTCTCTCTCTAAACAAAATCCTCTCAACTCTATCTACAAAGTGTACGTTTCAAACTCAGATCTAGGAAAATCCGACCATTAAAAATAAATATAAAAAAAAAGTTAGTACTTCGATCTATACTCATTTATTTACAATTCTATCGGTTTAGATCTTGAAAATATGCATTGAATCTCAGAAAAATTCAATTTTTTTGAATCTGTTTTTTTTGTCGAAATCTGCCAATTTCAAACTTAAATCTAAATATCCGACTGTTAAAATTTAAAAAAAAGATTAGTACTTTGATTTATACTCATTTATATACAATTCTATCGGTATAGATACTGAAAATATATATGGAATAAAAAAAATCCATTTTTTTAGAGGCTTTTTTTTTTTTGCCGAATTCGGGAAACTTTCACCTGGTCCGGCAAAAAAACTAAAGATTTTCGCCCGGTCCGACGAATTTACTCCTGCATGGCGTTGGCGGCGGCAAAATTCCTTGTTATTTTTGCCAGGCTGGGCAAAATTTTCCTATAGTTTTCGCCAGCCTAAGCGAAAGTTTACAATTAAATTTTTTTTAAAAAAATATTTTTTTATATATTTTACCTTTGTGTTTATAAATATTTAAAATTATCATTATGTTTAATTTGTTAATGTTATGTCATTTGAGGAGTTTTACTTGAATTTAATTTCATATTTATTTCAAATATTATTTAATTTTGTCTATGTAGAATATGTGTAATTAGTTATTTAAAATAGTTTATCTTATAATTGTTTGTTTAATATGATTATGAATTATGTTTATTTGAACAATTTGAATATTAAGGAGCATTTATTAATTTGTTAGCATAAGCATGTGTATAATTATTCATGTTATAGTTTGAATCAATTTATATAGATAGAGTTAATTAAATTTATTTATTACGTCAACGATATGAAATTGTAAGGGATGGTAAATTAATGATTTCCCTTCGTTATGTCTTAGTGTTTAGTGTTGTGAACCCCTTGAAGGGAAAATAATAATAACTTGAGAATCTATAAATTTATGATGATTAAGGTATGATTTTAAGGAAATAATAATTTAAACTTTGGTATATAATTAATATGTAAATAATAATTTAAAATAATTATTTGAATTAAAGTCAATAATACACATAAATAATGATAATAATTTAAATAATAGGATCTAACCCCTTATAATTAGAAAGCTAATAAGAAATAATAATATATAAATTAATAACTATTGATTACATTATTATAGTGAAAAGAAATAAAATAATAAATTCCGTTAAGAATAAATAATAAAATAATAATAAATGTTAAAGTAATGCGAATTCAATAATAAAGGGCTTGAAAACAATAATGAAATAATTTAATAATACAAGAGAAAAATTAAAGTAAATTTAAAAAATGCTCGTGATGAAATGATATAGATAATCTAATTAAAAAAATAATATAATGCACAATAAATTAAATAGGCAAATATATGCTAATTATTAATGAATGTGTTTGAATAAATTATAGAAGGTTCGGCCAGGCGCACGTAGAGAGATGATGATCTTGGTCCTGTGACGGACAGAACAGGTCGAGATGAATGTCGTATTGTTACAGCTTCATCTAGAGATTTGAGGGGTCGACATAGCACTTCCAATATTCCGTCTACTTCTACCCCATTTGCTACTGGGATATATTATGATACAGGTGCACCGGGTCTTCTACCCAACCACCACATATACCGATTAGGTCTCGTCCTCCTATCCCATTGCACCGCCCACACTCGGGTTCCATATGATATATATGGATCGTCACATCCACCATCTCAACCCCCACCTAAATTATATGATCCCTATGTACATGCTCCTTCTGTTCGTCCTCATATACCCTATAGATCTAAAGTTCAGGAACCTTTGACTCAGTTTAGTGGTCCTGGGAGGAAGTTTAGGTGTTGAGTTTTTTGACCAGCTTGTGGGCGGTGACCTTTCTGATTCATCGTACAGCACACATGATTATGTATCCCAGGATTATGGCGTTTTCTCTTCTGAGCCTTTTCTAGGGAGGGATTTTGGGGATATTCGGTTAGAGGGTGACAGGGGTTTAGATCCGAAGCCTGCCATGGTTGGATCCCTCCAAATTGGTGTAGAGGACGATGAAAGGGTAAATGACGACGACGATGATAATAATGATGATGATGATGATGATGATGATGATGGTGATGATGATACTGGAGATGAGGAAGAGCCTGTACCTGTGGCACCTGGCCCCTGAGGCTCCTGCGTCATCATCTGGTGGTAGGCCTCGTTATGGGAAAGGCAAAGGGCTAACCAGCGGTTTCATGTCGGTTATAAGTAAGATTTCAGGGTCTCGCAACAAAAGACCCGATAAGGGGCGTGATGCTCTAGCACCTACCTAGAGGAAGAAAGCGAAGAGTTCATATTGGGAGCTGACAAGACCAGCTGAGGGAGGTCTTGTCGATCCGTCTCTAATCCTATCGTATGGCGGACACGTGGCAGGTTGTATATGGCATGGACAGATATTTTTTTATCCAAAAGTAATTGTTGAACTATTTAAATTTTTTACGGTATGTAATTGTAATTATTAATATATTTGTTTCATGTTCAGAACCAAGGTTTATTGAAGTCGCGATCGCATTACATTGCACTTACAGGTTGAACCGTTAGTGATCCTGAGGTTGTACAATTGGCGGCGGTGAGAAGACTTATGCATTTGCAATGTTTTATGTTCCAGTACCCCAACTCAACGTTATTATCGGCTTTTGTGGAGAGGTGGCACTCGGACACCAACAGTTTCCACATGTCTTGGTTGAGATGACAGTGACTTTACATGATATGGAGTTGACACTGGGTGTACTTGCTTATGGTAAGGCTGTGGATCTTCATTATTCTCGGGATCAATTGATTGAAGTTATTCAGAGTGACTTGGGCATTTTATACACTGGGAGTGGTATAAATGGGCAGGAGTTGTATGATATTGCCACTAATCGCCAGAGCAGACTTTCCTTCAGTGACAGGGTTGTATATTCTATCTAATATTTGC
Source organism: Catharanthus roseus (assembly GCA_028651295.1). Classification (NCBI taxonomy): domain Eukaryota; kingdom Viridiplantae; phylum Streptophyta; class Magnoliopsida; order Gentianales; family Apocynaceae; genus Catharanthus; species Catharanthus roseus. The sequence goes on from JAPQWS010000007.1 coordinate 6,001,244, forward strand.
TCGGTAGTTCACTGTTCATTGATAAGAGTGGTAATATCATCCCTGCCAAACTTTGGCCGCTCGTGAAGGAGGTTCGATCCTGTGGGGGGTTTGCATGGGGTGTTGCTACGCTTGCCTACTTATACAGGAACCTTGATCAGGCCTCGCATGTTGATGCAAAGAAGTTGGCTGGGTACTGGTCACTACTTGAGGTATTATTAATAAATCCCTATCATATTAATTTAATGCATTAACAATTTTTAGCTTATACTATATTTAGTTGTTATATTATTTAATAAAATATTAGTTTTATGAATTTATTTGTTTGCAAGATGGATTGTTTATTAGGCTTGGATATATATGTACTTTCTTATGTTTGTACCTGCGGTGAGACCGGGCACTCAATCTTGCAAGTCGTATATTTAGCAATTCCAAATGTTGGGACATAAAATTGAGCATAAATTGCTAGACATTCGGCTACGATTAGATATGATGTCGGTTGATGAAATATGGAGGATCCCTTACAAGCTTCAAGATAGTCGAGACATTTGGGTTTCCACATGGCACGGGATGCTTGCGTACTTCGATTGCGTTGAGGCGTATATGCCTGACAAAGTTGTCCGACAGTTCGGGTTTTGTCAATGCATTCCGGTACATCCTATTCAATCGAAGGAGGCTCGTAGGCCATCTAACAAAAGGATGTACGCGGTGAGGAACACATTCGTAGAGGCATTGTGGCTTGAGGCACCATCACATTTGTTGACAGAGACATGGACCAGCATTCCTGTAGTACCGCCCAGTTGCACCACAAACGAATATTTACTACGGTTTATCCCGCGCAGTCATCCCAGGATTCAGAATCCTGTAAATGTTCCATGTGATTTTCATGTTCCGAGACATACACCTATGCCACTCTCAGCTCTAATGGGCATGATTGTTCGTGAGATTGACCGAGATGATATTGGGAAAGAAGAGAGATTCGATAGGATAACTGAATTGGTGAAGCTGCATTATCAATCTTCATATTAGTTTATGTTAGTGGATTTTTTTTTACCCTGTCCATGTTTATGTTTGTGATACTGTTTATGATACTTTTCGTGGATCTTCATATTAGGGTTGTTATGATATTGTTTATGTTTGTGCCTTCTGCATTACTGGATTTATTTGTTTATTTTTTATTTGTTTATTCATAGTTTTTGAAAAATCGGATAACCTTTTCAGAAAACGGTCATCCGATTCTTGAAACCGGATGTCCGATTTTTAAGAGGTCGTCTGAATCTTTTTTTTTTTACTAAATTGGACGTCCAATTCTTGAAACCGGACGTCCGATTTTTTTTAAGAAGTCGTCTGAATCTTTCAGTTTTACTAAATTGGACGTCCGATTCTTGGAAACCGGACGTTCAATTTTTTTTAAGAGGTTTAACTTATTACATGCAATTGAGTTATCCTAAATGTAAATAATAAATGAGATTTACAATATAAATAATTAATTTACAACTAAATAACATCTACATGAATAGGATTTCTGGATGGAACTTCTGCACGAGATCTCCTGACCTAATCTGAAATCCGTTGAGAATAAGGTTGTTCCCAACCACTTAATCGAATATCACGATGATCTTGCCATTGAACGTGCAAAGGATGCAGTGGGCCTCCATCTCGTATCTGCAGCTGTATAACATAAAATAAAATGTATAATAAATATCTCTTTCAACCAAAATATTTAGTATACGAAAATACTAAATGATCGATATAGGCAGTTAACTAACCTATATGAAATGTTGTTGTTCCAAGAGGTAGCCGATGCACAGTATCCCCGCAGTACCAGTCGAATTCGAATACAAAGGTAATAAGGTAGTGGGCCCTATACTAGCAATTAGTGCCACCCACAAATTGAATGTATTTGCAATGACAAAAAAGTGATCCGGTGAATACAACCAATGCTATTCAGGCGCATGTCCGTCAAACCACTGTGTCCTTTGTATAAGCTCATACACACGTTCTAATGATCCGAACAGTGACGTATACTTGTTCATATGAAGATGCAACTCAAAAGTCATTCGTCTACGAACCTCAGGCTATTGGTTTTCATTCCTGAACATAAAGCTCACCACAACCCTAAATCCACAATTACCATCACCTACCACATTTTTCTAGTTCTGAATGAACTCATAAACGAACCCGAGAAATTTATCGATGTACAGGAATGTTGAAGGAGTAGATGGGTTTATAACAGAAGATAAACTACTTCGTCTACTGCTACGCCCTCTACCCCTACCCCTAGGCACCTGTGGCGGTCCACCTCTTCCACATGAACTAGAACCAGACCCAAAACCGGAATCTGATCAAGAACCGGACCCAGACCTGCTTGACTTTCCTATCTTGTGGCAATACCGGACATAAAACGTCTTTTATTAGACGACGACATTCCCTGACTTTCGATATTGGACCCGTACTTATTAATCCAACATGGAGGCGAGATCACGCATCTCGGAATCCATGTCCCACGCATGTGCAGAGGGAACGTCTACCCCGATTTCTAGTGTTCTCCAAAAGACCGAAACATCTTCCAACTGGAGTGGGAAAAAAATGTTTGTACCATCCAACCAGCTCACATGCACATGGTAGCCCATGTGATTTCCTTAAATAATGTCCGCCTTGTTTTCCGCATCATCAACTATCTCACGAGCTCTCTTTATCTCAAGTCATATCTTCTTCAAAGCCCAATGACTGATGTTATTGCTTATATTCTTCAATATGTGATTACTCTTTGCGTTAAACTTTTCTTTAAGTTTAATCTCCAATGAGTTCTTAATCTCATCAATTTGACTTTTGATAACATAGTCAACATTAAGAACGCGGTGTCCAAATTACCATGCCATGTTGAAATCCATAGCTTGAGGACCGAATGTTCGCTCTCAGCACGGTTCGTTGTCTCAACCCCAAAATGCAAAACCTCAGATGTCCAAACTCTACAAAATTTATGGCAAGTGGATTCAACCATGTGTTAAGCAAATAATGTAAAAAGTCAGGCCTTGTTTGCCACTTCGTCTTCAGCTGTTCCAATTTTCTATGGTATTCCGCCTCATCAATTTCATTTATTAATTTTTGCCAAGAACCATTGATGAACTGAGTTGCGACCTCTTCATCTTTAACCACTTCGGTTAATTTTGCCAACATATTCTGATCGATGTTCCTTCTACGTAACATATGATATGATTTACTGAACATGTCTTCGATCACAGGCATCAGACCACTCTCCCTATCAATAATAACTACAATTGGTTCACCATCATTAACAATTGCTTCGTTGCCGGTTGACATAGCCGATGAAACATATAAGTGCTTAATTTGTTCAAGGACCCATCTGTAGGTCGACCCTGTTCATTGCGTATGAAAACAGTTGCAAAGATGAAGTTCTTATTGGTCGGCATTATCCCTATGGCCTCCAATAGTATCATATTGTACCTTTTTTTAATAGAAAGAGGAAATGTTATGATTAATTCTAATTTATAATTTCTAATCATAATACCCAAAACCCTATAAATTATTTTAAAATATAACTTAAAAATCTATATACATTTAAATTATGCTAGAGAGTTAATAATACAATGCCTGACAGAAAACTTACTTGTTCATTTTATACGTGATATCCATTATCAGTACATATGACCACGTTTTAATCATTGCAATTGGTGTAGGGTGTGCAATGACAATATCACAAAGTACGTTGCCGTCCTTACAGTTTCTATAGAAGACCGTATAATCCTGTTCAGCACTTAAGCAAAGAACTTTCTCCACCGTGTTTCTCCCCTGCATCCTATTCTTCTTAATTTTGGCAACGACATTGTATATTTTTTGTGCACTATATACATCATAAAAATAATTACACTACGGGAAGAAAAAAAATATCTAAAATATTAAATAAAGTATTAAAGTAATTTTTCCATACTTCACTGCACAACGAACATTTTGTTCTCAAGAAAATCGTAGGATATTACGTGGGGGGACATGACTCTTACTAAATTGCACAGACTCTAAATTGCGCAGTCTGTTTCAGTTGCTCCTCTGTACGTCTTGCAGCTTGAGCATGACCATGATTGTGGACAACTATTTTATGATTATGCCTCCCATCATGTACAAACAATTGCCAATTCTCACACGTGGTCATTTGTTCGCCTCTTAATTTAAATGGACAACCATATTTTTTAGTCTTTTAAGGACCCCGCCTTTTGATGGGAACTTTTCTTCTTCATCGTCAACAATTGCCTTCGTGTTTTTCTTAACTGCACCTCCACGCTCGCTGGCCAGTGTAATATAAGGTCGACGGCCAGATGTTCTTGACCTCAGATACCGATTGATGATCAAATATGTGTTGGCTTTCATCACTGTTTCTTTTGCCCAATCGACCTACTCCACTTTCGAATTAAAAATTCGATCTGTTGTGAATAAATTTCCATGATCAACATATTCTTACGGTTTTAAAAATTCTTCAAACATATTTGGATCTACATCACCCTATTCATATAAAACTAAAATATTAACAGTAAAAAAAATCCTAAAGCCTAAACACCAAAAAAAAAATTAAGAAAAAAATTTTATGCATCATTTTCGCCCAGAATGGCGAAATAACCAAGAATTTTCGCCAATCGAAGCAAATTTTTGCCCAAATGGGTGAAAATTCATTGTTATTGCGCCATTCTGGGAGAAAATGCTGCATAAATGGGAAAAAAAAGTTTATGGACTTTTTTTACCTCAAAAAAGATATTTTCTTGCAAATAATCTTCATACTGATCCATATGTTCTTCCAAATTAAGTTGAACGTGAAAGATTTTTGTAAGAGAGAAGTTAGAGAAAAAGTTGTAGAGAGAGAAAGGTAAAGGTAAGAAATGATTTATTTTCGCGTTATCCATATAAATTCTAGAGTTATATTTATCGACCCCATTATGGTTTGACAGTTAGACGCAATTCGCGGTTATGTCGCGTTTTAGCTCTCCTATGCATGCCACATGTCTGGTTCTTGCTGCTTGATGCGGTTCAAGCGAATCTAATGCTCCAATGGTGGTTTTGGTTCGTTTTTTCCTCGATTTTCTTCAATTTCTTTTGGAATTTTCTCCGATTTTCAAGTTTCTAAATTACTTTTTAGCCTAATTAAAATTCTACCTTCAATTTTAGTTATTTTCTAATCTCCTAGAGTTTAGACTCTATCAATAAAGGCTTTTCTACCCATTAGATCAGTTAATTATTATTCATGCAATTATGTAGTTAACCATTTTTCTTTATTTTAATTTCATTAGTTTAAGTTTAAATTTAGAGTTTTAATTATTGGGGCAGTTTTTACTTTTCTTTAAATTCTAGAAGACTAAGATGGCGAAGAAGAAGATTGAAGAAGACAAATTCAAGTACTCTATTTATTCCTTTTTTTTTTTTTTTCTAATTTTTCTTTGTGAACTGTTAAATGTTTCGAAAGAATATATTTTTATTTGCCTTTGTGTATCTTTGTAGCTAAAAATCCTTTAACTAACGATATTGTGAGGATGACATGTTTTTATTAATATTTTTGTGTTGATTTCTTTCTTCACCATAAATCTTCATGATTAATTTTTGTTGATTAATCCTAATACTTGTGATTTATTAACCGTCTCTAGTGTGATTTAATATTCAGTTTTAAGATTTGACAGAGCTAAATTGAGTAGGAACTAAGTAATAAGAACACTTAGTAAAATTGATAAGAAACTAACCAATTTCTAAGTACGATTCATGTGAATATTTATTTAATAAAAGTTCAGAATTCAAAAAAGCTTAAAGCATCTTAGTTTTGAACTTACATATAAATGCAGTAGGTTTTTCTATTAAAGATAGAAACTTCTCACCTAGAAATTAGGTTTGGGTTTGTTTTTAAATAAGGGAATTTTATCATTAGTCATTGAAAATAAAAATTGATTTTGCAAGAAATGCTAAATGACTTTACATTAATAAATCACTAATGAGATCATTAGTCTTGGTTAAGTTTTGTCTTCGATATTTTTTAATATCTTTAAGTTTTATTAGTTTTAAATAAACCTTAATTGATGTTTGATTGGTGTGAATTAAGTTGAATGGTAAGAATTGATAATTAGATACAAATCTCTATTAGATCAATCCTCATTATACTTGAACTAGTATACTTGATATAGGTTAATTTTAGCATATCAACTAATTTAAGATTGGTTCCTCAAAATGTCACCTCGTGTCAATGGACGACATCGAATTGTAAAATTTTTGAATAAAATTTTCAAAAATATATTAAAGAAAACGTAACAATCAAGTTGTATACCTCACTTTTACAAACATTTAAACAGTCAACTGCCAAATAACCAGTCTCATTCGGTCCATTTAGGACCAAAATATAAACTTAAACTTTCTAAGGAAAAATTGCAATGTCATTATTTTTTATCTCCCAAATTAGGAATAGAAGTTGTACGGGCATGTCATTGATTAGCCATTACCAAATTCGATACGGATTAATTATTAGACTTTCTACAGATTAAGAGCCGATAATTGACCAGTAAAAGTTTTGCTACCAATGTCGAAATCGTTGATCAATTGGTAACCAATTTACCTACCCTATAGCCAGTTAAAAATATTAATTATTTCTCAAAATGGTCCCTTAAAATATGATCTTGTTCCAATTGAGGCATCGAATTGTTACATTTCTAAGAAAATTTCAAACTAGTAAAACGATTATCGAATACTTTACAGAAATGTATTTAGGGATTTATTTCATACGTATTTTGCATTTTGAAAGACTTTTCAGAGAACTTTACAATTCAAGGTTCTCAATTGACACCATTCAGATTTTTGGGGGAGCAATTTTAGATTTATTCATAAATATTTTTTCCATCTTCTAACTTGTTAGTGGCAACGGGGACCAAAAATATAATAAAATAAATAGTTTCGAACTAAAATAAGTAAAAAAATAGTAGGACCAAACTAAGATGAGATAAATAGTTACGAGATCAAATTTACCAATCACTTATTATTTTTTTATATTTTTTAACTTAAAAAGTCATTAATATTCGTGAATTAGATTTTTAATTATATATATGTGTATATAATATATTTATAATTTACATTTATTTATACTCCCTCCTGTTTTTTTTTTTTTTTTACTTGTCACATTTTTTGACATCATATTGTTTAAGAAAATATAAATTTTCAGATGTTGTTTTGTTGTGTAATGCCTTTTATAGTTTTCTCTCTTTTCATTATTATTTCAACTAGTTTCCATGTTAGAAGAACTAAAATTGGTAGAATTTGTTATTAATGAGGGTATTATATAAAAAAGTTCTTTAAATGTTTCCTTGAAAACACAATGTGATGAGTAAAAAAAATATGAAAATTCTCATAATGTGCACAAGTAAAAAATTGGAGGGAGTATAATAGTTTAATAATATCACTGCATTATTCAACTCAATAATTTAGACTCAAATAATTTTTAAGTTTTAGTTTTTTTTTTATTTTTCATGCTCGATTTCACATCTTCCCTTACAAACAATTTAATTATTACAAATCTCAATTTCAAACATATTTTATCCGAATTTAAAAAGTTTCCAAATAGAACCTCAATAATCTAGTACTTTCTCTGCAAAGTAAGTGTTGTTGTAGTTTCTTATACAAATATTAAAGGTTTGGAAATTTTAAGTTAATATTTTATACAATGTAACTTTATACCTTTCATAAATATAGAGAGAAATATAAAGAAGAAATCTTAGAGAATAAGAAGAGAAGGAAGGATGAAACTGAAAAAAGTCTAATAAATAATTTTTAAAAATTATAAAATAACTTATTATGAAAAAAGTATACTATCTCCCATCACAAATATAAGATGTTTTGGACTTGGTCACAAAGATTATGGGTATTGAAAACAAGATAATTTTTTAAACACAATACTCTTTTGATCCTTCATAAATGAGGAAAGATAGATAGTAGAAGTGAAATAAATGAATACAAATAAGGGTAAAAACGGAAAAAATGCAATAAATACTTATTGAAAGTTAAAAAATTGTTATATTTTTAATCATATTCAATAAGGTCAAAACTCTTATTATTTCTGAGAGAGGTAGTAATTTTCAAAAGACACTTAGCCTTAGTTTGGTTGGGGTGAAATCAGAGAGAGAGAGTAGGAGGAGATGTAAATCAGGAGTCTATTTACATCGTTTAGTTGCAACGTAAAAGTGGAAGGGATATAAATGCTCCCCCTCCACGTCAGCGAATTAGCCCCTCCCGGAATAGACAGATTGAGATGTAAATATATTAAAAAGTCCATTATATCTTCTTACAAATTTATCATACACTAAACACCTATTTCATATATATAACATTTCTAACTTTGTGAAATAGATATGATATTGAATTATATATAATAAAAACTATTTATATTCCACTTTTCACCATAACTAAACGGATTTACTTCTATCTCATCCCTATTAAATAATTTTAAATTAAATAAATATAGTTCTCCAATAAAAATAAATGATAAAAATAAATAATGTCACTCTTCTTCTCCTTCCCCTCGCGAACCAAACCAAGTCTTAATTTTGAAATATTAAAATAGAAGTAAGAGTAATCCGACTCCGGCTGGCAACATTACAATAAATGAAGAAACAAAAGAATGCTACAACATTCCCATCCATCAAAATTTGGGGCCCTTACCAACACATTTGCATATAAAGAGAGCGGACGCATTAAATGTAGTGGAGATTGATGGTCCTCTCCCTCCATACAAAAGGCCCATTGCGGATTGGAGCCTCCTTTTCCTTTTCTTCTCATCCTCTGTGACTGAGTGGAAGCTCGTATTCGTATTAGCAGCCAGTAATGCCAACAACCATAATTCGCTTTATTTATTATTATTATTCTTATTATTATTATTATTATTATTATTATTATTATTATTATTATTATTATTATTATTATTATTATTATTATTATTATTTTGAAGCAAACATCAGTTGCTGTTATGCTATGCAGTACTAGTATAAAACGTTACCATTTCGTGTACGTATGAGCTACACGTCGACAATGTTTTTGTGAAGCTAAATGCTGCTTCCAAATTAAATGCCCACTAAACACCTAAGAAAATATAAACCTACTAACCCATCCCATAATTTATTTAATTGAGAAAATTTTATCGCAAATACCGGTAAGTATTCCATCCATTTTTTAACTCATTTCTATTGTAAATATAAAGAATTTTAGATCTTTATATACAAATTAAGGATCAAGAAAACAAAACAATTTTTGTATTACAATACATTTTTTACTCTTCATATCATAAATGTGGAAAGAGATAGATAGTAAGAGTGAAATAAATGAATAAAAAATGAGTTAAAAAAATTAATAAATACTTATTAAAAGTTATAAAACCTCTTATATTCTTAATTATCCTCAACTCGTTTAAAACTCCTTATATTTATAACTGAAATGAAGAGAGTAGTATGTTAATTTCATTCTTTGTATTTATTTTACTTATTACATTATAAAAATAATTTAACATTTAATAATTTTTAATAATTTAACATTTAATAATTCTTTAGTGTACTATTTCCATTTTTTTGGGGACTATTATACTCTTTCTTCATAATAGAATTCAACCCAGGACCGAGCCAAGAGGGAAAGTGGAGGAGGGACATGGCCTCCTCAATTTTGTTCCGTTATATTTTACATGTAATTACACTTATTTTGTTTTGTGTTAAGGTTAACTATATTTTATTATTTTGACCCCTCTAAAATATTTTGTATACTTTATATAATATATATATATATATATAAATATATCTATTGTATGTTAAAATTAATATATTTTATTATTTTAATCGTTAAAAATTTATTAAATTTAAATTATTGTTAGAATTTTTGGACTTGGGCCTAACTCACCCCAAAAGGTACAAGTTCAGGCTGATCATTTTTCCATGGTTCTGATACCATGTTAGAATTTTTAGGCTTGGGTCTAACTCACCCCAAAAAATACCTCAAGAGGAGAGGACTGCACAAGTCTTTATAAGTTGTAATTATTATCTTTAATTACCCAATGTGGGATTCTCATTCTCAACAGTTATAAGTAAAAAAAATTGATAACTCAATATTATTTTGTAAAGTTAAATGATATATAAATTTTCATACTTAAATTTTGATCTCTCCAGGTTTGAAGGTTTGACTTCGCCCCCGATTCAATCCATATTTTAATTATTCTTTTACAGAGAGAATTGTAGAAATATTAAGAAATAAGTCTTTTCATAAGTTTTTCATCAATTAATTGGGCTATTATAAATAAAGTGAGAAATTAATTTGAAAGGTAATTTAATTTATATATATAAAAAAATCATAATTCTACGTTTTCTACCTACAGTAATCCGTGGAAGAACCAAGAATTTAAATATTGCGGCTAAACTATGCTATTTTTTATGATCTAAAGAAAATTTGAAAATTAATTTTAATTAATAAATTATTAAATTTTGATCTCAAAATAAAAAATAAATAAAATAATATTTTATATAAAAAGTCATAAAAAGGTTATTTAAAGAAAAAGTACTTCATATATTCATTACAAGGAGTTTGTGATCATAAGTCCCGTTTCAAATGATCATAATATATTTAAAAATATCAACTTACAAATTGAAAAAGATAAAGAAAGACTCGATGAAAAGAAATAAGTTTCTTGTTCGTAATCTTAATTCACTGACACATAATGCAAAGTTCAAAGAGCAAAGATGGCACAAGAAAATATATTCAAATCAAACAAATACAAATCCGTAAGACTATCTACATGTTGATGATATGTGTAGTTCTATATGTGTTGTGTTGTATAGTATAGTATAGGGAGCAATGCATTCAAGATATTTTCAAATGTGAAACATTTAGTTCAAATGTTCTTTGTAATGACGTTACCGTAAATTTAATATCTTAATGCATTTGGTCCTTTTACCTTTAAAAAAATTGTAACAAATCTATTGTAACAATGACTAAAATTGTAGGTTTTTTTTTTTTTAAAAAAAACTAAAACAGTAATTTTAAACATATATTAAAAAAATATATGACTTTCCTTATTACAAGAAATTAGTTGCAAATGCTAGTAACTTCATGCCTTTAAAAAGAAAACTTCAAATTAAGTATTTCATATTTGCACGATCTCGTATTCTATTTATAACTAAAACTCTTTTTTTTTTTGCATTCAATTAAATTTAGACTCAATATGTTATTATATCTTGAATCAAGCTTTCACATTTTTTAGTTAAATAATCTATTTTTTAAGAACATAAACTAAAAGAATAATACTTTAAACTTTTTACAATTATTTATTTAACAAAGATTCCTGGAAAGACGTAATCTCCTCCTCGCCTTGAGACTCCAACCGTTGTATCGAAAATGGTCTCTTCACTTCTATCACGGGCAAGTGAATTCTCTCTCTCAAAGAGTTTACTCCATCATCTTACACCCTTTCCAGTGGACATGAAAGAATAATTACTATGCTTACTAATTTTTACCTCTATTATTGGAGTAAGGGTAATATAATTAGACACTTTTTTTTTTCACATTATGACACCAATGCCATCCTACAAATTCACTGTAACACTACTTGACCGAACAGATTGATCTGGAATTATATGTTAAAGGAAGTATACACAATCAAATCAGGCTACAAAGTTGGGAGGAAGTTTATGACCAATAATACTAGTGGCTCTAGCACATCAAACTTAAGATAGAATAACAAGCTATGGAACTTAATTCATGATCTACTAGTCCTCATGTATAAAAGATGTTAGATTCCAATTAATTGATTATCTTGACTCTCAAATAATTGCTTGTATACTTTTGTTCTGACTTAGACATCAGAGGTGAAACGGGGTTAAAGCCCCTCTGCGGTCATCTTTTCTCTTTTGAACGTAGATCCGGTGGTGAAGGTCATTCTCCTGGGATCCATTATTTAGCGCCCACCATGTTGACTTTTTCCAACATTCCTTTCCGAACCTCTTATTATCAATGGTGTCTCATTCTTCACTGTTGGACGACACTCTTCATGATCCATTAGTCACACAAACTGTCGCTACATATCTTTTCCGCAGATGATGAGCACCGGATTGCCTTTATCCTTCTTCCGAATCGCTAATCATACAACAGCCAATTTGCACCGAGACAAATTACTCAAACACAAGCCTTATTGACTTCTTTGCAAACGATGCTAGCATTCCAACCTAGTGCATTGGCACAACAGCCACCCATACAGACAACTCCCGTTTTATCCATACAAAACCCACCGATATATATCCCCTCAGCTTTTCCTTCTTCGTCTTTCATGTCAAGTTTTGCTTTTGGGGACAAACCTTCGCACCGGCAGGCATCTCCAATGCCCAGATCCTCAATATCCATGATTTGGTGTGCAAAACTCTTGCTAAGATGAACCACTCTTCAACAGTCGACTCCAGTGATTGGGACTTTTTGCAACACAATCCACAGTGTGAGCAGTATCCTTGCGCAAAGGTCTCGTACGATTTTTCTTACCTTAAGCTAAGCAGTTATAATGGTACTACCGACCCCAAGGACTATAACATGAGATACATTTCTCAAATGTACGTGTACAATGCATCTGACAGCATATGTTGTCTCATGTTCCCTAGCTCTCTCAAAGGCAGGGCCTTAGCTTAGTACGCACATCTACCAGCAAGGAGTATAAGCAGCTTTTGGGATTTGGGAGAAAAATTCGTCGAAAATTTTCTCCCCCAATATATTTTTTGGCCGACATCTGATTTTCTACTAAGCATCCGCCAGTGCCAAAATGAAACGGTGGGTGATTTCACAGCCCGATTCAATAAAGCAGTCCAAGAGATCACGAATTTATTCGAAAAAGAATTCATCCAGGGATTTCAGCATTCCTTAACAAACCAAGTTTCTTCCTGAAAGTTAGCCGAGCAAGAGCCAACCACAGTCTCGGACTTATTAAAAAGAATAGAACACTTCATACATGCCGACGACTATGTCTGCTGAAAGCAAGACATGGACAATAAAGTAAAGGATACAACATATACAAAGAGACGAAGAAACCTTGATAACAGATTAAAGTTGGCAGTATATGATCGATTAGGACATAAAAGGCCTGAAGCTCCCAGGTATGATTACACGCCACTCAGAATCCGCAGAACAGAAGTCTTGCAACAAGTCGAATCGTTGGGCATACTAGATAAACCAACGAAGATACTCTCCCTACTTGAGAAGAGAAACAAATCTAGATTCTGTCGATTTCACAAGGACAACAGGCACGATACGAACAATGCAATGAATTGAAGATAGCAATAGAGCAAGAAATACGCAATGAAAAATTAAAAGAATTTATCAACGACACTTTAGCCAAAAGGTCGTCTGGTTCTGATAACTCCAAAAAACCCTGGAACAGTGACAAAAGAAATACGAAGCCCGAAGCTTCATCCTCGGGAAGTTTAAAAGTGATTAATGCCATGTAGGACATTGGTTTACCATTATCAAGGAAAAGAACCAGAGACAATCATGGCGATGAACCTTTGGTTTCAGCCATTACCATTGATCAATGCCTAGTTAAACGAATCCTGGTAGACACGAGAAGCTCTGTCAACGTCCTCTTCAAGGAGATATTTCAATAGATGGGAAATCCATGGAATAAATTTACCCCACGTGCGGTCCCCCTGGAAAGATTTACAGGGCAAACAATCAAGTCAGAAGGAAAAGTTACATTTCCCGTTTCAATAGAAGACATCGGATATATGGTAGAATTTCTTATTGTTTCCGTACCATCACTGTACAATTGTATAATGGGAAGATCTTCCTTAAATCAATTTCAAGCGAAAATATTTCCACTTGTGAGCTCTCAATGGACATCCCGATTGGAGATGAGATTTACACAATTTACGGTGACCAAAAAGCAGCTCAAGAGTGTTACTTCATAACCATACAAAAAGTAGAAAGAGGGGAAGAATCCATAGAGGACAGTCAAGCCCCGAGGATAGAATCAAAGTGAGAATACGAATTATTCGTGTTAGATAAACTAAAGCCAGACTAAAACGGTACGAATTTTAAAAGGACTCCCTTTGAACTTTCAGATGTAATTAGCCAAATTGCTTACTGAATATAAAGAAAATTTTTCTTGGTCTCTTAAAGATCTAGGGTTGTCTCCAGAGAATTTGCGGAATATAAATTAAGAATCTCTAAAGGGACAAAATTGGTTTTTCAAAAGAAATGGGCATTTGCAAAGCAGAGACAAGAAATATTTAGAAAAGAAGTATAAGATTTATTAGATGTAGGAACAATAAAACCTATTAACTTTCCCGAATGCCTGTCCAACCCGGTTGTACTAGCAAAACCAGGGGGAGCATGGAGAGGTTGTATAGATTTCACGGATCTGAACAAGGTCATCACTAAAAAGCCCTTCCCACTTCCAAGAATTGACCAGCTAGTCAATTCCATGGCAGGACATGAGTTTCTATCCTTCTCGGACTCCTAAAGAGGGTATCACCAAATCTCGATGGCAGAGGAAGACATGCCAAAAATCGCCTTCATCTCCGACGACGGCATTTAGTGTTACACGCATGCCCTTCGACTTAAAAAACGCAAGCGCAGAATTCGAAGAATCCATGAACAGAGCTTTTGAAGGACTTATCGGCAAAACAATAGAAGTATATGTGGATGACATAATTGTTAAGTCAAAAAACAAGAATACTTCGACAGCAGATCTAAAAGAAGCTTTCAACTAACTATGCAAAATCGGTATGAAGCTCAACCCAAAGAAATGCACTTTCGGCATACTCTTGGAGAGATGTCTAGGATATATAGTTTCCCAAAGGGGGATAGAAGCTAATCCCACAAAGATTAAGGCCATTCAAGATATGTCTGGACCAAAGATAATAAAGGACGTGCAGAGCCTAGCAGGAAAAATAGCATCTTTAGGCCGGTTCCTCATGCGGGCTAGAGAAACAAGGCTTGCATTCTATAAAATTTTAAGGTGTCCTTTAAATTCGAATGGATTGAAGCAGTATCTTTGGCTTTTCGGAAGCTGAAACAATATTTATCTTCTCCCCCCCTCCCTCTCCCTCTCCTCCCCTTCTCCTTCTCTAATAATAGTAGAAAAACTCTATTTATACTTGGCAATCACTCCCAAAGTGATTAACTCCGTTTTATGTTCTTTGCAAAATAATAACATGAAACCTATTTATTATGTGAGCCACGTAATACACGGTCTAGAGGAACGCTATAGCTCCCTGGAAAAATATTTACTGTCTTATTATAATATCAAGAGAGCTAAAACCTTATTTCCAAGCACACACGATAACAGTATTAACAAATACACCGTTAAAACACATACTACACAAACTAGACATCTCAGGACGAACCTCCAAATGGGCACTAGAATTAAGAAAATATCATATTGATTTCTACCCAAGGAAAACAATATAAGGACAAGTATTAGTTGACTTCTTAGTCAAATGCTCATTTAAAGACGATACAAAAGAACAAGAGACCAACAGAAACACCCAGATACTTGGATACTAAACACCGACAGATCCACCGAGGCACATACACCAGAGATGCAGGGTTCATACTAGAAGATCCGCAAGGAAAATAATATGCGTACGCTATGAAATTTCTGTTCCACGTAAGCAATAACGAAGCGGAATATGAAGCCCTCTTAGTAGGGCTACGCATGGCCAGAAGCTTGAAACTCACATTTGCTTGTTCACAGCGACTCACAAGTAGTTATCGGGCAAATAACATGAATATTCGAGGACAAAGAAGAAAACATGAAACTATATCTAGCTCGTGTACAACTGTTAGTATCCGAGTTCGTCAATGTCAACTTCAAAAAAGTTCCAAGAGAGCAAAATACAAAAGCAGATACACTATCAAAGCTAAGCGCCGGAGAGCCAACTGAAGGAACATGGATAGAATCGCTAACAGAAAAAGTATAAGCACAAACATTTGCATGGGACAAGTGGTTAGTGACTGGAAAACACCTATTAGGGAATTTATCTTGAACGAGAAACTACCTGATGACTCCATACAAGCTTGAAAGGTACGAACAACTTCAGCCCAATATTTCTTTATGGATAACTAATTATACAGAACAATGGGATATTGACCCCTACTCAAATGCGTAAATGAAAAAGATATCAGATGTATATTTAGAGAAATACACGAAGGCATATGTGGCTCTCATATTGGGTCAAGGACATTGGTAACAAAGATGCTGCGATACGTGTATTATTAGCCAACCATGAAAGAAGACTCGATAAACTTGGTAAAGGCATGCAACAAGTGCCAAATTCACCCCAATAAACTTCACATCCCGATGTCAAATACTACAGATTTAGCACCTCCATACTCTTCGTACAGTGGGGAATAGACCTCCTGGGACCATTCCCTAAGGCAATAGGGAGAAAGAACCACTTGGTAATAGCAATAGACCATTTTACTAGATGGATAGAGGTGAAGGCCCTAGCAACAATAATGATAAAGAAAGTAAAAGATTTCTTCTAAAAAGATGTCATTTGAATATTCGGAATCCTTAAGTTTTTGGTCTCAGACAATGGAAAGCAGTTCGAATCCAAAGAATTTTAAGAATTCTGTGAAGAGCTTGGCATAGAACAACGATTCACCTCTGTTGGATACCTCAAACTAACAGGGCTATGGAAGTCACGAATCGGACAATTCTCCAGGGACTAAAAAAGAGAATAGATGAGTTAAAAGGAAAATGGGTAGATAAATTTCACGTCTTATGGTCATATGAAACAACACCAAGAAGATCTAAAGGAGAAACCCCCATTTAATCTCTGTTTCAGGATAGACGCAATAATACCAGCCAAAATTGGAAGCAAATTCCCCAAATATATTGCATACAACGAATATAATAATAATCAGCTTATGCATGAACACTTGGCTCTCATTGACAAGCTTTGGGAGCAAGCCGCCAAACAGGATGCTCATTACAAGAGACAGGCAACCCGTTACCACAATGCAAAAGTCAAACTATCAATGATCGAAGAAGCAGACTTGGTCTTAAAAAAAAACCGAAGTTAGTAGAATAGAAACTAACAGAAAATTGGATCCTACATGGGAAGGACCATACGGGTAATAAAGGACAACGGAAACGATAGCTAAAAACTACAAGATTTGGAGGGAAAGATCATCGCCAGAACATGGAATAACCTAAACTTAAGGAAATTCTTCCCTTAAGAAAATCTAAATAGAATAACACCAAGCTGTATAATAAATTACAAATATACAATAAAAATTTGTTTTTTTCAGAACACAAAAACTGCCTCTTTTAGCATATTTTAGCGACAGGTTTGCACAACAGAACAAAAGCACGAAATAGCAAATGCGCTAGAAACAACAAGCACAAGTAAAGAGAAAAACAGAATATTTTTATAAAAGGTCAAATGGCCAAGGCCACCTATTACATCAGGAAAAAAAAACGCTTGAAAACAAAACCGAAAAAGCTATTGTCATATCATAACTTATCGGGAGGCCAACTCGATAAGCCTACATAAAAAATAACCCCATGATCCCAAAAAGTAGGGACCTCGGAGCACAATATCTCCCCCACTCAGCAGGGGGCCTGCCTTGTATAGAAAAATAAAAACTTCTCTCAAGAACGCCATCGCCTTCACTCCACTCTGCGAACGCCTTTGACCTCTTCCTCATTTTGGCGAGCTCTTCTTCATGAATAAGAGTGCCAAGAGCCAAAAAGGACACCATCGTCGAAGAACACCTACGAGTATACATGAACGGCTGCTCAAAATGACGATAGAAAAGGTCAATAGTATATTGGTGGAGCCACAGTAGCCCTAACTGTCTCCTTAAAATGGCCATCAACAATGTTCAATTTATGGCAGTACTCATAAACATCTAGCTCCAACTCCACCGCGCCCCCTCAAAGTCCAAGATAAACATTGAGCATCGACACAAAGTGCTCAAAAGAGTAACGACGGTGATTCTTAAGAACGAACATTAATGGTACGTTCAGGTAATCTTTATTATGATGAAAATGAGTGCGATAGAGGCACAACTCAGGAAAACAATCGTGAAAGAAAAGGGGCAAATCAGTCCCATCAATCGCAACAACATAATCACTCATACCTCCAAAGGTTAAAAGACATAAAAATAATGGAAAAGACGGAGGAAGACAGGCTTATTTATACTACACAAAGAGCGAGAGAAAAGGTACAATCACTTCCACATGACTATACATACATTTATTATTCATTTCTTTTCGGAAACCCGAAAGACAGCAAATCAAATCTCTCCACATGAGAGAACCAAAACAGTCTCGACACACACACTTCAGAGTGAATTTATCTCGACAATCGTCCTTCTTCAAAAAGTTGACAGAGTTAATCTCACCAGAGTAAGCGACCAAGAAACACAATAATCAAAACAAGTGTACTACAAAGAAGAGCAAAACAGGAGTAGACGAATACTCCGACTCATACATTACACAAAGGCCTACAAGAACTATTACAAAGTTCAAACATCTGGGTGGCTGAGGCTTCACCCTACAAAACACAGGTCTATAAACGACCTAACAGGAAATACACATACATAGCTCATCGCTCAATCATCTCCCGCAACATACGGATGGGCATTCGAATGGGTAGTACGCTCAGGCTTCTCACCCAGCCCAACAACTATACCAAATGGCTTCGACATAGGCACAACAAACGTGCCAGTAGGCAAATATGAGTCAGGAACCTGATTATCTTCTAATACCATAAGTCCCAACCCAGCCACAGAGCTTTCGAAACCCGGAACAGTAAAATCTCAAGTATCAGATTTTCAACACCCAATTGGTCACGAACTTGGACATCATCTGCTCGCATAGTAGATCTTTCAAGATTAGGCACAATAAATTGTCATTGGCACCTAACCCCGACGGGTCACTCTCCCAAGAAACTCTAATCACAAGGGGTGACTCAATACCCTGAAACAACTCGTCCCCAGAACCCGATGCAGATTCATCAGCCCCTGCCACCTCATCTCACGGTAACTTGGAACACTTAGTCTCCTAATTATTTAACAGATGGCATCGTCAACCCAAGATTGTCGTTACGAATGGCATCCATAAGCTCTGTGAGTACACAACTCACCATGGGCATGGTAAGTGAATAAAACCATTGGCCACCAGCCGAGGATTGGTAGAAATCTTTAATAATGTTATCTCTCACATTCGGGCATATATTGCCCTCACCATCAACAAGATCGGCTAGCTCCGCCACCGCCGACCCTACCTCCTGTTCCTTGCACATCAAGGCCTCCTTAAACTCATCTAAATCCTGCTGGTTTTGAACAAATGATTCATTCAAACTTCGTAACTCACCATCCTTCACGAAATATTCATCAGTTAGCCGTTCGTTGATCTCTATCAAAGTAGTGTTCACCCCTCCAAACTAGACTCCTCTTTTTCAACTCCTTTACTCGATATTTCGCCTTTCAACTAGAAAATCGTGCATTATTTGTTGCGTAGCCCGGTTCAATATGTTAACACCCTACACAGAGTATAAACATGAAAAAAAAAAAAAAAAAAGACAACTAGCTGCCTCTGCAAAATAACATACCCGAACACTGTTTATGACAAACAACTCCACCATATCTTCCTAGGTCATTTCAAGAATCATTTTCATCCAAAAAGAGTCAGCAGTAGCCCCATAATTAATCCTCTTTCCCCAACTAGAGAGACTAAAGAATATTAACAACAAAATCATAGCATCATCACCCAAATCAGCTTGCGGGGGAGGAACCTTCAACTTCACAGACGCCTACTCCATCTTCAACAACAACAACTTCCCTTTCACACGTCAACAAGACACAAGTATCAAAACCAAATCGACAAACTGATTATAGTAAACGACCAATTCGATAGACCAAGAAATATAATATCCTAATACTAACTCAATTCATGAAGGTTGCACCCTTCCTAATTATAAAACTCGGTAACCTTCATCAATTCCTTGCCCTAACTGGCTTATTTAAGAAGCATCCCAAAACCATACCCCTAAATAGTTTTTACACAGTCTTCAATTAACGGGTGCTTCGAATTGATAGGCAAGTTGGATATTTTCTTCATCCTATTCCGTGGTCCTTCAGGGCCATTCCTAGACACATAATACCACTGCTTCTTCCATCATGAATATATTGAGCATCTTCTTTACAATCTCAACTGCACCACTTTTTCTCTAAAACATATGCCAGTTGGAACCATCTATAACTTGCGTTATTTCAAAAAATTTAGAGAACAGTTCCAAATTGGTCGGCACCCGAAAGCCTTGCACATAATGATAAAGGCAACAACAACCCTAACACCGTTGGGAGCTATTTGCCCCACATCTATCCCCCAATAACTGGTTACATCTAGAAAAATATTATGCAAGGGCAACCTTAACCCAGCTTTTAGTTGATCTCGATAGACCGCAATCTATACTTTTGGGAGTAGGTGGGCCCTCTTTCGGCATTTGGCGCCGTAATGTGAAAATCATCGGGGATCACAAATTCCTTCCTTATAGCTCCAAGTTGTTTGTAGCAAATCTCAGAAGGATGGCTAACGATAGTCGGTTCACAAGCATGATCTTCATCTACAGGATTATAAGAATAAAGCATCCCGAAGCCCGATAATGCTTCGTCATATGGTTCACAGGCTCAGCTTCGCTTACACTTGAAAACGAAATAGAACAATCTCTGAAAGTGTACAACCAACCACCCAAACCCAAGTAATCTTCAAGACAGACAATTTTAAAATCAAGATGAGGAGAACTACCTTGCTCGAAGACGTTCACTGATCCCTTCTTCAACAGCAATTTAGAAGTTGTAGCTCTAGAGGACGACATCGCGCGAGATGGCAGATTAATAGAGAAAGGAAGTAGATGTGTTGAAATAAGAGATAGACATGCGAAAATGAAAGAAAATTGCAAATTAAAAGAGGAGGTTGAGTTTCTTAGATACTGGGTAAAATGACAATACTTGAACCGATGTTAATCAAGTACTTCCTCAGGAAGCTTCACACGGTATTTCACCTCAAATGACGGTCATTATTTGAAATCAATAAAAACCATAAACCATTTATGGATTCTTTTCGAGGGGCTTATGATAGGGTCATCTTGTTGAGCCACCTCATTTGGGGCTCAACTCGTTCGGCCCAATGCTTTTCACACTCTGGCCCAACTTCTAGAACATCTGGCTACTCGATTTGTTGAAGAAATCTAGATTTACTATTATTCTGATGGCATAAGGACTCTTACTACTATCATAAAACCTTTCCTAAATCTACAAGGCGGAAGTCCTCATGTATAAAAGAGGTTAGATTCCCAATTAATTGATTATCTCGACTCTCGGATAATTGCTTGTATCCTTTTGTTCTGACTTAGGTATCGGAGTGAAAGGGGGGTAAAGCCCCTCTCAAATCATCTTTTTCTCTTTTGAGCGCAAATTCATTGTTGAAAGTCATTCTCCTGAGATCGATTATCAAACAATTTGCCTCCAGCACTCAACATGTATTCGCTATTCCATAACCTTCAATCTTCAATGTTTATGGGTGTAAAATTTGAAATATCCTTTAAGCTGGTATTAAAATATTTCTTTAAAAAATGGTGTTTAATTGTATAATTAAAATCAAATAATAATATTTTCTCAAAAAAAATCAAATAATATTCACAAATCATTTAAGCACCTAGAGTGACAATGAATATCATCAGTTATTTCACATTCTTGGTGTCTAGAATTTGTTAGTCAAACTTAATTTTGAATATAAATCTTTCATTTAAAAGTAAAAACTTACGTACTATTCCGGTACCATCAATTCAACACTTCTATAGCATTTTATGCAATATTTTTTTGGTAACATTTTTATATAATATTTTATTCATAAATTTATCAAATAAAATACAAATTTTTAAATTATAAAAGATAAGATTCTATTTAAAAAATATATACTACATAAAAGCAAAATATAATAAGACATGCTACAAAAAACTTACAAAAGATTTTAATTTTGTCTTGATTGTAACATAATATCACCATTAGATGTTTTCTTTAAAAAAAGGGCAACATGGTTATAAGCCAAGTCATAGTTTGACAATTTGCAAGTTTTATATATCTAGATTCAAAGCCAATTCTGTTTTAGAGAAAATGTAAAAAATAAGTATTTAGCGAAAAACATTGCAAAACAATGAATAATACTATCATTCCTTCGTGTGACTATTTTGCTACCAAATACCTTCTCAATTCCCATATTGCTATCAGATTTACCATAATTTATTGGAAATACTAATTTTAATTCTACATACATACTATGCTTCAAAGATGTATTAAGAACTCCCTATTCCCAATGTACCAAACAAAAATGTATTAAGATTTTGTTTCATTAAGTCTTCGATGACTCTTACTTTTTTTTTCATAAATAATTTACTTCTTATAAAATTTATTGAAATCTATAACTATTTTTTCATGTTCTAACATTAACACAAACATATTAAGTGTCTAAAAAGTAATTCATAAAATTTACATCTAACTTGATAACTTATTGCAATAAATTTTACATTTCTCTTGTGCAATGGGTAGTACATGTTTAATGTCGGAAGAAATTTAAGGTTTTATTTTAATAGCGAAAGTTTTGGAACATGTCTTTTTCCGAATAAGACTTATATTCTATAACAATTATGTGTTAAATTCAAAATATGCACTACCATATACTTTTAAATATCAAACACTTCTTAATAATGTCTAGAGAAAATAAAATAAAACTTAATTTTATAAGCTATGAATCTATATGTATTCTTAAGATGTGCTCTGAGCACACAATATAATATAAATTAAATTTCTAATGTTCGATTTTTTTAATAATTCATATAAAGTTTTATATTTTATAATATTTATTAGTTATATTTTATCAATTTAATCTTCCTTACACCTGTCATTCAATACATGTTACTTATGTTTCATACTATAAGAAAAAAATTTTTTTCAAAGTTTCGTATTATAATGAGCTTTCTTTTTTAAATCTTTTTTCTCAAATAATACATCTATTAACTTAAACTCACAATAACCAGTATATGTCATCCGTCACTTTATTCAAAATCTGTTCCAGTTAACTTTTAAATCTTACAAACAGTTTTTTCTATTTTATTACTACTTCTGTTTTATATTACTTCCTCGAGTACAAAATATAAGGAATTTTAGGGTATTTGGAGATGATTAAGAATATAAAACCTTTTACACTTTTTACATCTCTTTACCGTCACCCTATCTTATGTAACTCACTCCATATTTATTAAGGGCATAGGTGGTATTTTGTTTTAAAAATTATCTTGTTTTCAATGTCCTTACTTTTTTGCACAAGTCTAAAACGCCTTATATTTAGGACCGGAGGGATTATAAAGCAATATTGCCAAATTCTCCTTATAAATTTTTTTTTCCAATAACACCACTATTCATTTAATGCATCACTAATTATTAATTCTTAAAACCTAAAGTCTTTCATATTTGAAGAGGAGAGAAGATAAGACCTTTAAATATGGAGAGATGAGAGAGAAGATAAAGTCTTAAAATATAGATTAGATTTCAAATTTTCTTTTAATTCATATGAAATACCAAATTGCCATGAAACAAAAGTAGTAGTAATTTAATTATTGTTTCGCTTTTTCTTTCCCAATTTAATTTTTTATTCTCTCTGATTTTTTACTTGTCATATTTTAAAAATTATTTAAAAAATACAAAATTTTACTCATTTTTTTTTTTTGCATAGACTATAATTCCCTTCATAATTTTCTTTCTCTTTATTATTATTTTTACTAATTTCCATATTATAAGAATATGTTGGAATTTGTTATTAATGAAATGATATTAATATAAGAAAAAGTTCATTAAATGTTACTTTAGAATTAAAATGTGACAAGTAAAAAAAATACGACAATGCACATAATGTGATAAAAAAAAAAACGAAAAGAGTATTTTTCAAGATAAAAATATTAAAATATTTTATTAAAAAACACGTCCACTTTAATTATTTTATAGAGTTTATGACTATCAGTAGGGCTATAAACGGGTCCAGACCCTCAGGGTACCCCAGACCCAGACCCGTACCCTTATAGTTAAACTTGGACCCAAACCCGGACCCATACCCTCCAGGGTATAAAATTTTGGACCTAGATCCGACCCTCCAGGGTCCAGGATAGGGTATGGGTACCCATACCCGTATGATATTTTTTTATTTTTTTCCCTGTTAAACAAAAATATATAAAACAATGTATAATCCTAAATTAAAAATTTTAACATGATTAACATAATCTCCTCAACATTTCTTTCAACAAATACAATCATTTAACATATACATAAATGAATAGGGATATAGACCCCTTTAACTATATTAATTTCAGTCTGTAATCTAAATTCCTGGACAATCTATGAGCAAAGAGTATATGTAATAATTCGGTGTCGCCTAATAAATAAGTCAAATAGTAGCATATAAGATAAAGAACGAAAAAGAAAAATAAAGAAAAAGATTGTCTTTTTTGTCATGATCCATATTTTCAGCAGTTTTATGAAATAAAAAATAAGACAAAAATATTACTATCATAAATTACTTTTACACGGGATGAAAGAATATATTTTTATATTTAGTGAAAATAAATTATTTGTAAAATGCATTTGAAATAAAGTTAAAAATAAATAAATAAATAATTTGAAAGAGGTTAGTTGAGCCAAATCCAGTAGGATTCAAACCTTCGCTGCCAAGCTAATATGAATTTTAACCTCCTCTCCCTAACCACTCGGCCAGATCTCTCTATTTATATTTAATATCTTCCATCTAATATAATATATAATATATATTCTTTTATTAATACGGGTATACAAGTATACGGGTCTGGGCATCACCATACCCTGTCCAGACCCATATAGCAGTATAAATTCAGGCACGGATACGGATACAAGTCTGCGGGTATAAAATTTAAACCTTACCCGTTAAAAACAGGTACAGACCCATGCGAGTACGGGTAAGACCTGCCCTGTTTACAGTCCTAACTATCAGAAATTAACATGTGTATTGACCAAAAAAAATTTAGCATGTTTACATACATGTATGTATATATAAATATGTAGAGGCATTAATAATGGGAAAAAAAAAAAAAAAGAGGAAAAGAGTAGGGGAGAAGGGGGTAGGTGTGAGATTGACCGGACCATCTCCGCACACATACTCATCATCATCTTTCAAGTCATCTCTTCTCTACCCCATAGGCCATCCATCCATCCATCCCCTCAATATATATATAAACCCCATTTCCTCTCTCCATTTCTCAGCTTGGATGTTCCCTTTCTCCAAGAGAACTACAAGCTTTTTTTCTTTGAGCAAATCAGAGAACAAAAGAAACAAATAAAGAATTATTATTAATTCTATTTCTAATCCATTTCTTTACTTCTTTCCAATTTTCACTTCCTTTTAAGTTTAATTCCATCCGTCGCTGAAAACAATGCAATCCTTACCCTCTTCTTCGGGTATGAGTCCCAAATCCGCCTCGCCAACTACTTCGCCGCCGGGCTTGACCCGGATCCGCCCGAGTCGACTCGTCATTCAGTCTGTTTATCGCTTCGACTCGGTTAACGCGAATGTTAACGTCAATCCACCGGTTGTAAATGGTAACAACGCCACCGCCGCTGCCCCCAACTCCTCCAGCTTCGGCTTCTCCGGCCACGTCGGCTCCAGCCGAACTGACTGGCAGAGCTCATGTGCTATTCTAGCTAGCAAGGTGGTTTCTCAGCAGCAGGATATTCAGACAAGTGGCGGTGCTGGTGGAAACATCACAGCCGTCAATGGCCACAAAACTACTCTAGATCTCGTTCCTATTGACAATCTCCCCAAGCCGCTTAGTATTGCGGATCTCTCTCCTGCTCCGATGCACGGTTCCAAGCTCCGCGTGGCTTACCAAGGCGTGCCCGGGGCTTTCAGCGAAGCCGCCGCCGGGAAAGCTTATCCGAACTGTGAGGCTATACCTTGTGACCAATTCGAAGTGGCATTCCAAGCAGTGGAGCTCTGGATTGCTGACCGTGCCGTCCTACCGGTAGAAAACTCACTGGGGGGCTCAATCCACCGGAACTACGACCTCCTCCTCCGACACCGCCTCCACATCGTAGGCGAAGTCCAGCTCCCCGTCCACCACTGCTTATTAGCTCTCCCTGGAGTCCGGAAAGAATACCTAACTCGCGTAATCAGTCATCCACAAGCTCTATCCCAGTGTGAACACACGCTCACAAAAATGGGCCTAAACGTGACCAGAGAAGCCGTAGACGATACGGCAGGAGCCGCAGAGTTCATCGCCGCCAACAACTTACGCGATACGGCGGCGATTGCGTCTGCACGCGCCGCCGAACTGTACGGATTACAAGTTTTAGAGAACGGAATACAAGATGATTCGAGCAACGTAACGAGATTCGTGATGCTAGCAAGGGAACCGATCATACCACGCACAGATCGCCCATTCAAGACGAGCATAGTTTTCGCACACGATAAGGGGACGAGCGTGTTGTTCAAAGTTTTGTCGGCGTTCGCATTCCGGAACATAAGCTTAACGAAAATCGAATCCCGGCCACACAGGAACAGGCCGATTCGGTTGGTGGACGACGCCAATGTGGGGACGGCGAAGCATTTCGAGTACATGTTTTATGTAGATTTTGAGGCGTCAATGGCGGATGTGAGGGCTCAGAACGCGCTTGCTGAGGTTCAGGAGTTCACGTCTTTCTTGAGGGTGTTGGGGAGTTATCCTATGGATATGACCCCATGGTGTCCGTCAAGTTAATTTTTCAGTAAAAACATTGCCAATAATTCTGTTATTATTCGGGGGAAAAAAGAAAAAGAAAGAGAATTTCAATCAAGAATTTTTTAATTGAATTTCTCTTCTTTGTAATTTCCTAGTTTCTTTTTCTTTTCTTTTATATTTTTTTAATTGATTATTATTACCAAGATTGTTTGGTATAAAGAATGTACTTAGTCCGTGAAATGTGTGAGAAATTACGTCTAAGGAAATGTGAATAGTTTCACCACATCTTAAAGAAAAAAAAAATTTGTGTATGTTTGTCCAATGATCGAGACAACATTGGACAGAGGAATGAAAACGATGAAAACAAAATTTATTGGAATATTTTTTTTTTCTCACCTTATTTTCAACTTTGTGTTTCAAGTATTTAATATTTTCAAGTTATTGAATAAATAGTAGTATATATGTTTGGAGTCTATTAATAACTTTCTGCCTATGTCAATATAATAATTTAGTGGTTTGAAACTACTGGTACACTTCATCTGAGTTCAAACCAAAAATATCTATAATATATATTTCATTGCTTACGGAAAACTTTTTTTACTCAATTTATAAATAGAGATACAAATTTTTCGGATCATAATAAATTAATATTATTAATTAAAAAATAATTTAAATCCTTATTTCTATAAATAGAGACATGATCGTATAATTTGAGTATATGATTCATATGATTCTAGTCATACATATCCCACTTATGAACTAGATAAATAATAAAATTTTTCTTCTTCGAGAGGTTTGGGTATTGATGCACCCCAATGTCAAATTACTAAAAGCGTTTCATGATGTTTTCATCTTGAAATACTTTTAATACAAGAATTTTTGCATGGTTTTTTTTTTTCTTTTATGTTTTTATTTAAATTTTTTGTTTATTTGAATTAGGATTAGTTATGGTTTGTTCTTGCATTGCAGTTAAAAGAGGAGGAAAATTAGATTTAAAAAAAAAAAGGAGGTTGTCCTTGGGGGCTGCTCAAGATTCAAACATTGTTTTCATCAGAAGAATCCTTTTAGGTTTGTGTTGTTTTTATGCGTTTCCTAATTGTTTCAACCACTTTTTTTTTTTTTTTTGTTGACCATGCCTTGTTTCATTGGTTTGTTAATGTGTTTCTAATTAGGTATTGTTTTGACTAGTTCATCAGAATTTTTTTCTTAAAAGAATAATTAATATAGATCGCTATATTTATATTATTTTCGTTTTTATTATAAGACAAAATTGTTATATTTAGGGTTTCATATTAAAAGATAATTTCCTTTTATAAAATTTTTCTTCAAAAATATCTCTATTTAATTAATGCATAACTATTTAGTAATTACTAAAAATCTAAATCCATTCACATTCGATAAGGACTTGGAAAATGAAGAGACGAGATAGGAGAGACAAGATCAAGCTTTGAAATATAGAGTTTATTAAAATTAATACAAGGACATTAAAGGTATTTACTCTAAAAAACATATCAATTTTTATATTCTTAATTTGTGTGAAATAGCATATTGTCTTATGATATGAAATGGAAGTAGTATTTTGTAGAGAAATTGAAAAGCAAAATAACTCATAAACTATGTACGTATAATCAGTTATACTCAAATCTTTTCTAAACATTTTACTTCTAAACTATACTCAATCTTTTTTAAAACCTATTTTACCTAAAATACTATTTACGGGATGTCGCTTATGACATTGGCCTATGAAATCTAGCCATTTTGGATGAATAATTTACATGTGCTCCGTGCATGTCATATGAGGGGTAAAAGTATCCATTTACTTCTTTTTCGAGTACATGCATGTATGTATTAATTACCTTGTTAAAAGGACTAAATTTTGAAAATCAATGACAAAAATAACATCCCATAAATAGTTCATAGGGAATAACTCACAATTTAGACATTCATGTGTTCACGCTTGGCGATTTTAATCCTTATTGATTAATTCGAACTTTCTAGGCCCTTAATGAAATGTTACTTTAACAATTAAATCCTTCAAACCTTGAATGATGAATCTGGTCAAATAAAGCATGTACAAAGCATGCTAATACTGTAATAATTAGGATTGTAAATGGGGTAGGTTTTATCCGTACCAGTGCGGGTCTATACCCGTTTATAGTGGGTAATATTTAAATTTTATGCTCGCAGGCTCGTACTGTATCCGTATTTATTCTGTTATATGGGTCTGGGCAGGTATGGTACTACCCAGACTCGTATACCCGTATTAATAAAATATTAATATATATTATATTATTTATATATTATATTATATTATATTAATATAATTTATATATTATATTATATTATATTATATTAATATATAATTTATAATAAATTTCTCTTTTGTTCTTAATTCTTTAAAAGAGCCATTTTGCATGTATATTAACACCAACAATTTTAAGTAGTACACAAATAAGAGAAATTATCCCAAAAAAAAAAGAGAATTGTGATTCATTCTTATTGGAAATCATAATTCTGGGCATTGGTATTGCCCAAAACTGTGTTGAAAATTCATTTTGATATTTTTTCTGAATTATTTAAATTTTTTTCTGGAATAATCATTTTGAAAATTTTTTATTCTTTTGAAAAATAAAAAAGTAATTGAATTGTTTTTTTTTTTTTTTAAAAATCTCATTATGTAAAAAGGTTAAAAGGCGTCCATTTTTTTTTTTCATTTATATGTCCAATCTATACATATAAACGATTCTAGTATACTTATGAGTTTCCAACATGTGCATCTAAATGCTACCACTCCATTACACATTTCATATTGTATTATAAGATACTAAAACTATCTCTTGTTAGAAATATAAATCATTTTAGTCAAAATCGTCAGAAATATAAATCCTTTTAATCAAAGTTGGATGGTCAAAATTATAAGTATTTTTACACATTTCGATGTGTATTTATTGTATAGTTTTCAATTATATCGTCTTTAATTTATTTATTATCTCTCATTTCTCTCTTTCTCTCTCCTTATTTATTGAGGGATAAAATAGATATCTTCTATAAAAGATTATATTGTTTTCTTAATCCTTAATCGTTGCAAAGTCGAAATATATTCTTGACCGAAGGTAATATTCATTTTAAGAGTTCCATAATATAAAAAACTTCTTTTGTTTATAATGTATATTATATTTTAGGATTGTACATTGGTTTATATATTTTTGTTTAACGGAGAAAAAATAGAAAAATATCATACGGGTACAGTATACCCAAACCCTACCTTAGTCCCTGAAGGATTGGGTCTGGGTCTAGAAATTTTATACCTGGAGGGTATGAGTCTGGATTAGGGTTCAAGTTTCAATATAAGGGTATGGATCTGGGTCTGGGAGTACCCAATGGTGTGGACCCGTTTACACCCCTAGTAATAATGACATAAATAATTCCTTCAATTAAGTTCCCTCCAAAAGAATCTTAAACAAAAGTTTTACATGGGTTATGCATAAAGCATGCGAGTACTGTAATAAAGACATAAACAGTTTCTTTAATCAAGTTCCCTCCAAAAGAATCTTCAACGAAATTTTTACATGGTTTCTTGTTAGGGGCAAATACATGTATAAACTTTGAGGGAGTCGGAATGTAAGATTCATATTATTTACAAGTAATAAAAAATGACTTTAAATGATCAAAATACACAATATCATTGTTTCAAAAATCACAAAAATCATTTATAATGAAATTTACATTAAATTTTTTTGCAATTTCCTTTTCAAGGTATACTAACAAACAATAAGAGAAAAAATAATCTTCCATTTTGTTACGCGGCCTGGACTTGACTATGTTAAAAATATAGATTTTGTATGGTGGGCTGGAGGGTTAGTTAAGTAAAAAATATTTAGATTAGGCCTAATTGAATTAATTTTTTTTACATAATATTAGACAAATGTTTAAAGTTGGGAGGGGCAAATTATACAAAATTACAAAAAATATTATTTATATAAAGAAATTTTTTTAAGAACCTGGGTGGAGTTTGGGGAATGTGCGAACTTATTATTAATCAACCAAAGTACAAAGCTATCTACAAGACATAGGGAATGAACCCTTAGATGACATATTCCCGAAGGAAGTTAAGCTTGGAACTTAAATGGATATGTCCACTCATAAACAATGCGAAATGCGAAAAATTACCGACCAATTAATTAATATCAAAGAAGGGAAAGGGAGAGGGAGAGGGAGAGTTCCAACTTTGAGAATGTCCCAATCAAGCCAAATCGGTGCATTTGAACTCTTGTAGAAGTAAGATGTAAACCTCCTTGGTAGAAGCATTTCACCACTGCCATTGTCACTGGACTATCACGAAGATAGTGTAGTTTCGACTCCAATTTAGAAATACAATCCTCACAATAGGGGTTCATGGCCACTCCCCTATTTGAGAGAAGAAGTCTGGTTTTTTAATCCTTGATACCTTACTTGCCACATGAAGAAGGAAATTCTTTGTGGACCTTAGAATTTCCATATCCTCTTCCAATTATGATGATCACTTGGCAGGGGTGGCAAGCCCAAGTTGAAAGCCGAAGAAGAAAATGTCTCGACTGTCCTTCTTACATTTCGGTGCATCCATCCCTTCTTGCCAATCAACTTCCAGAGCCATAAATAATTTTCCCAGAATAAAGCTAGGCAATTTATGTATCAAACCGCCATTTTTCTCGGTCTCTTATGAGGATAAAGCCTGCCTCAAAGAAAGCTGTTGTAGTTCCAAGAGGACAGGAACTGGGAAGCTATCCAAGAGGCTTCCCTCCCCAAGCCAATCATCGATTCAATTAAAACCCTATGGTTTTTCCATCAACTATACCTCCCAGGCCACTCCCATTTTAAGAGTGTTGTAGCCAACCTACGCCAGGCATGGGGTGCTGATTTAAAATTCTTCACAAAATCAACCTCTCTTATGTCTCCATACTTCTTACCCTGCAATATACGAGACTACAGATGGTTTGGGTGAGCCAACAATATCTACGCCGGACGGGCTAAAGAGATGGTATTTAGCATTCTCATATCCTTCAAATCCAAACCTCTTTTATCCTTTGGTTGACAAATTTTTGCCTAAGCAACATTATGCATTTTCCCCCATTCATCCGAATCAGCCCATAGAAATTACCTATTGGATCTCTCTAACAGTTTCAGCGTATGAATTTGGAAGAAGTGTGGTTTGCATAGCGTAGTTTGTAACAGTAGAAGAAGATGTTTAAATTCGAAGGGCACGTGACGCCATAGCCAAAGTCTTTCCCTTCCAAGCACTCAATTTCCTAGAACTTTGTCCATAAAGTAATGATATGTGTCCTTCCCCACACGGAGGTGTAGCAAAGACTGAAATGCTGCAACTATAAAAATTTATCTGAGTTTTTTATTTAAAGAAAACTCGATTAAATAGGTTATTATACGCTTTATAAATTATTCACATATTTTGTATGTGTGGACAAATACTATGGTGTTAGGTCATCTAAGGACTTAATTATTCAATTAAAATCTTATTAGGTACTTAAAAAGTTAAAATTGATCATTAAGGATTAAAGTTGCCAATTATAAATACACGAGGATTAAATGAGAATTCATCCTAACATAAGGGTAAAATGTATGTCTTAAAAAATATTTAAAACGGGAATTTATTAAACATAAATAGTTGAATAACATTTTGGGTTAAGTCTATATAGGAACCTAGAATGTTGGGTTAGTACCTAAACTTATCGCTATGACAATTAAATGTCTAATTTGGATGGAAAGAGTTACATTAGATAGAAACAAATATAAGGACCACTTATCAACTTTTAAAAAAGTAATTATTGTCAATTTCTTAAGTGATTATTTTAGACAATTATCTCTCTCTTGTCGTAAAAAAGAAAAAAAAGATGAAAGGGTGTAGTTTTTTTTTTTTTTTTTGAAAGAGTATAATGGAGTTGAGTTAGGAAAAAAAATAAAGAGCAGGAATGAGAAAATATAGTAAAAAGCGAAAAATAAAGGGTGAGAGTTTGTCTACAATATTTAATAATTAGCTTGAGAGTACTTCTAAAAATTTATTTTCAAAAAGTTACTGAATAAGGCACTTTTAGAAATACATTTCCAAAGATATTCAATAAATTGACAATTACAACTTTTAAAAAATTGATAAGTGACCTTGTATTTTTTTTAACTAATTTACCTTTTCCCATTCAAATTAGGTACTCAATTTGGATACTTAATTGTCACTGCCCCAACATTTTAAGTACCTATATGGATTTAACCCTAACATTTTTACTACTTTCTCCATTCCCCGTGTATGATATAATCTGTAAATTTGTACAAGTTTCATGTTTATCACCATTCCTGCCGTGACAAGATGGTAATTTAGTTGGTTATAAGCCCTTTACCGTGTTATAGGTCATGCATTCAATTCATGCCCTCAATGTATTAAAAAAAAAATAAATAAATAAAAGAGAAACAATCCCCCCTGCTGTGTTTATTGATGAGTTTCCTAAAAGTAGGTGAGAATTGAGAATTAATTCATATGTTTGGCTACTAAGCTACGTTCATTTGTTTCTTTAATCTTGATATATCTTCATACTTCATACTGAAAATGAAATGCATAAGGAGCTTGGCTATGTATTTTTTATTTATTTTTTTTAATGGTTGTCATTAGGAGAAAGGTATCTCATGTTCTTCAGATGAAAAAAATACCGGTTTTTTTCTTTTTTTTTTTTTCCTTTTAAAATGCCCCTCTGATAAGAGGAAAATATCCTCTCGATAAACAAATTGCATGAGATTGTAACATTTTTATTATAGTAATTTAATTAAAATATTATAAAATTTTAAATCATAAATTTTTAAAAATTTAAATATGATTTTTTTAATAAAATAAAATAAAAAATATTATACAAAATGTCATAGAAAGTAAAAATTAATTCAATATCAAGTTTTGTTTTATGCATTTGTGAAAAATGAAAAGGAACTAAAAAAATTACTGTCTAGTAAAAAATAATTTTTAATTACTTTACTATTTAAGTGGCTCAGGTATTAGGTTAGAGTTGAATGATGGTTAATTTAAACAAATTTCACCTTTTTTTATATAGTCTCACATTTTCGCACCCAAAAAATTGAACTTACACAAGACCTAATAAAAAACTCAAAATTTCAAAAAATTAAATATCAATGCAGGAAGAGCCTGAATGACATTATTGGCTCAAAGATCGCTTAGTTTTTTTTTTTTTTTTTTTGTCTTTTCATATTCGGAAATTATATAAACGTCATTAATAATTTACGTTTTTTTTCAAATTAATCATAAATTTTTATTTTATTTTTTTCTTTTATACTCATGAATAATTTTTACACAACTAATATTGACAAATTATATATTACGTGAAATAATCATGTCCAATTCACATACTCACTAGCACAAAGGTACAAATGAAAAATATAAGAATAAAAACAACTTGGTTTCGGTGAGTATGATAATTCTAGTACGATTCTGTCATATAACACATTTTTATCAAAATTACTTATTTGAAAATTATGAGAAGTTAGCTAAAAATAACCATGAACTATTTTAGTTTTCTATTTATAAACATGAATTTTAATTTATCTTTTTTTAACCATAAACTATTTTATTTTTTTATTTATAACCATGAATTTTAATTTTTTTATCTTTTTCTAATCATGAACTATTTTTGTTCTTCTAAAAATAACCATGAACTTTTTCTAACCATGAACTATTTTATTCTTTTAAAAATGACCATGAACTATATTTGACTTCTCAAATATAGCCATGAATTGATGAATATCAAGTTTATATTTGAGAAGTCAAAAATAGTTCATGGCTATTTTCAGAAGAACAAAAATAATTCATTGTTGAAAAAATAAATAAAAGTTCATGGTAGAAAAAGATAAAACAGACATTCATGGTTATAAACAGAAAAGTTAAAATAATTCATGATTTTTTTTAGCTAATTTCTCAAAAAATTATTCATGAATATAAAAAATGAAATAAAAATCTATGAATAATTTAAGTATATATATATATATAATATTGATGGTGTTATGAATTAAATCATGTTTGTGGATGTCCATAAAAGATAAAAATATCTGAGATAAAGTCTATCTCATGAATATATAGATATTTTAAAAATATAGACATCCTAAAGAGATCTAATCTAATTAGGAGATAATCATATATAATAGATATGATTGAACTTGATATAATTTGCCCATATTCCATCTCTATCTCTTGTATCCCCTAAACACTATAAATAATAAGGTCGTTGGCCTTCAGTTTTAAATATACCTTAGAGAGAAATCAATAAAAGTTCTTTACTTTTCTCTCTACTCTTATCTGTCTACTTTTCTTCTCTATATATTCTCCTAGTTATTCTTTATATTTCTATTTATCTTTATACTTTATATTTTGTATCGATTATTTTATTGTGCCAACAATGCTACGCCAACAAATTTCATAACACATAATCAGCAAGATACTCTACCATGAGTTGTTGCCTTCTCCAAGACCAAGAAATTCTATAGCAGTGGTATTGTGCCGAAGAAAGATGGAGAGATTTTTTCTTTTTTTTACTAATATCTTCATTATAAAATTTGAACTTTTGGCTCATGATATTTTTAGAAAAAAAATACTTTTGTTTTGTAATTATTTATGCAAATTCATCTAGATATAGTATATATATACATATCTATGTATACAGTGAGTGTGGAAGACACCATTAAATAAATATATTTGGATGCAAGTATTTTGAAGACACAAACTATAGCATCAAAGCCATCTGTATTATGCACTACTAGAAGTTGATTATTATTATATAATTTTAGATCAACTATGCAACCACCATAAGTAAGTTATTATACAAACACAAATTGTGTTTGTTTATACTTGTGGCTAAAATATTAATATTTATCAGTAGCATACTTCTATCATATTTAAATTTCTCCTCAATCAAAATCTATGGAGAAAATATTATTAGTGGTAATAGAGAAAATACTCTATCCTTATCATATCTCAAATATGCTCTGCATTAGCAATATCGAGAAAGATATTTTTGGACATTTTATTAAATTAGTCTAACATCTTCTTGAGACTAAACGAAAATTGAGTCATTGATGAAAGTGATACTGGCCGAGCAATTGATGTTATGTCATTCCCTGAAGTGAGTGCCTTAAACTTATAATTTATTTCTAAAGTAAATTTTAGTCGTAATCACAACTATGGTATAAATATTACTTATAGCTATCACAATGACCTAATAAACTCTCAATGCATAAATTTTACCAAAAGTGAAAATTAGTGAGAAAGAGAAAGATTATACATTGCAATACTTTATAAAATAGTTATCGATGTGAATACTTTCGCACCTAAAGTATGCATTTTAAATTTTTTTTAAGCATCGTCTAAGAAGGTATGTGAAAATGTTGTTTACTTTCTAAAATGATGCTATTGATATTAGTGATGGTTGAAATAATGACATCGAAATGACACACACAAATGATGCAGATGATTGATATATATTATGGTTGTTAGGTATTTTTTTTCAAAGTAGCAAATTTTTTTATTTGTATTCCTTATATTTAAAGTTTACATATTATATATTGTATTGAATAAATATCCAAATGTATACATGGTAGTACAAAGTTCCAGAATAACTGATTGTTTTAGAATTCCAGAAAAGCTACCTAATTAAAGGCTTCACAAGAACTAGTATATCTTTATACAAAATGTCAAATTTGTAATATATTTTT
Organism: Catharanthus roseus; assembly: GCA_028651295.1. Taxonomy (NCBI): domain Eukaryota; kingdom Viridiplantae; phylum Streptophyta; class Magnoliopsida; order Gentianales; family Apocynaceae; genus Catharanthus; species Catharanthus roseus. Next base: position 6,037,771 of record JAPQWS010000007.1, read on the forward strand.
CTCGACGAAGTGTCGTAGAATATTATTTTTAGTCTCGATGATATTTTCCATCATCTTGGGACAATAGATAAGAAATATGCATTACTATTAGTGTTCCATAAAACAAATACTAAAATTTATTTGTATTGCAGCGAATAAATATATTTGAGATACAAAATTGTTCAATAAACCGGAAGTTTATTGAGTTAAACAATTTATTATTGGCATGAGCGGTTTGACCATCCCGGATGATTAAAATACCAATAATATTTATGAACGCATATGGAACCAAAAGTTTCATAATTTGATGAATTTCATGTCCAGCTTATTTTAAATACAAATTATGTATAAATATCACCAATACTATTTTAAGGTTGAATGTTCTACTTTGGGATAAATATAAAATTATTAATCGAGGCATCAATAAGATAATAGTGTGAATATTATTAACTCATAACCTGTAGTTTATGGTGTCTTAATGAGCTCATTCTTTAAATTTTCCAAAGGCACAGTTTGTCCTAAACTCACTTCGTACCTTTACGAATAAATTATTATATATACTCCTCTTTATTATTGGTTTATGCTCAAAAACCAAGTATTGTCATCTACGAATTAAATGTGTACTATTTATTTTTATTGCTACACTAAAAAGTTCATGGACTTCTATTTATTGGGCAAAGAATATCAAAAGAGATATTTATAATTTGTTGATTTTGAGTATCCCAACATTAAGAGTATAAAACATATTATTGGATGAAAATATTAATTAGTTGTGTCTCATTTTGATATTTACATGAGATTTGAACCAGAAGTTCAAAAGAATATGGCCAAACATGTTTTCTGACCAAAATTCGACTAATAATGTTCCTAATATATTAGATGTTCTGAAGGACAACATACCACAATTAATTATTTGAGCCACAACAAAAATGTGGTAGCTAAATCGATTCCATTAATGTGAACTCCCCGCGTATGAAAGGAACAAACATTTAGATGGTCACATCATAAAGTCGAGGAAATAAAATTTCAAAAGAATTTTCCAAACATGACTAATATATATTTCAGGAAGAAATTCAAGTACCTAAAAAATGGTGATATTATGAGATCTCAACATAATAGTTATGATTGAGAATGAAATAATGATTCAAATACCTGAAAAAATGGTGATATTATCAGATCTTAAGAGTATTTATGTGTATAGTGGTATTGAAATAATGATTCAAAAGTATGTAAACTCAAGATAATATAGAGTTTGCATGAAAATTATAAAAGTTCGTTCGGACAATTAACAAGTACACATGAAGTATACATAATTCCTAGAAGGAATTATATACCTGAAGCATAATTCTAAAAGAATAGATTTGAATATTTTTTTATGATATGTGAACTATGAAATACGTATTAATTATGACTCTTCGTAAAGACGTGGCATTACTTATGAAGAAATATTTCTAATGGAGAATATGATTAGTTTTCATAATGGCACCCAAGACAATTGATATACATTGGTCTATGTGATCATTTGATAACATAAAGTCCCTAATGAACTTAATCTACCTGAAGCATATAAAAGTAAATCGTTCCAGAAGAACATAATGTAAATGTCTTAGTCAATTTTCATTGAAAATGATCGAGTATATCCATTTATACTCCTCTTGGTTAATTATACTTGCGATATATTTTTCTTTCATAAAATGTATATTTTTATTGCTAATTAACACTTTGATGAAATAGTGTTCCCCAAATCAGAGGGATAAATTAGTCAACCTATAATAAGAGTATCTTATGAATATTACCTACCCACAATATTAGTGAACTAGAAGTTCACGAGATTGTCATTTGTAAATAATTGCAAATAAAGTAATTGAAGTTTTTGTAAGAGTTATAATTATATATACTCTTATTTGGGTAGATGTCCTTAAAGGACGATATATCTCATAAATTTGAATAACGTCCGAAGCATGATATACCTCTTAATTATGAAGATAAATATCCTCTTAAATGGAAGGATAATATGAGCAAATGTTATTCCTGAAGATAAACAAAGATAAGTATGATGATCAAGGGTTTTAAATCAAGCTTTTATCTTGATTAACAAATTGAACATTCTGAAAAATGTTCTGCATAGACATGGCACATCATTACTATTCCAAGTCATTAAGTCATTATATATTGATAAAGATCCTTTATGAAAGGATATTAAAGAGCCAATTGGTCCTGAAGTACCATGATTATGCACATTAATATATGATTATACATGTTTTATACAAGTAGGTGGTTATTATGGTTCTTCTCTAATTCATGAATTTGGAAGGTTTATTGAACTTATAATTTGATTTCTTCTTATAGTTATCTCGAATTTTGAAAAGCAATCCAACTCCTGCAGAGATGGATATATACAATATTGATTATTTACATGATCCACACAAATCACATAATACATTGGCATACACTAAGGTTTTGTATATAGACAACCACTTCTTTAACTTGTGTTGAAGAAATAATTAAATTATGATGGTTGACAAAAATGTGTGTGATCGAGATGAATGATGATTATATTCAAGATATTTATATGATATCCTCTAAGATGAAATTCTAATTATGTTGTTAAATGATTATAAAGTTTAAGGATGTACAAAAGGAGATAAGACAAAGATATCTATTCATGAGCTTCAAAAGAGATACAACAGTGATGTGCAAACAAGTTCGATCACTGAAATCTTGAAAAATATTTATCAACTAAGATATAGTGATTGTAACACTTTAGATAGTTTTTTATTGAACAAGTTTATAAATCTCAAGTGATTATCTCATTGGGAGGAGTAATATTTGACATAGAGAATGGTGTACCCTTTTCCTTCACTAGAGGTTTTTTTTTTCTACTAGGTTTTTATCTAGTAAGATGTTTAACGAGGCATATTCTCATAAACATCCTAGGGGGAGTGTTAGTGAAAATAATATTTGTGAATGTCTATAAGAGATAAGAATATCTGAGATAAAGTCTATCTTCTGAACAAATAAAATTTCTGAAGATATAGACATCCTACAATGATAGAATCTAATTAAGAGATAATATAATATTAGATATGATTAGATTTGATAGAATATATTCTCCTATTTCATCTCTATCTCTTGTATCTCTTAAGCACTGTGAATAGGGCCATTCACCTTCAGTTGTAAACAATCAAAGTTCTCTATTTTTCTCTCTACTCTTCTCTGTCTTCTTTTCTTCTCTATATATTTTTCAAATTATTCTTTATATTTCTATTATATATTTCTTTATACATTAGATTTTATATCGATTATTCTATTGTGCCGATAACAATACGCCCAACAAATTTCATAGCAGATGAACATTTATTATAATTTACTCCTTTATACATTAGGTAAATAAAACAAGAGAAATTCGCTAAAAATAATCATGAACTATTTTAACTTTTCTGTTTATAACCATTAACTTTTATTTTATCATTTTCTAACCATGAACTATTTGGTTCTTCTGAAAATAGCTATGAACTTTCATTTTTTCTTTTCTAACGATAAACTATTTTGTCCTTCTGAAAATAGCCAACAACTATTTTTGACCTCTTAAATATAGCTATCAATTCATGATTATATTTGAGAGGTAAAAAATAGTTCATGGTTATTTTCAAAATAACAAAAATAGTTAATGGTTAAAAAAAGATAAATAAAAATTCATTGTATAAACAGAAAATATAAAATAGTTAATGATTAGAAAAACATAAAATAAAAGTTTACTGCAAATACGAATCAAAATATTCATGATTATTTTTAATTAATTTTTGATAAAAAGAATAAAATTGAATTTAAATTTGTCGTGTAATGGGCAAATAAAAGAGGTGAATTAAACCCAAAATCTACCGCATAATTTTTGCACATTTTACTCCAAAGATTTTGTTGTTTATTGGGTGTAGTTTTCCCACTACTTTACGCGGCAAGCACCACCCATCCATCCAGCGAGACTGAAGACCATAGACCTTGTCAATTTTTTCTCCGGTCAAAAGAGAACAATTTTAAAATACAAGAACCCAATAATATATATTTTCCAATTCAACGTGCATTACTCTTTTTTTTTAAAAAAAAAAAAAGAAAAGAATTGGGGTAATTCTTTTTGGGTTGACTAGATAATTAGTCAAAGGAAGCACTCTCATTTTTTTTGTCAAGTAAAGAGAGTTTTTATACTACCTATCTAAATAGATTGTGTAAGATATATTTTATATGATAGTTTCATAAGTTTTATATTATAATTTAATAAAAATAAAATACGTATTCTACGACACAATATAAAGTATATCATGAATTGTAATTTTATAAATTTTTTATTATAATTTTATATAAATAGAATACAGATTTCATGATACAATGTAATATATACTTTCTATTATAATGTTATGAATTTTGTGTTATAATTTTATACAAACAGAATAGAGATTCATAATGGTATAAGAATTCTAATATAAAATGGAATGCAAACTTCATAAGAGAGTGAGCATTACTATGTGTTTCCGGTGAATGATATAATTTGTGAAGTATGGGAAGCACTCACATTCAGTCATAAACTGGTTTTGGAAATACACTGTTTTGGGCCATGTTCATTCCCCCTTCATTGAAGATTCTTTTTCCATTATTTAGCCGAGAAGAGAAATTCCATTTCATTATATTTTTTTAATTTAAACTTTCCTAAAGTCTTGACTCCATCTTTTTCTACAGTCCAGTATTTGTTTTTTTTTTTTTTTTTTGGGAAAAATAGTCCGTGCTTGTTTACTTCTAAGAGAAATACAGCGATCGCTTGGGCTATAACATGACAGATTTTATTTATTCTCGATTAAATTTATATCCGTTTAATTTACAGCGGGTAAAATTCAAAATTCATATTCATGGATCCGGACTTATACCCACATTCATATTACTTCTACTAAATCAGTCTAGGCAAGGTATTATAACACACATACTCGTTTATCTGTCATAATAAATAATAATATATTTATTATTGTATTGAATTAGGAGTTATGTTTTTATTGGACTAATGTATTGGTGAAGATTGTGTGTACTTGAACATTTAATCATTTTAATTAGAATGGGGATTGATCAACCCAACTCGGAAATCTATATGTATAGTGCGAAAAAATTTATTTATTTCCCTCCTCTTTCTCTCTCTACACAATTTCTTTCTTACTTCTCTCTACTCTAAAACTGTATTCTTTAACATTGAACTTGTATTGAAGGTAGATATGAATCATTTTGAAGATTTTGTGCAAGAAAATTCGATTTTGAGGCAAGAAAAGTAGAAATTTTTTTTTTGGGCACCGAGTATACGTTCGCCCAAAACGGCGAAATGCAGCCAACAGTTTCACTCATTCAAGCAAAAGCTTTCTGGAACTTTCGCCCAGATGGGTGGACTGTTGGCTCCATTTCGCCTTTCTTGGCGAAATTCGGTTAAGGGTTTTTTTATTTTTTTATTTTTGAATTAGTATATTAAATTTTTGTTTATTAAATTGTTTTTACAATTTTAGTTTTAATATGAAATGTGTTCATATTTTAATTGTTTCGTACTATATCTTAACAAGACGATGTAGATCCAAATACATCTGAAGAATTTTTGGAACCGGAAGAATACGTGGATCATGGACATTTATTCGCAACCAATCGACTCTTTAATTCGAAAGTAGAGTTGGTGGACTTGGAAAAAGAAACGGCTATGAAAGTGAGCACATATTTAATTGTTACTCGATATTTGAGTTCAAGAACATCCAACCAGTGACCATATGTTACATTGGGTTACGAGCGTGGAGGTGCAAATAAACCGAGAACGAAGCCCAGAGTTGACAATGAAGAAGAAGAAGTTCAAGTAAAAAGGCGGGGTCCTTACGGGACTAAAAAGTGTGGTTGTCTATTCAAATTAAAAGGAGAGCAAATGACCATGTCTGATTATTGGCATTGTTCGTACATGATGGAAGGCACAACCATGCCTTAGGTCTGTATACTCACGGTCACGCTCAGGCTACAAAACTAACGGGGGAGCAGCTGATACAAACTGAGCGATTTAGGAAGAGTCACGTACCACCACGTAATATCTTATGATTTTTCCGAGAACAAAATGTAAGTTGTGCCGTAGGGTATGCCACATTACTTTTAATGCCTCCTGGTTATATTTTAAATTTGAGTTTAGAGTTTAATAATATGATTTCATGATTTATGTAATGCCCAGAAAATATACAACGTCGTTGCCAAGATTAAGAGGAATAGGATGCAGGGGCGAAAAACGGCTGAAGAACTTCTTTGCCTAAGTGCTCAACGGGGTTACACGATCTTCTATAGAAACTGTGACGATAGCAACGTACTTAGTGACATTGTTGTTGCTCACCCACATCAATTCAAATAATGAGAACGTGGCCAGATGTACTTATAATGGATACGATATATAAAACAAACAAATAATTTGAATCAAATAAGATATATTTACTCGTTTTAGGGTTTAAGTTTACTGGATTATATGTATAGTTTCTAAATATGTTATCTGTCCTTTGTGTTTTTAAAAAAGGTACAATATGCCATTGTTGGAAGTCGTAGGGATGATGCCGACTGGTAAGAATTTCACTGTGATCACTGCTTTCATGCTGAATGAGCAGGCTACGACTTATAGATAGGTCATTCATTAGATTAAGCATCTATACTTTTCAAGTGCAATGCCTACCTTATATTAGCAATTATAGCAGCAATTATTATACCTATGTGATGAACATTTTTATAAAAACCCGGTCCACCAATTCTTAAATTCGGACATCTGATTTTGCAAATATGTCGTCCAGTTTGTTCATCCGATCTCAGGTTTATATGGTAATCAATGGAAAATCTATGATATTCATTTAAAGTATTCTTGGTCGATCGTTTCTTAAAACCGGATGTCCGATTTTAAAAATTGGTCGACCGTTTCGCTCATCCAGTTTTCTCGGGTCTGAACTCTTATCAATCGCCGCTGGTTTTTTATTCTTTCTTTGTGTTTTCGGACGTCCGCTTTTCAATTTGGTCTTCCGCTTTTCAAATTGTTCGACCAATTTCTATTTTCCTCGTCCGATTTTTTCTGTGCAATAAAGTTATAGACCTCAAAGGCGTTTGTATTCTCTTTTTCGTCTATAAGGTTTAGAGTTCTCCGAATTATCACCCTGGACCTTTTTCAACAATAGTTGCAAATATATTAAAAGTAAACAATTTGTACAATAATAAAAACTAGTACAAAAAATTGTAATTGTCATTCGTACAAAAATGCCAAAAGTAACATACTAAAGCAGATACAAGAAACAACAATCTAAGGGCAAAGCTGGTAATACTTAAGCATGTCGGATATCCTTCCAATCTTTGTATTTGAATCAACATCGTCTCGCTCAACCTCACAAGTAATCATGTCCAGGAGAACATCCTTGGAAATGGGAGTTGCAGACGGCAATTGAACACCACGTGGGAGCCTTTCAGGATTCTGTATCCTCGAGTGAGTGCGGGAGAGAAACCAAGCCATGTAATCGTCTGTACGACGAGAGGGTGGTACAGCAAGGACATTGGTCCATGTCTCCATCAGCAGATGTGAAGGTGCCTCCAGCTACAATGCCTTGATAAACACATTCTTGACTTGGTATTGCCGGTTGTTTATTGACTGGTGGTGCTCCAGAGGGTGAATAGGATGTGCTTGAATGCATTAAATCCACCAAAACTGTTGGACAACTTTGTTGGGCATATACGGCTCAACACAGTCAAACTATGCAAGCATCCTATGCCATGTAGAAACCCAAACATTATTTGTCTCCTCGGGCCTGTACGAAGTTCACCTGACCTCGTCGGTAGTCATCATGTCTAAACGAATGCAGATGTCAACTAATTTGTGCTCTGATTTGTGGTCAAACATCGCAAACCTCTGGATATATAGCTTGCACAACTTCACTCCTGGTCTCACGCGCTGGGGCAAACATAGGAAAGTATAAGTATATCCATGCCTAAATAACAAAAAGAAAAAATCATTCATATAATATTAAACAATAAACGATAGTAACTTGTTACGTTAAATGACAACATAATCACAGTAAATAAACAAATACAAATAGTGAATGATATTACCTCAAGCAGTGACCAACACCCAGACAACTCCTTTGTATCAACTTGCGAGGCCTGCCCTAAGTTCCGGTACAAGTACGCCAGTGTCGCAGCACCCTATGCAAATCCACCACTAGACCAAACATCCTTAACAATCGACCACAGCTTGGCGGGGACAATGTTACCACTCTTATCAGTAAAGAGTGAACTGTCAAGTAAAATACTGAACGTAGCAAGTGGCCTTCAGCTCCGTGAAAAGTCAACTATCAGGCTCCTCTGTAATTTGTGCCAACTCCTAACCATTTATACCACCTCCGGAGTAGGTAGTACGCAAGTCGCTCTGAATGACTGCAATCAGCTGCTCCCAAGAATAATGTAGATCAACAACGTTACCGTAAGCAGGTACGCCCAGAATCAACTCCACATCATGCAAGGTAACTGTCATCTCCCCCCAAAGTATGTAGAAACTGTTGGTGTCTGGCTGCCACCTCTCTACAAAAGCAGATAATAACTCAAAAGCACTCTGTGGTTTAAAACAAGCTCTAAGATCTTGGTATGAGAAATTAAGCGATTTTAATTGGTATTATGTTATCTTGATGCCATGTTTCTTTTTAATAAACTTCATTATGTTACCTTAATGTTGAAAATCCAATTGTAGCTTTCTTTTCTATGATCCCTTAAAAACATTCCCAAGTATCTTTTTGATTTATGACAAAAGGGGGAGAAATATGTGCATGAACTAAGGGGGAGAAATAGTTGCAAGATTCTTATTGTGTTGCTTTTAAGTTTCATGCTTTCTTTTGGTTAGCTACATATCTTATGGATAATGTGCTTGGTTTGATGATTGTTTGATGTCATTCTTGGTGTGAAACATGTTTTTAAAGGGAGCTCATTTTTCTAAATTATCTTTCAAACCCTTGGCATATTTTCAAATTCATAGGGGGAGTTATCTCTCTCTTATTGTGTTTGGTATGCTTTGTTCCTATTGATGATTTCTTTGAAGCATTACCATACTGATCATACTTGCTCTTTTGTTCTTCTTGAATATGTATTTATCATAATAAGAAATGGAGAGATTAGCCCTAAGGGCATTATTGTATATGTTTTTTATTATGATTAACATATGTTTGTGTGATGAGTATAGCTTAGTCTCTACAGACCAAAAGAAGCATTTTTGGAGTCTCAAGGCTACACTATATAAGAAGTAAAATATCTTGGCAATTAAAGCATAATGAAGAAGGAGAGATCAAGCCATTCCAAGATCAAGACATTGAAGAACTTGAAGACTTATGTCTTAGTTAGGGATATGCTAAGGTATTTTGTAAAACTCCCTAACTCTCATCTTTGTTTGTTGATCAAGTATGAAGCTCCTTGGATGAATTTCTTTCTATAAACTATTCTTGAAAATCCAAGTATTCTTGATAGAGTTTTTGATGCCTTCAAAAGTTTTCTTATCTCTAAAAGAGTATTAAGAATACATATTTTGAAATGTGAAGGAAAGTTCTTTTTGTTTAAGGAAAACTGGCTTGTTTAAGGAAAATTGGCTTTTAAATCCTTTTGAAAAAAAGGGTCATCCGATTTTTAAAACAGGTCATCCGATTTTCAAAATCGGACGTCCTATTTTAAAATCGATCATCCGATTTTTCTAGCTTTAGGAAAATAGGTCGTCCGTTTTTTAAGAGGGATCATCCGATTTTTGTAGGATGCGTCCGAATCTTTCTGTTTCAAAAAGGATGCGTCCGAATCTTTAAGTTTCAAAAATCGATCGTCCTATTTCAGAAAGGGGCTCATCCGATTTTCTTGTATAAGGAAATCGGACGTCCGTTTTTAGAAACCGGTCATCCGGTTTTCCTTTTTACTATGAAAGATATTACCGTTACATTGTGCGATGGTAACTTTCTCTCTCCTTCATATATATATATATATATAGATTTTTTATCAGCTGCAAAAAGAAAGGAAGTTGATTGAAAATTATTGAGATCATTTTAGAACATTTAAAGATCCTTAAAAGTACATCCTTTCATATATCTTCATCTCATAAAAACAAATAGAAAAATCTTCTTGGAGCTTCATTGTTGATCATCCATCAAAGAAGAAGTAAAGAGGAGCTTGTAGAAGTATTCCATTGAGTTGTATCTTCCTCTTCTCAAGCTCATTTGGTAACATTGTTCCTTACTCTTCTTATTCTTTTATTGTGATCAAAGGTTTGTGGAAAACCTTTTGGGTGATCCTTTGATAAATTTGTTGTATTGTTCTGTTATGTAAACTTTTAGGTTTTTGTGTAAAACCATTGAAGGGTGATCCTCATTGTGTTGTTGTGTAACCAACTTTGAGGATAGTGGATTTGTGAAATCCTTGGGTTGAGTCTCAAGGTAGTGGATGTAGCTCTTTGAGAGAGTGAACCACTATAAATTGTTGTGCATATTCTTTAAATTTTAATTCTATGCTCATTTCTTGATTGCCAAAACTATAAGATTTTGTTTGGTGTGGATTTTTATCAAAAAGAGTTTTAGAATTCTTTCACAAAAAAATTAGAGATTTATCTTTCTAATCACACAAAAGATTTTTTTAAATTAGCCAAAAACCTTATTCACCCCCCGCTATGGTTTTTCACTCATCACTTACATGAAACTGCCAATCAACCCTTTCTCCTTTCCCGATGCATGCCTACCACCAGATACGATGATGCCGGAGCCACAGGAATAGGCTCGTCCTCATCACCATAACTGTCGTCGTCATCATCATCATCATCATCATCATCATCATCATCCTCAGTCTTAACCTCATCGTCCTCACCGCCGATACAGAGGGAATCAACCATGTCAGGCTCCTCAGACTGGGTCCTGTCACCATCTCCTGATGTACCAGAATTTCATCCAATCTAGCATCAGATGAGGGATTGCCACAATCAGTGGCTTTCATATTCAACTATGCTGTAAGATGAGTCAACCGAGAAGGATGACACAAGATTCTCGAAGAACTGGGCAACTAACTGTAACCTTAGACCACTGACCTCATTTAATGTCATTTGAGTTTTACTTCTACAATGTGGCCAGTCCTGGTTGGGCATACGGAGAGGCAAAGTAGGAACATGTGCATATGGATCATACGATATAGGTAGTGCTTGAGAAGATCCATAAGGGTCATAGGGTATGGGCGTGTACGGAGGGTTTGATGGGGGAGGAGCACGAGTCCTAAACAGTATAGGGGGTGGCTGAGTGGAAGACTCTGGTGCACCAAGGTCATAATATATACCCGGTCCAAATGGCGCAGGAGTCAACGGTATAAAGTACTGTGGCGTCCCTCACACCACGGGATGACACAGTCACTACACAACCTTCGACCCGACCTGCCATTTCTGTCACAAGAACTAAATCATCATCACCCCTACGTGCTCCGCGCCGAACCATCTAAACCAATTACCAAACATTTTCATCAATCACATTACTTCATATTTGCCTAATTCATGTCTTATATTTTTTAAATCTTTTTACACAGCACAAGTAATGCATTTGTCTTTACCTTTTTATTATTTAGTTAAAGTTATGCATTAAGCTTAATAGATTAGAGTTATATTTATTATCCCCTTTAAGTACTTCATACCTTTTTACTAACTAATATCAACCCTAAACATATAAAATCATTCAAATGTAACATGAAAAATTATAACACTTATACTAACAAATACCTATTTAAAGTCTATTATTCATATAAACCGTACATAAACTCTAAATAAATAAAATTAAACAACATGTCAAATAAACATGCACCCTAATTTATGTAAATTCTAAATTAAATAACATAACATAAACAAATAAATATAAACATAATCATAATATTAAAAAATAACATATTCATTAATTATAGTAACATAATCATAAACAAATGTAAACAAAATAAAAGAATTGCCCTTTTGCCCATTCCGGCGAATCCGTTCAGAAATTTTCGCCTAGAAACTTTCGGCCAGCTAGGCTGAAAATCTCCAATTATTTCAGTTGGCTAGGCCGAAATCATTGGAAATTTTCAGTTCACCTGGCCGAAAGTCTCTATTTCCTATTTTCCCACTAATTTATGAGATTTTTACATCAAAATTGATATTTTTTCAATTAAATCTTCAAAATCATTCATGTTTTAAGAATTTCAAGAACATTAAAGGAATTTCTAGACAGCGATGAAAGAAAAAATTTTAGAGGGAGAAAAAGTTTGAGAAAAATAAAAATTTTTGAATTTTTTCATGCTTTTTTAAATTCCAACTCGTATTTTATCCATTCCCTAAAGAGAAATGTTATATCTTTGACATTTAATTCAAAAATGTCTCCAATCTAGTAAAATTAGTGGAAAATGAATCTAAGTGGCATGTGTAGATATTTGGAAGGAAAAAGTCAAAGATTGACAACTTTTCCCTCCGTTGATATGATTTATAGGAGTGTCAAGTATAGAAATGTATATTTAACTCCAAGAGTAGTAGGGACCAAAAACGAAGGAAAAAGTTTAGGACTAGAACTATAAACAAAAACATAATTTGAGATTAAGTTAAGACAAAATGGGGACCAATTTTTGCTAAATTTTCTTATGCTTTGGAATGAAATATGATGTAACTACTTCCTCAGTTCCATAATGTGGATATTTTAATATACAACCATGAATTACTTTTAATAAATTATTATATTTAAGAGGTCAAAAATAATTTAGGGTTATTTTAGAGAAAATAAAATAATTTATTGTTAAAAAATAATAAAATCAAAGTTTATGTTTATAAAAAAAATAAAATAAAATTTTATATAAATCGAAAAGCTAAAATTATTCACGGCTATATAATTAATTGAAATAGTAAATAATTTAACTTTTTAGATAGTGAATAATTTACTTTACTCTCAATGGATCAAGTGAAGCTTCTTCTAGAAAAAGTTGGGAAACAAATAAAAGAAATTAAATTTTTTTGTGGTGCAAATGTTAATTTCCTAGAGTTGACGGGAGCCATGATCCTCTATGGCCCCTCAATAGCTCTGCCAATTCAGGTTACTGTTACGTTAAGATACGAAAATTGATTAACAGGCGAGCTCCGGCTATATCGAATTAGGCTTAGAGTTGTAAATGGAGCAGGTCTTAGGCGTATTTGATTGGGTCGCTACTCATTTATTGAGATAAAATTAATACTAATATTCATGGATTCGAATCCGTACCCAAAGTCATATTATTTCTATTAAATAGGTCTGACCAGAATATTATGATACACATACTCATTTACCCGTCATAATAAAATAATAATAAATTTATTATATATTATTATTGGATTGAATAAGGAGTTTTTTTTTTTTTTGGGATTAATGTATTGGCGAGGATTACATGTACTTGAAATGCTTAATCATTTTAATTAGAATGTTGTTTTCTCAAATTTTAGAGATGTTAAAGGATTATATTTGCTAAAGAAATGATAAAGAAATGAGGTTAATCATGTTATAATTTTCGTTTTAGGGCTTAAAAAAAAGGAACTATGCTATTCTAAATATTGTATTTAACAAAATATGGGTATTATAATTTTAATTAGAAAGTTTATTTAACAGGAAAAAATTGTCTTCTAAATATTGTATTTAATAGACATATAATTATTATAATATTCATCAAAAATATTTTATTTAACGGGGAAAAAGAAAAATGACTATTTTAATCGGGTATATCCAGACATTACTCGGTTATATACCTGCATTCGAGTATGGGTCTTGATCCATGTTTCATTATGAGGATTTGTATCTGGTACATGGAGTATCGTACTCGTTTTGACCCGTTCACAGTCCTATATCGAATAAAAATAAGTAAGAAGCACGGCTAACTATCCTGGAATAGAGTTTTCTATCCCTCTTTACGGTTTCTCTACCCACGTTGCTCATTTTCACTTTTTGAATATAGTGACGGATTCTTTGGATGAATGGGAATAAGGTGTCGACAGCAGTGATCACTACCAAAGAGTTGGGGAAAGAACTCGATCGGAAGTGTTGTGATACAAGGATACTTTGGTGGTCATATTTGTTTTTCATCACGTGATCTCCAGATTCACAACTTTCAAAATGTAATGCAGAGATCATGGGCTTGCAGGGGAGTTTACTGCAACTAGGTTGTGTGTTTCAGTTCTTCATTATAGATGTGCAAGTTTGGCAGCATATTATTTCGGAGGGACCTTGATGTTTTAACAATATTTCATTTGTGGTGGGAGTATGGGACTAATCTATGTTTCTATCAGATATAACCTTTGGGTCTTGTGACTTTCCTATACATATTGGGATTTCCACGGGAGTGTTTTACTACAGTTGTTGGGAGGCAATTGGGCCAACTCTTGAACTCTGTCAATGATATCCAGTTGCAGTAGTATGAAAAATCTAACATCAGTTCTTCCAAGTTCGTTTGACGCAATTTGGCTAAACCGCTATTTTTTAGGTGGTTCAATTAGTGGCATTGTATTATGGAATACTCAGAGCATTCTACGGTACGAGAGATTATTGAATTTTTGTTTTTATTAGGGTAAGATTGACCACACTATGCGTAATGGAGCGAAATTACAAAAAGGGTTTTGTTGAAGGTCATTGGGGTGCATGATGATATGAAATGTGAGAAAGAGGAAGGGTATCATCTGTTGTGCCGATGGCGAGAGATTTAGCTTAGTTATCGTATATAAATTCTTGCAGTAGTTGTCTATCATCCACCAGAGTATGCTAGGATAGAATTTCAGAAGACACTTTAGGTTCTCAGGGAGAGAGCAAGGGCGAGCCCTCTATTCACCAACCGCCACAATCCAGGATGGGTGCATCGCCGATGCATTCCTCACCTAGCATAGTAATATATGTGCCATAATATCTTTACTTTTATATGTTAATTGCATCGTTTTACAATATTTTTAATATATAAAATGTATAACTTACATAATTTTTCTTTACTTTTATCTTAGGTGTTTCCCGATCAAGAAGACAAAGAATACAAGTAAAAACGGGCAAAAATGGAGTAAAAATGGAGAAGTCGGAAGCTGTCGATATAGAAAACAACAATCTACCACTGATGGTAGGGTAACCTACCGCCTGCGGTAGGTATTGTAGAACAAAGCTCAAGCTGGATAGAAGCCTACTGGCAATGGTAAACTATCCCTTCCATCAACCGTAGGTCCTGGATAACCCTACCATTTGACAGAACAGAAGGAAGTTGGGCACATTTGGACAGAGCCCTACCACTGACGGCATGGTAACCTACCGCCTGCAATAGGTACTGGAGAACAAAGCTTAAACTGGACAGAAGGTTATCGGTAATGGTAGGTTATCCCTACTGTCGACCGTACGTCCTGGAGAATTTTGGGCATATTCGGACAGAACCCTACCGCGGGCGGTAGGGCTCAACCTATCGCACGTGGTAGGTCTCGACTGTAGTACAAGTTAATAATGATGCCCACTTACCTTGAAAGTACCCTGTGTAGGGTGTGTTACCTCAACTGTGTTGTAAGAAAAAACCTTACTATAAACTATCCGGACCACCAAGACTTAAGTTTCTTAGGAAATAGATGAAAATAGGAGTTGAAGAGGAGTACAAAACCCCCTTCTTTAAACTCCTTCTTGATCAACTCCTCTTAGTCTCTTGTTTATAAATACTGAGTTCTTTTATGATTTTAATTGCAATTCGTCAAGCTCATTGAGTTGGAATAGTCGTTTACCTACACGAACATAATCAAAGTTAACAAATTGAATCGCCCAATGTGCTTTATTCTCAACTTCAAAAGGTAATGACAAGACTTTCTATACAGAAAACGAAACGGAGTAAATCCTATGTGGGTCTTGTACAGTGTTCTATATATCCCCAAAGAGTGTCATCTAGCTTAACACTCCAATCCTTTTGGGTATGATCAACTATTTTCTCTAGGATTCTCTTGATTTCCCTATTCACTACTTCTACTTGGCCACTAGTTTGAGCATGATAGGGAGTAGTCATCTTATGAGTGACTTCCAACCTCTTAAATATTCTCAAACTGTTTGACACAAAAGTGAGTACCCTTATTACTTATAATAGCTCTAGGAATGCCAAAGTGAGAAAACAATTTTGTTTTAAAAATTTAACCACAACTCTAGCATCTTTTTTAGATAAGGCTTGAGCTTCAACCCAACTAGAAACATACTCAATAGCGACCAACATATATTGCTTACCAAAAGAATTAGGGAAAGGGCCTATAAAGTCTATACTCCAACAGTCATACACCTTGCGGACTTGAAAAATAGACATAGGGCATTGACGTTTAGAGATGTTACCTGCTCACTGGCAATTGTCACAATTCAGAACATACCTCTTTGCATTCTTAAACAAAGTCGGCCAATAAAAGCCCGACTCAAGTACCTTTTGAGTAGTCCCATTCACTTGAAAATATCCGCATGCAGGATCCATATGGCAATGGCGCAGAATATCATCAGTTTTAGGATACGCTATGTATCTCTGGATCATCTGATCAGTGCACTGGTGGAAAAGGTAGGGATCTTCCCAAAAGTATACTTGAGGTTAGCAAATAACTTCTTCTTTTGAGAGGTATATGCATGCACAACATTAGCAACCAAATAGTTAGCTATATCAGCATACCGAGGTAAATCATCCGTAATAGCTTGACAGAAAAGAAGTTGTTCATCAAGAAATGTGTCATCGATTTGCTCCTCGTATAGCAGTTCCAAGCTAGGATTTTCTAACCGAGAGTGGTGATCAGCTGCCAAATTCTCAGCTCCCTTTTTATCCTTTATCTCCAAATCAAATTCCTGCAGTAAAAGTACCCATCTAATTAGTCTAGGCTTAGCATCATTTTTCGAAAAAAGGTACTTAGGAGTAGAATGGTCAGTGTAAACTATGACTTTAGAAAGAATCAAGTAAGGGTGAAATTTACCAAACGCAAAGACTATTGCAAGCAGCTCCTTCTCAGTTGCCGTGTAATTTGCCTGGGCGGCTGTAAGAGTTTACTGGCTTAGTATATATGTTGGAAGAAGTTACCCCTTCAGCAATGGATGGCCGGGCATAGTCCGCCATTATTCGTTCTGCCATATGAGGTGGTGGAGGTGGTGCAACCGGAGGATTTATTGAAGGTGGATCCTGCTAACCCTTTTTCGTCTTATCGACGACGATGATAATGTTGTTGTTCGCCATCTCGAATCAAAGAGCGAGGCAGGCACTCTACAACAAACGCTTGGGCTCTGGGTCGTATAGAACTAATTCACCCCATTGAATTCGAGGCATAAACTAATTGACCCAAAACCTGAAACAAATAAACCTAAGTAAAATTTCACAATAGCACAAACACAATTCTCAAATATATAAGTCACGAATAAACCAACTAATGCAAAAGATAATCCAAAACAAAACACAACAAAACATAAGAAAATAAAATGACTAAACCAAAAGAAAAATGGGGTTCTTTAAGGCATCGTTCCCCAAAAATGCCGCCACTTTCAAGGTAAACGGGACAACGGTGTTTCTATTTACTGTTTCTTGCTTTCCTAAATTTTTGCCTTTTCGTGGGGATTGCTTCTCGTGTATGTGCTTCTCTGTGTTTACATATTTGTCCTGACCCCTACATTGAGGTCAATGTGGTTTTAAGTGTGGGTATATTTGTCTTTTAGTTGCTTTTGTGTTAGTTTTTGTCTTAGTTCATGAACTTGTGTTTCTCTTTCACACATTCTAAAAATCCAAAAAAAAAATAATGAGATACTTTTGAAAATTCCAAAAAGTTTAGATAGTTCAAAAAAATTCAAAATTTTTCCCTCTTTTCCCTTTTCAGTCTCTAAATATTTAGAAAATCTAAAAAGATTTTTTTTTTTTGTTTTGGTTCTCTTAGGATTTAAAAAAAGGGCATTTGACTCGATCGATTGAAAACCGCACTTACTTATTATTCTTACATAATTAATGGTTTTCATGCACTTGCAAGTATCGGTTAGTAGTCGAAGAATATTAGGGGATTAGCATAGTGAGCATTTTTTGAGTCTTTACCTTCACGCTTGTGTTTTCTTCGCTTCGGAGCGAAAAGGTCTAGTCAAGGTTGGTCCCGGAAATGAGGGTCACAAGCCTTCATTGTATCGATTATGCCTTTCATAAAACCTCAATTCGTTGAGCTAATCATTTTACGAATTTTTAGCCGTTTTGAGTAAGGAAAATAAATAAGTGTAGGGGTATTTGAGTGAAGAAAAGGGTTTCTGTATAGAAAGGGGTATTTTGGTTAATTTTTTGTAAGCAAGGCACATGCAACTGTTGAAAGAGAGAAAGCAAAGTTTGAAAAAAAAATAAATCTGCAAAAACAAAGAAAAACATGAGTACTTGATATTTTTTATAACTTATCTCTCAAAGTCTAGAGCTGCTCTCTCTCATGTAAAAGTTCCCTTAGAAATACCTAAGTAATGAGAATTAGAGAATGTTAGGGAGATTGTGCGAAATTGAAAGAAGCAAGATGTTCAATTGCTTTTGTTTTTCCTTTCACTTTGTTTGACACCCTTTATGTCCTAAGTCTAAGATTACAAGCTAAAAAGTCCTACATAATTTAGAAATGACTTTTAATAGAACTTAGAGTGGAAAGGTTTAGGGAAATATAAGCTGTGTTCTAAGATTACTATTAAAGTATTTTGCCATGTTAATCACTTGAAATTCCTTGTTTTCTTTGAAGGGCGGCACAAGCAAATCACACACAGACACCGTTGATTAGTAAGTCTATTAGTAAGATGACGGTGGGATTTTCGATTCTTGTGATTCATCCTTTTAAATTCCCTTATGTGGTTAAGTAGTTACCCTATGGAAGTGACGTTTTAATTTGTTTAATTTTTTTCATTTCTTTTGTCCTTTGAGTTTGTTCATTTTAGACTCTTGAGCTTCGGTCCTTTGTCATGTCCTTTTGTTTGTCGTTTTCATTAAATAAAACTTTGTGAACTTCTCCGATTACATTATCTAGTTTTTGCCTAGTTTTGTGTTACTTGAGAGCAAGCAACAGATAAGGTGTATGGGTATTTGACATGTGTCATAATGTCTTTACTTTTAATGTTAATTGCGTCATTTTATGATGGCTTTAGTATATTAAATGTATAACTTACATTATTTCCCTTTACTTTTATCTTAGGTGCTTCCCAATAAAGAAGACAGAGAATACAAGTGAAAATGGATGAAAACAGAGAAGACGGAAGTTTCCGGCATAGAAAACAACAACCTGCTGCTAGACAGAAGCCTACCAGCGACGATAGGTGATATATCTATTTTTACCCTCTTTGAACGTTATTATTTTCTTTGGTTTTTTTAGTTTAATTGATTATAAAATGGATTGATCAAACTTTGTTTCTCCTCTTATTGTTATAGGTACCTTCGAAATGAAGATATGTTGAAAATAAGTCAAAACAAAGGCCTTAGGAGTGAGAACAAAGCAAAAAAGGTGAAGAAATAACAAACTGTCCAAAACAGTGTCTATGGCCGAACAATGTAGCTTCTAGTGGATTTTTTATCTTCTTAATGACATAAATTGAAGATGTATCCTTCTTGAATATTTTAGAGGACTTCATGAGGTTTCCATAAAGATAAAGTTTGTCTCAATCGGAGTTTCACTCAATCATCCAAAGTATAGTGCAAATATTCACTTTCTCACATGACTTTCCAATTTGACACCTTTCCGTAAAACAGTCATACCTAAAGATATACAACTCCAATCGATATGATTCAAGATGTTTTGGAAAGCTAAGAGATTTATCTACAAATATTATGAGACTTCAAGACCTGAAATATCAATTAAAGGGCTAAAAGACTCAAGACATGCAGCATACTTACCTTATTTGAAAAAACAAAACAAATTAAGAAATTTTCAGGCAGTAGCTTTTCGGATCTAGAAGACAACTTTCTTAATTCGAAAAGTCACGCAGAGAGACTAAAATGCAATTTTTTATGTTTCCTATTTCGACTCTCATTCCTTTCCTTTTTGTAATTTGATTATTCTAAATCTTTATAGGAAATGATTATGGCGATTTTAGCCGCAAAGCTCTCTATTTAAACTCTTCAATAGCTAGGTTATTAGGTACCTAGGGTTTTAGATTCAATTCCATATTTTGTAAGAAGACTTTGAAGGCCCGAATTTTGGGAGTTCTTCGGGCGAATCGAGAGACAGACTGGACGTTCACCGGGATTGCAGAATTTTCAAGACTTCCCCTAAGCTCCCCTAAACTCTTTTTATTTCATAAATTTGTCTATGAGTTTATGTTTTAGAATTATGTTTAGTGACTATTTCTTCTTGTGTTTGAATGGGGATGAATTCTAGAATTCTTGGTTGATATTTTATATGAATTCCTTGTTTAGTTATTTAATTCTTGTTTGGTTGTTATTCTATTATTGTGATTTTTTACCGATTTACCAGTGATTGGTAATTTCACAAGATTAATTGGAATCAACAAAGGAAGGTTAATATAGGGCATTAATTAGATAATAGGAATTGGTAATTCAGTAGACATACTAATTACGGTTCTTCGATCATTAATTAATTAATTATTATAATCTATAATTTGTTTATAATCGGGTTAGGGTTAGAAGACATTCTTCTCTAACGGTTAAGTTGAGAGTGAGATCAACCAACGGATTTTAATCATTATTTACAATGATTTTCTAAATAAATTAACTTACGGTTCTAGGAAGATTCTACCATTTAAATACGCTTTTCCCAAACATTGTTTTAGAACCTTTTAATTGCTTTCTTAGTTAATTGATTTTTTTTTTGTTTCTTTATTTTATAAAATTCTTTTCAAAAGTTTTATTTAATTAAAAATAGAGACGTAGTAAGCACTAGTGCTTGGTCGTCCCAAGATTTCGACAATCTGGGAACTTTCCTTGCCATATTACATCGATAAGTATGCTTGCATAAAAGTGGAATTTTGTTGGAATAGAGACCACACAATAGCAGGCTACCCCTACCATAGATGATAGGTCCTGGAGAATTTTGGGCACATTTGGAACATGACCCTACCACAGACGTTAAGGCTCGACCTATCGCACGCAGTAGGTCCCGAATGCAACACAATTTAATGCATTTTTTTTAACTCTATTGATGTAGTTTTTCCCTCTTTTGAGATATTCTTCAATATTAGGTTAGAGAAAAGAATTGGGGGCGAAAATTAGACTCAAATCCCCTCTCAATTCCTCTTCAATTAGTGAGTTTTCATAAATAAAACATTGAATTGAAGATTTTGTGTAGCGATTGAAGCCGATTAATGAAGCAATTTCGGATTTCATTAATCAAATCGAGAGACGAATTCGGGTGACCTACGGAATCATAGAAGCGATTCTTCTCAATCCTAAGCTTTCTTTTCTCTTGTTTTTTATAGATACTACTATTGATTTGAGCTTTGTAAGGATGTTGAGTAGTTAATTTAATATTAGTTTGAATGAGGTTGAATCCTAATTTTTGGATGATGTGACTTTTGATTTGGTTTTATAAAATCAACGTTTATTTTTCATTGGGTTGTTTTTGAATTGTGTTTTCTAGTTAATTGATTGCGTGGAATTAAGTAAATCGCAAGATTGGAATTGAAAACGAAAACAAATTTAGGGCAACCAATTGAATAATAGAAATTGGCAATCGAATAAAGATATTCTTTGCACATTTAGGTCATTTAGATTACCTAATCTAATTGCATTTATAATCGGTTAGATAGAGAAGAGATTCTCCTCTAGAGGTTATTGAGTAGAGCAGCCTTCACCTAAGATAGGGATTACCCGAGTTAGCGTGTGATGACCCAACCTTGGTTTCTTAAATATTGTTCTATGGTTTTTCTAATAGAAATAGTTGACAAAAGTTAGGTGAAGTCCACCATTCAAACTCTTCTACTTTATTTTTATCTCTCAAGCGAGTTTTTCGTTTAATTGTTTTCTAATTAGCTTTTAAATCTTTCCTTAAAAAATCAATTTTGTTAGACTAGACCTAGATTTACCGATTAGTATTTTAACTTCTGTTCCTTGAGTTCGACAAGCCGGGTGTATCTCTTTTACTACAATGATTGCTACACTTGCTTGTTACGTATTTTTAGGATATACCCATTTTAAACATCACATGAGCACACAGTTTTCTAGCGGGTTTGGTGATTTTTCTCTGATTTGAGCTCTGATCTCCAGTGAGCTTTACAATTTTAAGAATTTAAGATTTTAAACTTCAAAGTTTGTTTTTCGATTCTTATGGGTTCCGAATGTGGTATTTTCTTAGTACATATATGTTGTATATGTGGGTTTGTTTGCTAGTTTATTCGTGGTTTGTTGTAGTGGTGGTGGAGGTGGTGCTTCATGTTGCCTATGGTGCTATTTGTCTTTGTTGGTGTTTTTCCCGCGTCGGTGGTGATTGTGGTGCCTACTTGGCTGCGGATAGTGATGGTTGGGGGAGCTGTGTCAATCGGACTGGTCTTGCCTCTTAAGTGGTTTCTTATATTGTTCTATGGTGTATGATCCCTCTTGGGGTTCTGAAATGTTGGGGCTTTGGATGGGGAGTTGGGAGGCGGCGATGAGGTTTCCTAAGTGCGGGTTTGCTATGTTGGTTTCAGATCGTGAGGGAAGATGGCTTTTGCTACTGGAAGATTTAGTTGTCTGCCTCTGATAGTCTTTCTATGGCGGCTTTCTTCCGCCCAGATGACTAAAAGATCTCCTCGTATTGGTTCCCTTCTTGTGTTAGATGATGAAGTTGGTATCGTCTTTGGGTTCGCTGTTAGAGATTCTGCTTGTTGGTTCCTGGGGCTGACTTTGACAGTTCGTCTGGCTAAAGGTGCGACAGCAACTGTGTTCTGAGTTGCTCTAGCTGTGGGCGTGTTAGGCCTCCTGGTGCTTTGCATTTTTAGTCGGGTTGGGCCTTCAAAGGCTTTGGGCCTGCCTCTATTTTGTGTGTATATGTTTTAGTTTGTAATGTTTCTTAAAAAAGTTGAGTTAATTCAGATATTCTGATATGTTAGAATTATTTTTATATTCAAATGTATTTTAAAGTTTGAATTCAGATATTCTGATTAAATTCTGGGAGTTTTTTCAAAAAAGAATATGAAGTTTATATAATGTGTTTCAAAACTTCATTTGCAAATAATTAATTTTTTACGCGTTTAAAAAATTTTAAATTAAACTCTACGGAATCAAATTATGGACGTAGAGGGTTTGGTGAAGCAAACGATCGAGGCATATGATTTCTTTTGATGACGCCAAAATCCTTATATTTCTCTTTTGTGGTAGGTGAAGATGTGGACGTTTGTGGTCGAAAGCTACCATCTCTCTCTTTCTTTCTCACTTTATACATATGCATCTTCCCTTTGCTGACGAAACACAATCCTCAGCCACTAATGGATTTATGAACCCAAATAAAAAATAAAAAATAAAAAAGAAGAAGAACTCTCAACAATAATTTTACCAAAGAAATCATGATAAGTTGCACTTGATTAGATTTTAATAATTTTTATAAAATATAAATTTATTGTGAAGGAATTAAGCAAAAAAAACTATTACCGTGAGGGAGAAAGTGAGTTACAAAGTAAATTTTTTATAAGAAAAAATGAGAAATTTAAAAATAAAAAGTAAAATTTTTGTAACTTAAATTCAATTCAAATGGTTAGTAGCATCTTTTATTAAAAAAAAAAAGTTTAACTTTTTAAGATGACTTACAATATTTATACCAGTTGCCCTACCTCTTGCAAACGAGCAAGAATAACATATTCAAAGAATTTAGTGCCACCTAAGTTTGTCTTTTAATTTTGTTAGAGAATAACATTTTTATCAGTAAAGAAGATAAATTACAATAAAATTTATAGTAATTATTGTTGAAAATTTTAGTTGATGAGATAAACAAAAGTTGAGACTATCCTGCATCTCTTGATGAATAATTCTGACTTATACTTTCAAATAAAAAGGTTGTAAAACATAACCAATTGGCATTTCTAAAAAGATACAATATTTAGTTAATCTTTTTTAATGTTCTTAAATTCTTAAAGAATATACAATTATAAAATTGTATGTTTTTACATTTCTTTATTTTCTAGAAACACTTTGTCATTTTAAAGTCTATTTTCTAATACAGTAGAGACAAATATTGTTTTAAGAACAATGTTTAACACATTTAGAGCCCTTTTAAATTATGTTTTGAATTTCTTATTGTTACTTTTATAAATTTCTTCAATAAAATTCATTTTTATTTTTATTCTTTTATTCTGTGTTATTTCTAATCCTTCTTCAATTTTTCAAGAAAGTTTATAAAAAAATATTGCATGAGTTGTTATATAGATATTACGAAGGATATGAGTAAAACTTCAATGGCAACACCCCAAGATAGGAGTGTCAATGAGTAAAGTCGCTCGTGAATTGTTTGGTTAAAACTCAATTCGAGATAATTATTGATCGAGCTCGAACTGGTTCGTTAAGTGATTGAGACGAGTTCAAACTTCTATAAGACGGGCTAATTAGCTCGTCAAGCCTATCAAACCGATGCATAAGTACATATATTTTTATTTTTTTAATAATATGTAAATTTTTTTTAAATAATATATAAATAAAAATCAAATTAAAGTTTGAGTTCGAGTTCGAATCAAAATTCGTGAGTTTGATCTAGTTTGCACTGATTAAAAAAGTATAGAGTCGAATTTAACTCAATGTGAACTCAATCTCGATTCGACTCGTTTAGAGTTCTATCCAAAGTTAGAAAAGAACCACGACTAAAATATGACATTAAAAAACAAAAAGTAAATTATACATACATGTCATCTTTAAAGTAACTAATCACCAGAAATTTTACCAAAAAAAGAAAAAACCATAAAAAAATTTACTATTTTTAGTAAAATATCGCTATGTGAAACCTTGGATCTCGTAAATGATAATTTTATTTTTTTAAAAAAAAAAGATCTTGTACGTATCAAGGCTTGTTTTGAGTTTAGTTCAGAGTTATTTTTATATTCTTAAAACAATGTTTTACGTGTCTGACCAGTTATACCAATCTTTTCAATTTATTTGTTATTTAGAAATATTATTTGATAAAACATATATAAATTATTTTATATATGAAAATATTAATTTTTTAATTAAGACAAAATTTTTAATTAAAATATTATTTATACTTTTAATAAATAAGAAAAAATATATATATATTAGGGTAAAAATAAATAAATAAAGCGATGGTAAAGATGAAAAATAGGGCTAATAACAAATAAGTACTCTTTTGTTTAAGTACTCTGTCAGTTAAGTATTTTTTTTTAAATTGTTAACTGAGAGACCAAATTCAGTGGGTCGATAAAGATATATCGGAAATCTATAAGGATAATGTGAAAAAATTCATTTTTTCCCACCAAAATGAATCTCTCTAACCCAATGCTCTCTAACTCAAAACTCAAATCTTTCACATTCAACACAAATTCAAGATAGATATGGATAACTTTGAATATTTTTGCAAGAAAATATTGATTTTAAAGTAAAAAAATCCCAAAAATTAATTTTTTTCAACTTTGTTGAGTTTCTCCCACATGGGCGAAACTCGTTTTTTTTTTTTTTTTAACAAAAAACCCACTAGATCGAGTTTCGCCCAGATGGGCGAAATTCGCCAACAAGTTTCACCCATATGGATGAAATTTTCTATACATTTTCGCCATGATGGGCGAAACTCATTGGAGAATTTCGCCCATTTGGACAAAACTCGATGCAGTGACGAATAAAAAGAATTTGTATTTTTTTAATTTCAAAATCGATATTTTCTTGCAAAAATTCTTCAAAATGATCAATATCTACTTCAAAACTGCGTTAAATGTGAAAGATTAGAGTTTTAGAATCAGAGAGAAATTGTTTACAGAGAGAAAAATGGCGGGAAAAAATAAATTTTTTTCGTGTTATCTTTATAAATTCGCGAGTTGTCTTTACTGACCCCAATTAAGTAATCAAGAAAAATGAAATGTCTAACTTACCCTTAAATCAAAAATAAAAAACTCATATTATTTTTTCATTAACAAAATAAATTAAAAGGATTAATCTTCTCCTTTTTTTTCGTTTTCGTTTTCCTCATTTCCCTTCCTTTGCTAGCCTTCTACATCCTCTCGGTCGTCACCCTGCAACCTCTCTTCATTTCCCCAGCTATATATCTCCAACTCCTCCCCATCTGAAACCCTCCACAAAAATTCTCCGATACCACCACCCAAGTTGTCAAAAAAAAAAGACTCAAAGACACATATATAGAGACCCATCTAAAATCTTCCCCAAAAGTACCCACCAACTCCCCCACTACCACTCTTGCCGCAAAAAACAACCACCCACTCCTGAAATTTTAGTTTCCTTCTATCTTCATTAGCAAGAGAGCTTCTCTTTTGGAGGAATTTTCTTCTTTTTTCTAAGCTGACAGAATAGAGATCTTTTAAGAAGAATTACTCATTATCTTCATCAATCACCAAAAAGCATAGTGAAGAGAATTCTTTGCGTGGCTGAAAATTTTGTTTTGGCCGAAAATTGTGATAGAGGAAGATGAAGAAGCAGTTGCAGGTGGCAGAGAGAGAAACGGGGAAGGGGATTTAGCGTTAAAGATCGATGATGGAGTGAAAGAATAAAAGAAAATAAAATGCAAGGGAGAGTAGAAAAAAAGAATACTAAAAAGACCCTTCTACCCTATTTGGCTGTAGGCCCCAGTGTTTTCAAACTAAATTATTTCATTGATGACCAAATTTTGTTCCTTAAGGCTCAATTTGTAAGATAAAATACTTAGTTGGCAAAGTACTCAACCTAAAGGATACTTATTTTACATTAACTTTATAAAATATGTATAAGATACTTATTCAGAAGCGTAAAAATTTGCTATTAATAAATACTTAAAAATAATTTAAATAAATTTATATTTTTAAATAAAAAAATTTTTAATATATTCATCATTCAATTAAGAATAGTTTTTAAAAAGTCATATATAATATTAACATTCAGAATTGTTTAATATATCTTTTAATATATTCTTTAATATTTTTTTAAAAATATATTAAAAGATATGTTACCGTACTATTAAAGTGATAGATAAATTTAAAAAGATGAATTAAGCACCACTATTTTTAAACAATATAACAAACTTAGTTAGAAATATTTGAGGATATTTTTTAAAAGGTCAAATCAATGTATGATTATGGACGCCGGACGGCAACATATGGGAGATGGAAACAAATTAATTTTTCCAGGGAGGAAAGAAAGAGTTAAAGTTACTATACAATCTATCCACAAAAAAGCTATCATTTTATGATCTTTTCTTTAATCCATAACTGTCTATCAAGAAGATCTTTGTTGGAGTTTTTTTTTTTTTTAATTTTAAAATTTCTCTGAGCTTTAAGTGCTCCACAATAAACCCTTGCATTAATAAAATATAACAAGAAATACTACAAATAATATAATAAATTATTGATAAAAGACTTTTTTAAAGAAAATAATTATGGTAAAAGACTTGATTAATTCGGGAAGGAGCGAATGGACATAAGATCTCTAAACAGTTGCACTAAATTGATATGAGGCATTAAACCGCTCTTTGAAGATGACTCGAACTTAGAATTCTTCACTTGACATTTCAAATAAAAAGATTAACCGAAGGAATTGAGGCATTGAACCACAAAATTCAAAAAGACCTTGCCAGCATTTTCTTCTTCATAAAAATAATAATGATGATGATATTGATTAGAGATTTGATTCTAATTAATGCTGCTCCTTATATCATCTGCCACTAATTAAATCAGATTACGCCATCAACTTCAAGTTAATTGTTTAACTATATATAAATAAATATTTGGTGTGATTTCAATCTTTTGTTTTGGTCCTACAATTATATTAAATTGGATACTGTACCCTTCAACCATAATCTTCCATTTTAATTTATATGGTGATTTGGATATATTTTTTTGTTTTAAAATATATATTGTTTTAGTAAATTAAAAATATATGAAATGAAAATTTTTCATATATATTCTTATTTACTATTATTGAGATAATACAATCTAATAAATGTTTCGATATAATTCAAATATTATTATATTCACAAATAAGAATAATTTAATTTATTAAATATTTTTTAATTAAAATATATCTAATTATTTTTTAATAATTATATTATGTTTTAAAATGACAAGTAAAATAAAACGGAAGAATATTTTTTCGAATGATTAATCCAATAACATACGACAGTCCACCTATGCATACGCATTTCAATATTGGAGCCAAAACTTTGAAATTGACTTTCTAACGTATAAATACATAAACCAAAAGCAAGGGGACAGTAAGAAAGTATATCATAAAGATTAGAACAAGCATAGATCCAATCTAAAATCAAGTGCAATATTAAGGTAAGGACACCATTGAGGACACATTGGGCCATTTTTCTAATCAAAAAAAGAACTTGACGGTTCTTTCCAAAACTAACAACACATTATCCTTTTACTACAGTTGAATTATTATAATTTATATTTGTTTGGATATTAAACAGTTATAAGGGATTTGAAAGCAATGAACGCGATATTTAGAATAGATTTATATTTGCAAATGTCAATTTTGAACATTTAAAAATAAATAAGTTATTTGTGAGAAAAGAAATAGAACATAGAAAAAATATCATAGTAGACATTTTAGTCATTCAAAAAAAATTGAATAATATAAGTAACATAAAAAAATAAATCTTAAATTGAACAAACTTAAAAAAGTAAAAGATATTTTTTAATATATTCTCTTTATTTTATGGGTAGAGAGACGTTTGCTCCAGCAAACCGTGAGAAAGAAAAACATCATCCCCAAAAGAGTAGGTCAATGTGAATCCTTCTTATAGTTAAGTAATTAATACATAGATACCTTGCACTAGTTTTTATACTCAGGGCCCTGGTCTTCTTTTTATGTTTTTTCTTTTCCTCCTTGTTAATATTTGAGGGGACTATATTTTAATTACAAAGATGGAGGGATTAAATTAAAGTTGTGATTTTCAGATAAATAAAAGTAGAAATTTATTAATTGGGTTGTTAAATGCGTACTTTGAAGGCGTATGTTAATGTAAATTAACTTTTTAATTTTACATTTAAATTATTTTAAGATTTAATAATTTTTATTACGTTTTTACATTTTTATAAAATTTATCTCAATTAAACTATAATATATGATATCCGGGGCGGTAAGGATGAAGAGCACTAAAATGTGTCCAACAGATGAATCCTGTGGACTTCCTCAAGAAAGTCACTGTGTCATCTCTTACAATAAAGGAAAATCAAATTTCTCGACATTCCAGTGGATATTATGCGCTTGTTACACAACAAGAATAGCAACCAAATACTTTTAAATGAAAGTAATCAAGGTACAATGATCCAGTAAAAATAAATAGGATTTTATCTTTTTTTTTTAAACAGAAAAAGTATCTCCCCCTTACCAGCGGATTCTTGGGCCTTGACAAATGGCCGGCCACAGAAGATGGGAATCCTTTTCATTTTATTTCGTTAATTTTTGATAAAGCAGCTCTATTTGGACAGTAGTAGAAAAGCTAGTCCGGATAGAGCAATGAGGGGAATTAGAGTTGGAGCAGAAGCCTGGAAAGATCGGGCCTCGGGCTAGGTTAACGTGCTTTAGTTTACACACCTTCTTTCTTCATATTGAGCTCCCGTAATTCTCTTATGATATTCTATTTATCATCGAGACAGAAACGAAGTAAACCGATGAACTTACTCGCCTTAATTGTTACAAAGGTCGACGCCGGTAGAATTACTAATGTACTAGAAAAAGTTAGTATAAGAAACAGTGAATACGAATAATACCAGTATATGTTAGATAGGAGTTTGGATCATTTATAATATTTCCTGGAACATTCATGATAAATTTTTAATTTTATATTTTATTAAAAAAAATAAGATAAATTTTAAGAGAAAAATAAATATTAAACAGAAAATAGCATTTATGATCGTTTAAGTTTAATGAAAACTTGGATTTTAGGCGTTAAAAAAATCTAATTAATAAGCATTTGATTTTCCTCTTTGTAGGAATAGTGCCTCACGTCGACTTTTTGGCGTTGAATCCCGAGGAAAGAAGAAAATGGTTTCCCCTTAGAATATCTCTTTTATTAATTTTTTGAAATAATATCTCTTTTATTAATTGTAATTGAAAACTATTACTTTAAACTTTTGTTAGTAATGTTCACACCTATATGTACTTTAATTTTTCGTAAAACTTGGCAAAAAAAAAAAAAAAAAAACATATTGTTTCATACTCACCTCAATATGAGACCGGAAAAGCTCAATTTCAAATGGTTTTCACCTACCTTCTTAAGAACTTTTTCTTTTTTTTTTTTTTTTTTGGTACCTTCCTAAGCACTAACTTTGACTTTATACTGCTTGTTTCTTTTGCTAAAAGTATTTATTTAGTTATTTTATTTTATTGAAATGGTAATGTGAAAATGGCCTTCCTTCACCTACTACAGCAAGCAACTCAATTCTAGTGAAGCCGACCTACTGTTCTTTGAATTTGCTCAATATTTGAGGTATTCATCAAGGGGGCATAAATAAGTTTTTTTTTTTTTTTTTTTTTTTTTTTCCTTTTTTTAAAGGAGAGAACAATTGATGATTGATTAAACATATTTGAGATATTGCATTATCTATAATATGAAGTTGCTTTATTATATGAAATTGGATATGAGAACGTGAAGAGGTATTGTGACTGATCACTAATTTAAAACTTGCTATTATGATTATATTGGTACTTGTTCATTATTTTTTTTTTTTTCCTCCTAAATGTAAAAGCATATTTAAGTACAGATGAATTCAATTTGTGAATTTTTTTTGCTCAAATTCATACATATTGGATTTATGTTCATTTCTTTGCCCTTCTAATAATATGTGATTTTTCCTAAAAATATAGAGACAAATAAAAGATTAATTATTACTCAGTTAAGAAATTTCTTCTATCTTAGACAATAGTATTGTTGTGGGGTATATTTTCTTTTCCTCTTTGTACTGAAGAAACAAAAGAAAAAAATGAGTTTACTAGGTAGTTTCACATGAAGAAGCAAACAAGCTTTAATTTTTCTTTTTTTTTTTTTTTTTTTAAAGAAAACAAGGTTGTTGGGAAAATGAAGTTTGGAAATAAAAATTTCCCAAATTGCCTTGTTTGTGTAGTAGTAGTGTTTGGTGAATGATGTTAATAACAAACGTGGTAATTGTACATAAATGACTTCCAACATAAAAGTCCTCCAATTTGACTTGCGCTCATCTATCCCTCTCAATTAGCTACATTGAAAAGACAAGTTTTCTTGGTTTATTGAGAATAAGGTTGGAAAGTTCTTCAACTTGCAATTGAATTTTCTTTTAAGACTCTAAAGAAGCTCCCCCCAAAAAGAGAAAATATATTAGTAATTACAAACTTCGTCAACTTTCTTTATTTATCATGATGACTACTTACTCCTAGAGTTATTATCTAAGTAGGTAAACATAGTGATTTTCAATTTATTTTAGTATGGGTAGAATGTCATTCAAATTAAAAATTTATAATTATTATATAATTCTTTTTTTATTAATTAAGTTAATTGAATAAATCTTTACTATTTTAAAATATTTGTCATCTTAATAAATCAAGACATTACTAAATTAAAAATTTTTACATATACTTTTATTTAGTATTGATGAGATCCGGATCACTAATGAATAGATAATGACTTGCAAAATATACAAATGGTAAAAGAGCGGTTATGGTCCATGTTTTATTTAAGATGCTTAAATCAGTGTTAATCTTGGTAGAATATCAATATATAAAAATATTGGATGAATATATCAATTTAAATAGTGACTTACTTAGACGAGAGAATATCCATAAAATTTTAGTTTTATCGATATTAAATTTCTATAAAATGACCGATTGTACCATTTAAACCACTCTAAATTCCATGAGGCCCCATTTGGTGAATGGGCTTACCATATCAATAGATTGCCTTTTGAATTAAGGCATATTTTCAAGTAAGTAATGCAGTCAATGTATCCATTTTTTTTAAAGTATCAATTTATCCATTTAACATAATTAATTATTTTTTTTAATAATTGTGCATTATTATAGGGTAGCAAATAAATTGAAATCCTATAAAACAAATAAATTGAAACGAGGTAGTATTCTTTTGCTACAAAAGAATATGATGCTTAGTAAATTATGTTTTTTTAATAAAAGTTGGCATTATCATTAAAAAAAAAACTAAATATCTCTCAAAATTTGCAATATTTATCAAAATTCAATTAGCCCAATACCTACAAAGCCAATCAAAACTAAATGGTTGGGTTCATTGAAAGTTGCCCACTTATCTTCTTTTTTTTCGTAAGTTAGGCAAAAATAGTTACTCTTGTATCCATTTCACATCTCCATGGCATTGGCATGGATGTCAAAACAACTAATAACTAATTATATACTAAGAATTCTTAATATTTGGGCTGTTAAACCATCTTATTGGACTTACTTATTCTTTTTTTGTTGGGCTGATTCTAATGAGCCTATTATATATATACATTTTGTGGTGGTCCATTGGGGGTTCAGAAATAAAAAAAAAAAAAAAAAAAGGAAAATCTTTGGAGAAGAAGAGACACAATGGGCTCTTCTAAACTACGCTACCTGGAAGAAAAACCATCTTGGGCTTCAGTTTTTAAGTGTAACGAATTTAGACTTGGTCCCTTTAAATTTTTTAGGAGGTTAAGAAATTAATACGACCCACTCAATCTTACTTCTTAACGTACTTTCCTCAACGCCTAAGACGACCCGCTCAATGGAGAAAGTAGATGTGTTCGAACCAATTAACTATTCATTTTTTATAAAAGTAAAAATTTTTTAAAAACTCATTATTATTATTTTGGTACGTGGAAAGGAAATATAATTCAAATCTAAATTTATAACGGATAAAAAATATTTTTATTACTGAATTATTATCTCACTGCAAATTCATGATTCTTAAAAAATAAAAAAAGAGGCCATTTGAAAAAATATATCGGCGAACCAACTCCAACTTGTCTTAGTACCGGCAATGTTATATTATTGGTGAATTTTATATGAGTAACCATTTCAAGTTTTTCTTCTCGACACAGTTCAAAAATTGCAATAAAAATAATGTGAAAAGATTATTATATGTTTATATATTTTATTAGTATTATAATATGTTTTGGCTACCTAAATTGAAAATTTAGATTTCTTTAAATAGGAATCGATAAACTGAACTCGGAAAGCTATATATACAGTGCGAAAAAATTCATTTTTGAACCTAAAATTTCTGCAACTTCACAAAATCTTTTAAATGCTCTCTAAAACTACAAATTTCAACTACAGATTTTAAAAGATTCGACTGTTGTAATCTGAAAAAAAGATTAGTACTTCGATTCTTACTTATTTACATACATTTTTAGCGGTTGAAAATTTGAAAATAACTGTTGGATTGAAAAAAAAAATTCTGGCAGAAGTACGCCGGGTCGCCTGGATCGGCAACCGGATCCATTGCGGGTCTCCTGGTCCAGTGACCGGGCTTGTAGGTTAATCGTTGGGTCCAGCTTCTAGGCTGGTAACCGACGGTCCGGTCCAGTGATCCTGTTCTTTTGTGATCGTTGATATGTGCTCGGACCGATTCGGTTAATTTTTTTTTTTTAAAGATTAGTTTATTTTTTAAAAGTTATGATTTTGTTTATGTCTATTTGTTTAATTAGAGTTTATATTATGTTATTTAATTTGTTTAATATTTTTTATTTTTTTAACATTTGTTTATGATTATGTTGTTATAATTAATGATGATGTTAATTTTTTTAAAATTATGATTGCGTTTATGTTTATTTGTTTAATTTGGAGTTTATATTATGTTCTTTAATTTGTTTTTTTTTTTCTTTCTTTTTTACATTTGTTTATGATTATGTTATTATAAGTAATGATTATGTTATTTTTTTAAACTTATGATTACGTTTACGTTTATTTGTTTAATTTAGAGTTTAGATTATGTTATTTAATTTGTTTAATTTTTTTAGGATTTGTTTATGATTATGTTATTATAATGAATGGTTATGTTATTTTTTTAAAATTATTATTACTTTTATATTTATTTGTTTAATTTAGAGGTTATATTATATTCTTTAATTTGTTTATGTTTATTAGACTGCCTGTGGATTTGACTGATTGTATAATTTTGTTTATTTAGAATTTAGGGTTTATATGAATAATACGACTTTATAAACAAATGTCATAAACAAATTGCATAAATTAGAGTTTACGGTTTAGGGTTTTTCAGGTTATATATTGAAAGATTTTATGTGTTTAGGGTTTATACAATCTAATAAAAAAGTATGGAGTGTTGAAATGAGATAATAAATATAACTACAATCAATTTAGCTTAATGCACGACTTTAACTTAATATTATAAAGATGAAGAAAAATGTATTACTTGTATCGTACAAAAAAGATTTAAATAATATAAGAGATGAATTAGACAAATATGATGTAATGTTATTGAAGAAAATGTTTGATAAATTGTTTAGATGGTTTGGCCCAGAGCACGTATGGGTGATGATGATTTAGATCCTGTGATAGACAGGACCGGTCGGATTGAAGGTCGTGCAGTGATTGCGTCATCCTGTGGTGTGAGGGGACGCCCCTCTACCTCAGAACTATACCGTCCACTCCTGCACCTCTTGGACCGGGATATATTATGACCCTAGTGCACCGGGATCTTCTACCTAGCCACCTCCTATACAGCTTAGGATCCGTCCTCCTACCACATCACACCATCCGTACAGCCTTATACCCTATGACCATTATGGATATTCTCAGCCTCCACTTACATTATATGATGCATATGCACACGCTCCCTCTCTGCCTCTCCGTATGCCTGGCCATGATCGGCTGTAGCTTTTTTCTAAAACTCAGATTCCATTAAATAAGGTCAGTGGTCCAGGGTTGCAGTTAGGTGCCCAGTTTTTCGAGCAGCTTGTGGCATCTATCCCGGTGGACTCATCTTACAGTGGTGCTAACTATGGAGCCACTGATTGTGGCAATCCCTCATCTGATACTGGGTTGGGTAGGGATTCTGGTACATCAGGGAATGGTGAAAGGACCCGGTCTGAGGAGGCCGTCAGGGTTGGTTCCCTTTGCATTCATGGCACTGAAGATGATGAGGATGAGCCTGAGAATGATGGTGGACATGATGATGATGATGATGATGGCGATAGTGATGGCGATGATGACGAGCTTGTTCTTGTGGCTCATGCCTCATCGTCCGGTCATAGGCTTGCTTTGGGTAATAGGAAAGGGTTGACTGACAGTTTTATGTCAGTGATGACTATGATTGCTGGGTCGTGACAAAAAAGACCCGAGAAGTCGTGTCCTCCTACAAACCCTACGTAGAGGAAGAAAGCAAAGAATGACGATTGGGAGCAGACAGGTCCAGCTAATGGAGCTCCATAGGATCCAATCCTTGTCCCTTCGTATAGTGGTCATATCGCTAGTAGTATATGGCATGGATAGGTAATTTGAATATTTAGTTATTTTTTTATTATAGATTTGAATATTTTGTTTATTTTTTATTTCTGGTGTTTACAATATTTTTTTATTTGTTTAAAATGCAGGATATAGGCATTTTGAAGTCGAGGTCCCGCTACGTGTCCCTGACCGGTTAGACTCCTAGTGATCTTGCAGTTGTACAGTTGCTAGTGGAGACAGGACTATCACATTTGAGGTCCTGCATGTTCCAGTATCCGAACTCCTCCTTGCTATCTGCTTTTGTGAGAGGTGGCAACCAGACACCAATAGTTTGCACATGCCCTGAGGGGAGATGACAGTTACATTGCATGATGTTGAGTTGATTCTGGGCGTATCTTCTTACGGTAACATTGTCGACCATTATTATTCTCGGGAGCAGTTGGTTGTAGTTATCCAGAGCGACCTCGATATCTCCGACTCCAGTATCGGCATAAATGGTCAGGACTTGGCGTTAGTTGCAGAATCACCTAGTAGTGGACTGTCTGTGGAGCATAAGGCCGCCTGTTATGTCCTGTATTTACTTGGCAGTTCGCTCTTCACCGACAAGAGTGGAAATATTGTCCCTGGGAAGCTGTGGCCACTCGTGAAGAATATTCGTTCAGTTGGTGGATTTGCATAGGGTGTTGCTACACTTGCCTACTTGTACCGGAGTTTAGGGCAGGCCTCTCGTATTGATGCGCAGGAGTTGTCTGGTTGCTGGTCACTTTTTGAGGTAATATCACTATAATATTCATCCTATTTAATTATTGTTTACAGTTATCAACGTTTATTTTTGTCCAATGATAGGGTTGGTGGGTTTTTTAAATTTTATTTTTTAAGACTTGGATATACCTGTATTCCCTATGTTTGCACTAGCGGTGAGACCGGGAGCGAAGTTGTGCAAACTGTACATCCAGAGGTTTGCGATGTTGGGACACAAAACGGAGCACAAATTAATCGACTAACGCATTCGTTTAGACATGAGGACTATTGACGAGGTCAGGTGGACTTCATACAGATCCGATGAGATTACTGATATATGGGTTTGTACATGTAGGGCTGTAAACGGTCCAAACCCTCAGGGTACCCCCAGACCCAGACTCGTACCCTTCTAGTTAAACTTGGACCTAGACCCAGACCCATACCCTCCAGGGTATAAAATTTTGGACCCAAACCCGACCCTCCAGGGTCCAGGGTAGGGTATGGGTATACCCATACCCGTATGATATATTTTTTTTTCCTGTTGAACAAAAATATATAAAATAATGTATAATCCTAAATTAAAATTTTTAACATGATTAACATAATCTCCTCAACATTTCTTTCAACAAATACAATCATTTAACATATACATAAATGAATAGAGATATAGACCCCTTTAACTATATTAATTTCAGTCTGTAATCCAAATTCCTGGACAACCTCTGAGATATAGACCCCTTTAACTATATTAATTTCAGTCTGTAATCCAAATTCCTGGACAACCTCTGAGCAAAGAGTATATGTAATAATACGGTGTCGCCTAATAGATAAGTCAAATAGTAGCATATAAGATAGAGAACAAAAAAGAAAAATAAAGAAAAAGATTATCTTTTTTGTCATGATCCATATTTTCAGCAGTTCTATGAAATAAAAAATAAGGCAAAGATATTACTATCATAAATTGCCTTTACACGGGATGAAAGAATATATTTTTATATTTAGTAAAAATAAATTATTTATGAAATAACATTTGAAATAAAGTTGAAAATAAATAAATAATTTGAAAGAGGTTAGTTGAGCCAAATCCATCAAATAAAGAGATTCTATTTAAGACTGAAAAGGAGAAAAAAAAAAGAGAAAATGACTGAAAATGAGAAAAAAAGAAGATAAAAGGACTGAAAAG
The DNA here is from genome assembly GCA_028651295.1 of Catharanthus roseus. Lineage (NCBI taxonomy): Eukaryota > Viridiplantae > Streptophyta > Magnoliopsida > Gentianales > Apocynaceae > Catharanthus > Catharanthus roseus. Next base: position 6,075,203 of record JAPQWS010000007.1, read on the forward strand.
AAAAAGAAGAGAAAAGGAGAAAAAAAAAAAGGGTTGGCAGTAGCAAGACTCAAACCTATGCTGCCAAGCCTATATAATTGTAACTTCCCCTCCCCAACCACTCAGCCAGACCTCTCTATATATCTTTAATATCTTCCATCTAATATAATATATAATATATAATATTATTTTATTAATATAGGTCTACGGGTATACGGGTCTGGGCATCACCATACCCTGTCCAGACCCATATAGCCGTATAATTATGGGCACGGGTACGGGTATGGGTCCGCAGGTATAAGATTTAAACCTTACCCGCTAAAAACGGGTACAGACCGGCACGGGTACGGGTAAGACCCGCCCCGTTTACAGCCCTATGTACATGGCATGGGATGATTGCATACTTTGGTTGTGTTGACCCCTATATACCCGATAAGGTTGTCAGACAATTTGGGTGGGTTCAATACATTCTAGCTCATCATATTCGTCCTCTGGAGCACCGCAGCCCAGCAAATAATAAGGTATACATGGTCAAGAATATGTTTATAGAGGCATTGTGGCTGGAGGCACCGTCTCATCTGCTTACATCTATATAGACCAGTGTCCCTGCTCTACCACGATCTCGGTGCACAAACGATTTTATGCCTTAGTTTTTTCCCCGAACTCATCCAAAGATTCAGAATCAGGAAAGGCTCCCCCACAGCCTACAATTGTCGGCTAAAACTCCCATTACACCACAGGTTCTGGTGGATATGATATCTCGTAAGGTAGACCTTGACGATATTGATGATGCTACAAAGATTGGTAGGATTTCCGACATGATCAAGAAGTATAATCAGCCTCGACGTTAGTTTATTGTTTTAGGGTACTGATTTAGGGTTTAGACGTATTTTGTAGTGTGTGACTTATTTTGTAGTGTATGACTTATTTTGTAGTGTACTTATCGCGTTTTGTAGTGTTATTGGTACTTGGTTGATGGAATTTTTTTTATGCATTTAGTATTTTTGCAATTGTAATAGAAAAAAATATACAGCACCCTTAACTCAGAACACATTAAATATAAAGATAATGAACCATAAAATGTTCGTACACATAATTTTTTTAATCAAAAAATAAATTCCTATTTAATTTATATTTCTAGCCCTCCTCGCGTTCCAATCTTCAATCCTCTCATAATACGAATCTGCTGAATTGCTAACTCGTTCGCTATGATGATAAATCCATTGACCGTGTAAAGAAGGTATCAGACACTCATCATGCATTTGTAGCTATGTTAAACAAGGAGAAAAAGGTAAACGTCAGTAAAACCGTAAACCCAAACAAAATATAATACAGAACAACATAAAACCCTATTGATATTAGACACTTACTTGAATAAAGTATTGTTGTTTTGTCAAGAGACCAATAACCAATGTACCTCCTGGACAATCCGAATATGAATACAAAGGTAACATAGTCATAGAACCAAGTTGTGCAATTAGTACCACACATAAATTGAATGCATTTGCTATGACGTAAAGCGAATAAGATGTTTCCAACCCATGCTCTAACGGCGCAGGTCCATCCTGCCATTGTGTCCTATGAACGAACTCATGAACATGTTCCGCTGAACCCAATAATGAAAGATACATGTTCGTCGCATGCTCCAATTCATAAAGCATTCGTCTACGAACCTCTGGCCATTGATGTTCATCACCGAACACAAAATCTTCCACAACCCGATAACCACAATTTCCATCACCAACTACGTTCTTCCAATTGCTGATGAAAGGAAAAATGAAAGCAGGGAAAGGGTTTGTATAAGAGAATGTAGAACACGGGGATGGATCTACAACAGAAGATAAATTACCATCCACGGGCGCGCCCTCTGCCCCCCTTCCTCTAGGAGCTCGTGGCGGTCTCCCTCTCCCACGGGATCCTGAAACCAAACTCCAACTAGATCCAGATCCATAGCCAAACCAGAACCAGATCTGCTTGACTTTTGTATCTTTCGATGAGCAATTGACACGTACTCCCAATGTGACTTGTCTCTTTTTGTTGAGTTCGTCTTCTTTCGCCCTTTAGTGACTGCTACCTCGGGAGGTGATGTCAATGTCACACCTGGATCTTCAGGCAAAATCGAATTCAATACTGAAAAACCTTAGAGGGGGGTGAATAAGGTTTTTGACTAATTTTTGAAAAGCTTTTGTAAATTAAAAGATAAACCTCCAATTTTGTTTGAGAAATAATTCTAAAACTCTTTTTAATAAAATTCCAAACCAAACAAAATCTTGTGGTTAAGACAATTAAGTAAGAAGCTTAGAAAGAAAAGCACAAATATTTATAGTGGTTCACTCTCTCAAAGAGTTACATCCACTACCTTGAGCCAACACCTAAGGATTTTCCAAATCCACTATAAACACAATACACACCAAATACAAATTTGAGGATCACCCTATAAGGGTTTTGCACACAACCTCAATTCACAATACAATATAAATCAAAGGATTACCCAAGGGGGTTTTTAACACAAACCTTTGATATCAATAAGAGAAAGAGATCAGTTTAAGAACAATATTACCAATTTGAGCTTGAGAAATAGAAGATACAACTCAATGGAATATTTCTACAAGCTCCTCTTTACTTCTTCTTTGATGAAGATCAACAATGAAGCTCAAGAAGATGTTTGTTTGAGATTGAAAGTGTTTAAAATAAATGTGCTTTAAAGCTCTTTAAAAGTCTTAAATGATCTCAATAAATATTTAACCAAACTTCTTACTTTGGCTAATAAAAAAATCTATATATACTTTCTCAAAAAAATGACAACTGGTTCTGAAACAGAAAGATTCGGACTTGTCTTGCAAAAAATCGGACGGCCGATTTTTTCTATACTTAGGAAAAATGGGACGACCGGTTCTAAAACCGGATAGCCGATTTTGAGAATTTTTAGAGCCAGTTTTTTTAAGAGAAGAGCTTTCCAAAGACATGTATTCTTGATAGTTTTTTTAGAGATAGAAAACCTTTCAAAAGCATAAAAAAAATGCTATCAAGAATACTTAGATTTTAAGAAAAGTTTATATTGAGAAAATCGTCAATGGAGCTTCACATATGATCATTAATCAAAGATGAAAGTTAAGGAGTTTTACAAAGGGTTACCTTAGCACACCCCTAACTTAGACATAAGTCTTCAATGTCTTCAATAACTTGATCTTGGAATGTCTTGGTCTTTTCTCCGTCATTTTACCTTCATCACCAAGATCTTTTGCTTTTTGAGAATGTAGACTTGAGACTTCAAAAGTCCTTCTTTTGTTCTATGAAATGTTAGCTAAATACTCACACAAACATATGTTAATCATAATCAAAATCATAAGTAATAATGCCCTTAGGGCTAACAATCTCTCCCTTTTTGATTATGACAATCACATATGCAAGAAGAACAAAAGAGCAAGAGTAAAAGTATGGTAATGCTTCAAAAAGATCAATAATGAGAACAAGGCACAACAATCACCATAGGAGAGAGATATCTCCCACTAAAGACATGCTTTATATCAAATATGGCTAAGCCAAATAGCCCAAAGGGTGCAAGAATCATTATATAGTACTCCACAAAGTATAAGAAATACTAAGACACCAACAAGGCATACACATGAAAAGCATCATTAACTTAAACATCAACATATCTTATCATATAACAGTTTCTCCCCCTTACATCTTGCAGTATCTTCTCCCCCCTTTTGTCATAAATCAAAAAGGACCTTAGGAGAGAAATATCAAGGGATCATAGAAGAGGTAGCAATTGGATTTTCAACATTAGGTTATCATCATAAAGTCCATAACAAAAGAGTCAAAGCAACAAAAAGTAGCAACAAATGGATCACTTAGCACATCAAAAATAAATAAAGATGACATATATTAAGACAAAAAAAAAAAAAAAAGCATAACGTTAAGAGAAAAACACAATGAGTTTGAAAAGAGTCATAGAAAAAACAAGGGAAATGGAGAAGTTTGTAAAAAACAAAAGATCTCAATCATCTCTATCTGCTCCTCCTTGCTCGAGTCTCATAACTCGTTCTTGTGTGTCGGTCATTTTGTGATCCAATGCATCAAGCCTTTCTTGAATGTTTGAGACTTTCCCATCCAAAACCTCAAAATGACCGTCGAATGCATCAAACCGAGTGTTTATTGAAGTTTGTAGAGAGGCTATCATGTCCATTAGTTGACTCATACTCTCCGAAGATGAGCCTTCCTCTATCCTTTCTTGTCTCTTCTTTTGTCTTAGTTCTCTTATATGGATTTCAGCCTCTGTTTCCACTTCACTTTCTTCTTCTTCCATATTCATACCTTCTTGGTCTTCATCATCATCTTCCTCATCATCGTCATCACCTTCTTGTCCACCTCGTATGAATGCCCCTTCTTCATTTTTCTCAAACCCCATTATTTTGAAGGTTTGTTGATTGTAGATCTTGCCATGACCAATGTGACCACTAATGCCAACCAAATTAATCACAAAGTATTGAAAGATTTTTGTGATGAAACATCCATAAGGCAAGCATTTGGTTGAGGAGGATTGTGTGACTAGCATATGCTCTATAGCTATATACCCAAAATTCATCCTTCTATGTTCGTGTAAGGCTAGCATCACAAATGAGTGCATGTTAGTGATAGATGATTTATGCCGAACATTAGGAATAATGATGTTAGAGATCATGTGATGAAGCGATCTCCCATATGCATCAAGCTTATTAACATTCCTATCATCATGTCTCTTCAAAACTTCCCTCTAGTGAAAATTTCCTCAAAACGCGTATATAAGTTTTGATCAAAACATTTCTTGTTCTTAGTTTAGAATCTTATTCCATCTTGAGGAGTTTCCAAAATGTGATTTAACAATCTATCATCAAATGCAATATCTCTACCTCCAATCCTACTTAATACCCATTAGTGAGGAATATCATCCACTCTTTCAATTCTTCCCTTATGGAGATTAGCATAAAACTCATATATCATCTCAACATAATACAATTCATTCACAATTAACAATGGTATCCAACCAATCAGTTCGAATAGATGAGGGATAGCCTCCATTCCTTGCATATCGTTTAAATCAACTAGGTGACCGGGTGCTATTTTTCTTCGATTCCTTGTCCATGTCTCAAAGTTTGCAGCCTCCTTTACCGAAATGAATCTATCTGGAGCCCTAACTTCTTGAACTCTACCTCCAGAGGGTACCCTTTTTGCTTTTCCGTTCCCTCTACTTGTACCTCCTTCTTCAGGATTTTGGCCATGACCAACATTTGATTCTTAGTTTTTACCATTTTTGAGAGAAACTCGGCTAGGGTTTGAGAGGAGATAGAGAGTTTCAAATGGAGCAGATTTTAACAAAAAAACAGAGTGAAAAACAGTTCCTTTGTCTTGTTGAGAGATGGATTTGAAGAAAAAGAGAAGAAGAGTGAAAATCGGAGCAAGAAATCGGACGGGTTTTGTGAGGAAGGAAGTTCTCAGTCGAGAGAATGAGAGAGAGTTGAGAGAAAAGTGCGAAAATTTAAAGAAAAATATGATTTTAAAAGTGTAGACCCGACGGTTTTATTAAAACTCGGTCGACCGTTTTTCAAAGTCGGTCGTCTGGTATTTTGTAAATTTGAAGAAATCAAACGTCCGAGTTTTATGAAGTCGTCCGGTTTTGTCATCCGAATATCTCTATAATTCTTAGAAGAGAAATCCTTGAGTTCTGGACTTCTAGTTTTTTAAGAATGGTGTCCGATTTTGGGAAAAATCACAGCAAGAACAAAACAAAAAAAAAAAATGTAAAGGGAAAAATAGATAACACAAACAACACACATTACTCATTAAATTTGCCGATACCAAGTAATTTTCTTAAATAGCAAAAGTGATCTTCCGAAAGAGGTTTTGTAAAAATATTGGCAATTTGATCCTCTGTGCAAATATATTCTAAAAATACATCACCTTTAGCAACATGATCTCTAAAAAAAGTGATGTTTGATTTCAATATGTTTGTTTTTGAATGTTGCACAAGGTTTATGGAAATGTTTATGGCACTAGTGTTATCAGACATAATAGGTATACACTTAAAAGAAACATCAAAATCAATCAATGTGCGTTTCATCCAAAGTACCTGTGCACAACAACAACCGGCTGCGATGTATTCTGCTTTGGTGCTTGATAGGGATACGCACGATTGCTTCTTGCTGTACCAAGATACTAAGCATCCTCCCAAGAATTGGCAATTTCCACTTGTACTCTTCTTTTCTACCTTACATTGGGCATAATCCGTATCGGTCTAGGCAATAAGATCAAAACAATATTGTTTAGAGCACCACAAGCCATAATCATATGATGAAATTAAGTATCTCAAAATACGTTTTACAGCTATTAAATGAGATTCTTTGGGGCAACTTGGAATCTAGCACACAAACATACGCCAAACATAATATCCGGCCTACTAGCCGTTAAATAAAGTAAACTACCAATCATACCTCTATATGTCTTTTCATCAACCTTTTTACCGTTTTCATCTTTGTCAAGCTTCAATGATGAGCTCATTGGAGTGCCAATACCTTTTGCATTGCTCATCCCGAATCTCTTGAGAAGTTCCTTGGTGTACTTCTCTTGGTTGATGAAGATTCCTTCTTTCGTTTGCTTGATTTGTAGTCCGAAAAAGTATGTCAATTCTCCCATCATGCTCATTTCAAATTCTTTTTGCATAAGGGAGGCAAATTCTTCACATAAAGAGACATTAGTAGCACCAAAAATAATATCATCAACATATATTTGGACAAGAAGAAGATCATTGTTACAAGAGGTTTTGTAAAAAGAGTAGTGTCTACCACACCCCTTGAAAAGTTATTTGAAAGAAGAAAATCACTTAACTTTTCATACAAATCCCTTGGAGCTTGTTTTAAACCATAGAGTACTTTTGAAAGTTTGTAAACATAATTTGGAAGTTTTTCATGTACAAAACCGGGAGGTTGTTCAACATAAACTTTCTCCTCAATATCACCATTTAGAAAGGCACTCTTAACATCCATTTAAAAAAGCTTGAATCCCTTAAAACAAGCAAAAGCTAAAAGTATCCTAATAGATTCAAGTCTAGCAACTGGAGCAAAGGTTTCATCAAATCTATGCCCTCTTCTTGATTGAATCATTGGGCAACAAGTCTAGCTTTGTTTCTAATGACTTCTCCGGATTCATTTAGTTTATTTCGAAAAACCCATTTTGTGCCAATAGTGGGGTGATCATGGGGTCTTGGGACTAAAGTCCAAACCTTGTTTCTTTCAAATTGTTTTAATTCCTCTTGCATAGCAATAATTCAAAACTCATCACATAAAGCATCATCAATAAATTTTGGCTCAATTTGAGATAATAAAGCAAAGTTATCTATGAAGTACCTTCTTGTTCTTACCTCTTGTGATACATCTCCTATGATTTCATCCTTTGAGTGCCCTTTAGGATATATCATATGTTGAGGAATGTTTTGAGTTTGTTGATCCTCTTCTAGTATTTCCTCAATTTTCTCTTCTTCTTTAGAATGATTTTCCCAAGCTTGAGTGTGAATAGGTTCATGGCTCAAGGAGTTATCTATGTCATTATCATTTCTCTTTTAAAAAAGGTTATTTTCATCAAAGTTCATATGAATGGACTCTTCAACACATAAAGTTCTTTTGTTGAAAATTCTAAAAGCTTTCTTGTTTGAAGAGTATCCAAGAAAAATTCCCTGATCGGATTTTCTATAAAATTTTCCAAGATTATCCTTGGTGTTTAAGATAAAGCACTTACATCCAAAAACTTTGAAGTAGCCAATGGAGGGAGTTTTGTTATAAAGGAGTTCAAAAGGAGTTTTATTTAAAAGAGGTCTCAAGAGAACACGATTCATCACGTAACAAGCGGTGTTCACGGCTTCGGCCCAAAAGTATTTACGAAGGGAGTTTTCACAAAGCATTGATCTTGCCATTTCTTGTAAAGTACGGTTTTTCCTTTCCACAACACCATTTTGTTGTGGGGTTTTAGCGGCCGAAAAATTGTGTGTTATGCCAAAATCATCACAAAGTTTTGTAAAATCTTGGTTGTTAAATTCTCTCCCATTATCACTTCTCATAGAGATCAACTTACAATCAAGGGAGGTTTGAACTCTTTTGAAAAGTTTAACAAACTCATGAAAGGCTTCATCTTTTTGAATTAAAAACAAAGTCCAAGTAAATCTAGAGAAATCATCCACAATAACAAAAGCATAACTCTTACCACCAAGACTAGTGGTTCTCATAGGTCCAAATAAATCCATATGGATGAGTTCTAAAGGTTTTGAAGTTGAAATAGTTTTCTTTGGTTTAAAAGAGGATTTTATTTGTTTTCCAAATTGGCAAGCATCACAAAGTTTGGTTTTCTCTAAATTAAGTTTTGGCAATCTTCTGACAAGTTCTTTAGAACAAAGTTGGTTTAGCAAATCCATACTAAAACGGCCAAGCCTTCTATGGCATAGGAATGCATCGTCATCATGAAAGAGACATTTTAGTTTTTGTGAGATCAGATCTTCAAGATAAAAGACATAGACATTTCCAACCCTTTTTGCAACAAAATTAGTTTTGTTCTCAAACTTGTTTATGATAGAAGAAGAGTCATTTTCAAAAACAACTTTGCATCCATTATCACATAATTGGCTAATACTAAGCAAATTGAACTTCAAACCATCAATTAAAATAACTTCCTTAATTAAAGAAGATGAACCATAACCAATGTTACCTATACTGATGATCTTTCCTTTCTTCTTATCACCAAAGGTAACAAAGCCACATTCGGTTTCTCTTAGCTCATTCATGAGGGATGCATTTCTGGTCATGTGTCTTGAGCATCCACTGTCTAAGTACCACTTGGAGCTTGATTTATATTCCTACATTATGAGAAGAATAGATGATTTTTGGTACCCATATTCTTTTGGGTCCATAAATGTTAATGGTTTTTACTCTCCAAATAGTTTTAATTCCCATTTCAAATTTTCTTTTCACAAAGCATCTAGTGGCCTTATTTCCACTTTACCACAATAAGTACAACAAGGATGGGAAAAAGATGAAAAAGCTTTGACAAAATATGTTTGCTTTGAAGGAGCATTAGAGTGGTTGTATCCAATGCCATTTTTATCATAGAGAGATCTTTGTGAACTGAGAAGTTTTTCAAAATTTTCTCTTCCTTGAGTAAATTTTTCAATGCACAACGTGAGATCATTCACCTTTTTCTTTGAAACTTCATAATCAACGAAGCATTTTTCAAGAGAGAAAACCTTTTCACAAAGCTTCTTGTTTTCTAAAAGAAGTTTTTGAAAATTATTGTTTGAACAATCTTTTTCATTTTTCAAGTTTTCTAAAGACTCAAGAAGAGATTTATTTTCAAAAATAAGTTTTGAATTTTCATCAAGCAAGGCTTGAGTTTTGTTTTTCAAATCTTTGTTTCTTTTAGAAACCTTTTTGTACTCACCATACATTTCAATAAGCATAGTCCTAGGATCATCATCACAAATATCATCAATTGAACTAAAAGAGTTAGAGAGTGAACATTGTACCTCATCCTCCATTGCCATAAAGCACATGTTTGCTTTCTCATCACCTTCATTTTCACTTGTATCTTCATCCCATGCACAATAAGTCCCTTGCCTTTCTTCTTTTTCTTTAGAGCTTCAAGCTTGGCTTCCAATGCTCCTTTTTCTTTTTCAATAGCCTTTGGACAATCGGCTACAAGGTGCTCCATGCTATTGCATTCAAAGCATCTTGCTTTGAATAATGAAGAGTTTTGTCCTCCTTTCTTAAATGGAGGTTTCTTTCCCCTTTTGTTAGAATCTTTCTTGTAGAATCTTTTGAATTTTCTCATAACCAAGGCTATATCTTCATCGTCATCATGATCATCTCATCATTAGAAGAACTAGCTTGTTCTTCTTCATTCATTTTGAGAGCTATGCTTCTTTTTCCCTTTTCTTCTTTTTCCATTTCATTTAGCCTTTTTACTTTTAACTCCTAGGTGAGAAGAGAGCCTATGAGTTCTTCAATTGGGAGAGTTCTCAAATCTTTTGTTTCTTCTATGGCAAGACATTTTGGTTGCCATGCCTTAGGGAGTGCATCTAGACTTTTTCTATTTGATTCTCCTCTTGAGTATTCCTTTCCATAAGCCTTGAGTCCATTTGTGATGTTTGTAAATATAGTGAACATTTCACTAATACTCTCATTTTCCTTCATCACAAAGAGTTCATAATCTCTTACTAACAAGGCCAACTTTGATTCTTTGACTTGGTTGGTTCCTTCATGAGTGACTTCCAATAGCTTCCACATGTCAAGGGCCGAGTCACATCTACTTACTCGATTGTATTCATTAACATCCAATGCACAACTTAGGATGTTCCTGGCTTGGTAGTTCAAGGTCATCCTTCTTGAATCGTATTCATCAAATTCTTCTATTTTCGTGATTCTTCCATCCTTTTGAGGGATAAAAGGACCTTTCTCTACAATACTCCAAAGATCAAAGTTAATAAAACAAATATATATTTTGATTCTAGATTTCCAAAAAGTATAGTTTGTTCCATTGAAAAGAGGAGGTCTATTTGTAGAAGTGCCTTCTACATATGGTAAACTAGAAATATTAGCCATAGTAAGATAAAGATCTTTTGCTTCAAGGGTGTTAGTCCTTTTTTAGAGAAGCTCTGCTCTGATACCAATTGAAAAACCTTAGAGGGAAGATGAATAAGGTTTTTGGCTAATTTTTGAAAAGCTTTTGTAAATTAAAAGATAAACCTCCAATTTTGTTTGAGAAATAATTCTAAAACTCTTTTTAATAAAATTCCAAACGAAACAAAATCTTGTGGTTAAGACAATTAAGTAAGAAGCTTAGAAAGAAAAGCACAAAGATTTATAGTGGTTCACTCTCTCAAAGAGTTACATTCACTACCTTAAGCCAACACCTAAGAATTTTCCAAATCCACTATTAACACAATATACACCAAATACAAATTTGAGGATCACCCTATAAGAGTTTTGCACACAACCTTAATTCACAACACAATATAAATCAAAGGATTACCCAAGGGGTTTTTCAACACAAACCTTTGATATCAATAAGAGAAAGAGATCAGTTTAAGAACAATGTTACCAATTTGAGCTTGAGAAATAGAAGATACAACTCAATGGAATGTTTCTACAAGCTCCTCTTTACTTCTTCTTTGATGAAGATCAATAATGAAGCTCAAGGAGATGTTTGTTTGAGATTGAAAGTGTTTGAAATAAATGTGCTTTAAAGCTCTTTAAAAGTCTTAAATGATCTCAATAAATATTTCACCAAACTTCTTACTTTTTGGCTGATAAAAAATTCTATATATGCTTTCTCAAAAATATGACTGTTGCACTTTGTGTAATGGTAATAATTTTTTACAGTAAACAGAAAAATCGGATGACCGGTTCTTAAAATCGGAAGACCGGTTCTTAAAATCGGCGACCGGTTCTGAAACAGAAAGATTCGGACTTGTCCTGCAAAAAATCAGACGGCCGATTTTTTCTACACTTAGAAAAAATTGGACGACTGGTTGTAAAACCGGATGGCCGATTTTGAGAATTTTTACAGCCAGTTTTTTTAAGAGAAGAGCTTTCCAAAGACATGTATTCTTGATACTCTTTTTAGAGATAGAAAACTTTTCAAAAGCATAAAAGATTCTATCAAAAATACTTAGATTTTAAGAAAAGTTTATATTGAGAAAATTGTCAATGGAGCTTCACATATGATCATTAATCAAAGATGAAATTTAGGGAGTTTTACAAAGAGTTACCTTAGCACACCTCTAACTTAGACATAAGTCTTCAATGACTTGATCTTGGAATGGCTTCGTCTTTTCTCCTTCATTTTGCCTTCATCACCAAGATCTTTTGCTTTTTGAGAATGTAGACTTGAGAATTCAAAAGTGCTTCTTTTGTTCTATGAAAGGTTAGCTAAATACTCACACAAACATATGTTAATCATAATCAAAATCATAAGTAATAATGCCCTTAGGGCTAACAAATACCCCTTTCGCAAGACGATGCATCTCTCTAACTTTGGATATGGGTTCTGCACTTATCTGATGTAAGAGGTCGGTGAAAGAACGCATCTCAGAATCTATGTCCTGCTGCCAGGCTGAAGGATGAAAACTGCCAATTTCTAGTGTCTTCCAAAAGGCCTCAATATTAACCAACTGGATAGGGAGTGTGTGATCGTACCGTGTAATCAGCTCACAAGAACAAGGGAGGCCGTGTGATGTTCCTCATATAGTGCCCAAACTTATTTTTGGGATCATCAAATATCTCGGTAGCTCTCAATATCTCATTCCGTATCCTTTTCAAGGCCAAGTGACTAATTTTATTACTTACCATTCTTAGTATTTGATTACTCTTTGCACTAAACTTTCTTTAGTCCTGGAAAACTCTAATGAAGCCTTAATGTCGGCTATTTGACCTTCAATAAGCGAGTCAATATAAAGGAACACTGTGTCCAAATCACCATGGCATGTTAAAGCCATAGTTTCAGCACTGAGTGTTCACTCTCAGCTCGGTTGGTGGTCTCTACCACAAAATGCACTACGCTCTTAGTCCAATATCTCACGAATTTATGAGCAAAGTGAATCAACCAAGTGTTGAACAAATAGTGTAGAAAGTCCGGCCTACTCTTCCACTTTGTCTTCAGAGCATCCAATTTCCTTAAGTATTCCTGCTCATCAATTTCATTCAACAATTTCTTCCATGACCCATTTACAAACCATAATGCAACCTCTTCATCTTTTGTCAACTCAGTTAATTTGGTGAACACGTTCTGATTGATATGCCTTCTACATAGCATATGATACGTTGTACTGAACACATCGCCGATCACGGGCATTAAATCGCTTTCCTTGTCTAAAATAATTACCTTCGGGTCATGAACACAAACATCTTCTTGATTCTCTGTTGACATAGCATTTGAAAAATATAGATGCTTAATCTGTTGAAGAACTCATCTATAAGTTGTAGCCTGCTCATTTCACATAAAAGCATTAGCCACAGTAAAATTCTTATCAGTCGGGTTCATCCCTACGACTTCCAACAGTGGCATATTGTACCCTTTTTAAAAAACACATAAAGCAGATAACTTGTTTAGAAACTAAACATAAAACCTCGTAAACTTAAACCAAAACCGATTAAATATGACATATTTCATTCAAGTATTCATCAAATATTAACTTAAATATGCAGGATTAATCCTAAACTATATTTATAATATAACTTTAAACAATTAATTTGCAAATAACACCTAAATGTACAATTAATATAAAAAATTTTAATATAACTTACTTGTTTATTTTATATATCGTATCCATTATAAGTATATATGGCCACGTTCTCATCATTTCAATTGATGTCGAGTGTGCAACGACAATGTCATTGAGTACGTTGCTGTCCTCACAGTTCTATAAAAGATCGCGTAATCCCGTTTAGCACTTAGGCAGAGAACTTCTTCAATTGTGTTTTGCCCCTGCATCCTATTCTTCTTAATCTTCGCAACGACGTTATATATTTTTTGGGCACTACAAAAAATCATGTAAATCATAATATAGAACCTCAATTTAAACCCTAAACATAAACCAGGATGCATTACAGTTAATGGAATATACCTGACAGCACAACCCACGTTTTGTTTCCGAAAAAATCGTAAGATATTACAAGGTGGCACATGACTCTTCCTGAATTGCTCAGTCTGTATCAGTTGCTCCCCCGTCAGTTTTGCTGCCTGAGCGTGAACGTGAGTATATACACCTATTGCATAGTTGTGCCTCCCATCGTGTACGAATACTTGCCAATTCTCATACATCACCATTTGCTCACCTTTTAATTTGAAGAGACAGCCACACTTTTTAGTCCATAAGGACCCCGCCTTTTTCTTGAACTTCTTCTTCTTCATCATCAACTACGAGCTTCGTTCTCGGTTTATTTGCACCTCCACGCTCGCAACGCAATGTAACATACGGTCGGCGGTCGGATGTTCTTGAACTTAAATACCGAGTGACAATCAAATACGTGTTCACTTTCATAGATTTTTCTTTTGTCCAGCTCACCAACTCTACTTTCGAATTAAAGATTTGATCAGTTGCAAATAAATGTCCGTGATCTACGTATTCTTCTAGTTCAAAAAGTTATTCAAATGTATTTGGATCCACGTCATTCTGTTACGATATAGTATGCAATAATTAAAATATGATCATATTTCATATTAAAAACAAAATTATAAAAACAGTGTAATAAAGAAAAATTTAATATACTAACATATAAAAAAATACAAAAATAAAATCATATACTAACATTTAAATAAAAACCTAAATTTCATATACCAAAAAAAAAAAAAATCAGGGGCTCGGGTCGCCCAGGCCAACGAGCCGGACCTAAGTAGGTCGCTCATCTAGGCTACCGTCACGGAAAACGAACCGCCTGAGTGGGCGAACTGCTCAGCTCCGGTTCATCGGTTCGGGTGATCCAAACTCCTGTTCCGGAAAAAATTTTTTTGAGCTTTCCTTACCTCAAAATCCATATTTTCTTCCACAAAATCTTTCATAATGATGCATATCTACCTCCAATACAAGTTCAATGTTAAAGATTATAGTTTTAGAGGAGAGAGAGAGAGAGATGTAAGAGAGAAATTTTGTAGAGGGAAAAAGAGTAGGAAAGAGGATGGAAAATAATAAATTTTTTCGCGCTATACATATAGATTCCCGAGTTCAGTTTATTGACTCCTTTTAATTACATACTTTTTCTTTATTATTATATTTAATGTAAGTTATTGGGTTGTTAAGGTTTTTCAACTTTTATCCAGCGTGGCAAAAAATTTGAAGATAATTTTGGTTATAATAGGTGGGATCATATTCATATTTAATAGATAATTTCATATTCTGTAAAAAGAAAAAATCAAATTGAATGTAAATTACCATACAAATATCCCATGGGTATCAAGTAACAACCTTATCCTAGAAAGAAGAAAAATCCTACATTAGTTAAAGATTAAACTCTTAATTTCTTATTAGGAAGTCTCCATTTTTCTTACTCAAACAAGACTTTGCGGACAACTCTTCCTTCCCCCTTCCACCCTCAAAAGGGAAAAGGAAATTAAACTTAAATGTAAATGGTGAAAGTGAAATTGTTGACGAGTTGTATCAGAAATAATTTTTGTAAATTGAATCAAATTATCATTTAGTTTTTCTTGATACTAAGTATCCTTTATCAAGAAATAACTTTTGCATTTGAATCAAATTCTCATTCCTCTATGGAAAGAAGAGAATTTTCTTTGTTGTTTTTTTTTTCTCTTGATATACAAAGGGTACAAAAATATGAATAGAAATACAATCTATCACCTAATAATACTTATATGGTTACTAATTAGAAGGGATAGTGAGTGCACATGATTGTAACTAATGTATTTTAAATTCTAGTATTTTTTTTTTCTTTTTAATGCTGCAAAAAGTAGTCGGAGGAAAACAAGGTAATCTTTTTACCTTCCATCTTCTAGAAGCAATTTTAAAGATATATTCTTCTTATTAATAATATTTTTATTTACTTATTTATTTAGTATTGGTATCTTCACCAACAGCCAGGAGTGATCATATAAAGATTTCAAGAGATAGTTGGAGATCCAGTTATCGATAAGGACTTATAGATTATCCTAAGTGAGCCAAATTGGGAGGGGGAAAAAAAAAAGAAAATAATGGTATGTATTTAAGAAGGAATAGTTGTGCTTTCAAGGTGCAAACATTTAAGGGAAAGAGTCCTTACGTGGAAATATAATAAAGTAGAAAAATGCTTAGTGACTATTCTTTAAGGAACACAAACTCAATGGTGCTTTTGTTTGTAGGAGACCCACAAAGTGGAGTGAGGAGCAAAGCCATATCTTCATGATGATCCAGTGTTTTGCTGATTGTTTTACACACAAAAAAGCATAAGACATGGTTTTTTGTTTATGTGGTAAAGTATATATGTATTGAAAGGAGATGCCATTGCCTGCCTTGAAATTTAGAATTTAGATTCCGTCTTTCCCAATTTTTTTTTTTTTTGGTTGTTCACTAGCAATGGGATAGGGTTAAAGTTTTGCAATTTTGCAATCTTATGTCTCTTTTTACATGAGTTATAAGATTGTGCTTTCACATGTTCTATAAAATGACCAAACCGTTTAATATAGAATCTCACACAGAATATTTATAATTCTCTTGCGAATTTACTTTTTCTAAATAGGTATCATTCCTCACTCAATATGATATCTCTTTGAGATCATCACTTATAATGATATGTAAACCTCGCTATATTTCGTTATTTCTTATTATTATTTTAGACTTGTACTGATTTAAGTATTGGAGCAAAAACGGAGTTTAGCTCTCGCCTCTCCTAACCGCTTGTGTTTATATCTTAGGTTCAAGATCCCAATATAACTATGCAAGGTCTCATCAGGGAAAATTTATAAATTAAGTTATACGAGACAAGTTATATGTACCAGATTAATATAAGAAGAAAAGTTTTCTAATAGTATATATGGCATTTCATTTATTTATCATTAATTCAACTCTCGCCGATTATGGATTCATATAGTAGAATATATATATGTGACTCGTTTGGAAAGAAAACTACTTGAAGATTTCAAGGGAAGAAGAAAGAGCAGGTCAGCCAAATTGTTTAGATATAGAAGAGGGATCCCCAAGACCTCTTGTATTGGAGATGGATAAGAAACATAACTCCAATTCTTAAGGAATCAATAGTAAATCCCATTTTGGATCAAAGGCGGTTGGCCAAAGAAGAGAAGAAGAAAACCCAATGAAGGAAATCTTGATAACAACAATTATGAAAAGCAAGAAGCAAAGAAGATGTTAGACTGCTGGTTGGTTGGGGCAAAATCTTCATTTTCCTTGTGACCTAATCATAAACAAAGCAAAGTTGAGCACATCTATATTATTATGTTAATGGAGACTGTGCCTTTTGCTTAGGTAGGGTACCCAATCATATGCTTTTAGCCCCATCTTCAAAGGACATGATGATGCAAGAAATGATGTTTCGGTATTCAATCATAAATAGGGGAAAGCAAAATTAGGAAATGCATATTAGTAGTATTTTCAGCAAGTCCAAAGCATTGTAGAGTAAGTTGGAACACATTAAGATATGGATGGTATAAACTTCTATCATGTGTGACAACATTAACATGATTTTCTAATCACGTCTCATACTAGAAGACATGCACACACATACATTATGCTCCATTCTCAAGGGAATAATTTCAAACGAGAAAACAATCTCTCTCTCTCTCTCGTTGCACACTAGCTCCAGTAAAAAAACATAACAAGTAACTTTAGACTTAAAGGTTTCTTTCATTAGAAATAGAAATGAAAAAAGTGAAGATTAATTGTCTGTGAGAGAAGAAGTGAGATGCAAAAAATAAAAAAATAAAAAAGTATATGAATTTTTGGTTTTAAATCAAATTCAAATGGATCCTTATTCACACGAACTGAAAAATTTTGAAGTTATATAGGAATCTCTCCAGTCATAAATATAAGGGATTTTAAATCTTTTGCACACATATTAAGGGTTATAAAAACAAGACAATTTTTGAATTACAATATTACGTACATTTTATAAATGTGGAAAGAGATAGATAGTGGAAGTCAGAGATGGAACCGGGATTAAAATGATGAGGAGACGAAATTATACTACAAATTTTATCGAAATTTCATATATATAATGAACACTTTCCAAGCATAAAGACTGCTCAAACATTTCAAATTTAACAAAAAAATAGTATATCAATTATTTTCCATAATTTTCTAAATAATCATAAGCATTTGCAGATAAAATTTACCGGTTTGTCTCTTCCTCTTCTTAACATTCAGCCCCTACTATAGTTCTATGAAAATTTGTCGATGAAGGGGAGTGGTTGATCGCCTTTCTTTCATTGCAGTTCCGTGCATGTGGAAGTGAAATAAATGAATAAAAGAAGGGTAAAGATGGAAAAAAATTCAATAAATACTCATTGAAAATTGTAAAACCTCTTATATTCTTGAACATCGTCAATAGGTCTAAAACCTTTTATATTTCTGATTGGAGGGAGTACCTTTTATACTCTTAATAAATAAAGGAGAAGAAGAGGAAAAAAGACACAATGAAATAAAGGGACATGAATGTAGTTATACATTCGATGTGTTAAATAATTTTTAATATTTCAATTATCCCGTAACTCTTTAAAAAGACTTATATTTTTTAATAGAAGCAGTATATAATATATCCAAAAATCCTTGCATTGCAAATAAGAAAATAGATCATATCTAGGAATGGCTAGTGGCCCGGCCCAGCAAATTCGGGCCAAGCTGGGGCCGGTTCACTGAATTAGTCACAAGTTGGCAGGCCAGTGCATGTGGGGCAATGGGCCGATCCAGACTGGGTTGTAGGCTGGAAAATGTTGACCCGGCACGATCTACTTTCTTGGATTGGACTTGGTGAGCTAGGCTAGGCGAGTTGGATTTTTTTGAATTGAGCATTTAAAAAATATGAAGTCAATTAAGTAATAACACGTAAATAAGACTTAAATTACATAAAAACAAACATAAACTACATGAAAGTGAAATTACATAAAAGTTAAAACTTAGAATTACATAATAAAAGATCATATATTCACAACACAAATAAAAACTTAGTTAATTACTAAATCAATTTAGTTTGATATTATTAAGTTTAGAAACTTAAAATTTTTTATTAAGTTTGGAACCCTTAAGTTTTTTTTTTAATTAAGTTTAGAAAATTTAAAGTTTATGAAAAAATGATTTAAGAAAGTTACCTTGAAGTGGTGGGGAGTTTGGCAGTCTTCTCTACCGAAAACGATAATGGTTTAGGGTTTAGGGTTTAGGGTTTAGGGTTCCTCTACTAGTTTTGAAGATAACAAAATAAAAATTACGTAAGATGGGGACTTAGGACCTAAGCCTCCCAAAAGTAATTACAAATAATAATATTCTAATTAATAACAATTCTATTACATTTTAATAACTATTTGAGTTTGTCTAGTTAAATTTGTCATTTCACTAGCATGGTGTTTATTTATGTCTTGTTAGTGTATCCGTGCCACTACCAGTTTTATGTTGAAATTCTTGTTTACAAAGTTTACATCTAGCTTGATCGCCTATTCTTCAAAAACATTAAAAACTCAAAACTCAAGAGGTTCTTTTTTTAATACTGCTAATAGGTGTATTTTCGGAAGGAGAGGCATACTAATAAGTTCTTCATTTTGTTCAAAATCTACGATGTGAGATAATTCAATTCTTGATCTTGAAGGATTCATAATGATAATAATAATTAAGTAAACAAATAAGTATTAAAAATTAAACAAAGAAATTATAATAATTAAAGTAAACAAATAAATATTAAAAAATAAATTATAGTAAATAAAGTAAATTGAGAAGTTGAGAAAAGCAAACTAATTTGAAGCCGGAAGCTTGAATAAGAATTAAGAAGTTTAATTTTTTGGCCGACACCTCTTCTGTTCTTCGATTCCTTCATCCAAAACTAAAATTGGAACAGTTCTTCAAAAATATTATCAAAAAATAGAATAATTGCATTTGTGTTGAAGTAGATAGAGGTATGAGAGAGTTTAAGAGAAAATAGAATATTAGAATTGATGACTCTTGGTGTAAATAATGAAATGAATTGTGGTGTACTTATAGAAGAAATAAAAAGTTGAAGTTGAGGTTAAAAAAAAGAGCATAAAAAGTTAGTAGAAACAACGCTAAAAATCAGACAACGGAAATCAGACAACGGTAAAATTTAATGTCAACAAGTTTGCCAGCAACGGTTAGAAACTTAGAAATCAAGCAACCCATGAGCCATTCATTAGCCTGCGTTCCAGCAAGTTAGGTCGAGCCGGTTCGTACATTGGGCTAATTTTTCTTATTGGATTGGGTTAGATTGTCTTTTTATAGATCGGACTAAGTTAGACAGCAAAATGGACCCGACTCAATCCGACTCATTGAACCACCACTTCATAAACTAGGTCGAATTGAATTCGTACCGTAACAACTCGAACTGTGTGGATCGGCGGGCTAACTCAGCCTACTGACTATCCCTAATTATATCTTTGAGAAAATAAATTATCTTGATGGAGCTTTGTGGGACGAATTTTACCTTTTTGGTATTAAAGGAATGAATCATCCATGGAAATGAATCATCCATGGCGTCACAACAGTTGACTACGGAGAATTCTCTATCTTGTATGAGAAAATAAATACTTTTGACATTTCATGTGAAACACATTGAGAAACTTACAAGAAACTTAAATGAAGAGCGAGTGAGTGAGTGAGCGAGTGGGGACATTTTGGAATTTGTTATGAGAGAGCACCCATAGAGTAGAAAGCTGCAAGAAGATGCTTAATCAGATACTATATACCATCAATTAAAAAAAAAAAAAAAAAAAAGAGGTACTGGTTGCTTACGCGCGGGAAGCAATTACAATTTTCATACATGCATTTGACATTTGTCATCAAATACTACTTTTTTTAATATTAATATTATTCATATTAAAACATTATTTAAAAAATGCCAAAACTCCATCTATGCATCCAGTCAGCCTATTATTGATGAAATGGTTTATTAGTGTCTTATAAATTAGCATTCATAAGGTAATTAATACTAGTGTATTACTGTTATTATTTATTGGGCAGCAGAAAGAAAAGGTGTATGTGTTTGGATGATGATGGTACGAAAACCAAGTGATGATGATGATGGGAAACAGTTGTGAGCAGTGTCCAAAAGGTTGACTTGCTAACACTGTCAGTCAGCCCACTATATCACATCACATTGGTTTTTGGAGAAGACTAGTTGGACCACTATCTTCTTCACATTGACTAAAGCTAAACCTAAAGCTAAACCCTCTCTCTCTCTCTATTTTTCTCCTTCTCTTTCTCATCAAGATTATTATTATTATTGCTCTTGTTATACTCATCATAATATGAGTATGGACATCGTCAATACAATATTCTTTTATTCAAGAAAAAGAGATGTTGAATATTAAGACATGTTCTTCTAAGTACTAATACATATTTATATAATTTAACTTAAATTTAAAAGAAAGTTATATTCAAAATAATACTACATGTAAAAATTAAATAATAAAATTTATAACTTTGTATTAAATATTGAAAGTTGGGGTACTGAAATCCTAATAAAGGGTTAATTAAAGAGCAGGAGGGGATGATGGACTTAAGAATGAATGGTTTTAATTAGTAATTAGTAAGTGTGTTTTACTAATTGATTTATTGTTTAATAAGTATATAAAGTAGAGAATGAATAAAGTATGATGATGCTTCGTGGCTGGCTCTGAGTGACTGCATTCTATTCTCTGGGGCCTTCATGTCATGTGACTCCTCCTCCTAACAACAGTACTTCCCATTGCAATTTCTGCACGTATTTATACAAGGCATCATCTGCCCCCTCCTCCTCCACCTCCAACTTTAAAACAATCACACCTCTCTCTCTCTCTCTCTCTCTCTCTCTCTCTCTCTCACAGAGAAAATAATTGGTTGTAAAATCACAAGAATACATGAAGCACAAGTACTTCTGTTTCCTTCTTCTCCTAATAGTTTTCCTTCTCAACTCCTCGATTATGTCTGCCCGTTTGTTATCAGCAAAACAAGGTGAGGTGAAAACCAGAAAATATTGCATCTTCTTCATCCTTTTTCTCATAACATCAATTGTTAAATAACTCCAGATTTTCTTACTTTTTTTGCAGGACAACTCAACAAGGACTCTCTTGATCTCAAACTTGAAAAAAATGATTCTCTCAATGTAACTTCTACACCTTTTCTTTTACTTTATTCTACAATTAAAAAAGTTTCTGATTTTTATGGTTTTTTTATTTTTTTTGTGATTTTAGAATCTTATGGGGCTGCTGGAGGATTGTGAAAGTGGAGATGAAGAATGTTTCAAGAGAAGGTTTCTGGCTGATGCTCAACTGGACTACATATACACTCAGCACCACAACCCCTGAAAAGGTCTCTCTATATATATGTAGCTAGTTCAAAAACTAATTGTATAATTAGTATTCTCTTTGATCTACTCCTCCTCTAACAAGCTCTGGCATCTATTGCCTGCCTTCTTCTTCAGTTCATTTGGTTACATCACTGGGATTAGTCCTATATAATATTATATATATATATATATACACTCAGTTCCCATCTAGTACTTTTCTCTGGCAAATTCTACAAAGCTAGTCACAACTAAAATATAAAGAAAAAGCAAGTCCATCACTGAAAACTTGAAATAATGCCTGTACAAAATTGAATGCTTCAATAGAAAAGAACACAATGTAATTTGAATATGCTTTTTTTCAAAATCCTCGGTCTCATATAGTAAGCCTGGGAACCATACAAGAAGATAAGCTGTAATGCAACAAGTTCATATTTCACTCGTTTACTATTACGTAACTCTTTCGAAAAAATATATTAGCCGATCTTTTGTACACCTAATACATATTCCTAGTACAATTCTCCTTAGAGTGAAATCAATCAGTTGGCTGATGAATATTAACATCCATCTAAAGGCATTTTGTAAAGGGGAAAAAGATGCTAACTAGAAAAGCTTTAATCTTTCTCAAAGTGATTTAAAAATTAAAGACAAATAAAAGAATGGACATTATTAAGGTGGTTTTATTTTAATTGGACGGTTGGGAAGTCACGGGTAGCGATGTAAAATGAATTTGCTGGCATGTTTCCATAGAAGTTATAGTTTCCAGCATTTGTTTGGATTAGTCATATGCTCTGCCCCAAATGGTATCAGCTTTTAAAAAATCTTGAGAGCTATTAATGTCACACACATGTCAAGAAACAGCAGGGCGGCTTCTTAAAGGTTTTGCCATCTTTATTCAGCTTCTTCAATACTACTAACGAATAAACTTTGGACCAAAACTAACTAAAGAAAGAATTAAAATGTTTTCAAATGAAATTTTGTAGTGTGTTGAATAAGGAATTGGCTCTCTTGACTAATTAGAACCAAAATATGAGAAGAAAAAACAAATCATAAGTACCAATAGCAACACTAAAGAAATGAGCAATTACTTCACTTCTACACCAAACGAGAAATAGGCCAGCAGATTTCTTTTCTTGACCTCTTGGTAAAAAATTAAGCCTTTTTTTTTTGGTTGGGGGGCTACCCAATGAAGTGATTCTGTTTGGAAGCAATAATGGGATTTATCCCTTTGTAGGCAAGTAAAAATGCAAAGTATCGCCCTTTTCTTGTGATTCTAACAGCAATATATGTGAGGAATTCTAAGTGCTTTTGTTAAAACTTTTGAATTAGATTATTGTTGGTGATGATGATGTTTGGCCTGCAGAGAAATGGCATAAAGTGCATTATGTATCAAAACACGCATAACTAAAGCGACACAAATTGAAAGCAGAATTATTGTTTAACTTGCCATTTTGAAACAGCATCCATCAATCATCAGATGGGATGCCACATTTGATGTTTGGCAAAGCTGCAAATCCTACCAGGCAAAAGCTTTTTTCTTTTTTTCTTTTTTCCAACCTGTTGATATTTCACATAACTCAGATCCCACAAGAATAAAGTCTTGTAAATCACAGAGAACTTAAAGAACACAAATAAATAAGTGAGAAGAAGTTCAGATCACTCTTTTTTAAAACAATGATTCTTTGGAAGGTGTAATTGAATAGGGTTTGGATTTTAAGATTTTTGTCTTGAATTCCGTAAAAGTAAAATTAGTTGTGAAAGAAGATGTAGATTCCAAAACTGAAATTTGAGATTTGAGATAGTGTCCTATCTCACGCTAAAACTAAAAAGGTTTTTATCCAAAGTTTTTTTACCGTGGTAAAAAAGAATTAGATGATAGCAGATCTGTTGGTGAGGATATAACTATTCATCAACCAGTAGTATATTTTTTGGTCACTAAAATAAAACACTTTTTGGTGCAGAAAGGATTCTAAAGATTTTCTAGCAAAGTAGGTAACATGTCCAACTTCAATAAGGCTCTTAAATTAGCTGGAGAATAAGAAAGATAAATCCTGAACAGAACTATATGGACTAGAATATATGATTTTATCACAAAACAACATACATTTAGAGCCAAAATGTACTTTCGTAGGACCAGAGAAAGTGCAGTATAAGTTTCTTAAAACTATATATATATATATATCATCAAAGAATGTCTTCCTGAATAAGAAAATTTTCCAGCTATTGCACAAAACAGAAGCATTGAAGTCAGAAAAGATAACCAGATGAGGACTCTATAGGATATCCAAAATTTTCAGATAATGTAAATTAATGATTGTAAGCAAAACTTTAACAATCCTTTGTTTATCATATTTGAAGTAATCTAGTGGAATCTAATCTTCCCTATTTCCTTTTTCAATTTTTTTAAGTGATAATGGAGGATGATTGACTGATTGACCTCCAATGACTGGAACAATTTGTTTCTTTATGGCCAAAGAAAGATCAATTCAAGATCCTGTGTCTTCTCTCATTATTTTGATAAAATGTGTAAATATATAATTTCTGATGAGAAAACTTTGCAATCAATGAAGAAACTCAGGGGGAAAAAAATACATATATGATAGTTTCAAGAAAAGATAAACAGAAACTCTTTCAACCGTAGTTTTCTTTTATTACTTCTTGAGCAGATTACAGTGTTTCTTTCTTGAAAATAGGGATATTGAGGAAGGGGATTAGATCAAGTTCTTTTGCAAAAAGGATTCTTATGGAGTTGCTGTACAAGAACCGTGGAGTTTCAATTGCAGATTGAAAGGAATAAAAGTGGCACTTTGCAAGTTGGATCAGAGAATCATATAAGAGCAGCACTTATAGAGTGAGTGTTCCATTCTTTCCTGTCAACAGCACAAAGAGGAAAAAGAAGGCTACATTGACTAGAAATGGGAATCATCTAAGTCATATCTCTCACCTAAGTCAGGATAAAACCATATAGCACTGCACCGACAAGAAAGTTGAGAAACAAAATTATTCAAATTTCAAAGATTCTTAAATCCTATGTATTTCATGGGGATCATGTTAGGAATTATCTTCTTCTCAAGATTTAAGATCCCAATACTGCAAATTTCATTCAAACAAACGGTCAGGTAAAAAGATTTAATTGATTTAACTATAATCCATTCTTATTTTTTCCCAAAAGAAAAATTGCAATCCATTCTTATAAAACAGGAACAGACAACAATTGAACAACAAGAGGGGGAAAACGAAAGACATCTGAAATGATCTTAGTTAGGATTCAGAAGCCTCAGATAAATATGTCTTCTGAAAGAAACTTAATTTTCTTCATAGAAAACCAAATCTACTACAACATAAGCATCTGATCTACAAAGTTTTAAGGGAGAACAATGCTTCCATTCATAACAAAACATAGACAATTAGACATGAACATTAGTTTTGATTATGGGAAACATTGAAGATTTTGTAAATCACCACAAGAATATGCAAGGCAATGCTGCTAATCTTTGTCAAGCAAAAGTTTTTGGCGAACAATTACTGCGGCACAAGAGGTAAGCTGAAATTTCACAATTTTTTTTTTGGGTCCAAATTCCAGACCTGCAAGGAACAATACTATTTGTCAAGTTTTGATGTAACTACAACTAAGATAGGCCAGCAAACGTTACAAATTGAAGGAGTATAGAGAAAGCTCTGTACTTCCCTCTACAAGAATCCATCTTTACTCATCTATCCTTCTAATGATCATATCACCGTGAATAAATAACAAGTTCGAGCATCAAATTATGCATGTACGCTTCGGTTTCTACATTAGAAGGTCTTAAAATGGCAGAACAATGAGAAACAGAGAAACAGACATGTGAAATGGCAAGATTATGCAATCACTGGAGAAGTAGAGGTTTGAAATCTATACATTAAGAAGATTCAATAGACATTTAACATACGTAATACATGAAATCATTTTTCATTATCCCAATCAAAATAGCAAGAAAAGAACAAAACCGGACAAAATTTAGAAAACTGGCAAAAGACTAGAACATAAACTATGCCAAAAGGGCCAATCTTAGAATCTAGCAAATCAACTAAAAATGTGAGACTTTTGCCCAGAAAACAAACCAAATTTTTTAGAAAGAAGGGTTTTATAAAAGGTACCCAGCATCATCTGGAAAGTTTTGGATAAACTATTCTAACATGAGACCCATGCAAGATTTCGAATCCCTCAAGTGCAGTCCAAAATCTATTCGCTTCTTTTTTTATTTTTCGTTGAATAGCCCAAAATCTATTCGCCCAATATAAGAGAAATCAAAAGTTTTTTTTTTTTCTCTTTTTGTTTTTGTTTTGGGCTGAATAGAGAAATCAAAAGTGAGTTGATACGTATAATTGGGATTCGTATAAAGGGTCTGATACGAGGAGGGGCAGGTCCAGCCCGATATCCAACTTTTACAAAAAGCCCATTTTTCGATCCCCAAACGTCTTAAAATATGCATCCTTTTTTTTTTCGTTTTTTAATTTTTAATACCATAATAAGCATCCTTTTCTCTATCAAACAATTCTACAAATGGAAAGCATGTACAAGGATAAATCATCATCTTAGTCCTTGGTGAATTTAAGCTGGACGATTTTAGTCTGTCATGATTAATTTTAACTTTTAATAACCACAATAACATTTTAACTAAACAATTAAGCCTTTTGAACACTTAACACGACTACATGCTCATACTTGTATTTAGTTGTTATATTATGACTCTTTTATTCCTCACTTAAAATGAGTTATTTTTAATTTATTTTAAGCGACAAATTGTTTTTGAGATGTTATTAGTGGCTTATTAAACTTGTTTATAGTTTAAAAAATAAATTGAAATAAGCTACTTTTGATAAGTTACTGTAGATATATTTTTTTAAATTGCTACTTATCCGTAATATTAAAATTAAAAATATTAAACTAATCTTTTTTAAAATAATTTCTTAAAAAGATTTTTTTTAAAAATCACTTAAGTAACGGAGAACAAGTCCTATGAATACAAGTTTAAAAAAATAAAAAAACTAAAAGCACTTACCAAAGCTAGATCTGGCTAGATAATGTACGCATAAAGCACATGTGTAATCAATAAAGTGTATAATAGTCCAATGATTTGAGTTCCCTTTAGAAAAAAACTCAATAAAACAGACAGTTGCAATGGCTAAGAACTTATGTAATTTCTTTTTTTTTTTTTTTACATTTTTTTTAAGGAAACTTGATTAAAGATCTATTTATACCCTTATTAGATTAATTACTTACGTATTTTGCACATGCTTTATTCGGTTCAATTCATCGTACTAAGTGACTAAAGGAATAAAGGACTTAATTGTTGAATTCAAAATTATTAGGGACTTAAAAAATTAAAATTAATCAATAAAGATTAGAATCGCGAAGGTAAATATGCCTTGAAACATTTTACAATTTTCTCTTTATATCTAAATGTTTACTTTAGCACATTTTGCCCTTAAACATAAAACATTTAGCTCTTTATACTCTCAAGCATTTTTTAATATGAATATAGTTATAATTATGGTGAAGGATGAGGAAAGAGGTGGCAGTGAGCACGCCCCACTAACCTGTACACTAAAAAATACTCAAATTTTTACTATAATTTTTGCTCACTGCTACTGGATTATGTCGTCCTTCACTATAATTATAATAATATGCAGCTTGGAAAATATTTTAGGGTATAAAAAAACTAAACTAAACCATCAATTTGAAATTTGTCTATGCACGTGAGTGGAGTATGCTCATCGTCATTGGA
Source organism: Catharanthus roseus (assembly GCA_028651295.1). Taxonomy (NCBI): domain Eukaryota; kingdom Viridiplantae; phylum Streptophyta; class Magnoliopsida; order Gentianales; family Apocynaceae; genus Catharanthus; species Catharanthus roseus. The sequence goes on from JAPQWS010000007.1 coordinate 6,102,954, forward strand.
TTCTGTTGTCTTTTACCATAATTATAATAATAAGTAAATCGAAAAATGTTTGAGAGTATAAAGAGTAAAAATAAAATATTTAAATTATAAACAGAAATATATAAAATGATAAAGATGATTTATTTGATAGACAAAAGAAAAGATAATTTAATATTTTTAAGTAACACTTCTTATCAAATGATAACCTTTGAGTTTGATTTATATATTCCCTTTCCAATATATATATAAACAAAAAATAAATTGAAAATCATGCACTTAGATTAGGTTTTTTAAATTTTTTCTTTTATTTTTTTGAAAGGAATTCTCTATTTTTTCTTAAAAGTCAATTATTGGCTCCATATTTTTTCTCACAAGAATATTTTATACTGCGAATTCACTCGTAATTCCAGTGGTGCATGTACATATCTTTCAAATGCCCACTTTTTACCTTTGTGGATATGCAGACGCAGATCCAGTCTTTATTGTATGAGGAACAAAACAAAGGTTAGGTTTGTGTGTGCAAGAGAAGATATAATAATTGAGTTATCCTTTTTAAGTAAAAAGATGATGAAGATGATATATTTCAAAGGCGATGTATCAAAAGGAAGAACCTTGTCATCAAATTATCATTTGAAGAAAATTGAGAAGGGATACAAGAAGATCACATCACAATAACCCAAAGAAGCATCAAGAATTTCATGTTCATGTTGTCCTCATGAATTAGAAATGTTTTGCAATGTTATTTCGTTTTTTTTTTTTTTAAGTAAACAAGGAGATTTTAGGAGAGTGTTTTTTGTGATACTAAAAGTTATCATAGTCTTATGTCTATTAATCAAAATTCACAATATATATTTTGTTTGTAAAAATTATGTTCCGACTATATTTATGTACCAGGCATTGAATCGAACTATATCCAAATTGTCTAACAATTAGGACTGTAACTTTTAAGATTGAACCAGCATATATTCATATGGTTCTAAATAATCTTTTCTTTTGAAAACAAAACGACGATCATTAGACTCAAATTAAGAATTTCTTGACAATGAGTATGTGAAGATGAAAAAAAGTTAAAGCTTTTCCCTTTCTCTTTAAGGGATAAAGTCTAAGCATGGCTAAATTATCTCTCTAATAATTCTATTAATTCTTGGCTAAATTGCAAGAAGCCTTTTAAAATATATTTTTTCCTGCTATTAAGACTATCCAAATGCGATAAAAAATTTACAACTTTGTGCAGGAATCCATGGAGTCATTACACAATGCTAGAGAGCGTTTAAAGGAATACCTTAGAATGTGCCCACATTCTAAGATGCAGCTAGGGATGCAAGCACAAACATTTTATAATGGATGTAGTTCGGAGGTGAGATCATCACTAGATGCAGCTAGTGGAGGAGATTTTATGTCCTATATGGAGGAAGTGCTTGGAACTTAATAGAGAAGATGGTGCTTAATAGTTCTCAATAGTATAGTCCAAGGGATCTTCCTACGAAAAAGTAGCAAGTGTGATGGAGGTAAATCGCAATGGAGGAGATGTGAATGGCACAATTTGAAGCTCTTCATAGACGACTTGATACATTACAAATGGCTGCCATAAATAACCGATGCGAGCTCTATTTTGAAAACCACCCAACAAGTCAATGCGATCAAGGTAATATGATGCATTCCAATTTCGAAACTAATGAGGTTAATTTTGTTAGCCACAGCAATAGGTATAATGACCCATATGCTCCTACGTACAATCTGGGGTGGAGAAACCATCCTAACTTTGGGTCGTGGAAAAATAATCCAATATAGATGCAACCTCCACCATCACCTCTACAAGAAATGAGGCCTAACTTGGAGGAATTATTGCATAAATTCATGGAACAAACTTCTACTTCTTTTGCACACTAAGAAAAACTTTTTAAAACTGTAGAGGTGGATAGACAAACCATGAAAGCGTCCATCAGGAATCTCGAGGTACAAGTGGGACAATTACTGGCTGCTATTCTAAATAGACCTCTTGGATCTCTATAAAGTGATAGGGAGCAAAATCCACGGGAAGTAAATGTCATCACAATCATTCATGCAGAGGAAGAAGAACAAAATGAAGAAACCACTCCCATGGGCCCTAAACTTCAAAGAATCCACCAGGTAAATTAGGAAAAAAAGGTATGATGGAATCGCATAAGGTAGATATTAATTCCTTTCCTTTTCTGAACACGACTAAATGCTAAATCATGAATTCACACTTTAAGAAGTTTCTTGAAGTATTAAAAAATGAGAAATTAACATTCTTCTTGTAGATGTTTTAGCATAGATGCCATCATATACTAAGTACTTAAAGGACATGCTGGTGAAAAGAAAAGAAGTTTAATGAATTCCAACAAGTATGCTTAAACGAAGAATGTCTAGCGATCTTGTAGAAAAACTTGCTACGGAAGCTTAAGGAACTAGGGTGTTTTCAAATTCCTTATTCTATTGGTGATGTTTTCTTTAACAATTTGGTATCTGATTTGGTGTCCATTATTAATTTGATGCATTTCTCTGTTTGTCAGAAACTTTATTAAACGAAATTAAGAACACTACTATGTCGTTACAAACTTTCCTTTCCTGTGGATTTTGTTATTCTTGACAAGGGGAATGATTCCGATCTGTCATTAATTTTAGGAAGCCCTTTCCAGAATACTAGTCGAACTATAATTATTGTAGAAAAGGGACAACTAAAATTAAGGGTTGGGGATGATTTGTGGTTTTAAATATGTTTGAATAATCAAATAATTCCTCCAATAGATAATCTTTATGTGCTTTAAATTTCATTAATGCTTCTATAATTGGTTCTTCTTCTAGAGTTGTTGCAGGAAATAAAATCTTAAAAATGCATAAACTTTTCAAGAAAAAAGCAATACTTGGAAAGGAAAGCTAGAGAAGAAGGGAAAGAACTTGGAGAAAAAGGGACCAATGTTGAATCTAAAAGGGAAAAAGGCCATGAGTGGAGAAGTATATCTTTTAAAACATCTTCTCCGATCCTCACGCTTAAAAATAAAGTCAAGCTCGAGACTATAAACGAGAACTAATTTTTCAATTTACTATTGTGTCGAGTCTTTTCTTGTCGGAGGATGAAACTTAATCTTCTTTGTGTCATTTGGAAACTTTGTCTAGTATTTATTTTACCTTTTATACTGTCATAATCACACATTACATAAAGCCTTACTTTCAGAGTGCTTAATTTGAATTATTCTCTATCTTTCTAAGTTTCTTTGCTTGAGGACAAGCAAACATCTAAGCGTGGGGGAGTTGATATATTTATATTTTTACTAGCTTTTAGGCTTAATTTGATTTTTATTCTAATTAAATTCTAATGAAATTGAGCGTAATTAGAACCCATAACCTCCTTTATACTTTATTTAAATTGTAAGGGCTCAAGTGAAGATAAAGAGAAGTTGGAGGACTAAACTACAAAAAAATTGAATTAAACCAAAACGGCACGGGAAGCGTCGCTCTGAGCCAAGAATGTTCAGCGTTTCGAATCTGGTGTCAGATCTATCCAAAACCAACACTAGTTTTAAATATTAAACCCTTTTTTAGAAGCTTTTCAGTGCTTCAAACCACAGTCTTGGTTGATTCTAAATTCCACCGACGCCAGTTTCGTGTTTCTAGCACCGGAATCGTTGTGGTCAGCAGCTTACATTTTTTATTTTCTTATTTTTTTTTGAATTTTTTATTTTAGTAATTTCTTTTTCAGGTTTTGGAACTTTCTTTTTAAGTTTGTAGCTTCTATTTAAATAGAGGAGTTTAGGATACATCTTGTACACAATATTGTACACATCTTCTAACTGAAGACTCAGAAGCCAGATCCAGAAGCTGCTCTCTAGGCTTTTTCTAAATCTTCTTTTTATTTATTTGTTTAGTATAAGTTTTAGTACCAAAGTCTTTTGTGACTACAGCCTTCTTTGGAGGAGAAAACTTTTATAAATATGGTTGTTTTTATTTATTTAAATATTTAATCTTTCATTTTGTTGTTGGTTAGTTATTATTACTTATCCTTAATGCTTGTAATTTTCTGGCCAACTATTGCATGTTCATAAATTGTATCTAGCGACCGAGAGGTACCAAGTTTGATTGAATCAAGGTAATAACAACACATCGTAAAATTGACTAGAGATAGATTTAGTTTCTTTGTGCAATTTCTGTAAGCTAGTACTTAGGCAATCTGTGCAGCGTGACTGATTTTGCTATATGAGAAGTAGTATGATACACAATGTAGAATGCAATAAACAACACAAATATACAAGATACAATAATTGGTAACGCAGTTTGGTCAAGCCTACAACTATGAGGCCACGCCTAGAAAGTAATCCACTAAAAACTGTCAACACAGTACAAGAAAATTCCTAACTCTTTTACACATCTAGAGTTTGCCTAGTGGAGTGAGTGCAAACTCCCTTTACACACTGCACAGTTGAATCTCTTCAGCTCTTCAAGGTTCCCCTTGGTGTGTGGCTGCATGGACTTGAACTCCCTTCAATCCTCACTACTGTTGAACTGCAGCATAACAAAATCCCTTCAACTCTTCAAAGCTCACCCTTGGAACAAGCTGCTTGACTTTGAATCCCTTCAAATCTTCAACTTCTTTGAACAACAGCACAACTTCTATCCCTAGAAGCTATAATCTTCAAAACAAGAACTCCATTGAATTATGAATGATGAACAACGAGCATTTATAGAGCATCACAATGTTTGAAGTTTGTGAATGCACAAACTCAACCACCATGACCTACCGTCTTCTCTCTTGCAGAATATCTTTGAAGAATTGCAGAACGGTTGAACCTCAACTTTTCATTATATTACTTTATTTATAGATGTTGAGGCTTATTGATCAGTCTTGTATTTCCTAAAGAATGTGGACCAAGGATTAGGTTTCCAAATAACACTTCTTGTTTTGATTCCCTGCAAATGCTATTTTCTTTTAGGATTTTGACATTTCTTTATATTTTCAACTTCCTTTAAGCGGACTTCTATATCTCAGCTCATAATCCCAGATTCTTCAAAATTTTATCAAGTTTCCTAAAACTATACCGACACATAGTGCCGCTGCAACACTTTAGTTTTATGCCACCATATGATCAACCTGGGTGGCCACACTCAAGCTGTGTAACAGGTTTCTATAGTTTCTATTAAGTATGAAATAAAAGTTAGGGAAGGTCCGCAGAGGTGTATGCGGTCTCAATTCTTAAAATTACGATTAGATACGATTAGTTTATTAGTGAGGCTAGGAGCTTTACTGAAGGAGATTGCATCTAGCTTATTTTCAAAAGTTCCATCGTTAACCAGATCAAGAGTTAATCAAGAATAGATCAACCATAGGCATGAAAGAAGCAGACTGGATAAGTGGTGCCTTAGTCCGTTTTTAATCATCAAACTTTTCATAAAAAGTCTTTGGTAATTGTTAGTTTAATTTCTCGTTTTAATTAACTTTAGATTCGTTTTTGTTTTAATCAATCAACTTTATTTTTTGTTTGAGTTTGGTCATAAGTAGACAATTTCTCCAGTTAGATAACAATCCTCATGGAAGGATCTTTACTCATTATTTTATTACTTGTTCGATATTTATGCACTTGCAAATTTCACATCAACAGCACTATGATCCATGGTTGCACTTTGACCTGATGTCCTTGCAAGCTTTTGCAACAGATTATGATTCGTTCTTTGATGGTCACACGTATTTTGACGTGTCTTGTAACTTTATATTAATATTTTTGCAAATTGTTTTTGGTTAAGTTCATATAGGTACCCTAAACTGTTAGATCAATGATAATTGAGTACTCAAACCTATTACCATGACAATTGAATGCCTAATTTGAATGGAAAAAGTTAAATTGGATGGAAAAAAAAATATAGGGATCACTTATCAGTTTTCAAAAAATAATTGTTATCAATTTATTGAGTTTTTTGAAAATGATAATTTTAAAATACCATCAAGTTAATTTTTTAAATGAATACCGTCAAGTTAGTTATTAATATTATAGACAAATTCTCACTTTTTTCAATTGTCACTATATTTTCTCTCTCCCAACTTTCTCTCTTCTACCCTTCATTTTTTTTTTTTTTTTTGAATCAACCCTATCAGTTTGACTTATTTTGTTAAATCTCTTTTGATGAATTAATATGAGGATCTCATTTCATACCATAAAAAAGAAAAACAAAAGAAAAAGAAATAAGAGAGAATAGAGTTTTTTTTTTTTTTGAAAGAGAGATCAGTAGAGAATTGAGTAGGGAAAAAAAAGAAAAGAAAAAAGAGAGAAAAGTCGAAAAAAAGAGAGTGAAATTTTGACAACAATTACTTTTTAAAACTAATAAGTGGTCATTGTATTTTTTTCCATCCAATTTAACTTTTTCCATCCAAATAAGATACTCAATGATTCGGATAATAGGTTTTGGTACTCAGTTGTTAGGGACCAATAATTTAGAGTACTAATATAGACTTAACCCAATTTTTTTTCACAAATAATGATGCACTGTTTGATATATATATATATATATGTTTATTTTGATGTGTCATAGTCATTATATATACTTTTCTTTTCTTTTTTTTTTTTTTTGACTCATCCCTACTAGTTTGACTTATGCTGTTAAATCTATTTAGATGAATGAATATGAGGATTTCATTTCATACCATAAAAAAGAAAACAGAAAAAGAAAGAAGAGAGAATATATGTATATACGTTTGAAAGAGATATCAATAGAGAATTGAGTAAGAAAAAAAAAGAGAAGCAAAAAAGAGAGAAGTGGAAGAAAAATAGAGTAAAATTTTGACAATAATTACTTTTTTAAAATTAATAAGTGGTCCTTGTATTTTTTTTCCATCCAATTTAACTTTTTCCATCCAAATCAGGTACTCAATTGTTTAGGTATTAGGTTTTGGTATTCAATTGTCCCGGACCAAAAGTTTGGAGTACTAGCATGGATTTAACCCAAATTTTTTAATCACAAAATGTGATGCATTTTTTGATATATCTGTTTGTTTTGATGTGAGTCAATATATATATGTATGTATGTATGTATGTGTGTATGTATGCATGTATGTATACATATACTTATTTATTTGTGTTTTTGTAAGTTTGTATTGAAAGTGCATTATTGTGCAATTATTGTGTTTTGTTTTGTTTGGATTGCTAAAAGTGTTTTGTTTTGTGTAGCTTCTTAGTTAGGATTTTTAAAAATATTCTTAAGATCTAAATTGCTGAAACTATATAGGCTTATGACGTATCTTATGAGGTATAACTAAAACTAATGCAACAAGAAAATATACCTATCGATGTAGTATTAGAGATGCACCTGAGTTGTCGAACTTAGGAACAGGTAAGCTCAAATACTCATTGTTTTAACTAATGTCTAGTCTAACAAATTGATTTTTAAGAAATTATTTTCAAAACTACTAAAAACAATTGAATGAAAGCAACAATTTAAAGGTATCAAGTTTTAGGAAAATAATTTGAATGAAGAAATTCCCCTAACTTTTGTCAACTATTTCAATTGGAAAACTCTTAAAACAATGTTCGAAAACTAAGGTTGAGTTATCACACGAAAATCGGGTAATCCCTATCTCTAGGTAAAGGCCACTCTACTCACTAACCTTAAGAAGAGAATCTATTTTCTCCCTAACCGATTATGAATGAAATTATACTTAAGTGATATAATAACCTAAAAGTTCCAAGAATATCTCTATTCAATTGCCAACTTTTATTTTTCAATTAGTTGCCAAAGATTGAACTTCTTTTTCAGTTTTAACTAATCTTGCAAAATAATCAATTCCACCCAAATCAATTATCATGAAAATGTAATCGAACAACAACCAACAGTAAAATAAACATCAATTTTATGAAATTCGATCCAAATTCATCTCATCTAAAAGTTAAGATTCAACCCTCAATTCAAACAAAAAAAAATTAGCTAGTAAACATCCTAACAATATTTAATTCAACAATAGAAATCATAATTAGCAAAAAAAAAAAAGAAGGCTTAGGCTGATGAAGGGTTGAATCGACAGTTCTGAAAGCCACACCAGTTCATCTCCAGATTTACTTGATAAAATCCAAAATTACTCCATACAATCTCTTCAATCTTCACCCAAGGGCCTCAGTTCAATGTTAATTATTGAGAATTTTACCTAATTGAAGAAGAATTGAGAGGGTTTTTCTTGTCAAAGTTTGCCCCTAATTCCTCATCTCTAAACCTAAAATTGTTCAATCTTGAAAAAGAGGGGAAAATTCACATAAAAACAGCTGAAAGCATATCAATTGTGTTGCTGACGGGACCTACCGCGTTCGGTAAGTCGAGCTCTACCGTCCGCAGTAGGATTCTGTCCAAGGATTGTTTGTGTGCTTAGGACCTACTGCGTCTGGTAGGTCTAGTCTACCATCCCCAGTAGGCTTCTGTCGGGTTCTTCCTTTTTGTTCCTGGACATACAAAGTACGGTAGGTTGGCCTACCATCGGCGGTAGGTCTCCTTTCTTGGTGCTGGCAGCTTTTATTTTCTCCATTTTTGCTTTTATTCTCCGTCTTCTTTATCGGGAAGCATCTAAGATGAGAATAGAGGTAAATTGTGTAAATTATACATTTTATACATTAAAAACAACAATGAAAATGTAGTACAATATGGCAAATATTAGCTTATAACTTCCTTAAAATTTAGGGGTGGCAAATGCGCAGATTGGACGGGCTTTTCAGCGGGTATTAAATGGACACATAGTCAATGGATAAATTATTCATCCATATCTAAAAGGCTAATAGACTTAAGTGGATGGATTTAAATGGACAATGGACTTAAGTGGGTCACCCATGGACACCCTAAATATTAATTTCATAGGATGCTCATTGGGCATTCTAAATGGGCACCCAATGGAAGTCCATATTAACCATTACAATTTACTCACTAATGGACTTATGTAAAATATTAATTATTTTATAACTTTTTCATTAACAAATGATCTTATATAAACACATTAACTATTTATTTTTATTTTTACAAAATTTTCCTTAATTATTATTTTGAGAGAGAAATTGTTGTGAATTTTCCAGAGAAAAAGTGAGTATGAATTTTAGAGAGAAAAAGAGTCGTGAGTTCTAGAGAAAGAAAGTGAGCATAAATTTTAGAGAGAAAAAGTGAGTATGATTTTTAAAGAGAGAATTTATCATGAATTCTAGAAAGGTGAAGTATAGTGTGAATTTAGAATCCAATCTTTTGACTTTATGAGGTTGCGTGTCTACCAATTATGATTCGGCGCATCGTTTGGACCCTCTCCCACGAATTTTTTTCCTCAATTTTGTTTGATGAATTTTTTTTTTTTTTTTTTACTTTTAGAGAAAAAAATGAATTGTTTTTTTTCTTAATCATGAAAATAAATTGTTTATGAAATATGTAGGGTTCCAATAGAAATACAACTATCTCAATTTTTTTCATGCACTAAGGTCTTGTAATTTCTTTAAAAAAAATATTGTAAATAGGCGAGGATGTATAGAGAAAAAAACTGTTTTTTAGGTAAAAGATGGTTATATATTATTAAAATTTAATATTATAAAATAAGGTATAATGGAGAATGTTTATAATCTATTCCAAAATTGTACTCCTTCCGGTCTTTACTAATCTTTCTATTAATTTATTTCACTCCCGAGCTCAATCTCTTTGCTCATTTATGAAGGGTAGAAAATGTATTATAGTTAAAAAATTATCCTGTTTTCAAGACCCTTAATTTGTGTGCAAAGATTTAAAACGCCTTATATTTATGACCAGAGGGAGTATTAGAAGCTAAAGCAGACTGATTTAAAAATAAAAAGAACGGGCATCTGCCCGATCTATATACATGAGAAAAAGCAATAGAAAATACATCTACTACTAAGAAAATTAAAAGATAGAGCCCCATCTTTGAGTAATATCTTAGACTTTTGACTGTTAAAAATAAATGATACTAGAACTTATTCACTTTCTCTCTGTAAAATTCATGGCACTTTATCTCTTTAGAATTCACATTCACTTTCTCTCTCTAAACATCATACACATAGGCTCACTCTTATATATATATATATATATTGAGTAAATATATATATATTTACATTTTGAATTCTAATTCTATTTTTTTTTTCCTTCCAAACAAATGAACTAGAATTAGAAAATGAATTTCACAACAATTCTATAATTTTACGAAATACAAAGGAATTAGAATTAGAATTCTTAGAATTCTATAGAATTTCAATTCTAATCCCAATCCTATTCTTGGAACCAAACACAATCTTAGAGAAAAAAATTGAATTTTTTTTTCTTATTCGTGAAATGAATTGTTTATGAAATATGTAGGTTCTGGTAGAAATACACCTATCTCAATTTTTTTATGTAATAAGAAGTTTGTAATTCTTTTTTTTAAAAAAAAAAGAAGAAAAAAAAGCTTTCTAATTAGGTGAGGATGTATAGAGAAAAACACTTTTTGTAGGTAGGAGATGGTTATATATTGTTAAAATTTAATAGTATAACATAAGGTATAATGGGGAATGTTTATAATCCATTCCAAAATTGTATTAGAAGCTAAAGCAGCCTTTGTTAAAAATAAAAGGAACGACAACTGCCCGATCTATATACATGAGAAAAAGTAATAGAAGATAACTAATAAAATTTAAGTATAGAGCCCCAATCTTTGAGTAATATCTTAGGCTTTTGACTGTTAAAATAAATCATACATGATATTCATCTGTCCAAAGAGGCAAATTATGTTACAAACTCGGGTACACCTAGCTAGATGTACCCAATTATTAAAACTACATAGTTTTGATTAAGATTTAAAATTTAATTCCAATTAAAACTCCTCCTCCACTTTGCCCCTCGCGCGTCTCCAGCGATCTCTGTATTTAGCTTCTCTGCCAATCTTCTCCGATACTCTCCAACCTTTCTTTGAATACTTTTATTTCCTTGTTTAGTTTTCCTTATATTATTTCTACTATCAGAAGTTTTATTGAGAAATTTAAATATGTTCACAATTTTCGAGAAATTTACAAAATTAATGTTTTATTAATTGCAAATCCTAGGACGGAGATCCATGGTGGCGGTTGTTTCTATTAATTGGTGAAATTTTGGTTTGAGTTCTGGTAGAATATTAAGAAGCTAAAGTAATTGTAGTATTTAGGAGAAGAATATCGACTGATACTCCAATGTCGTACCCGAATCCGCCTATGTTGTTTAGATCCTAGAAAGCCTCCAGAGCTTATTGTGTTGTTCATCTTGTTAATCGACGAAGAAGAAGAAGATTAATGAAGTGATTTTTGTCTTTAATGGTGGAGATATTTGAAAAAAATTTAGGAAGTCAATGGGGGAGGATTGCAATTTTTATCTAAGGGAGCTATTTTTTATAACTAAGAGTGGCTATTTTTATAATTAAGAGTTTTATTCAATATAACATCTAAGATGAATTACTATAAGCAGGAGTATCTATTTTTATACCTAAGCGTGCCTATTTTTATAACTAGGAGTGCCTATTTTATATAATATGCAAGATGATATACTTTAAATGGAGGTGCCTATTTTTATAACTAATGGTGTATATTTTTATAATTGGGGGTGCCTATTATTTTTCATAACCAAGAGTGATTATAATATAAAATATGCAACATGGCTGACTCTAAGTAGGCTTGCCTACTCTTAAAACTTGGAGTGCCTATTTTTATAACTGTGAGAGCTACTTTTATAACTAGGAGTGCATATTTTTATAACTAAGGGTGCCTATTCTATATAACATTTCAAGATGAGTGAGGTACTTATTTTTATAACTAAGAGTGTTTGTTTATATAACTAGGGTTGCCTATTTTTATAACTATGAGCGTATATTTTTATAACTAGGGTTGCCTTTTTTTATATCTAGAGGTGACCTATTCTATATAACATTCAAGATGAGTGGGTACCTATTTTTATAACTGTGAGTGCTTGCTTTATAACTAGTAGTGCCTTTTTCTATAACTTATAACTAAGGGTGCCTATTTTATATAACATTTCAAGATTAGTGGTGTGCTTATTTTTTTTAACTTGGAGTGCCTATTTTTACAACTAGAGGCGCCTTATCTATATAACTGTAAATGCTTACTTTTATAACTAGCAGTACCTATTTTTAACTAAGGGTGCCTATCCTATATAACATTTTGAGATGAGTAGGGTTCTTATGTTTATCACTAGGAGTGTCTATTTTTACAACCATGGGCGCTTATTCTATATAACATGCAAGATGAGTTACTTTAAGCAGGGAGCCTATATGTACAACTTGGAGTGCCTACTTTTATAACTTGGAGTGCCTACTTTTATAACTCTGAGTACCTACTTTTATAACTATGGGTGTCTATACTGTAAAACATGCATGATGGATTATGTTATACAGTGATGCCTTTTTTATAACTATAGATCCTCATTTTTACAACTAGGGATGCCTATTTTTAAACCAAAGGTGATTATGATATAAAACATGCAAAATGGACGACTGTAAGTAGATGTGCCTACTTTTATAACTTGAAGTGCTTACTTTTATAACTATGGGTGTCTATACACGTAAAACATGCATAATGTGTTATTTTATGCAGACATGCCTTTTTTATAACAAAGGATACTCACTTTTATAACTAGGCATGCCTACTTTTCATAACCAAAGGCGAGTATGATATAAAATATGTAAAATAGGTACTGTAAGTAAGCATGCCTACTTTTATAACTTAAAGTGCCTACTTTTATAACATGCAACATGAATTACTTTAAGCAGGGGTGCCTATTTTTTTTTAACGAGAATGCTAATTTTTATAACTTGCGTTACCTATTCTATATAGCATGAAAGATGAGTTACCATAAGCAGAGGTGCCTCTTTTTATAACCAGGGATGCCTATTCTATATAATAGGTAAAATGAATTACTCTAAGCAGGAGTGCCTATTTTTATAACTATTGATGCCTCTTTTTATTATACTATGAAAAATCCTAAGACGCCATAGCTCGCTCACCCTCACCAAAAAAAGAATTGCCTATCTTTTCTATACTTTCATGCGATTCTTACATATATAATATATATATATTTTGTTCAAATCAGAAACAAATTTACGGAGCATAGCTTCACATAGCTGGACATGATTTCGGTATTTCAACCCTATAATATTGATGCAGTTATACAGATGATTGCAATCATACAGATGCATTGCTGCACATTACAACATAGACAAAAAATCTTTTCCATAGTATAATAAATTCTTAAATTCATCTTGATGAAAGTAACGATTGGAGCTTCACTAATTGTAAGTGCATTTAGAGTGACACTTAAATATAGATTGAAGGCTAAAGCCCCCATTGCTAAGGGCATTCCATAGTAAACCATTCCATTGCTGAACCCAATTGCGGTTTTTGCTATATTTGGCAAAAAAATAACCACTAAAGTGGTCGTAAGTTTTTTTTTCATCTCACTGTGGCCATAATATACATGTTGTGTGTTATCATTAATGGTAACGCATATAGCTTATGCGTTATTTCTAATCACAAATTAAATATCACGATTATGGAAGATTAATGATGTGGTTGTGGACGTAGCAGGACGGATGTTGAGGTGTGTTAGTATATGCCCTAAGACCAATTGACTCACATTTATGATTTATGATGCATGTATTTTTTTGAATTGTATTTCATGCTCTTGGTCATCAAGTATGTGACTTGATAGTAAAACCCTTATAGCTAATAAAATACTATTCTTATTTGTCCCTAGTTTATTACATCTTGTAAACTAGTGTGAAGTTGATTGATGGTCAAGTTTTATTGATCATGAATATGAGATATAAAATCAATTCATAAATACATATTGAGAATATTGTATTGGACATGACCCAAAGTGAAGAAGAAATATTGCATGGGTTTAAGTTATAAGTATTTCTTCTCAGTTTTATATTTGGTGTCCTTTGACCTAATGTTTCTAATGTTTCTTGCATGGGGAGAAAATATGTTTTGACATAGTCAAACATCACTTTTAATTAGGTGATCATTATGACTATTGGTTGGCTTATTTTCTCGTCATGGCTTGAATATTGGAGATAGTGAAAGGGATTTGTCTCTCTCTTTTAGAGAGAGATATCCATGGTCCCCTTGATAAGGAAGACTGGAAAATAGGCATGGCCATGCTCAAATAAGTATTAATAAGGTGTTAGTAATATTATGTTGGAACAGTCTGTCTGGTGATCAAGTAAATGGTTAATTAAGTTTTATAAGGATGACTTGATCTATGCCTTATATTTAATTAGGATATCGTGTGACAAAAGGACTAAATATTAAATCTGATGCTAGGTTATTATTACATTTACTTAACTTGGGTAAGCATAATGTCTTGCTAGAGGCCGCTTATGTTTTGTGAATAAATGTCTAGGACATTTTTCATTCACTGCCAACGTTAAGTGAACCTACAGGGTCACACGCATAGACGATCTTGTGAGCATAATGTCCACATTCAATGAATCTAGATTGTGTCCAGATTCGTTGAACGTATACAAAAGAGGAATTAGATTCCATATTGTATTTTCTGGTAAGTTAATAAGTAATTAATTTTATTTAATCGAATAAATGAAATTAATTACTTAATATTACTCATCCAACCGTTGGATGATTATAGGAATAGACGGACGAGATTAAACTGTCATTAGATGACAGTTAGGGTTTTGATATTGACAGCTATAAAAGGTTATGTTAACCTTTTCATGGTGGCCGTCCTTTATCTGATTAAAGAAAAACAAAACCCTAAACCCTAGAACGGCGATATAGTATCTAGCCTCCTCTCTCCGAAGGATGACCGACTACCAGATAGTTAGGATCAGTTCTGAACAGCTTTCAGAACACAGAAGGGGCTAGCATCCCGATCGCTTGCAGAGGAGTTCGTCGCGTGGATACTAGTAGAGGGCGAAGCGTACAAAGCAGCGCCTCCACAACGAACAATCAAAATATTGAGGTAATTTCTATCCAATCGGTTTTTCTAGTATGTGCAGATCCTGTTGGTGGATTTCCGTAGTTTTATTTTACTTTGTTTGTGCCTACGGATTCCAAAAGTGGTATCAGAGCCTCGTACATACTAGTTTTACTGATTTTATCTGTTACCGCTTTGATTACATGTGTTGTTTTTAATCGGCATTATAGTAAGGTTTCTGATTAGTGTAATAATCAGAGTAAATTGAATTATAGGATTCGCATATATGATATTCTGTTTTACTTATTAATGCGATCAATTAAACAGAATGTTGTTACTGCCAAATTGTTTGGCGTACAGTCCGTAATCTGTGCAATTTAAGCGGGACCGCCATTTTCTTCCGGGGGCTTCGCCCCCAGAACCCCCTTGTTGTTTTTTGCATGTTTCTTCCTATCTTTAGATGCATGGTGCATAGCATGATCCTTTACCTCTTTTGATTGATTGGCTTATTTTGTTAATGGGTTGTATGTTTTTAAATACGGCCTGCGTGTCGTTGTTTTCATTATGTAATATTATCAAGCTTTACTAGAATAGGTTAATTTTATTTCCTATTCCTATGTATGTTTTCTGTCCTATGTAACAAGATTAGAAGGCCAAGACACTGGAGGCAAGCTCATGGAGATAAAGACTTACCTAGATTGACCTTTGACTTCCATAAGGCTCGTGGAAGTCAATATAGGATTGGGGCCATGCTATGACACGTTTTATTTGATACATATATTATGCATGTGATTTTTAGTTTATTTTCTTTTATTTTTGGATATATGTTTTGTGAAATAATATACAAATAAAAGGAAGAAGGTTTTTGAAACCATGTAAAAATTAAGTCATAAAATGCCTTCCATGATCATAAGCACTTCTCTATGCTTGGATCATCATTTTGTCTCATTGCCAAAGCAAGAGATAAATGGTTATCTAAGTAAGGGAAGATGGAAAATGGTGATTTCCATATGCTTGGAATGGTTTGGCTTAACTAGGCTATCAAAACGGTTTTGAGCCTAGGACATCATATGGGATTTTGCCGGTACATATAGATGTAAATCCCATTAATACATTTTTCTCTAATTATGGGTGTTAAGCCAAAGCTTACTTATGATTAGAATAAAATGAATTTTTATACCCATGATTTATATCAAGTGTTGAATATTTCAGGGAAAATTTAATGCTTCATTTATTTAATTTTACTTTGCAAATTCTATGTAGATAATGGCCTCAAACAATTCAAACACATCGTTGCGATCCGTGCTTGAAAAGAATAAGCTTAGTAGGACTAACTTTCTTGATTGGGCACGAAATTTAAGGATTGTCCTTAAACAAGAAAAAAAGCTATATGTACTTGAGAACCCTATCCCTAATCAACCAGCTAACAATGTCCCTAGAGTCGAAAAGGATGCTTATAGTAAGCACAAGGATGATTCTAACGATGTGACATGTCTCATGTTGGCTACGATGGAATCTGAGTTGCAAAAGCAATTCGAGGAAGTTGAGGCTTGTGAGATGATAAAAACAGACTCAAGGAAATGTTCCAAGAGCGAGCACGTCAAGAGAGATATCTTACCACTAAGGCGTTGAATACCCGCAAAATGACCCCCCGGCACTTCGAGTTAGTGCTCATGTCCTTAAGATGAAAGGGTATTTTGATCGACTTGAAAAACTTGTAGCACCTGTAAGTCATGACTAGCTACCGATATGATCTTGGCCTCTTTGACCTCCGACTATGATCAGTTTGTCATGAACTTCAATATGCATAATATGGAAAAGTTCATAAATGAATTGCACGGATGCTCAAGCGAGTCGAACAAAACATTAGGAAGTCTACTCCTAATGTTCGATGGTTCGAAGGGCGGTTCAAGAAGAACAAGGGAAAGGATATGGCCAAAAAGGGTAAAGGCAAGCAGAAGCCCAAGCTCAAGGTTAAACCACCAAAGGAAGGGACTTGCTTCCACCCTGCAATGAACTCTGGTCATTGGAAGAGGAATTGCAAGCTCTACTTGGAAGAAAAGAAGAAGCAAAAGGCCGGTGAGGCTGCCGCCTGGGTATTTTCGTTATAGAAATTAATATGTCTACTCCTACTTCATGGGTATTAGATACCGGATGTGGAGCTCACATTTGTGTAAATGTGCGGGGGACTCAAAAGGAGTAGATCTTTGGCAAAGGGAGAGGTGGACCTACGAGTTGCAAATGGAGCAAAAGTTGCTGCTGTAGCTGTAGGGACATTTGATTTACTTTTGCCTACTGGGCTTATAATTGAACTTAAAAATTGTTATTATGTTCCTGCTATGAGTAGGAACGTCATTTCAGTTTCTTGTTTGGATATTGATGGTTTTGAGTTTAATACTAAGAATGGTAAAAGTTCTATTAATAAAAATGGTATTTTCTATGGGGATACCTCTTTATGTAATGGACTTTACATTCTTAACCTACATGATTCCATTAGTAAGCCCATCTATAACATAAATACAAAGAAATTTAACTCTAATGATTTAAATCAAACTTACTTCTGGCATTGTCGTTTAGGCCATATAAATGAGAAACGCATATCAAAACTCCATCAAGATGGACTTTTATCTTCATTTGACCTTGAGTCTTATGAAAAATGTGATTCTTGTTTATTGGGAAAAATGACTAAAAGTCCATTTACAGGGCAAAGTGAAAGGGCTACCGATTTATTGGAACTTATACATACTGATGTATGTGGGCCAATGAACACACAAGCCAGAGGAGGTTTTCAGTATTTCATTACATTCACAGATGATTTCAGTAGATATGGTTATGTCTATCTAATGAAACATAAATCTGATTCCTTTCAAAAGTTTAAGGAATTTCAAAATGAAGTACAGAATCAACTTGGAAGGAGTATCAAATTACTTCGATCAGATCGAGGTGGTGAATACTTATGCCAAGAGTTTGACGAACATCTAAAAAATTGTGGGATATTATCACAATTAAGTCCACCAGGAACACCACAATGGAATGGTGTGTCTGAACGCAGAAATCGAACTCTATTGGATATGATTCGATCTATGATGAGTCAAACGGATCTTCTAATTTCTTTTTAGGGTTATGTTCTAGAAACTGCTGCATTCATATTAAATAGAGTTCCATCTAAAGCTGTTCAGAAGACACCATATGAGATATGGACCGGGAAACAACCTAGTTTAGCATTTCTCAAAATTTGAGGATGTGATGCTTATGTGAAGCGATCATTATCTGAAAAACTAGCAACCAAATCTGATAAATGTCTGTTTGTGGGATATCCTAAGGAAACTAAAGGATACTACTTTTATCTTCCATCTGAAAACAAAGTGTTTGTTGCTCGGAACGGAATTTTCCTTGAAAGGGAATTCGTTTCCAAAATTGTTAGTGGGAGTAGAATCCATCTTGAAGAAGCTCAAGGACAGCAGACCATTTCTCAACCGAGTATGGATACTCAGTTGGACTCACGTATTCATACTGAGCCTGAACCTTTGACACAAGGGCCAAGAAGGTCTGGTAGGATTTCTCAGATACCACAGAGATATGGATTTCTTGTGACTGAGGATCATAATATTGATCTTATTGATCAAGGTGAACCTAATTCCTACCGAGATGCTATTCATAGTCCTAAATCTAGCAAATGGCCAGAGGCTATGAAATTAGAAATGCAATCCATGCATGATAATCAAGTTTGGACTTTGATTGATCCACCTGAAGGTTGGAAGACCATAGGGTGTAAATGGGTTTTCAAAAGAAAACTGACATGGATGGCAATGTGCACACTTACAAAGCACGATTGGTAGCAAAAGGGTATAGACAAACTCATGGTATAGACTATGATGAAACCTTTTCTCCAGTTGTAATGCTTAACTCAATTAGAATTCTACTTGCCATTGCAGCATATTATGATTATGAAATATGGAAAATGGATGTTAAAATTGCTTTTCTTAATGGAAATCTACTGGAGGATGTGTATATGACACAACCTGAAGGTTTTATTCATCCTTCGAATTCTAGTAAAGTGTGTAAACTTCAAAGATCCATTTATGGCTTGAAGCAAGCATCTCGAAGTTGGAATCTTCGTTTTGATGAAGCAATTAAAGAATTCAATTTCATCAAGAATGATGATGAACCTTGTGTCTACAAAAGGGTTACAGAAAATACAGTAGTCTTCTTAGTACTCTATGTCGATGACATCTTGTTAATTGGGAATGACATCCCCACTTTGCAAAGTGTAAAAACTTGGTTCGGGAAGTGTTTTCAATGAAAGATTTAGGCGAAGCAGCCTATATTCTAGGCATTAGGATCTATCGAGATAGATATAAAAAGCTTATTGGCCTAAGTCAGAGTGGATATATTGACAAGGTACTGAAAAGGTTCAGTATGCAAGATTCTAAGAGAGGATTCTTGCCAATGTCACATGGCGTTAAACTCAGTAAGTCTCAAAGCCCTACCACAAGGGAGGATACAGAACGCATGATTAAGATTCCTTACGCTTACGCAATTGGATCTATCATGTACGCCATGTTATGCACTCGCCCAGATGTCTCGTGCATTAAGCATGACTAGCAGATTCCAGTCAAATCCTGGTGAACCGCATTGGACTGCAGTAAAAAAAATTCTCAAGTACTTAAGAATGACTAAAGAGATGTTTTTATTTACGAAGGTCAGGAAGGAGAGCTTGTTGTAAATGGTTACATGGATGCTAGCTGTCAGATTGATGTAGATGATTTTAGATCGCAATCTAGATTTGTGTTTTGTTTGAATGGAGGTGCTGTGAGTTGGAAGAGTTCAAAGCAAGATATCATTGCCAATTCTACTACAGAGGCTGAATATGTGGCTGCTTCTGATGCAGCCAAAGAGGCAGTTTGGATCAGAAAGTTCATCACAGAACTAGGTGTAATTCCTAGCATTGTGAACCCAGTGGACCTATATTGTGATAATACAGGAGCCATTGCACAAGCTAAGGAACCTATATCTCATCAACGATCCAAACATATTCTCAGGCGTGTCCATCTCATTCGAGAAATTATTGAACGTGGAGATGTTAAAATTTGCAAAGTAGACACCAATGACAATGTCGCAGATCCATTGACAAAGCCACTCCCACAACTTAAGCATGAGAGTCATACTAGGTCAATGGGTTTGAGAGTCATGTCAAATTGGTGGTAGGGCAAGTGCGAGATTGTTAGTATATGCCCTAAGACCAATTGACTCACATTTATGATTTATGAAGCATGTATTTTTTTGAATTGTATTTTATGCTCTTGGTCATCAAGTATGTGACTTGATAGTAAAACCCTTATAGCTAATAAAATACTATTCTTATTTGTCCCTAGTTTATTACATCTTGTAAACTAGTGTGAAGTTGATTGATGGTCAAGTTTTACTGATCATGAATATGAGATATAAAATCAATTCATAAATACATATTGAGAATATTGTATTGGACATGACCCAAAGTGAAGAAGAAATATTGTATGGGTTTAAGTTATAAGTATTTCTTCTCAGTTTTATATTTGGTGTCTTTTGACCTAATGTTTCTAATGTTTCTTGCATGGGGAGAAAATATGTTTTGACATAGTCAAATATCACTTTTAATTAGGTGATCATTATGACTATTGGTTGGCTTATTTTCTCGTCATGGCTTGAATATTGGAGATAGTGAAAGGGATTTGTCCCTCTCTTTTAGAGAGAGATATCCATGGTCCCCTTGATAAGGAAGACTGGAAAATAGGCATGGCCATGCTCAAATAAGTATTAATAAGGTGTTATTAATATTATTTGTTGGAACAGTCTGCCTGGTGATCAAGTAAATGGTTAATTAAGTTTTATAAGGATGACTTGATCCATGCCTTATATTTAATTAGGATATCGTGTGACAAAAAGACTAAATATTAAATCTGATGCTAGGTTATTATTACATTTACTTAACTTGGGTAAGCATAATGTCTTGCTAGAGGCCGCTTATGTTTTGTGAATAAATGTCTAGGACATTTTTCATTCACTGCCAACGTTATGTGAACCTACAGGGTAACACGCATAGATGATCTTGTGAGCATAATGTCCACATTCAATGAATCTATATTATGTCCAGATTCGTTGAACGTATACAAAAGGGGAATTAGATTCCATATTTTATTTTCTGGTAAGTTAATAAGTAATTAATTTTATTTAATCGAATAAATGAAATTAATTACTTAATATTACTCATCCAACCGTTGGATGATTATAGGAATAGACGGACGAGATTAAACTGTCATTAGATGACAGTTAGGGTTTTGATATTGACAGCTATAAAAGGTTATGTTAACCTTTTCTTGGTGGCCGTCCTTTATCTGATTAAAGAAAAACAAAACCCTAAACCCTAGAACGACGATATAGTATCTAGCCTCCTCTCTCCGAAAGACAATCGATTACCAGATAGTCAGGATCAGTTCTGAACAGCTTTCAGAACACAGAAGGGGCTAGTATCCCTATCGCTTGCAGAGGAGTTCGTCGCGTGGATACCAGTAGAGGACGAAGCGTACAAAGCAGCGCCTCCACAACGAGCAATCAAAACATTGAGGTAATTTCTATCCAATCGGTTTTTCTAGTATGTGTAGATCCTGTTGGTGGATTTCCGTAGTTTTATTTTACTTTGTTTTTGCCTACGGATTCCAACAAGGTGGACAATAACGCATCCGCCATGTGCGTTATTACTAAGAATAAGGCGCACAGTGCATGCATTATCAGTAAGAATAACGCACATGGTAAATGCATTATTCTTACTGACAACATAAAGGCTTTGTGCGTTATTTGTATCAGAAATGTTTAAACCAACAGAACCCTCGCGCTTTCTTCATTTTCTTGTTCTCCAAAAATCCGTCGCTGCTTCTTCTCTTCCTCCTTCTTCGCCACTGTTTCTTCTTTTTGCTTTCCTTCTCTTCTTCTCTTGCTCTTCTACTTCCTTCCTTCTCTTCTTCTCATTCTTCTTCTTCTTTGCTATGTTGCCGAA
Source organism: Catharanthus roseus (assembly GCA_028651295.1). Taxonomy (NCBI): domain Eukaryota; kingdom Viridiplantae; phylum Streptophyta; class Magnoliopsida; order Gentianales; family Apocynaceae; genus Catharanthus; species Catharanthus roseus. The sequence goes on from JAPQWS010000007.1 coordinate 6,124,894, forward strand.
CATGAAGGACTCGTGGAGTATGAAGATTTCTGGGTTTTGGGATGGTGAATGGCAGAGGAAGCTCCATCGAGTAACAACATTTGATTTCAATTTGTTCCGACCTTCGGTATATTTCTTATTATCTTTAATTTTTTTAATCTTTTTGCACTATTATTGTTTATATGAAATTTGTTGTTTACTGTGATTTGTGAATATTTTTGATGAATTTTATCTGGGTTAATTCTCAATTTCTTGTAGTTTATTTTCTAAATGTGGGTTTTATGGTTATTTTACTGCTTGTTGTTGTTGATAGATTTGTACATATTTGACCATTTAATTAAACTAGTTGCATTTTTCTATGGAAATGTGATTTAATGAAATGGTTTTTTAGTAATTTTGCTCACAATTTTAAGATGATATAATTTATATAATTTATTTTGTTTTTGTCATAAACCCTAATTGTTTATTTTTTGTAAACATTTATGAGCATTTATATTGTTCTATTAATTTTATATAAATGTATATTTCAAGAAAACTATTTTGTTTTGATTTTTTTGATAGAAAAAAAAGAGAGAATATAATCTTCCCTAATAACCTAAACCCTAACCTTAAACCCTAAACCCCTAAAACCCTAACCTTGAAACCCTAAATCCTAAAATTATAATATTGAAACCCTAAACCCTAAATCCATAAACCATAAACCTTACAAAGTGTACCCTAACACTCTTAACCTTAAAATTTATGAAGTGTATAATGACAAAAAAATATTTTACTTTAAATTCTAAACCCATAAAAATTTAAACTTAGAAAGTGTATAATACTAGACCTTAATCCTAAGACTTTGTGATGCAATGTAGATAGAGGAAGTCCAAGCACATGTGCATCTAGGTCTTAGAAACTCAGATGTATTGACGAGGCAGCATGAGCATAGGTCTGGTTGATATGGAGTGGAGATCATGAGGCATGTATTATTGATCTTCAGTGTTAACGTTTCGGTCGCAATTTGTTTCAGGCTTACAATACGGCTCCTCATAGATTGATTAATATTATTGATAGGACGAGATTAGAGAGAGTTTTTAGATGTGGTTATATAGGCCTCGACCACGCATTTATTACTGTTTTAGTTGAGCGATAGAGGCCTGAGACCCACACATTCCACATGACTTGCGGTGAGGTGACAGTCACTTTACAAGATATGCATGTCTTATGGGGATTACGGATAGAGGGACTACTTGTTACAAGTCCTAGTTGGAGTGTACATCATAAGCAGTACTCGATTGATATGATTGAGAGGCTTATTGGTATTCGTTTGTCTCTTACTCACTTTTCCGGATACAAGTTAAAGAAGAAACCTTTAGAGGCTTGGATCTAGAGTTCACCGGATCAGAGACTGATGATGACCTTATCATGCGTGCCCAGGGCCTTATTTTCTAACTTCTTAGAGGTCCTATATTCCCTGATATGTCGGGCAGCTTGATTCACATACGGTACATCATTCTGTTAGAGAATTTTGATGCCATCCACACTTACAGTTGGGGGAGTTGTGTATTAGAGTTTTTGTATAGATGCTTATACGAGTTTTGTATCCATGCATCCACATTCACACGATCCTACATTGGCAATCCAGCACATCGTGATATTCGGACATATGGATACCATCTAGTTGGGGTCGACAGACGGATGATGCTAATTAAATATTTGTTTACCTTTTTATGTATGTTATTTCTTTATAATTTTTTTATAACTATTTTTTTAGAAATCCATGCTGCAGGAGTAGCTGACATGACTATAGGGGTATTGGAGGGACCAACATCATCTACGACTCGGTATACTAGTGTCATGAGGAAAGTCCAGATCATCATTCGTCGTTGCATAGTTTCAATTTGTGGTAAATTGGGTTGCACCCCTCTCAGCATGATATTCAGCAAACTTTTGCAGTATAGCCATCACGTCGTCGTCTCCAGGAGCCAGTACCTGCGCGTGGTGCTTGTGGAGTGAAGAGGGGTGCCCGTTGATTACTTTGTGTCGGGGCCCGTAGAGGACGTATTCCTGCCCCTCCATATCCGGGCAGACAGGGACGTGCAGATCCCGGACATGGAGGAGAGAGAAAAGGAGGATCTGGCAGATGTGAACGTGCAGATCCTGGCTCATATATACCACCTGACCCATTTGACAATCCAGGTAGAGATATTCCGACATTTATTTTGGGTTTGACGCCAGATGCTCCGTCACATCCAAGTAGAGCAGGCACATCATATTCCTACTTGACCCATTCGACAGCCCAGATGTGTTATAAGTTCTGCCACCTCCAAGTGTAAGAGGTACGCCATATGCACCTCCACATCCGAGTACAGTAGGGTTGTCATTTGATGCACCTCTACCTCCGAGTACAGCAAGTTCATTTATACCTCATATGCCTATATCCCGTACATCTTCTTCCGATTCAAAGTCGTTCGAAAGTTAGAATTGGTTTCTCAAACTTCTATGGCAAAATGTTGTCAAGGATCGGCATGTTTATTTAATATCCGATCGCTACAAAGGGATTTATCTGTTGCGCAAAATCAAGTTCTGTGGCAACATCTATTTCGGAGCATTGGTTTTGTCTACGCCACACTTGAGAAAATTTCACCAAGACCTTTAAGAACAGTGAATTAAAAGTTCAATGTGGCAGGCCAGAACCAAAGTTAAGTAATGGAACGTGCCATGAATGAAATCAAAAGCAGAAATGTAGAAGCTTATAATTATTTAGTCAAGATACCCTTTGAGAAATGAACACTCTTCCATAATAGTGAGCACAGGCACAGAGTGATGACAACCAAGATTTCAGAAGCACTTAAAAATGTCCTGAAAAAAGCTAGAGTGTTACCTTTAAAAGACCTAGTTGAATTAATATTCAACAAACTTGTTAAGTACTTCAACTAGCACTGTCAGGAGGCCCAAAACTGTGTGCATCCATTTCCAACAAGAGTTTTTGACAAGTTTCTTCGGGTGGAATTGAAATCAAGAGACCATACGGTTACACTGTACAACCCACGAGCTAGTATTTATATGCTTAAATCTTTGATATGGCTTGATGGCAGCAGCAACAACGTGTACATTTAAAAATGAATAAAAAATCATGCAATTGTGTCAAATGGCAAGAATATACATTACCTTGTTCTTATACTCTTGTAGTCTGTAAAGATAATGATATAATATCATATGCTTATGTGCCAGACAGATACTCGCGGGAAACTTACAAACTAACATACCAATCCAATTTTTATCCGATTGGGCATGAGGATTTTTGGTGAGATGCTCCTTACAATTTAACATTCTATCCTCCAAATATGAAAAATCAATGGGTTCGAAAATAGGATACATGGTTTTGAGAGGAAATGGATTATCGAAATCCGGATTCTCCCCCAAGATGTAGCAGATGCTAGGGGTATAAATGGGTGCAGACCCTTTGGGTACTCCCAGACGGAGACCCAGACCTTCTGGATATAAAATTTATGGACCCAGACCCAACCCTCCAGAATCTAAGGTAAGATCTGGGTATACCCATACCCGTATGACATTTTTCTATTTTTTCCCTGTTAAACAAAAATATATAAAACATGGTATAATTAAATAAAAATTTTAACATGATTAACATAATTTCCTTAACATCTCTTTCACAAAATACAATCATTTAACATCTTTAATTCAAATGATTAAAAGTTCAAGTACACACAAAATCCTCATAGTACATTAATCCAATAAAAACAAAAGTTTTAATTCAATACAATATATTAATCAGAGCATTTGGAGACCGCTTGCTCCTATTTGTCTTCTACAAAATGCATAAATTATGTGTTAATAAAAAAATATAAAAATAATATAATATATTATTTTATTATAACGGGTATACGTATCATCATACCCTGCCTATACCCATTTAATAGAATTGATACGGGTACGGGTCCGCGGGTGTAAAATTTTAACCTTACCCGCTATAAACGAGTATAGACCCGTGCGAATACGGGTAAGACCTACCCTGTTTATAGCCTTAGCAGAAGGCGAATGCACGGGCATAATAGAAAAAATTTGTAATAACCCCAGTTCAAGTAATGTATAAGTTTCTTTTTTCAAAGTGTTGTAATATTTTAGGGTTTCTATTAATTATATTTTTTCTTTGAATTTCTTCTATGTACTTTTTTATAAATTCTTTTACTTAAATCGATTATAAACTATTATAGTAAAATTTACAACAAGTAACAAAAATAATAAATACTTTAAATTACTTCTTCATACTTTTTTATAAAAATTTTCTTTCTTAAAATGGTTATAATTATTATCATAAAATATACATCAAATGACATAAATAAAGGAATACTTTGTCTTTTTTTTAAAATAATAAGTACAAGTTTTGGGAAAAATTATAAGTTTTGAAAACAAAATAATGTGGCAGATAACGCATACAGTAGATATATTATCAAAGAAGATAACACATTTCTTTTTGTGCCTTATATGCCACATCGGATAATTATTGGCAGAAACTCTTGTTTAGTGATAACGCATACAGCGTATGCGTTTTCTTTAATGATTTTGTGCATTATGGCTACATTCAGGGTAAAAAAAATAGCGACCACTTTAGTGATTTTTTAAAAAAAATTGACAAAATATAGCAAAACATCCCAATTGCCATTACCGCCGTGAGTCTCCGAAATGCCCAAGTCCTTTCCCAGAAGATCTTCATTATAGAAAATAAATTGGTTTTTGTATATGATATTTTCAGATATGATAATTCAACAGAAAATCCCGATGTTTCTAGCTTGTCTTCACCATCGTTTTTGTTGAGGAATTTTGATTGAAGAAGAGCAGAAGAAAATTGAAGATATTGCTGAGGAATTTTGTTCGTTCAGAATTTTGCTTGCGGGTTTTTCTGAGGGGGGAGATGCGTGGGTTTAGTCTCCTGGGGTGAGATTAATTTTATTTTTTTTGCACTATTCCTAAAATTAAATGAAATTATGATGTTTTGACACTGAATACACTTTGCATGGTGTACCTGAATCCATGATATAACTACTAGTGCAAAGAGGTCCAATATGGGAGTAACTAACTACATATCCTTCCATAAATAGAAAAAGAGACTTGTCAACCATGACTATTGCTAAAGCTAACTCTTATTACAACAAATTCTTGAGGGAACTAAAAAGTAACTTACAGTCATTTACAAGACCAAGATATCATTAAATTTCATAAAAATACTTAGATAATGCTTTAAACAAAAAAAAAAAAGGAAAAGGATCAAGTGATAATAGATCTAAATTTATAATGTTCGATTTCTTCATAATAAGTGATTTATTATCCACTGATAAAGTTTTAATGTGTCTATTAGGTCGTCAATTGGACTACCCAATGAGTTTGTCCAAATGGAAAATTTAGGATATCCTCATATCCATCTACTAAATTTAATATATCTAACCAAATCCATCATGTATTATGGCTGAATTTTTATCCATCCTAAAATACATGGATTTGGGCGGGTCGTGGGCTATTGGACATATTTGCCACCCTACTTAAGTTCATTGGTTTATATGATTGGTTCAAAATCTAAGTTGGAATGATTTAATTTCTTTTTATGATATTAAGCTATGTTTAGTACATGAAATGAAATGACTTTTTCAACTTCTCTTTCCATTCCAGTATTTTGTTTCAAAGTAGGAGTAGGAATAGCATTTCCAAGTGGGACCATTCCAGGAAGAAGTTGAAAAGGCCTTTCTAAACTAAAAACCTATGGAAAGGTTTTTCTACGAAAAGTGGGAATCATTTTTGAAAAATATTGGACTAGTATACCCTTAATATATTACATATTGTGGAAGAATAATGCTTCTAATTACTATTACAATATACTAATTACTATTACAAACCACAAACAATCAGCGGAAGAATAAAGGAAATATACAGAAGATTCAATCTTCAAGAACAGAAACACAAAAATGAGTATAAAGACAATCTACAAAATCAACACCCGGTTAATACCAAAGAAAAACCAAATGAACAAAGAGTTGTTCCACTTACCACAGCCGTGCAACCGGCGGCAGAAAATCAAAGGGATGACCGAGGAGGTGAAACCGAATGGTCACCTGAAATGCAAACGATCGCCGAGCAGCGGCAACACCACGTCGAGGCGCCGAAGGTAAGCAAGAGAATGATGGGGTATTATACCCTCAGAAATGGCCTCAGCCATGACGGAAGTCACCGGCAACCCTCTTTCTTTATTTCTCTCTCTCTTTTCTTTTCCTCACGGCTCACTCTCTAAGCACACCAACAGATAATCAAATGTGACAAAGAAGACCGGTGAATAACAGAGAAACATAGAACACCGGAACAGAGAGAGAGAAGCAGCGGCGGTGCTGCAGAATAAGGAGAAAACCAGAGTCCAGAAGACTCAAAAAGACAGAGAGAATGAAGAGACGATCAAGAGGGGGAGAGCGAGAGACTGCACAAAAACCGAAGCAGCAGCAGTATTAAAAAGAGGGGAAGTCCGCGGGTCACCAACAGACGCCCCGGATGGCCACCCCGAACCGCCCGGTCATCCCTTGACCCAGTCAAGAAAAGCCTACTCCAAGGCTGAGGCCCATTAAGATCATTGGGTTGAAGGGGGAAGGAGAAATTGGGCTGGAAAAGAAGAAAAAAAAATATTGGGAGAACATGTGCTTGAAAAGCCTACAATCTCCACCTCGAACAATATTTTCCATCCCAGAAATGACTCACTTTGAGTCAAATTGTTTCCACATGAAGAAAGTCCTTACAAAACATAAATTTATCAGTGTTTACAATTTTAGTATCAAAATCAGCAGGATTATTATCAGTATTAATCTTATCCATGTCAATAATACCACTAGAGACCTTTTCTCTAATAAAGTGATATTTGACATCAATATGTTTCGTCCGTTCGTGATAGACCGGATTTTTACACAAATTTAAACAACTTTGACTATCTGTATAAATAATAACTTTAGAATATAAAATATTTAATTCACTCAATTACCCCTGAAGCCAGATGGCTTCTTTGATTGCTTCCGTTGCTGCGATATACTCAGCCTCAGTAGTTGGCAAGGCAACTATAGGCTGCAGTTAAGATTTCCACGAAATGCAATTACCCGCAAGGATAAAGAAATAGGAAGTGGTAGATTTTCTACCATCCTTATCACCTGTAAAATCAGAGTCAATAAATCCAATTAATTAAAAATCAGACCAATTATGATAGTGTAAACCCCGATCCACAGTTCCATTTAAGTAACGTATTAGCCACTTGAGGGCAGCCCAATGATCTCTTTTAGGATTCGACATAAATCTGCTAAAAAGGCTTATAGAAAAAGCAATGTCTGGACGGGTAGATATCATTGAGTGCATAACTGAGCCTATGGCCATTCTGTAAGGGATATTGGCCATATCTCTCTTTTCACTTTCAGTTTTAGGATAGGTTTTATCGGAAAGTTTAAAGTGGCTAGCAAGAGAAGTTGTAACGGGTTTACACAGGTGCATTGAAAATTTGGATACAATTTTATGAAGGAAAGGCTTTTGAGATAGAAAAAGAGAATGATCAGGTCTATCTCTTGAAATACTCATCCCAAGAATTTTGGATGCAACTCCTAAATCCTTCATATAGAACTCAGATTTCATCAGCAATTTCAGTTCATCGATCTTAGCTTTGTGACGACAAGCTATTAACATATCATCCACATATAGCAACAAATGAATAGCAGAATCCACATTATTACCAGAAAAATAAAGACAAATATCATAGTTGCTTTTTGAAAAATCAATTTTAGACAAAGGAATCAAACCTCTTGTACCATTGTCTTGGAGATTGTTTAAGCCCATATAAAGACTTTTTCAAAAGACTCGTCATGTATTCCTTACCCTTTACCTCAAAACCAGGTGGTTGACGCATATAAATGGTTTCTTCAAGATCACCATGTAAGAAGGTAGATTTCACATCAAGTTATTCAAGGTTAAGATCATAGAAGGTAACAAGAGCAAGAATAATCCTAATTGTTTTGTATTTAACAACAGGTGAAAAGATTTCATTAAAATCAATGCCCTCAACTTGTGAAAAACCTTTTGCAACAAGTCTAGCCTTGACCCTTGGAGGTTCGTTAGAAGACTCAGATTCTTTTATTTTGAAAATCTATTTACAATAAACAAGTTTTTGTTCTGAAGGTTTTGGAACAAGAATCCAGGTTTTATTTTTGTTTAAAGAAAACATTTCTTCTTCCATCTCACGTAACCATAAAAAGCGATTGGGACTTTTCAAAACCTCAGAAAAACATAAAGGTTCTTTTTCCTCCACATAAGATACAACAGCAAAAGCATATGATACAATGTAGGAGTAACCATACTGGGGATGATCTTTGGGTACCCTACGGACTCGATCTCTAGCGAGTTGATAATCCCTAAGGGCTTGGGTTTGAGCCTCAGGATGTTCCTCTTCCTCATCAGAACCATCTGGAATAGGGTCAGAAGTTTCAGGAACAAGAGTGCTACTGGAAGGAGCAGAAGACTCGGGATTGGTTTCATGTTCCTGAGGCGGATCTAAGGGAGGTTCAGAGATGGTCTCTACCTCCACCGGAATATTGCTAGGAGTGAGAATACTAGGAGGATTATCGGAGATGGGTTTATCCTTAAGACAAGGCATCTCTAACTCGTTGAAGATGACATCCCTACTGATGACAACCCTCACCCCTGGTTCACCCTTTAACCGTACTCTATAACCCTTTACCCCACTAGGATATCCTATAAACACCTCCTTTCTAGACCTTGGATCCAGTTTTCCCTTTTTTTAATGAGCAAAGGCTGCACAACCAAAAACTCTCAGATTGGAAAGATTAGGAGATTTACCACACCAGAGTTCTATAGGAGTCCTGAAGTTTATAGCTTTGGATGGGGATCTATTGATGAGGTATACTGCTGTACTAACAGCTTCACGCCAGAAAGGTTTTGGGATACCAGAAGAAACTAAAAGACACGTGACATTATCCATAATGGTATGGTTCATCCTTTCGGCAATTCCGTTTTGTTGTGGGTTATGTCTAACCGTTCTATGGTGTAAAATGCCATGCGATGCACAAAAGTCAGAAAACTTCCGGTTACATAATTCAAGACCATTATCGGTCCTGATAGTTTTTAGTTATTTCGAGAATGATTTTCGGCAAAACGTTTCCATTCACAAAATATTTCAAATGTTTGCATCTTTGGTTTTTAAAAGAAAAACCCATACATGCCTAGAAAAATCATCAACAATAAATAGACAAGAAATAAACGTTATCACCGTAAGTCGAAACCTTCTCAGGCCCCCACAGATCACAATGCACATAATCAAGAGGTGCAGAAGACTTGTGTGTGCTGGTTGAAAAACTTATTTTACGTTGTTTTCCCAAAACACAGTGATCATAAAAATCCAAGGAATCAATTTTGTCACCACATAAAAGTTTTTGTTTTTGTAAATGAGAAAGCCCTTTTTCACAAATGTGGCCGATCCTCCGATGCCACAACATAGTTTTCTCAGGGACAGATTTTGAAACCAAAGCAGTGGAGTTGCAAACTATTTTACCAAGAAGGATGTATAAAGTTTCCTTTTTAAAACCTTTTAGCATGACTAGGTTTCCTTTGGAAACACGTAAAATTCCATTTTTGGATTTAAAAGAGAGCCCCAGAGAGTCTAAATAACTAAGGGAGATAAGATTCTGACGTAAGTCAGGCACGTATCTCACCTCAGTGAGTTTTCTAGTCACGCCATCATGCATTTTTATGAAAATATTACCAATGCCTTTAATATCACAAACCTGATTATTACCCATAAAAACATTTCCTTGGTTTAAAGGTTTGAACTCAGAAAACCAGTGTTTGTTAGATGTCATGTGAAATGAGCAACCAGAATCAAACACCCAATGATTAACAATATCAGTACATGAAGGAGAAAGATAAACACACAAAACCTCAAAAAACATAGAGTTACATCTGATTCAAAAACGTGAGTTTTGTCGACTTTATTACCTCCTTTATCATGTTTACGTTGTTTCTCATCTTTGATTCATTTAAAACACTTATTTTTCATATGCCCTTCTTTCCCACTGTAAAAACATTTTACTTTGCTTTTCTCTCGTGATTTGGAACAGCTTTTAAAACGATGACTAGGAGGTTCTCCCCGATCAATCATTCCTTTCACAAAAAGATTTTCACCATGAGATTTATTTTCTTTTTGCAAATCCAAATCTTTTGATTTTAAAGCATTTTTGACATCAGAAAGAGACAAATCATCACTGCCATATTTAATAGCAGATTTGACATCGTTAAAAGAATCAGGTAAGGCATTTAGTAAAATAACTGCAGTATTTTCATCAGAGATTTTCTCTCCGATGTTTTGAAGTTCCAAAATGATTTTATTCAAATCATCTATATTTTCAGAAAGTGATTTTGTCTCACTCATTTTGAAACCGAAAAGCTGCTCTTTTAAATAAATTTTATTAGAAAGAGACTTTCCCAAATATAGTTTTTCATCAATTTCTCATAAAACGTTATCACTCAAATGCAAGGTGAGGCAACTATGAGGATCACCTAGTTTTTCTTTAAGAATTTTGCCTTTCCAAGATTCTGGATACTCTTCAGGGCTGCAAATAGCGGGAGCAATTTTATTTTGTACCAAAACTGCTTTCATTTTCCTCCGCCAAATTGCAAAATCAGATTTGCCACCAAACCTATCAGTTTCAATTTTTGGAACTGACATGTTTTAAAGGTAAATAGGTGTAATTTAGTGGTTTAGGAAAGATGAAATATTTGAAAAAATTTTTGAATAAAACTATCCGGATTTTCCTCAAAACAGAGAAAAACTTTCAAAGAAAAACCGCGTTGTTTGTTTTAGTTTGTTTGATTAGGTTTGGCTTTGATTATACAAAATAGTTTAACAGAAAAACACACAAGAATACCTAATCAGAAAATCAAGGAAACAAACTGTATAACGAGAAAAGGAGACTGAAGCAGAAAGATTCAGCAAACAGCAAGAAAAAGACAGGAACAAAAAAATAAAAATAGATACAAAAACTTTTGAAATCAGAAAGAAAACCGCACACAGATACTTGAAATCTCACGGATTCAAGCCAAGCTTGGGTTTTTTTGTTTTTGAAGAATTAGAGAAAGGAAAAATTGGAATAACAAACTAAAGGGGAAAACATAAGCAATAATAATAATAATAATAATAATAATAATAATAATAATAATAATAGTAATCACAGTAATAGCAAGAATCGGCAGCAAGCCGTAACAACCAACAACCAGAAATGTAGAACTGGCAGTAAGCCGAAAGAAGTAAACTCAGAAGCTGAGAACAGAAACCGGCTACAAGCCGAAACACACAAACAAAAATAGAAACCGGCGGCAAGCCGAACAAAAGAAAACAAAAAAATAATAAAACTGTAAAATAGAGTAAGTAAGAGTAACTTCACTAGCCGGATCTGAGGAACTCCTTAGATCCGAAAGGTTGTTGTCGGATGCGGCGCCGATGATCCGGAACCAGGCTCTGATACCACTTGTTGAAGAATAATGCTTTTAATTACTATTACAGTATAGTAATTACTACTACAAACCACAAACTATCAGCGGAAGAATAAACGAAATGTACAGAAGATTCAATCTTCAAGAACAGAAACACAAAAATGAGTATAAAGACAATCTGCAAAATCAACACCCGGTTAATACCATAGAAAAACCAAATGAACAAAGAGTTGTTCCACTTACCACCGCCGTAGTGAAACCGGTGGCGGAAAATCAAAGGGATGACCAAGGAGGTGAACCGAACGGTCACCAGAAATGCAAACAATCGCCGAGCAGCGACAACGCCGCGTCGAGGCGCTGAAGGTAAGCAAGGGGATGATCGGGTATTATACCCTCAGAAATGGCCTCAGCCATGACGAAATTCATCGGCAACCCTCTTTCTCTATTTCTCTCTCTTTTCTTTTTCCTCACGGCTCACTCTCTAAACACACCAACAGATAATCAAAGGTGACAAAGAAGACCGGTGAATAACAAAGCAACATAGAACACCGGAATAGAGAGAGAGAGGAGCAGCGGCGGTGCTGCAGAATAAGGAGAAAACCAGAGAGTCCAGAAGACTCAAAAAGACAGAGAGAATGAAGAGACGATCAAGAGGGGAAGAGCGAGAGACTGCACAGAAATCGAAGAAACAACAGTATTAAAAAGAGGGGAAGTCCGCGAGTCACCAACTGACGGCCTGGATGGCCAAGTCGAACCGCCCTGGCATCCCTTGACGCAGTCAAGAAAAGCTTACTCCAAGGCTAAGGCCCATTAACATCATTGGGTTGAAGGGGGAAGGAGAAATTGGGCTAGAAAAGAAGAAGAACAAATATTGGGAGAACATGGGCTTGAAAAGCCTACACATATATTATGCTCAACTAATAAATGACCTAAACAGAACCTTTTCAAAGAGAAGAGCCTATCTACTGTCTCTTGAAAATAAACTAGAGAAAGAGGGAACTTCATTATCACCAGAATAATCACTTTTGATCAAGGTACAAATTTATTTTTTCCTTCTTTATTAATTAATATTTGCTTTCTTTGTGCTCAGTTTGTTATGATTAATGGATGATCAATTTAGTTGATTTTGTTATCTTATATGAATTGCTTTTAGAATGTATTCGAATGAGACGGAATGGAACGACTATTTTCAATACATTGTACTTTCTTTTATGCTGATCTTTAAAGGGAGTTGTTTTATAACTATTTTCAATCTTAAATATGAATATTAACAACTCAATAAAATATTTGATTTTTTAAGTTTAATATGTGTTAGGATATTAAAAATACATTTTATGGAAGAACAGCACGTAGGTCATATTATATATAATTTCATTTCATTCCGGCATAAAACAATAATTTTTTCAAAAAAAAAAAAAAAGAAAAGGAATCATCATTTAATTACCTTTTCCTTCCAAACACTGGAATGGAAAGAGTGTCCCATTCCATTTCAAATGAGAAAGATTTCAGAAGGCAAATGATTCCATTCCATATCATTCCAGTATAACGTGTTGTTACTTGTTAAGTTAAATGATACTCCATCTGATTTTAATAATGGTGAGATGAATACAATCTCAAATATCAATTTTGGTTCCGACATTTCACACTCAGGATCGTCTAGTATATTTTCCAATACATTATCTAATATACTTCATTTAATAGTAGTTTTTCCTTTAGCATTTATATTTCAAAGTTTATGATTTACCTTTTATAATATAAAAAGGCTATATTAGAGAATGTATTAGATTATTTCAGCCACACATCTCATCTAAAAAACAATTAAGTATTACAAAATCCAAACAAAAATGTCAAAATCAACTCTTTCCAAGTGCGAAGTGTCTTTTTTACATAAAGTTATATTTCGTCAAATAAGAATTCTTTTATAGTTTTTAAATATCATCTATTAATTTTTTTTTTAATTTCACTATCTTTCTTTCTCCTTATTTATCAAGAGATGCTAAAGCTATTTTATTTAGAGTTGGTATTTCTAAGTCGGAAGGAGGGCTTTGGGTAAAGAGCAACTCGAAAATACTTGACTTCAGTCCTGGTACTGAAAGACGTGACTTCAGGGGAAGGAAAGACTTCGTTTACTTCCTGCAAATTGCTTATGTAAGAACTAGTAGAAAGAAAGGAATTTGGAAACACAAAAATAAGGCAGCATTGATAGACCGTTGAATGAGAATGCTTGAATGAGAATAGTCTTAGTTCTCTTATCTCTTTCTATATTTAAAATTAAGTCCAAAAACCACCAAAGTTAGAAAGTTTGAACAACTAAGGTCTTCAAAATTTTTTGTTAGGTCAACTAAATCCCGACCTTCTTTTAATCATTAAAAAATTGATGAAATAAGTCTATAATTTCTATAATACCGTTTAATAGAGTGAAAAAATTAGTGTCTTAAGTTCGAATTGTCAATTAAGATCATAAATTTTCTAGAAGATTGAATAATTATGACATTGAATTGATTGACTTCCCTTCAACTTATTTGGGGGTTTTCAAACTTAAATCCTTGAAGTTTTTCACTTTATTAATGGGTATGTTAGGAATTATAGGTTTAATTCCATTGTTTATTTAATAATATGAGTAGGTTGGGGGTTACTTGTCCAAAAACAAAGTTCAGGACCTTAGTTAATCAAACCCTCTAATTTCAGGATTTTTTTTTAACTTAACCCCTATATTTATAAAGGACATAGAAGACAAATTGTATTAAACACTTTCTTGATTTAAAAACCCTTATATTTGTGCGAGAATATTTTTTTAATACATTAGAGAGGAGATGTGATTCGAACCCATAGTATCTAGCTTGGTAAAGAATGCTTCTACCATGGGAGAGAATAAAAAATGACACTTTTATATTACATTGGATAGAGTATTATAGTTATGGATCATTATTTGAGAGAGAGAGAGAGAGAGAGAGAGAGAGAGAGAGAGAGAGAGAGAGAGAGAGAGAGAGAGAATCACTATATATGCCCATGAATAACTTATACTTCTCTCAAGTTATGCATAAACTTTTATTTTAACTCCTTGTATCCATAAACAATTTTCTAGCAAGTTATTTTGACAAATTATGTGTTTTGTGATAAAATCCAACTTAAAAAAAATAATCATACTCAAGTCACGTGCTCATCATAATAAGACAAATGAAAATAATAGATATAAAAATGACTTTCTTCCTTTGAGTTTGTGACTCTAACATGATTATTTGAGTTAAAATTTCATCACATAATACATAATTTATCAAAATAAATTGTTTAAGAGTATAAGAGGTTGAAATAAATATTTATGAGTAATTTAAGAAAAATGTGAATTGATGATGAACATTTGTAGTAATTTAGGGCTCAATTTAGACAAAAACTTAATTGAATTTTTTTTATTTTAAAATTCATATATTAACTAATTTATCTTTTACAAATTTTAAAAAAATATATATTTCAAATTAAACCCTATCAAAGTTGAGAAAAAATAAAAATGAAGAGGTGAATTTTGGATTTTTTTGGACCGAATAGTTTTGAAATACCCTTTATGACGGTGCAAGTGCCAAGTCAGTGAAAACAAAAAATAAAAAGGTTTATAGAAAAAAAATTAAATGCGGCATTAAATTAAAGGTTCGGTAGTTACTTAAAAAAATTATAAAAAAAAAAAAAATACATGATAGCTCATGAGGATCGGATGTTGCGAATTCCTTTGTCCTTCCAACTCTAGTCACCACCACACCACAACACAGCACAAGCAACCATCGATTTCTTTCTTCTCGAGACAACCGAACAACGATTTCCAGAATTTTCATTCATACTTTTTCTTCTTCTTCTTCAATGGCTCAATTGAGTCTCCAGAAAATCCTCTGTAATCTTGACACCATCTCTTCTACTCCCCCTTATCATCATCACTCTCTTATTAATTGTTCTGAACAGAATGAATCATCCGAAATTCCGTCTTCTCCATCTACTAATCATTCGAATGTCGTCTCCAATTACGATTCTGCCCAGAAGGATTTCACTCTTCTTGACTTGAATCTTCCTCCTCCTCCCGAGAATCCTGATTTTGGGAACAAGAACAAACACATTTCTATGGAAACCGACGCCGCTTTAGGTAATAATCTGGAAGAGGGAGAAGAAAAGAAAAGCGAGATTCGATTCGGAGCGCTTCTTGATGCTGTTGAATGTGCAATGAAGGAGTACGGAAATGGTCTCAGTAAAGAACAGAAGATAAAGGAGCCGGCGATTAATGGAAGAAAACGGCGGCTCATGACGGAAGAGGAGGTAGGGAAGGTATTGGCGGAGGCGGAAGAAGTGTCGACGTCGCCGGTGGTGAAGACGAAAAGAGGGAGGGTTCGGGTGTTGCCGTATAAGTATAGAGACTCTATAATCGAGCCGTTGACGCATCTGCCGTCGCGTCACAGCCGTTCATCATCAAACAATGGCTCCAACAAACGTAGGCCTGGGCCCGGCTGATTAATTAGTGGATAGAAGAATAGAAGAGAAGGAAAATTTTTCTTTTTCCTTTTTATTTCTTATTTTTGTTCATATTGCTAGGCTCAAAGAAAAAAAAAAAAAAAATCATGTAAATATTCGACCTCTCATCAAACTTTCCTTTTTATAAAATGAAGTCTTTTTTTCCTTTTTTTTTGTGTTCTTTATTAGTAATTCATTTGTCACGTATAGTTAAATTACATTATGGTATACGTTTTTTGTTTAAGCTTTTTTTTTTTACATGGCCGGACAGTTTTTTTGATCGGTGAAGATGTTTTCACGAAAAAATAAATTAGTGAAGATAATTAAGAGTTATAATTATAAATAAATAAATAAAAACCCACTGAGAATTTCTTTTATAGGATGAGTGGGGGATGATGTCCTTTTGATAATATTTGTCATAACCCCTACCCTTTGGCCTTGTCCTTTTCTGAGGGTTTTTCTCTTTGGTGTTTTGTGATAGAAATAGCCAAGTTTTTTAAAAAAGTCACTAAAGTGGTTAATATATTTTTTATCCTTAAACGGATCATAACGAACTGTTATTGTGCGTTATTCTTAATGATAACGCACAATGTTTTTGTGTTATCCTTAATAAGCAATTTAATTCAGACAATAATCTTATTTAGTGACGTGGCGATAATATGGCAGCGGTTGGTGTGGAGGTGGAGAATAACCCACAACGGGAGCGCATTATCATCAGTGATAACACACAGCAGAAATGCGTTTTCGTTAAGGTATAACGAACAATAAGTGTGTTATCATATTAACAAAATCCCTAGTCGCACCTCTTCTGCCGTTTTTTGTTTTCTTCTTCAACATTTCCGCCGCTGCAACTTTTTTTTCTGCATTTCCTCCGCTCCTCCTTCCCTTCTTCTCTTGTTCTCTTCCTCTTCTTCTCTTTCCTTCTATTTTCGAAATTTACAGTCAAATTTTTCTTCTTCTCCTTCGTTCAATTTCTGAAATTCAAGTTTGGGTCGTCAGCAACTCTCTTGGAGTATGAAGGTGTTTAGAGTTTCAGAGTGGAGAACGGTAGAGAAAGCTCCACCGAATAACATTAATTTCAATTATTCAAATTTTAGGTAAATTTCTTATGTCTATAATTGTTTTAAATTTTTTTGTGTACTATGTGTTAATTTCTATTATTGTTTATATGAAAATTGTTGCTTACTGTGGTTTGTGAATTATTTTTATGAATTTTATTTGGATTATTTCTCAATTTTTTGTAATTTATTTTTATAAATGTGGGTTTGGGGTTTATGTTTAAACTTGTTGTTATTGAAAATTTTGTGCATGTTTGATCTTTTTATTAATATAATTGTGTTTCCCATTGGAAATGTGATTTGATGAAATTGGTGAATTATTTTTATGAATTTTATTTAGATAATTGCTCAATTTTTTGTAGTTTAGTTTTCTAGTTAGGGTTTATATGATTATGTTAGAGTTATTATTGGTAAATTTGCGTTTTCTATTGGAAATTTGATTTGATGAAGTGGGTGATTTGATATACGTTATATAGTTTATTTTATTTTTGTCATAAACCGTAATTGTTTATTTTTTGTGAAATTTTTTAGCCTGTTTATATTGTTCCATTAATTATATATAATTTTAAAATTGTTACCATTTACATAATTTTATATTTTTAGCATTTAAATTTGTTTCGGCTTTTTTTAAAGAAAAAGAAGAGAATATAATCAACCCTAAACCCTAACTTTGAAACCTAAATCTTAAAACCCTAACACCATAAAACCCTAAACTATAAAACTAACAAAGTGTGTAATAATACTTCATTTCATGCGTATTTTACTCTAAACTGTAAATCCATAAAGAATTAAATTTGTAAAGTGTATAATGCAAATATCTAAAACCCTAAAACCGTTATATTTCATGGGTTTGGTCATCGTGTAGGCAAAAAGACTGCTAGATTCACGCTATCTGATTTGTCCTGGGATTTTGGGTTTTCAGGGTTTTTGGTTTTTTAGGGTTTTATAAATTATGTCTTTAACTTTAGAACCCTTCATTTTATGTATTATGATTTATTTCTGTAAGTTGTACCTTCACTTTATGTATTTAAATTATTTCTTTAACTTTAGGATTTTCATTTTATGTATTTAGGGTTTTATTTCTTTAACTTGAGGGTTTTATTTCGTTAACTTGTAACTTCAAATTTCTTTATATTATCAAGTTTAACCCTTCTTTATATTATGTTTATTCTTCAAACCGGGTGAATTTATTTCCATCTTGTCATGTCATCACATAGGAATGTCGGTATAATTCAAGAGCAGGCTGCATTATTTTGTTTTGTCATGTCAATTCAAGAGCCTTATCCCAAATAATTGAAAACAGCCAAATTTATTTCGTGTTGTCATGTCATAACATGCCTTGTCTTATTTCCGACAAGCCCATGTGGGTTAATGTGACAACTCGGAAATAATATAAAAAATTTTTGTTCTCTTTCCGACAAGCCCATGTGGGTTCTTCAAATGTTGGGAATAATTTAAAAAATTTCTAACCTCTTCTCGACAAGCCCGTGTGGGTTAATGTGACAATTCGGAAATAATTTTAAAAACTTTGTCCTCTTCCCGACAAGCCCATGTGGGTTTTTTGACTCGAAATAATTATAAAAGTTGAATTATTGAAACACACACGTGATGAATGGACGGGTCATAATATTACCCTTTTCTAAAAGCCCTAAAACCCCATATACGACAACATGAAACTCAATTATGAACATCACAACTTCATACTACCAAATTTCCTTCCTATTCTATTTATCAATTTCTTAAAGGGTTTCACATCTATATCCACTACAAAAAATGAACATGGATGCAATTCACCAAGTTAGAATTGTATTATTTTGGGATTCGGAGATTGCAAGAGATGCATATGGTCCTTATTTTGCTAGATTGGTAAAGAAAAGTTGGACTTTCAACCGAATGATAACACATGCCGATCTTGTTAGAAAAATATTGAAACATCGAGAGATGGATCCCAATCTTTGGAGCATTTAAATGACAATAAGGGTGCCTTCATTCTATGAAGAGTATCATATTTTTTATTTTACTTTGAACAGCAAGAACAACAATAACGAAATGCATTATCTTTAGACCATTAGACTCAACATAGCAAAAGAAGGGATTCATGTACTCGTTGAATTCATTCCGATCCAACCATAGACAGTTTCAATTAGCCATGACACAAATACCGTAAATATTCTAGAATATGTCACAACAATAACACAGATGGTTTTTGATGAATCGTGTATGTTGTACCCAACTGTTGATGAAGATGATGATGAAAATGACCATTCCGACGAAAATTAAGCCGTATCTAGTGAATCTAACGACAACAATAACAGTGATGCCGAGGGAGAAGACATACACACTCCCGTAAAACCTGTCATTGAAAATACAGTGACTCAATGGCAGTGTAGCCAATGGTTCAGCTGCACTACGTATGATTACACACAGTCTGGAGCATTCCTAGATATGGACTCGGGTGAGCAGATAAATGACCTTATTGAATCAGGAACCCTAAGATTAGTCGATTGGAATGATTCCATGACTGATATTCAGTTAGGCATGAGGTTCGTTAACAAAGTCCAAGCAATAAGTGCGGTTCAGAAGTGGTCGATTCGGGTGGGCCGAGAATATAGAGTTGTGAAAATTAAAAGTAATTAATGGACAGTAAAATGTTACCACCACAGCAACTCTAATTACTATTCATGGTACATCCACATAAAAAAGAAAGCAACTCACGGTCGTTGGAAAATAACCAGATTCATCAAGGAACACACATGTCTTGTACAGGTTCATCAAAGCAAGCACCGAAATATGTCTTCAAAATTTATTTCAAGATCAATATCGCATCTTGTTGCCAACGGTCCAAAGATACCTGTCTCAAACGTCGTCCAAGAAGTGCAAGTATTATTTCAAACGGGTTATACGTAGAAAAGGGCATGATATGCTCAGAATTTGCAATAGAGAGGGTTTTCGACAACTGGGAGTCAACTCTTAATATTCTAACAAAATATCTACCGGCAATGCAAGATTCAAACCCGGGGACTGTCTACAAGTTCTTGCATCACAGAACGAGCAGTCCCCCAAACTATATTTTCAAATTTCTTTTCTAGTGTTCTCACCTTGTATAGACAGTTTTCAATATTGTCGGCCAATAATTTCTGTGGATGGCACTCATCTACGGGAACTATATAAGGGCGTACTGTTAATTGCAAGTACATGGGATGCCAATAATCATTTGTTCCCACTTGTATTTGCAATTTTTAATAAGGAGTCGTTCGAAAGTTGAAATTGGCTCCTCAAACTTCTACAGGGACATGTTGTCAAAGATCGGCATGTATGTCTTATTTCCGATCGCCACAAAGGGATTTCATCGGCTACATAAAATCAAGCTTTGTGGCAACCTCCGTTCGTAGTTCAAAGGTTTTTTTTACAACACATTTGAGCAAAATTTAACAAAACCTTTAAGAACATCAAATTTAAAAGCTTAATGTGACAGGCCATAATAGAATCTAAGCAGTGGAAATTTGACCGTGTTATGCGTGAGATCTAAAAAAAAATGTTGATGCTTACATTTATTTGGCAAAGATAGACCTGGACAAATGGATACTGTTGCATGATGGTGGACACAGATACGGTCAGAAGCAATTAACAGTGTGTTGAAAAAAGCTAGGGGCTTACCTTTAAAATCTCTAGTTGAATTAATATTCTATAAACATGTTAGGTTCTTCAACCAACACCATGCCATGAAGAGGACTAGGACTTTGTGCATCCATTTCCGACCAAAATTTTTGACAAGTTCCCGCGGATTAAATTAAAATCAAGAGACCACGAAGTTACAACTTACAATTCACGAGAAGGAATTTACATGGTCAAATCTCCGATCCGCGTTGATGGTACTAACAATAACGTCTATACTTTAAGAATGAATAATAAATCATGCAGTTACGGTAAATGGCTAGCATATATATTGCCTTGTTCTCATGCTCTTGTAGTCTGTAGAAAAAATGGTACGAGAACAGATACTTATGTGCAGGATATATATTCACGAGAAACGTACAGAAGAACATATCAATCGAATTTTTATCCGGTCGGGCATAAGGACTTTTAGAGAGATGCTCCTTTTCATCCTCCAAACATGAACCATGAACATGGTAGAAAACAGGTTATAAAGTTTCGGGGGAAATGGATTATCGAAATCCGGATTCTCCCTTAAGATGTAGCAGGTGTCGCATGCCAGGACATAATAGAAAAAATTGTAATAACCCCGTCGGTTCAAGCAATGTATAAGTTTGTTTTATTGAAAGTATTGTAATATTTTAGGATTTCTATTAATGAAATTTTTCTTTGAATTTCTTCTAACTATTTCTTCATTACTCTAAATTTTTATTGTAAAATTTACAATACTTTAAATTACTTCTTCATATATTTTTTGGGACCCGATAAACCTAACTCGAAAAAATGAATGTATAGCGCAAAATAAATCATTATTTCCCAACCTATAAACTTTAACATTCAACTTGTATTGGAGGTACATATGGATCATTATGAAGAATTTGTAGAAGAAAATATCGGTTTAGAGGTAAAAAAAAAAAATTTTTTCCGCAATTTTTGATCGGATCGCTGGGGATGGCGACCCGGACGCTCTCCGAACGCCCGGACGAACAACCCAGTGTGAAGGGGATCGCCCAGCAGCACGACCCGAACACGTCCAGATCGCCGACCTAGGCGACCCGAGTAGGTTTTTTTTTTTTCTTTAATATTAATTTTTTAAAATATTAATTTTTTTTGTTAATATTACTACTGTTTTTTTAGAGTATTTGTTTAGAATGTTCCTTTTTTCTTTTTTTTTTCGTTTTAGAATATTACCATTCTTTTTTTTTTTAAGAATGTTCCTTTTTTTTTTAGAATATTACTATTTTTTTAGAATATTCGTTTTTTATTTAAATTTTAGAATGTTATTATTTTTTTTAATTTTAGATGTTATGTTTTTTTTTTTAAATTTTTATTTTTTTCAATATTATTATTTTTTAATATTACTATTGGTTTTTTTTATAGTATTTTTTTAGAATGTTCCTTTTTTCTTTTTTTTTGTTTTAGAATATTACTATTCTTTTTTTTCGAGAATGTTCCTTTTTTTTTATATAAATATTACTATTGTTGTTTTTAGAATGCTCATTTTTTTTAGAATATTCGTTTTGTAATTAAAATTTAGAATATTATTATTATTTTTTTAATTTTACATGTTTTGTTTTTTTTTTAAATTTTAGAATGTTACTAATGTTTTTTAGAATGTTACTAATTTTTTTTTTTGTTTTTGTTAGAATGTTACTTTTGTTTTTTTTTTTAATTTAAGAATGTTACTATTTTTTTTAATAATGTTACTAAATTTTGTTTTTAGAATGTTATTAATTTTTTTTATTTTTGTTAGAATGTTACTTTTGTTTTTTTTTTAAATTTAAGAACGTTACTATTTTTTTAAAATTTTAGAATGTTACTAATTTTTTTTAGAATGTTATTAATTTTTTTTTGTTTTTTTATTTTTATTAGCATGTTACTTTTGTTTTTTTTTTTAAATTTAAGAATGTTAATAATTTTTTTTTAATTTTAGAATGTTACTAAAATTTTTTCTTAGAATGTTAGTAATTTTTTTTTGTTTTTTAATTTTAGATGTTGCTTTTTTTAAAAAAAATCTAGAATTTACTATTTTTTGTAGAATGTTACTATTTTTTTTTTGTGTTTTTTGTTTTTTTTAGAATGATAATTTTTTGTTTTCTTTAGAATGTTAATTTTTTGTTTTCTTTAGAATATTTTTTATTTTTTTTTTGGAATGTTACTATATGATTTTTGTTTTTTTTTTCCTTAAATGTTAATATATGAAATTTGTTTTTGGTTTTTTTTCTAAATGTTATTGTATGAAATTTTTGTTCATTACAATGTTTTGACTACTTTTTTTTTCAATATATAATGTGTTCATATTTTAATTTTTTCGTACTATATTGTGACAGAACGGCATAGATCCATGTACATTTGAAGAATTCTTGGAACCGGAAGAATACGTGGATCACGGACATTTATTTGCAACTGATCAAATCTTTAATTCGAAACCAGAGTTGGTTAACTGGGCAAAAGAAACAACTATAAAAGTGAACACGTATTTGATTGCATTCAGTATTTAAGGTCCAGAACATCCAACCGCCGACCGTATGTTATATTGGGTTGCGAGCGTGGAGGTGCAAATAAACCGAAAAAGAAGCCCGTAGTCGACGATGAAGAAGAAGAAGTTCAAGTAACAAGGCAGGGTCCTTACGGGACTAAAAAGTGTGGTTGTCCCTTCAAATTAAAAGGTGAACAAATGGCAATGTGTGAAAATTGGCAATTATTCGTACACGATGGGAGGCATAACCATGCAATAGGTGTATATAGTCACAGTCACGCTCAGGCAGCAAAACTGACGGAGGAACAACTTATACAAATTGAGCAATTCAGGAAGAGTCATGTGCCAACCCGTAATATTTTACGATTTTTTCGGGAACAAAATGTGGGTTGTGCTGTCAGGTATGTTGCATCAACTCTAATGCATCTTGGTTTTATGTTTAGGGTTTAAATTGAGGTTCTAATAATATAATTTGCATGACTTTTTGTAGTTCCTAGAAAATATATAATGTCGCTGCGAAAATTAAGAAGAATAGGATGCAGGGGCGAAACACGGTTGAAAAAGTTCTCTACCTAAGTGCTATACAGGATTACACGGTCTTCTATAGAAACCGTGAGGACAGCAACATGCTCAGTGACATTGTCGTTGCACATCCGACATCAATTGAAATTTTGAGAACGTGGCCACACGTACTTATAATGGATACGACATATAAAACAAACAAGTAAGTTGTATTAAATTTGTTATATTAATTGTACATTTACGTGTTATTTGCAAATTGACTGTTTAGGAGTAACACTTGAATGAATAATAGAATGAAATATGTCATAATTAATCGGTTTTGTGTTAAGTTTGCTGGGTTTTATGTTTATTTTCTAAAAAATTTATCTGCTTTATGTGTTTTTTAAAAATAGGTACAACATGCCACTGTTGGAAGTGGTAGGGATGACCCCGACTGGTAAGAATTTCACTGTGGCCAGTTCTTTTATGCGAAATGAGCAGGCTACGACGTATAGGTGAGTTCTTCAACAGATTAAGCATCTATACTTTTCAAATACAATGTTAACAGAGAATCAAGAAGATGTTTGTGAGACTATGCCGAAGGTAATTATTACAGACAGAGAATGCGGTTTAATGCCCGTAATCGGCGAAGTGTTTAGTACAGCATACCATATGCTATGTAGAAGGCACATCAATCAGAACGTGTTGGCCAAATTAACCGAGTTGATAAAAAATGAAGAGGTTGCATCACAGTTTATAAATGGGTCATGGAAGAAATTGTTGGACGAAATCGATGAGCAGGAATACTTAATGAAATTGGATGCTCTGAAGATGAAGTGGAAGAGTAGACCGGACTTCCTACACTATTTGTTCAACAATTGGCTGAATCCCTTCGCTCATAAATTCGTGAGATGTTGGACTAAGAGTCATATGCATTTTGGGGTTGAGACCACCAATTGGGCTGAGAGTGAACACTCAGTGCTGAAGCTATGTCTTTCAAAGTGCCATGGTAATTTGGATACTGTGTTCCTTAATATTGATTTGCCAAATAGTAGACATTAAGGCATCATTAGAGTTTTTCAGGACTAAAGAGAAGCATAATGCGAAGAATAATCACATATTTTATATTGTAAGTAATAAAATCAGTCACTTGGCATTCCAAAAGATATGGTCGGAGATAACGAGAGCTGCTGGGATATACGATGATCCAAAAAATAAGTGCGGCCACTATTTGAGGACGTCACACGGCCTCCCTTGTGCTTGAGAGCTGATTACACGGTTCGATCACGTTCTTCCTATACAGTTAAATGATATTGATGTCTTTTGGCAGACACTAGAAATTGGCGGTCCTCATCCTTCAGCTCAGCAACAGGACATAGATTCTGAGATGCGTTCTCTCACTAACCTCTTGCATCAGATAACTACAGGACCCATATCCAAAGTTAGAGAGATGCGTCATCTTGCGAAAGGGGTACTGAATCCTGTTTTACCTGAAGATCTGGGTGTGACATTGACATCACCTCTCGAGGTAACAGTCACTAAAGGGCAGAAGAAGACGGACTCAACAAAAAGAGACAAGTCACATTGGGAGCACGTGTTAATTGTTTATCGAAAGATACAGAAGTCAAGCAGATCTGTTTCTGGTTCGAGCACTGGATCTGGGTCGTTGCCCGGTTTGAGTTTTGGGTCGGGATCCCATGGGAGAGGGAGACCGCCATGAGCTCCTAGAGAAAGGGGCAGAAGACGCGAATATGGCCGAAGTAATTTATCTGCTGCGAAACATGCATCCCCGTGTTCCACATTCCCTTACACAAACGCTTTCCCTGCTTTCATTTATCCTTTCATCAGCAATTGGAAGAATGTGATTGGTGATAGAAATTGTGGTTATTGGGTTGTGGCAGATTTTGTGTTCAGTGATGAACATTAATGGTCAGAGGTTCGTAGAGGAATGCTTTATGAATTGGAGCATTCGACGAATTTGTACGTTAATTTAGTGGGTTCAGATTGAACATGTTAATGAGCTCGTTCGTAGGATAAATTGGCTAGTGTATGGACCTGCGCTATACGCGTATTGGTTCGAAACACCTGATTCGCTTTACATAGTAGCAAATGCAGTCAATCTGTGTGTGATACTAATTGCACAGCTTGGTTCTATGACTGTGTTAACTTTGTATTCATATTCGGATCGTCCAGAAGGTACATTAGTTATTGGTTTCTTGACAGAAGAATAAAACTTTATTCAGTTAAGTGTCGAATCCGTGTATCTTTATGATTTTTTACGTTGTTCTGTATTATATGATGTTTGGTTTTACAGTTTTTCTGACATTTACATAGTTCTATTTGTTTTACGCAGCTACAATTGAATGATATGTGTCTGATACCTCCTTTACACGTTCAATGAATTCATCATCGTTCCGAATGGGTCAGCAATTGGGCAGATTCGTATCAGCATAGGATTGTAGATTGGAACGCGAGGGTTGCTCGAAATAGAAAGTAAATAGGACTTTATTTTTTGATTAAGAAAATTATATGTACGAAATTTCTTAACTTAGTTTTAAATCATATACACATTGAATTTTTTTGGTATATTTTTTACTTTTGATAAATGTAAACTCGTTTTATGGTTCAATATCTTTATATTTAATGTGTTTTGGGGTTTATGGTGCTTTATATTTTTTCTATTACAATTGTAAAAAAACTGAATGCATAAAAAAATTCCCATCAACCAAGTAACAACAACAATACAAAAAAAGTCATACACTACAAAATAAGTCAGAAACAACAACCATAAAAGTACATAAAACAACACACTAACGCCGAGTCTGATGATACCTCTTGATCATGTCGGAAGCCATACTCACTGTCCAACTCACGAGCTACCATATCCAATAGAACCTGCAGTGTAATAGGAGCAATGGTCGGCATTTGCACGTCACGGGAGAGCCTGTACGGATTCTGAATCCGTGGATGAGTGCGGGGGAGAAACCAAGGCATGTAATCATCTGTGCATCGAGATGGAGGTATAACAAGGATATTGGTTCATGTAGACGTAAGCAGATGAAATGGTGCCTCCAGCCAAAGTGCCTCTATGAACACATTCTTCACCATGTACACCCTGTTATTTGCTAGCCTGCGATGCTCCTGAGGATGAATAGGATGAGCCGGAATGCATTGAACCCACCCAAACTGTCTGACAACCCTATCTGGTATATAGGGCTCTACACAATCAAGTATGCAATCATCCCATGGTACGTAGAAACCCATACATCATAAATCTCATCGGATCTGTACGGAGTCCACCTGACCTCGTCAGCAGTCATCGTGTCTAAACGAATGTGTAAGTTGATTAATTTGCTCTCCGTTTTGTGACCCAACATCGCAAATCTCTGGATGTAAGGTTTGCACAACCTCGCTCCCGCTCTCACCGGAGGTGCAAACATAGGAAAATACATGTATATCCAAGCCTTTACAAAAAAATTAATAAAAAAAATCAACAACCCGATCATTAGACAAAAATAAACCCTAAAACGTAAAACATAATTAAACAGGATGAAGATTATAATAATATTACCTCAAGCAACGACCAGCAACCAGACAACTCCTTCGCATCAGCACGAGAGACCTGCCCTAAACTCCTGTACAAGTAGGCTAGTGTAGCAGCGCCCCATGCAAAATCACCAACAGAACTAACATTCTTCACGAGCGGCCATAGCTTACCAGGGACATTATTTCCGCTCTTGTCAGTGAAGAGCGAACTACCAAGTAAATACAAGACGTAACAGGCGGCCCTCTGCTCCGTAGACAGTCCACTAAAGATGAGTCAGCAACTCCCGCCAAGTCTTGAGCATTTATGCCTATACTGGAGTCGGAGATATGAAGATCGCTCTGGATAACTGCAATTATCTGCTCCCGTGAATAATAATAGTTGACGACGTTGCCGTAAGAAGGTACGCCCAGAATCAACTCAACTTCATGCAATGTAACAGTCATCTCCCCCCAAGGCATGTGAAAACTATTGGTGTCTGGCTGCCACCTCTCAACAAAAGCAGATAGCAAGGAGGAGTTCGGATGCTAGAACATGCAGGACCTCAAATATGATAGTCGTGTCTCCCCTGCCAACTGTACTACTGCAGGATCACTAGGGGTCCAACCGATCAGGGACACGTAACGGGACCTCGACTTCAGAATGCCTCTATTCTGCAAAAATAATGTAAACACCATAATAAAAAATAAACAAAATATTCAAATCTATAATCATAAATAAACAATATACAAAATATTCAAATTACCTGACCACGCCATATACAACCAGCGACAAGACCGCTATACAAAGGGGCAATGACTAGATCCTGTGGACCGCCATCAGCTGGACCTGTCTACTCCCAACCGTCGTTCTTTGATTTCTTCCTCTGCGTAGGGTTGGTAGGAGGACGCGACTTCTCGGGTCTTTTTTGTCGCGACCCAGCAATCTTACTCATCACTGACTTTAAACTGCCAGTGAATCCTTTCCCCTTACCCGGAGCAGGTCTATGGCCGGAAGATGAGGCCTCAACCACAGGAACAGGTTCGTGATCATCACCGTCATCGTCACTATCATCATCATCATCATCATCATCATCATCATCATCATCATCATCCTCACGTTCATCCTCATTGCCCTCACTGCTATGAATGCGGAGGGAACCAACTCTACCAGCCTCCTCAGATCGGGATGCACCAGAATCCCTACCCAACCCAACATCAGATGAGGAAATGCCACGAGCAGTGGCTCCATACTCAGGACAGCTGTAAGATGAGTCTACCAGGACGGACCCAGCAAGCTGCTCGAAGAGCTTAGCACCTAATTGCAATCCTGGACCACTAACATCATTTAATAGAATCTGAGTTCTAAAGAAATGCTGTGTCGGATCCAAGCCAGGCATACAAATAGGTAGAGAAGGAGCATGTGCATATGGATCATATGATGTTTGTGGTGGCTGAGAATATCCGTAAGGGTCATAGGGTACGGGGGTGTACGGATGGTATGATGTGGTAGGAGGAGGATGGGTCATAAACGGTATAGGGGGGCTGGGTGGAAGACCCCGGTGCACCAGAGTCATAATACATACCCGGTACAATAGGTGCAGAAGGGGAAGGTATGTCTGATGTACTGTGGCGTCCCCTCGCACCATGGGATGACGCAGTCACTGCAGACGTTCAACCCGACCGGTCCTGTCTGTCACAACACCTAAATCATCATCACTACATGCTCCAGGCCGAACCATCTAAACAAATTAGCAAATATTTTCCTCAATGACATTACGTAATATCTGTCTAATTCATCATATTTTTATACGATACAAGTAATGCATTTTTCTTCATCTTTATATGATTAAGTTAAAACAGTTCATTAAACTAAATTTATTATTGTTATATTTATTACTCCATTTCCACACTTCACACCTTTTTATTACATTGTATTAGCTCTAAACACAAAATCTTTTAATATAACAAACCTAATTACAAATTTCATAAAGGCTTATTTATTCAATTTGTTTAGGACATTGGTTTATAAAGCCATATTATTCATATAAACCCTACACCATAAACTCTAAATAAACAAAATTATACAATCAATCAAGTCCACAGGCACCCTAATAAACATAAACAAATTATGCTGAACATAATATAACCTATAAATTAAACAAATAAACATAAACGTAATAATTATTTTTAAAAAATCACATAATCATTAATTTAACATAATCATAAGAAAATCCTAAAAATAAATTAAATAACATAACATAAACTACAAATTAAACAATTAAACATAAATGTAATCATATTTTAAAAACAATTAACATCATCATTAATTATAACAACATAAACATAATCAAATGTAATAAAAAAATTACAAAATTAACAAATTAAATAACATAATATAAACTCTAAATTAAACAAATAGACAAACGAAATCATAACTTTAAAACAATAACATAAGCATACACAAATGAAATAAAAAAATATTTAAAAAAAATTAATATATAAAAACTTTAAAAAATAATACAAAAAAAAGAAAAAAAAAACGTACAAAAATTAAAAAATAATAAAACATAAAAAAATAAAAATAATAAAAAATTAAAAAATAAATAATAATAAAACATAACAAAAAAAGTAAAAAATAATACATTAATAAAAGAATTTAAAAATATTTTTAAAAAATTTTTTAAAAAATTAGAAAATTAAAAAAATTTTAAAAATGTTAAAATTTTTTTAAAATTTAAAAAAATTTAAAAAAAATTTAAAAAAATTAAAAAAATTAAAAGAAATTAAAAAAAATTTTAAAAATTTTAAAAAAATAAAAAAAATTAAAAAAATTAAAGAAATTAAAAATATAAATTAAAAAAAACGAGCGACCGATTGAACCGGATTGCTAGACCAGGCGACTGGTACCGCACAGCGATCGTGTGGTTCAGCGGTCACCAACAGCCGCGGTCGCTGAACCAGGTGGCCCAGCGAGGTTCCGATCGCCGGTCTAAGCGATCCGGCGTGTTTTCCGGCGCCGGTACCCGCGATCCGACGACTTTTCGGCCAAAATTTCAATTTGAAAAAATGTAATTTTTTTTCAATCCAACGGTTATTTTCAAATTTTGAAAGGATAAAAATATAAATAAATGAGTATAGATCGAAGTACTAACATTTTTTTCGAGTTTTAACGGTCGAATCTTCCTAAATCTGAAGTTGAAATTTTAAGTTTTAGAGAGAAGTGAGAGGATTTTCTGAAGAGAGAGAAAGTTTCTAATTAAAAATGAATTATTTTGATTTTTTTCGCGCTATACATATATATTTCCGAGTTAGGTTTATCTACCCCCTATTTTTTAATAAAATGGTTATAAGTTACACATATTTTATTTTAAAGCAGTTCTAAATATTATCATGAAATATACAAAAAAAAAAAAAAGATAAAATAAAGTAATGCAGTCTTTTTAAAAAATTATATAGATATAAGTTTTGCAAAAAAAAAAAATGATGTGGTTTATAACGCACACGTCTCATGCGTTATTACTGGTTTATAACGATTTATTCTGTACGTTATCAGCCACATGGACTGATTAAGTAATAAAAGTGTAATTAAGTGATAACGCACAACTAATGTGCGTTATCTTTATTGATAGCGCACAAAAATTGTACGTTATGACCATATTATGAATAAAAAAGTTTTTTTGGCCACTTTAGTGGGATTTTTTAAAAAAGGGCTAATTACATAAAATTAAAAACCTCTCTTTTGCATTGCTGTTTCATGGGGATGGTTCGGAATTACAGCGTTTGTATCGGTTCATTCTTTAATATAATTTCCCCTAGTTTATAGAATATTTTTATAAATATTATAAAACGAAACATCAGTATAATTCTAAAAATAAATATCAAAGAAAAAATATTGTAAAAAATATAATAAAAAGTATAATTATAATACTGTATTAGAGAATCATGAACGCTTTGACATTACTAAATCTGATTTACATTTTGAAGTTTCGTGTATTTCACTTTCCTTAACTTGGAGATATGGTGTGCCAAAGTAATAGTTCAATAATAGGAGTATTATTTATTAAGTCCTGAGTTCGTACCACATTCCTTTCCCGTAAATGCTAAAAAAAAATTGGAGATAGAATATATATTTTGTGTATCATATCATATTTTTTGTTAGCATAATTTTAGGAGTTAATTACCATAAAGTAATTGATATATCACCGGCCAAGATGGAGCTCCTCCCTGGCTCTCTCTTTTTTATGGTTGAGTGGGGATAACTTGCTGTTAGTAATTTTTTATTTTTTATAATTTTTAGATTTTTAGATCTGGTTTTCTTCTTTTGGTGCTTTGTTTTCTATTTTTTGTGGTCCTAATTCACAAATCCAAGGATGGTGATGGTGCTACAACAAAGGAACGTCTAGTACCGTGTCATTGAAGGTGTTCTCTGGCCATTTAGCCGCTCTTTGTTCTTCAATGGAAGTTTATGTTGTTTATGATATTGGTCGTTACTGATGTTTTCTTACTCTTACTGATACTGTGTCGAGGGAATTTCTGTATCGCCTTTGCGGACTTGTTTAGGAGTTCTCTGCTATAAGCCACGTGCCGATGGTTCTTGTGATGTGAATTTTAGTTAGGTGTTCTTGTCTTGTATTTATTTGTATTTAGTTTTAGAAAGTTTTTAGTTTCAAAATAAATATGTCTCACAGGTATGTGTCTTTGTTATAGTTCAACGAGAGTTAATGTCAAAGCTTAGTTTGTGTTTAGTTCAGTGCTCCCTCGCAACAATAGTTATGTAAGTCCCTCCCAAACCCAGTCATAGATGTTAGTTTGATTATTTTCAAGTTTGACTATATCGAACTTTCAAGTTTAGATAGAAGTATACTCCATCATTTGTAACTAAGTTCGTATCACACGACTTTTATTTATTTTCTAGTGAAATGATGCAGGTTTCAAAGAAATACAGGATGAGAGAAGTTTAATACTTAACTTTTCATAGATTCTCACAGATTTAACATGTCTCAGTCATATTTGAATGAGTTTTATTTCATAACTCTTCTTTTACTTATCATTCACATTTCTTCTAGTAAAAGAATAATTTTATAAAATTCAAAACTTAAATTTTAAAAACAGATTCTATCTAACTTTGATTTGGCTGATTCCTTTTTTGTTGTATTTTTTTTCTGGAACTTTAATTTCTGTTATATTATTACAATAATCAAAATCGATTCGAATGATTTATAACATTTTGTATAACCGTCTTCTATTATATTTATAATGTAATATTTTATTAATAAAATTTAACAAATAAAAATTAAATTATAGAGAAAAGAATAAACTCTAAATGAAACGTAAGAACAGATTCAATGGAGAAAAAAATGAAGAAAAAGGGAAATAAGAAGAAACGAGTCAATTCAATAGCTGACCAAAAATGAACAGATTGTAATTGCATGACTTTACAGTCATTGAACCAAACCATTGTATTGGTATATGGTTAAAAATAGTAGTCAATGATCCATTGTGGATTAAGGTAATGAATGAGGTCATAAAAGCTTGATTATCACATGTAGTTGTAATTAGTCAATAGTCCATTGTGGTAAGCTATAGGATTTGACTCATTAGTAGTATGAAATTTTTTTTTTCTTTTTTGGAATTAGTAGTGTGAAAGTTACTTCATTAAACTTTTCCACGAGATTTTTTAAATTTAGATTTCTTTGATTTATCTATTGCATAACCATTTCTTTAATATAAGAGGTGCCACACTTAGTAGAAATTACATCATAATGAAAATAAATTATTTAAGCATAACCCTAGATGACAACCATATCTATCAGTTGGAAGAGTTGAACCCCCAATCTTCAGTTGGGCGGCCTCAACTCTTGCCGCTCGCACAAGGCCTCACAAATTATCTATTGCATAACTATAATAGTGATTGTGAATACTGATAAAACATTATTCAAGTTGAAAATTGTTAAAACTTCTCAATTAAAATGTTAAAGTTTTGACTTTTATTTAGCGCGGACTTTACTCTTTTTTTATATGATTGTATTTTCCTTTTTTAGAGTGTATATATATAAAACTGATTGTTTCCTTAAAAAAAAAAAAAAAACTTATTGTATCTGTTGTAGAAACTAATTACTATTACAGAAGCTATTTACTATTACAAGCCAAAAACGAAAGCAAAAACAGCAGAAGAAACAAAAAACTTATTCTATTACACATCCTTCCTTTCCGATCAAAAAAAAAAAAAACAAAATCGATAAAAACTTCAGGGCTGTAAAACAATAAACAGTTAATAATAATCGAAAATAAGAGAAACAAGGAGAAACACTTGCCACCGCCGCGGACAATGACTGCTGGCGGGAACAGTGACGAACCGAGAAAGAAAAGGACGCCGAGCAGCAGTTGAGTTGCACAGACCACGTCGAGGCGTCGTCAGTAAGCGACGGGATGATCAGAACTCTTAGATCCGAACCTTAACAGTGATAAGAGTCACCAGTGCCACACCCTCTCTCTCTCTCTCTCTCTCTCTCTCTCTCTCTCTCTCTCTTTCTCTCTCTCTCTCTCTCTCTCTTATGGCTATCTCTCAAACACACCAAGTAAAATATCAGAAGATGATCCAGGGAAGCCGACGTCGTGACAACGTCGCAGGAAGCCGACAGACGGACGAGAGCAGTTCCAGAAGCCGCGGAGAAGAAAGGTAGTAGACAAGTTGGAAAAACCAACAGTCAAGAAGCAGAGAAAGAAGACGTAAAAGAAAAGGAGAAGGAATGATTCCCAAGAGAAGAGAAACGGTTGCACAAGAAACAAGGAGAGAGAGAGAGAGGGACTAAATGGAAGAGTCCCAACGGGCAACCCGAGTAGCCGGCCCGGTCTGGTCCGCATCTCTTGACCCAGTCAAATGGGCACCTACTCTCCAGCTGATGCCCAAGTTATCATTGGGTCAAAGATGGGCTGGAAAATGAAAATATTAGGAAGACTCAAGGCTCAAAAAACCTACAATCTCCACCTCGAACAATATTTTCCAACCGTTATTTGAACTTACCGTGAATCAAACTGCATCCAAGTGAAGGAAATCCCTGCAAAACATAAACTTGTCAGTGTTTACAATTTTAGTACCAAAATCTGCAGGATTATTATCAGTACTAATCTTGTCTATGTCAATTAAACCACTAGAAACCTTTTCTCTAATAAAATGGTATTTGACATCTATATGTTTGGTTCGTTAATGATAAACCGAATTTTTACATAAATATAAACAACTTTGATTATCAGTAAAAATAATAGCTTTTGAATGTAAAACTTGTAATTCATTCAATAACCCTTGAAGCCAGATGGCTTCTTTGATCGCTTCTGTTGCGGCGATATACTCAGCCTCAGTAGTTGATAAGGCAACTACCGGTTGCAGTTGGGATTTACACGAGATGTAATTATCCGCTAGGGTAAAGAAGTAGGATGAGGTAGATTTCCTACCATCCTTATCACCTGCAAAATCTGAATCAACAAATCCAATTAATTCAAAATCAGACCAATTGTAATAGTGTAAACCCCGATCTAAAGTTCTATTAAGATAACACAATAGCCACTTGAGAGTAGCCCAATGATCTCTTCCAGGATTAGACATGAATCTGTTGAGAAGGCTTATAGAAAAAGCAATGTCAGGACGGGTAGATATCATTGAGTACATAACTGAGCCTATGACCATTCTGTAAGGAATATTAGCCATATCTCTTTTCTCACTTTCGATTTTAGGACAGCTTTTGTCAGAAAGTTTGAAGTGGCATGCCAGAGGAGTTATAACAGGCTTACACAGATGCATATAAAATTTGGATACGATTTTCTGAATGAAAGGCTTTTGAGATAGAAAAAGAGAACGATCAGATCTATCTCTCAAAATACTCATCCCAAGAAGTTTGGATGCAATACCCAAATCCTTCATATCGAATTCAGATTTCAACAAAGATTTCAGATCATCGATCGTAGCTTTATGTTTGCAAGCGATTAGCATATCATCCACATAAAGCAATGAATAGATAGCAGAATCAATACTAGTACCAGAAAAATAAAGACAACTATCATAGTTGCTTTTAGAAAAAACCAATTTTTAATATAAAGGAGTCAAACCTCTTGTACCATTGCCTGGGTGATTGTTTAAGTCCGTATAAGGACTTTTTTAAAAGACACGCCATGTGTTCTTCACCTTTAACCTCAAAACCTGGTAGTTGACACATATATATAGTCTCTTCGAGATCGCCATGTAAGAAAGCGGTTTTAAAATCAAGTTGTTCCAGATTAAGATCATAAAATGCAACGAGAATAAGAATAATCCTAATCGTTTTGTATTTAACGACAGGAGAAAAAATTTTATTAAAATCGATGCCCTCAACTTGTGAAAAATCTTTTGCAACCAACCTGACCTTGAACCTAGGAGATTCTTTAGTAGACTCAAGTTCTTTTATTTTGAAAATCCATTTGCAATCAACTAACTTTTGTTTTGAGGGTTTTGGAACAAGAATCCAAGTTTTATTTTTGTTTAAGGAAGACATTTCCTCATCCATAACACGTAACCATAAAACATGATTGGGGCTTTTCAAAACCTCAGAAAAACATAATGGTTCTCTTTCTTCCACATAAGATGCAACAGCAAATGCATATGAAACAATGTAGGAGTAACTATACCAAGGATGATCCTTAGGTACCCTACGGACTCTATTCCTCGCAAGTTGGTAATCTCTAAGAGCTTGAGCTTGAGCCTCAGGATGTTCTACCTTCTCGTCAGAACCTTCTAAAATAGGATCAAGGGTTTCAGGAATACTAGGAGGACCAGGTGTGCAACTGGATGGAACAGTAAGCTCAGAATTGGTTTCAGGTTCCTGGAAGGATTCTAAGGAAGGTTTAGAGGTGACCTCTACCTTCACAGGAATACTACTAAGAGTGGGAACACTTGGTGGACTATCGGAGATGGGTTTATCCTTAATACAGGGCATCTCTAACTCATTGAAGATAGCATCCCTACTAATAACAACCCTCATCCCTGGTTCACCCTTTAACCAAACTCTATAACCCTTCACACCACTAGGATATCCTATGAACACTCCTTTTCTAGACCTAGGATCTAGCTTGCCCTACTTCTGATGTACAAAAGCTGCATATCTAAAAACTCTCAGGTTGGAAAGGTTAGGAGGTCAACCAGACCAGAGTTCTATAGGAGTCCTAAAGTTTATAGCTGTAGACGGGGATCTATTGATGAGGTATACTGCTGTACTAACAGCTTCCTCCCAAAAAGGTTTTGGTACACCAGAAGAAACAAGGAGACATCTAACCTTATCCATAATGGTACGGTTCATCCTTTCGGCAACTCCATTTTGCTATAGGTTATGTCTAACCGTTCTATGGTGTAGAATGCCATGCGATGCACACAAATCAAAAAACTTCCATTTACAAAATTCATGACCATTATCGGTCTTGATAGTTTTTAGTTTATTTCGAGAATGATTTTCAACAAAACGTTTCCACTCACAAAACTTTTCAAAAGTTTGATCTTTGGTTTTTAAAAGAAAAACCCAAACATGCCTTGAAAAATCATCAACAATTGACAAGAAATAAACATTACCACCGTAAGTTGGAACCTTTTCAGGTCCCCACAGATCAAATTGCACATAATCAAGTATAGCAGATGACTTGTGTATGCTGGAAGAAAATTTGATTTTGTGTTGTTTTCCCAAAACACAGTGGTCACAAAAATCCAAAGAATCAATTTTGTCACTGCATAAAAGATTTTGTTTTTGTAAATAATAAAGTCCCTCTTCACTAATGTGGCCGATCCTCTGATCCCACAACATAGTTTTCTCAGGAACAGTTTTTGAAATCAATGCAGTGGAGTTACAAATCGTTTTACTAAGAAGAATGTATAAGGTTTCTCTTTTAAAACCTTTCAACATGACTAGGTTTCCTTTGCAAACACGTAAAATACCATTTTTAGATTTAAAAGAAAAACCCAAAGAGTCCAAATAACTAAGAGAGATAAGATTCCGACATAAGTCAGACACGTATCTCATCTCAGTGAGTTTCCTAGTCACACCATATGCATTTTGATGAAAACATTACCAATACCTTTAATATCACAAACTTGATTATTTCCCATAAAAACCTCTCCTTGATTTGATGGTTTGAAATCAGAAAAACCAGTGTTTGTTGGGTGTCATGTGAACAGAATAACCAGAATCAAGAACCCAATTATCAATAACTTCAGAACATAAAGGAGAAAGAGACACACACAAAACCTCTAAAAACATAGAATTACCATTTGAATCAAAATTGTGGGTTTTGTCAATTTTATTACTCCCTTTACCATGTTTATGTTTTTTTTTCATCTTTAATCCATTTAAAACACTTATTTTTCATATGGCCCTCTTTGCCACAATAAAAACACTTTACTTTGTTCTTCTCTCGTGATTTGGATCGCCCTTTACTTTTAAAACGGTGACTAGGAGGTTCCCTCCGGTCAACTCTTCCTCGCACAAAAATTTTTGCCGTGAGATTTATTTTCTTTTTGCAAATCCAAATCCTTAGATTTCAAAGCATTTTTAACATCGGAAAGAGATAAACCATCTCTGCCATATTTAATAGCAGATTTAACATCGTCGAAAGACTCAAGTAAGGCATTTAATAAAATGACTGCAATATTTTCATCAGAGATGTTTTTTCCAACGTTTTGAAGTTCCAAAACGATTTTATTTAAATCATCCATATTTTCTGAAAGTGTTTTTGACCTGCTCATTTTAAAATAGAAAAGCGGCTCTTTTAAATAAATTTTATTTGAAAGTGATTTTCCCAAATATAGTTTTTCCAGTTTAGTCCAAATTTCAAAAGCATTGTCTTTTTCATCAATTTCTCGTAAAACATTATTAGTTAAATGCAAGATTAGGCAATTGTGAGCATCACCTAGTTTTTCTGAAAGAATTTCACCCTTCCAAGATTCCAGATACTCTTTAGAGTTACAAATAGTGGTTGCAATTTTATTTTGTACCAAAACTGCTTTCATTTTCCTCCGCCACATTACAAAGTCAGATTTGCCATCAAACTTATCAGTTTCAATTTTTGGAACTGACATGTTTTAAAGGAAAATAAGTGTAATTAAATGACTAGGAAAGATGAAAGATTTGAGAAAAAGTTTTGAGTGAAAAAGAATAAAACTGCCCGGATTTTTTGAAAAGTAGAAAAAATACAATTTCAAAGAAAAACGGTATTGGTTTGTTTTAGTTTTCTTGATTTGTTCAGTTTTTTTTTAACAAGAAAACAGTGCAACAATGTGAAGCACGAAACCCAAAAACAAACAATATAACTGAAATAACGAGAAACACGGCAGCAATAGAACTGTCTTCACCAAAAACAAAAAAAGACAAAGAACAGAAGGAATGAAAACTTTTGAAAACAACAAAAATGCGCCAAGACACAGATACTTGAAATCTCACGGATTCAAGCCAGGCTTGGGTTTTATAGTTTTTGAAAAACTAAAAAACAACAGGAAAAACACACCAGCAGCAGAACAGTAACAGCAGCAATGCCAAAAAAAAATAGCAAACAACACAACTGAACGGTAACACAATTCAGTAAGAAAAATAGTAATAGTAATCAAAAGCCGGCGGCAAGCCAAGCAACAAAGAAACAGAGAATAGACGAAACGGCGGCAAGCTGAAAAACAGAATAGATAACTTGCAGCAAGCCAGAAACAACCAGAAATAGTAGCAATAATTAGCAGCAAGCTGAAAAAAGAAAAAGAACACAAAAACAGTAAAATAACTAAAAAAGAAAGAGTGAAAGAGAAACTTCACTGGCCCAATCTGAGGAACTCAAAAGTTCCCTCAAATCTGGAATCGTCGATAGTTATCGGCGCCGGTGAGCCAAACTGCGGGTCTGATACCACTTGTTGTAGAAACTAACTACTATTACAGAAGTTATTTACTATTACAAGCCAAAAACAAAAGCAAAAACAACAGAAGAAACAAAAAACCTATTCTATTACACAGCCTTCCTCTCCGATCAAAACGAAAAAAAAAAAAGGAAAATCGATAAAAACTTCAGGGCTGTAAAACAATAAACAGTTAATAATAATCGAAAATAAGAGAAACAAGGAGAAACACTTACCGCCGCCGCGGACAATGACCGCCGGCGGGAACGGTGACGAACCGAGAAAGAAAATAATGCCGAGCAATGGCTAAGTTGCACAGACCGCGTCGAGATGTCGCCAATAAGTGACGGGATGATCGGAACCCTCAGATCCGAACCTCAACAATGACAAGAGTCACCGGTGCCACACACACACACACACACACACACACACTCTCTCTCTCTCTCTATCTCTCTTTCTTGTAGCTCTTTCTCAAACACACCAAGTAAAAGATCAGAAGATGATCCAGGGAGGCCGACGGCAGTGACAACGTCGTAGGAAGCCGACGGACAGAGGAGAGCAGCTGCAAAAGCCTCGGAGAAGAAAGGTAGCAGACAAGTCGGGAAAACCAACAGTCAAGAAGTAGAGAAAGAAGACGTAAAAGAAAAGGAGAAGGAATGATTCCCAAGAGAAGAGAAACGGCTGCACAGGAAACGAGAAGGGAGAGGGATTAAATGGAAGAGTCACCAACGGGCAGCCCCGCCCGGTCTGGCCCAAATTCTTTCGACCCAGTCAAATGGGCACCTACTCTCCAGCTGAGGCCCAAGTCATCATTGAGTCAAAGATGGGTTGGAAAATGAAAATATTGGGAAGACTCAAGGCCCAAAAGCCTACAGTATCAAAACATGCTGACTGTGAAAGCCCTGAAACAGATGCACCCCCCAAAGGCTCTTGGGCCTGATGGTTTTCATGCTCTATTTTTTCAGAAGTATTGAGAAGTGGTTAAAGGAGAGGTGATAGTGGTGGTGCTTGGTTTTTTTAGTGGTGATATGGATATTTCAGACATTTATAAAACTTATATTTCTCTTATTGCAAATGTTAAAACACCAACAGTTATTTCTGAGTTTCGATCGATCAGTTTATGTTCGGTTGTTTATAAATTAATTTCAACGGTGTTGGAAAACAGACTGAAACTAGTGTTACCTTCGGTTATTGATGAATCTCAGTCGGCTTTTGTTTCTAATACACTTATTATGGACAATGTGATATTGGCGTTTGAGGATTTTCTGGCTGAATACGTGCAATCAAAGACGTAAGAGCATAAATTGGATGTGAGCAAAGCCTATGACCTGGAAGAATGGAGTTATTTGGCGTGATTGATGAGAAAAATAAGTTTTTGGGAAAGGTGGACGGGTTTAATTATGAAATGTCTGAAGTCTGTCTCTTTTTCAAATTCTGCTCAATGGCATCTGAACTCAGTCTTTTTGCCCAACAAGAGGGATTAGACAAGGCGATCTTCTGTCCCCTTTTCTTTTCGTTCTATATTCAGAAGGATTTTATGCCTGATCCAGAAGATGGTGGAGAAAGGAAGTTGAAGAAGAATTAGGATTTGTTCGCAGACCCTAGAACTGACACATTTTCTTTTTTGGCTGATAATAGTTTGTTATTTTTGCAGTAAATATAACGGTGTCGATACTTTAAAAAGAATATTGGATACCTACCAAGGGGTATTTGGTCAAAGAATTAATATGTCAAAGTCATCGATTTTTTTTAATAAAAGTCTGGTGGGAAATGCTAGGAATATTGTTAGTAGCGGTTTGGGGGTGGTAATGGCGAATGGGAATGGGAATTTAGGATTGCCATATTTAGTGAGGAGGTCGAAGAAGGAGATTTTTGCTTATTTAAAGGATAGGACTAGAAAGAAGACAAGTGGGTAGAAGGAGAAGCTCTTGCCAGTGGCAGAGAAAGAGATTTTGGTGAAGTCGGTCTTGCAAGCAATTCCGACTTATGCCATGTGTTTATGCTTGCTTCTGAAGAGGCTATGTGATGAGTTGACACAAATTGTAGAGTTTTTTGGTTGGGTAAAGAAGGGATAAAAAAGGGTTAGCATAGAAAAAGTTGGATAAGATGTGTAGAAGCAAGGAGGAGGGGGTTTTGGTTTTAGGGATACAAAGACTTCTAACTTTTCTCTCTTGGCTAAGTAAGAATGGAGATTGATCTGGTTTCCTGATTCGCTTGTGGCAAGAGCTCAAAAGGTGCGATATTTTCCCAATTCGTCGTTTTTAGAGGCAAAGAAGGTATAGTGCCCTTCTTATGTTTGGAGTTCTATTTGTGAGGGGAGGGAGTTTTTAGAAGAGGGTTTGAGATGGTTGGGAGGGGGGGAATGGAACAAATATAACGATACGGAAAGATACTTGGATACCGGAGCTTTGGTCTTATCGTCCTATAACTCAAAATCTATTTTTGTAAGATTCTCTAATAGTGTCGAATTTAGCTTGCCACCAAATAAGAAGTTGGAAAATTGATGTGATTGGGACCCACTAGGGATGCTGAAATTATTTAGAATATTCCTTTATGCAATAGTAACAATGAGGATGTTCTAATTTAGAACTTTGGAAAAAATGGTGAGTATACGGTTAAGTCGGACTATCATATTTGGAGAAGTTTTATGGATAGGATGGAGGGGAGGGCTGGTACCGCACTTGGGGGAAAAATACATCCTGGAAAAAGCTATGGAAGCTTAATATTCCACCTAAAATTTAGCATTTTGCATGGAGATTAGGAGCAGGTATTTCAGCTACAAATGTTAATAGTGCAAAAAGAATCAAAGATGTTTGTGATCTGTGTTCCTTATGCAGTAGTGAGAGAGAAACCGATACTCACCTTTTGCTTCAATTTCGAGTTGTTAGGAAAGTATGGGAATTGGTGGGGGTGAGTGAGTTGAAGTTGGTAGAGAATGTTAGGGGATGGTTGGATCTGTTTGAACAGGAGAGAGAGGGAAGGAAGGGTGAAGGTTTCTTGGTAAAATACATGAAGGTAAGAATAAATAGATACATGAGGGTAAGGTTTTCTCGGCCGTAGGGGTGGCGGCCAGAGACGGAACTACACACGGCCTCGGGTGGGCTCGAGCCCACCCCGGGAAATTTTTTTTAAAAAAACATTTTATATTGTTTTATATTTAAGCCCCCCAAAATTTTTTTTTTCAGTTTAGCCCCCAAAAAATATAGGGACATCATTTTATAGACGAAATTCTGGCAAATTTTTTTTTCCTCCAGCCCCCCAATCATATTGTTCTGGTTCCGTCCCTGGTGGCGGCAATGGCAATGGGAATATTAAGGGAGAGGGATGGGCTTGCTACACTGTTGCAAGGAGCTTTGGGAGAAGAGAATGTAGTAGCTAGGCGTAGGGAACAGCAGAAATGGGAGCCGCCGCCTATTGAATTTTTTCAAGGCTAATTGTAATGGATCTTACAAGGAGAGAAAGGGAGGTTTTGGGGTGGTTTTGAGAGATGACATGCGGGTTGTGGTTGCTTGTAAAGTAGGTCCTGGTGAAGCATGCAACAAGGGTGGAACATGTTGAAGTCGTGGCTCTGTTAGAAGGGTTAAAAATGGTGGAAGAATTGGGCTTACAAAGAGTGATTTTTGAGATAGATTGTATGGCCATTGTTCATGATATTCATATGAATGGAAAAATTTATCACCATTAAAGGTATTCATTGATTTTTTCAAACTAGGACTAATGGGTATAGAGGGGGTATTTGCAGTTTTATTCCTAGACGTTGTTTGGTTACTTATGCTTTAGGCTTTACAAAGTCAGACTTTTGGATGGGCGAAGTCCATGACTGTGTTTTAGTAGCTTGGTCTGCAAATGATCTTCCTTAAATAGAAATTTCTTGTTTGGTTATCCAAAACAATTCCTCTCGTTAAAAAAGTGATTTTCTTTGACTAAAATGGAGTACTGCTATAATATACTCCAATTAAAGTATATTGTATTTTTTTAATACAATCTTATTATATATCGCATACTGCTGAAGGAGATAAAAAATTTTCTTCCTCCTTCCCAAGCCCCTATTCTTAAATTTCTGTTTTCAAGATTTTTGTATTATTTTAATTTTAAAATTTTGAAATTGTTTAAGTCTTACCGTTTATACCCATGATCTCCACTAAAACTCATTATCTTTGTAGGTTTTTTTTTTTAACTTTGAAGTAATCTAGAAGAGTGGGTAGGTAAATTTTTTTTTTTTTTGGTAGTAGGTATTTTTTTTCTTTTTGGTGAAGAGTGTGTAGTTTTTCCCTTTTTTTTTTTTTTTTTTTTTTAAATGTTGGCCAAAATGAGTGGGTAATGTCCCTAAATATTAGGAATATTAATCTAGTTCAAACTAAACTCCTCTTTCACAAACTACGATGTCATAATAAAACTATCTATATTTCTTTATTACTTTTATGGTAGGAAATTCTTATGAACTAGAAATCAAAGGTGATCATTCCAAATTCTCCCTTTTTCAATATTTTTTCTTTATCGTTTATATAATCATCCCTTCTTTTTTTCCTTCTAATTATTAAATTATCCAAAATTAATGCATTTATTGATAGGTAGAGAATGAAGAAATTTTTATATGAAAACTTCACATCTTAATCAGTCACCTCTACTTCTAAAAACAATAGAAAAAAAACTGATCACATCTTAATATAAATTATCTCAAATATGTTTCAAAATACTAAAAAATTTTCTTCCACCTCTTCTATTATTTAGAAGATCAAGATGACTATTTTTTATCTTTATTTTTTGTGTTGATATATATAGGTTTTTATACATCTCTAAAGATTAAAGATCAAGATGATTTAGAAGTGATCTAAACAGATTCATATTGAAGAGTATTCCAAGTAAGTACTTTACTCCTCCCATTTCATTGATTAATTTGTATTTTTTTTTAGAAATAGATATGAACTTATTTAGATGACTAATACTTTGCAATTTTTTTTTGGAAACATACAATTTAAAGTTCCATTCTATACTTTAATTTGTAGTAAAAGATAAATTCCATTATTTTATTTTACAATTGTTAGGAAAAAGTATATGATTTTTTAGTATATTTATTGTTCTTACTCCCTTCAATCTATCTTTGTCACTTTTTCTTGTTTTTTTTTTTTTTTTTGCAACTCCCCCTAAAATTTTCCTTGTTATTTCCATTTAATAATATTTTACAATATTTTTTTATTTAACAAGGCTTCCATTTATTTTAATTTTTTTAATTGTTATAATTTTGGTCTTTGAAGGTTTAAGGAGGTTCGAGATCAATATATGCTCATATTTTGAAGACCCATTACATGACTTGGAAGGATTCAAATAGGTTGCTGAAACTTATAATGTTTGTTATTATTTTTTTTTTCTTTTTGGACTTAGAGTACATTTTCTTTTCTTTGAGGATTAGAGTACTAGATTTTGTATATTTATCAAACATAGATGTGTGTATTTTTTTTTTTTAATTTTTTTATGGGAGGAGGGAGTAAAGAATACAAATTGAAAGTGTTTGAAATATCCCTAGAGCAACTTTATTCTGGAATGTATCTAAGGCAGAGCTCCATTATAGTTATTATACTTGAGAATCATGTACGTATTCTACTTTTCTTCAATTTTGACAGTTATTTTTTTGTGGGTTGTTATTTTAACCTTTTTCTTTTAGTTATAATTTTCAAATAACATTTA
Source organism: Catharanthus roseus (assembly GCA_028651295.1). NCBI lineage: Eukaryota > Viridiplantae > Streptophyta > Magnoliopsida > Gentianales > Apocynaceae > Catharanthus > Catharanthus roseus. The sequence goes on from JAPQWS010000007.1 coordinate 6,169,673, forward strand.
AAATGTTCATTCCTTTTTATATTCTCTTCAATTAGAAAAAAAATAGGTGAAGTCACAAGTCTTGGTATTTTGTTTTAAAAAAAAAAATTAGTTTTTGAACACATTGCTTTGATGTAGGTCAGTTAGAAGATTATGTAATTTTTGTTAATATATATTATTTTTAATAGTAGAACATGGTGGGAAGAGGGGGGTTTATATATGGGGAAGGGGGGTGTAAGAGGGCTTTATGGGTGTTCGGGGGGGCGCGGCAACGGGGGTTGGGGGGAGGAGTTTTTTTTTTTTTCTTTTATGGGACGGAGGAAGGGATATGTAGGTTGTGCGGGAGAAGATGGCAGGTCACATGTGGGAATTATTATTAGTTGCATATTGTTGTTATAGCTTGTAATTTCCTAAAGTGGGTAGGTTGTCAGTGAGATGTTAGTTACAAAATTTTGAATAATTATTAGGATAGGAAAAGAAAAATAAGAATCCTATTCAAATTTTTAATTATTTCTTATATCTTTTTCTTAATATATATTTTCTATTTACCTGAAACCCTTCATAACTATACTAATTATGTCACTTAGAAAAGTACACTAATTATGAAAAATAAAAAATAAATAATGGGCTATATATATGCTTTTATGGTCCTTCCTAGATCATGAACTTTTTTGTTTTTTTAAACTTTAAATCAATTTTTGAGGACTTTTAAAAAATCAGAATTTTATTTTTAGTTTTTTTATCATAAATAATATTTATTTTTTTTAATAAAATAATATTTTATTTTTAAAAAAAATAAAATATTCTGAAAATTACAAGAAACTCTTCCTTGTGCAAGCACAGGTCTTTAGACTAGTCTTATAATATGTTGGAGAAGGAAAGAGAAAGTTCTCCCATTCTATAAAAATTCTAAATTTGAATTCTTATTTTTCTAAATTTTCTATTTTTAAGTAGTTAAAAGATTCTTATTAGTTAATTAATAAAATTTTACTCAAATTTAAACTCTAACGGATTATCATCTCACTAATTCCTCAACCGCTTACGTTGAGTTCGTTGCCAACTCTAAAGAACAATCACTCACGTTCAAGTTTATAAATACTATATACTCCTCTCCATCCCTTCTTTTACTTTCTCTTTTCATTCTTCCTATCTGATAACTGCTAAAATAAGTTTTTTTTTTTTTTTACATTCATTGTACGTTATCTACCACATCATCATTTCATTTATTTTTTTTACATCATCCTTTCATTTATTTTTTTAAAAACAAGTCTTATAAAAAGATTTGAACCATTAACCTCATAAAAAATAACATAAAATACTTACCAATAGACCACCATTGAATCTTATTTAATAGGTGCATGAGATTTTATTTAATAATAAAATATTTACGTATTCTAATATTTACCAACTTCAATCATTTAAATTTTTAATTAGAGTAAAAAGAATACTGCTCATCTATTTAATTTTCAAATTGGTGCCGTAATTTTTTAGTTAATAAGAGAGAAAGTATTAGAAAATTACAATAAAAATATGACGTTTTTGTGGGAACGGTTGGTGGAAACTGCCTTCAGCTATTTCCGACGTAGATCTCGAAAAAATACCTGAAATGCCCACAAGAATCGCCTCAATCGGATGTCCGAGCGCAAAGTTATGCCCCGTCAAAGTTTTTTACTATACAGGACAATTTTTGTCTCGAAAACGCGTCCAGATCACTTTTTCGACGATACGAGAACTATTGAAACGAGTGGTCATATGCGTTAAACGGACATGCGATCGCAGAGTTATGGATGTTTCAAAAAAACTGATGTGACTGATAACGTACAATGATTATGTATTATCCGCCGCACAACCATTGTGTGTTATTTTTATGGATAACGCACAATTATTGTGCATCATGGCCAGATTAAGAATAAAAAATAAAAATTAGAGGCTACTTTAGTGGCATTTTTAAAAAAAATAGATTAAACGAAAAACCATTTTTCTCTGTTGATTGCAGGTTGTTTTCCATTGGATGATTGTTAACATGTAATTCTTTTATTTGACTTTTCATTTTGTCATGAGCTCAAATTCTCTAATATACTAAATTGGCACAATATTTATACTACTTATCTGTCTCCTACATAAAAAATTTAAATTGTACGTTTGCTATTTTGGCGAAACTTAAAGACTTAAAAATATTATAGAAGAATTTGTGAAGAGTCAAATAGTCAATTTTTCTTAACATTAATTTTTCAATATAATCTTTATATATATAATGAGGAGGGTGTTTCTAAATTTATAGCTCTACCATACTTTGAAGGCTTCAATCTAATTTTCTCACATTATTTTTTTCTGAATATTTTAAAAACTTTGATTGGTTCAAAACATTTTATACATGAAAAATAATTTATTATATATATGTAGATAAATATAAACTAAATCAAATAGCAACAACTTCCCCATCTATTACTTTTTTTCAAAAATACCCAATTGATATTAGATATCTAATATCAAACAAAATTCACGAGGACAGAAAAAATATTAGAGCAAATAATGTTATTTTTTAGATAAATTTATTTGACTCATCTTCTAATAGGCACAGTATTTATTATTTATTACTTTTTTACTGTCGTCAGATACTCGAAAAATTGAGACATGTAATTTCTAGTTATACTAATAACTTTAAGTGAAGACTATTTTTCTTTCATCTCCTCATATTTTTAACAATTAAAAAAGATTTTGTTTTATTTTTTAAAACTTTTCATTTGCTTAGTTGATTAAAATGAGTATGCGTTAAAGGTGATTGCCATTGCAGTTTTTTCTTTTTTAATAATTGTCATTACAGATGCCATCACTAAATTTACATTCTAATTGTAATATTTTGGTTTCAACTATATTTTGTCCCAAAGCTATTAGATTTTAATAATTTTCTACTAAAATAAATTTTCCAATAGCAGACAATGGTTATTTCTAGAGAGTTGTAGCTAGGGCTGTAAACGGGTCCAGACCCTCATGATACCTCTAGACCCGGACCCGTACCCTTATAGTGAAACTTGGACCCAGACCCGGACCCATACCCTCCAGGGTATAAAATTCTGGACCCAAACCCGACCCTCCAGGGTCCAGGGTAGGGTACGGGTATACCTGTACCCGTATAATATTTTTCTATTTTATTTCCCTATTAAACAAAAATATGTAAAACAATGTATAATTTAAAAAATAAAAATTTTAACATGATTAACATAATTTCCTTAACATTTCTTTCAACAAATAAAATCATTTAACATCTCTAATTCACATAATTAAAAGTTCAAATATACACAAAATCGTCATAGTGTGAGTGTGATGTGATGTGAGTGTAGTTGGTTGGTAGGTAGAGTAGAGGTAGTAGGTTAGGGTTAAAGATAAGAGTAAAATGTTAAAAAAATTATAAATTATATATTAATATAATAAAATATAATATAATATATAAAATATATTATTATTTTATTAATACGGGTATACGGGTATATGGGTCTGGGTATCACCATACCTTACCCGGACCCATATAGCAGTATAAATAAGGGTAAGGGTACGGGTCCGGGTACGCGGGTATAAAATTTAAACCTTACCCGCTAAAAACGGGTACAGACCCGTGCGGGTACGGGTAAGACCCGCCCCGTTTACAGCCCTAGTTGTAGCTCAAATACTTACACGAAACCAAGGATGAAGATTGTAACATGAATTCTATTTAAATACTAATATTTTAGAATAAGGATGCGCAGGGATGTGTGGTAAAGAGGGGGTGGGAAAGATGGGTCTTGTTTTGGAGACGAAATAGAATGTGGGAAAAAGGTTTTTTTCCTTTCAGGGGAGGGGTAGGGTGGGGTTTTTTCGGAAGCGGGTCACAGGTATATGTGGAAAAGAGGACTTTTTCAAGGTGTGGAGAAAAAAGAGTTATTTTTTTGGGGAAGAAGATTGAGCCGGGAGGGTGGAGAAGGGGAGGGAAGGAGTACGGGGCGTGCATGTGGGTATGGGAAAAAGAGGGGGGAAGTAGGAGGGGGAGGGGGAATAAAAGAGGGCATTAGTTTTTTTTTGGAAAGATATTAGTTACATAGTTTAGCTTAATTTTTCTTTTAATATTCAATTTTTTAATTTTATTTTGATGCTTTTTTTTATTTCATATTATTTTATTTTTATTTTTATTTTTATTTATTTAAGTTCATTAGAATTCAAGACACATCTAAAAAATAAATAAAAAATAGAGTATTATATATGTATTTTAATTAAATAATATTTTTATTTTAAAATATACAATATACACTTTTTTATTATAAAAATTCTATTTCTGTGTATAGTATGATTTTTGACTAGTATAATATATATATATATATATATATAAGAGGGCTCTTTTTAAGTTTAGAGCCTTCTTCAACCATTAAACCTCCAAACTAATTTTTAAAATTTTTAAAGCACTTAATTGATTATACAATTTTTTAATTGGTTGAGAAGATTTTACACTATTTAAATTAATAACTAAATTAAATGATTTAGTTAGAATTTGAATTGATTTATATTAGATTATTCTAAAAATAGTTAAGGATTTGGATATCCAACAGATTTAGTTGATTTGTTTTCAATTTGCTAATTAGCTAAAATTAAGCCAGTAATTAGTTAAAATAAGAATCCTACCCGAGTCCATCTCATCCCACTCTCTCACTATTTACGTTCCTTTATTACTCCTCCATCTTTTGTCTTATTACTATCAAAAAATTTACATTTTAATAACTAAAATTACCGCTCGATTTTTTTTCAAATCTGCACAATAATTTTAATACAGCAAGGGTTAGAATAAAGATCTTGGTCGGGTTGGATTCTTGATTTGGACCAGATTGGCTAAGCAGTTTCCTACCGGCCGAATGGTAATTTACCAGACATTCTTCTTCTCCTTTCGGTCACTTTTTAACCATCTTCATTTTTTGTTGCAGAATTTTATGTTATAATGGTTAGAATGTTTTCTTTTTATTATCAAATTCAAGACTTTGTAAGGCAAAACTTCTTGATTGTCCATATTCTAGTATTATTTATTGAAACTAATGACTTTTATAAAGTTTCTCCTAAGAATCATATGCTGGACTTTTCCTAACCAAAATTTTTGTTTTTTTCCTTTTATTTTTCTAATTAAAAGCTTCTTATTCTCATATAGCCTAATGTCTTTTTTTTAGATAAGCACTCAAAATATTATTATGATTTTTTGGTGAATACGATATGATAGAACTTTATGAGATGGTTGCTAAAGTTGCAAGCCACCAATTGATGGGAGTTAACAAAGATGAGGGGGAAAGGAAAGACCGACAAATTGGCTGAGTAGTATCAATTAAATTAATTGCACTACATTTTGAGTCTTTAAACTTATCTTTCACCATTCATGAATTTTGAAGGGTAACTTCTAACTTTATCTCTGTTATCTCTATTAAATTCAATGGAGATTCTTTTAAAAATTTAATTAAATTAATTACTCTAATGAAGACTTTAAATAAATGGAAAATGAATTTATCAATCTATTTTCTAATGTTTTTTTAACTACATGTTCTACTTTTAATACAATGTTATTCATTTCACTTTATTTCTTCTGAAGACATATACTTACCATCAATTAAAAAAATGGATAAGCAATGCCATTACCATCTTCTTTTTTTTTTTTTTTTAAATAGAAAATTACTGCTCTTTTAATTATTGTTCATTGGAAATTTTTTTTTTTTTAGTTAGGAAGGAGGGGGTTTTCTGAGAGGGGGTTAGTGTAAGAGGCCCCCCTTTTTGGGGAGGGCAAGAGGGGGTTTCTAGGGGGAAGTTGGGGGGGGTTGGGCGTAGGGGAAGGGTTTAGGCGTGGAGGTGGTATAGGAAGTGGGTTCTTTTTTTTTCTTGGTGGGCGTGGGTGGGATGGGATGGGGAAAGTGGTAGGTTTCTTTTTGGGAGGGCTTGGGGCAAGGGAAGAAGAGGGGTTTGTTTTGGGTAGGCGTGGCTAGAGATGGGGATTGGGAAGAAATTTTGGGAGAGGGTGAGTGGAGGGGTGGGGGAAGAAGATGGGTCTTCTTTTTGTTGTTTTTTTTTGCGGGGAGGGGGGAGGTCTGGGCGGAGGTGGAGGAGATATTTTTTTTTGTGTGTTAGGGATTTGGAAGGGGTAGGGAGGTGGGAGAAGGGGAGACTTCTGTTCTTTTTTTTTGGGGGGGAGGAGGGGGAGGGGAGGGGGAGGGGTTAGGGTGGGACGGGGTGGAGAAAGAGGTTTTTCTGTTTTTTTTTAGAGTGGGGTGGAGGAAGGATAGGTTTTTTTTTTTTTTTTTTTTTGTGTGTGTGTTAGGGGTGGAGGAAGAGGGTAGGGAGGGGAGTAGAGAGATTTTTCTTTTTCGAAAAGTATTATGAATCTTTAGATTTTTTTAAATTCTTTCATTTATTTAAATGTTAGATCCTTTTTGGGTTGAATTGTTAAATAATACTTTTCACTTATATTAAATAATATTTTTATTTTTCTCAAAAATAGATATTATGTATTCACAAAATAAGATCTTTAGTGTAACTTTTTTTAAAATTTTTTAAGTTTATAAAGTTTTCACATTATTAAATTTAACATTAACTAATGGTTCTTTTTTTTTCCCCTAATAAAATCACCCCTAAAAACAAACAAACATTTATGTATTTTTGTTTTTCTCTTAAAAATATCTACTTATTTATATACTTATTTATTTTGGCTTATAATAATTATGTTCTTTTCCCCAAAAAAATATTTACCTTCTTTTTAATTTTATCTACTTTCACAGAAATGTAGAATAACATATAAATTAAGAAAATCATCTCATAAAAATACATATAATATAATTTTATTTTTCAATTCAAAGCATACAAAATATCAGGGCAAGGAATTTCGGGAATTCCCCAAATTTGTTGTCTATAACTTATGAATATCTGCACTGTACTATTTTTAACAAAAACTGAACTCATTACTTTAATATACCTTACATTCCTTAATTTATTAAAGAATTTCATAGCATAGATGAATCAAAATTGCAATCTTTAAAAACAAAGAAAAGGAGAAAGAGATCCTAATTCGTAAAGACAAATCTTTGAATGATAGCATATATGCTAATAATCTTTGAGAGGGACAGCGATTTTTGAATTTGAGGCGGTGATGGCAGTGGCTCTGGCCGCCGTCCGCAGCGGCTCTTGCAACACTCACCATTTTAGTCGTAAATTCATCTACTAATTTTGAATATGTAGAGTAGAAAATATGCCAAATTACACCATAAATCTCACCAAAGAATCCTCCGGGGAAACTTGTCTATTCCCTCCGCCATCTGCAACTAAACGAGCGTTGTCCATGTTTTTTTTTTTCTCAGTGAAGCTTCCTTTTTTACCCTTGACTATTTTTAAGGAAATGATTTTTAGCCGTTTGAGTTCTGTTTTATTTAACAGTATTTGCAAACAAGGACCTTAAATAAAGCTTAAAATTTTATTGAGGACCTTAAATGTTAAAAATAAATATTAAGGACTTTAACCAAAAGACATAAGTTTGTTAGGGACCAAATATGACAATTACTCATCAGACATAATTCATCTATATTAAAATATGAAGCTTTTGTATTATTATTTTAAAAAGAAATCACATAAGTATATAGATAATATATCTTAGTTGGTAGAAGTACTATTTATGGTCGAGATCGTATATTACATCTTCTAATACGGTCTCTAAAACACTCCTCTTAATAGTAGTTTTATTAATATAAAATCATATAAAATAAAAGATAAACCCTAAGCGCCAAGGGAAAAGTTACTACTAAAAGAAGTATACTAATGAGAGTATTAAAAGATTTATTAGACGATCCTGATTGATATGATTTACCCTACCAATAATGTAGAAAAGATTATCGATTTCATTTGTGTATGTCATATGATCATTTACATTATATTTTAATTTAATGTTAATATATTACTAAAACTAATTAAAATATTTAAAAGATCACTTTTTAGTTTAATATTTATATGAATTAATTATCTAATGACATATAATACGTATGTCTAGTGGAGATCATATTCATACCAATTATATAAATCTTCTAGTACAAACAATGAGAGGGTGTAATATCTAATATAATTATGACTATATATTTTCTCGAGATCGAGTTCGAGCTTACGAATAGAGCATTCGAGCCGAGCTCTTAACAAACTTCAAGTTGAGTTTCGTTAAGCCTGAGCTCGGTTCATTTTTTCAATGCTAAGTTCTAGTCGAACTTTTTACGAACTGTTCGTGAAAAACGTGATTCGTTTGCAGCTCCAGTTGACAGGATTTTCTCACGTGCAACAACTTTTAATTATTTATTCACATCCGAAAGACATTATACCTTTCATTACAATTTTTTTTATTTGTTACTCCCTCTATTTTTTTTGCATGCATTTTTTTTCCTGAATATTTTTTTTCACATTCTACCAATTCTCATTTTTTTCACTTATAACATCGTAAAAACAATGCAACATTTAATGAACTTTTCTCCTTAAACTCTCCCATTAAAAACAAATTCTAATATCTTTTAGTCCTTCTTATATGGAAACTTAACTTGTAGAAATAATGATAAGGAGAGGGAAAGTTTGAATGACATTCTAGTTCATCCAAGAAAAAAAATATCTCCTTTATCCCAAAAACAAAAAAGAAAAAAATATCTAAAATTTCGTATTTTCTTGAACAATTTGGTGTCTAAAATGTGACAACTAAATAAAAATATAAGAAATATGTTACAACATAACACTTGATTTTTTATTAAAGGAACATAATTTTTTTTTTCGAAAAGTAAAGGAATATAACGGTATCCAAAACTGTTAGAGCCAATAGAGTATTTGTAATGTCCAAACAAAAATTACAGAAATAATAAAAATAAACAAAGAAGAGACAAAGAATAAACTCGAGTCATGTGTTACACACAATGTCCTAAAAACAAATTTATTCCCTCATAGAATAATGCTAGAAGTTTGGTGAACGTTTGTCTCTCAAGATAAAATAAAACATGAATGTGAAAATGTGTTTTGCACGAAAAGCAACTTCCATCAATGAATTGGAAAAAGAAATTGATGAACACAAGAAAAAATATTTATCCAAAGAGAAAGACAGAAACTCTTAGAATAGAAGTATTTTGGAGGTGGTGAGTCTACTGGAGAAGCTCAAATTTATAAGCTCCAAAATATACTTGAACTAAAGACCTACTTTAATACAAAATTTTATTTAAAATTTTAGTTTTCATCCGTGAATTAAACTAAATTGGTACAATATGTCTATGAATCAGGCTTTGAACTCTATCGAGTTCACACCCATACATGAGTCAAGCTTATTGGATTGATAATTTGCACCTCTAGGTGCATACACACGCGGTACGGATTTACATTAACAATTAAACTCATAACTATAAGCAATGCTTTCACTTATAAATATATAAACTCAGAAAAAAAAATCATTAAATACTTCTTGACTTGAAAAGTTATAGGTAATTAGAGATTCAAAATATATGCCCAAGTCACATAGATAAATTCAAAAGGAAAAAGTGTATTTCCAATGGTAGAAGTAATAGAAGTAATTAATTTCGTTAAGTGAATTATTTATAAAGAACGAAAAAATAAGAGAAAATCTCATTAAAATTCATTAAATACTAGTTTATTTTTCCATTGTAAGACAAAAAATTACAATTCTCTTCTTGGGGGAAAAAAGAAAAAGAAAGCCTGCATATTCTAGAAATTTTTATATAATTAACATAGTTGAACTTTCTGCGGGAAATCCTAAACTGGACAAAACACATCAATGAGACAACACTTCAACATGGAGTTGTAAGAGACAGCCAAGATAGAAGGCAAACCCATCTTGTTTCTTACTGATAATTAGGGCTATAATGGAAGTGGGTCTTACCCATACCTACACGGGTCTATACTCGTTTATAGCCCGTAAAGTTTTTTAAATTTTATACTTGCGGACTTTTACCCGTGCTCGTACCCGTATGTATTCTGTAATATGGGTCTGGACAGAGTATGATGATATCCAGACCTGTATATCTATATACTCGTATTAATAAAATAATAATATAATAATATATATTTATATATTATATTATTTATATATATTATATTATATTAATATATAATTTATAAATTTTATATCATATTATTATTTCTCACACAGCCCTACTCACTCTCACTCTTTAGTTTCACTCTCATGCACCTCACTCTTCTTCTTCAAGCTTAAGCCCTACCGCCATCGCCGTTACTGGCATCTGTCTGCAACTGCAACACCAGAGGGAGTCACCACCGTTTCCTACTGCTTCTCCCTCTCACCTCACTCTCAGTCTCTCACCTTTAAGCTTCTTCTTCAACTGCTTTGGAACGTCTCTAAAGCTGAAGACATGCCCACGCTGTCACCACCGGTCCAGCTGCCGCCATCTGCTCTCTCCCAAACTTTGTTCTTTCATTTTTTTTCTCGAGTCCTAACAGGTAATTTTGTGTTTCAGTTGTTTTTGCTGTTCCAGTTTCTGTTGTTCTGTTTCATTTTTTGTTCTTTTTGTTGTTAAAGAAGTTTGTTTATCTTGCCTAGTTAATTTTGAAGATGAATTTTGTAGAAGATAATGTAGGAAGGAACTTTCTTTTCCAATTAAATGTGTTCCTAAAATTAGGACAATTAGCTAGGTATTCTATGCTCTAAAAAGAACACAAAATGTGTAGCTTATGCTTGTTCGAGGTATGGATTCGGTCCTGTTTCAATGTATGTTCTATTTCCAAACTTTGATTTTTGTTTTTGCTATTCCAGTTGTTTTTGCTGTTCCAGTTTTTACTGTTCTGTTTAATTTTGTGTTCTTTTTTTTTTTTTGGTTAAAGAAGTTTGTTTATCTTGCCTAGTTAATTTTGAAGATGAATTTTGTAGAATGATAATGCAGAAAGGGACTTTTTTTCCAAGTTAAATGTGTTCCTAAAATTAGGACAATTACAGTTAAACAAACTGCTTTGGAAGCCCTTAAAGTAGCTGCTCAAGAAGCGGCTAAAGCAGCAGTTGAGGAGGAGAAAGGGAAGGGCAAGACCTCTGTTAGTTATTTTTTTCTTCGTTTGATAGCAGATATTAGCTTTATTATTTTCTTTGCTGAGTGATTAGCTCTATTGTTCATTTTGTGTGATTTTTACTCCATTTTATGTGATTTGTGCATATATGGAACACATATTTCAATTCAAAGAGTAAGAAGAATTTTTCATAAACTTTGAAAATTTTCAAAACATATAGATATACATATATATATTCAATAATAATAGTTTTTATGTATTAGAACTTTTGTTTTTATTAGATTAATGTACTGTGAAGATTTTTTGTGTATTTGAACTTTTAATCATTTGAATTAGAAATGTTAAATGATTATATTTGTTGAAAGAGATATTGAGGAAATTATGTTAATCATTTTAAAATTTTTATTTTATGATTATATATTGTTTTATATATTTTTGTTTAGTAGGAAAAAAATAGAAAAATGTCATACGGGTACGGGTATACCCAGACCCTACCCTGGACCCTGGAGGATCGGGTTTGGATCCATAAATTTTATACTTGGAGGGTATGAATCTAAGTTTGGGTCTAAATTTCATTCTGGGAGTACCCAAAGGATATGCACCCATTTATAGGCCTACTTATAATACATCCTAAGAATATATGCACCAGTGACCATCTTGGTTATTATTTTTAGATGAGCCAAATCAAATATTTAATATATATATATTATATACTTTTAAACCAAAAATATAAACTCATATCATATTTTATTAATTAAATAAGTTGAATAAAATGGGTTTTTTTTATAGAAATAACTATTTTTTAAAAAAATAACCACTAAAGTGGCTACATTTTTTTTTTATTTCAAATTTTAGCCATAACGCACAATTTTTGTGAGTTATCATTAAGGATAACGTACAAAGAATATGCATTATTGCCTAATTAAAACTTTGTCGACTAACAGAGCTTATGTAGCAGATAACACATGTGGGTTATGCGTTAAATTAAGTATAATGCATAGCCTTTGTGCATTATTTACTACATCAGTTTTTTTCTTTTTTTTGCAAAACTGATTTTTTTTCAAAATTTTATAAGATGTCATTTTTTAAAAAAGACTATATTCTTTTATTTAACTTATTTAATGTGTATTTTATGATAATAATTATAACCATTTAAAGAGAAAATATGTTAATTTACAATCATTATATTAAAAAACATGAAGAAGTATTTTAAATTTTTATTATTTGTTGTAAATTTTACTACAAATATTTATAATCCATTTAAGTAAACGGGTAATGAAGAAATAGTTAGAAGAAATTCAAAGAAAAATTTCATTAATAGAAATACTAAAATATTATAACACTTTCAAAAAAAGAAACTTATACATTGCTTGAACTTATTACAATTTTTTCTATTATGTCCTAGTATGCGACATCTACTATATCTTGGAGGCGGATCCGGATTTCTATAATCCATTTTTCCCAGAAATCTTCTGCCATGTTTTCTACCATGTTCATTGTTTATGTTTGGAAGATGAAATGTTATATTATAAGGAACATCTTTCCAATAGTCCTCATGCCCGACTGGATAAAAATGCGATTGGTATGTTCTTCTGCAAAAGCATGAGAGCAAGACATTGCTGCAAAAGTATAGACGTTATTGCCGATACCATCAACGCAAATCAGAGATTTTACCATTATGCACAATCTTTGTACTTTATAGCCTGTTCCAGAATAAAAAAAATTTTGGCCACTTTAATATTTTTTTTAAAAAAGGACCAATTATAACAAAAAAAACCAATAGAATGATATAAGAATTTACCAATCATCTATATATACTTAGAAATTTTTTAAATTTTACTTAATGTTTTATAATGATAATATTATCTTATATATACATGTGAAATCATCAATAAATATTTAAAAGGTTTTAAATTTTACTAGAATATTTTATAATCATTATATTAGTCTTACATAATATTTTTATATAAATGTGATATTTTTAAAAGATAAATCTAACACCCATATTTAGAACTTCATAGGTAGAAATTTCTAAGATATTCAATCTTTTAACACTTTTTATTATGAAAAATTAAAATATATTGAACTTCATATATAAAACTTCTAAGATATTATAAAAATTTAAAATATATTGATTTCTTTAAATAGCCACCTAGAAGACACCCTTCATCACATACACATAAATTTGAGATACAAACGTATCATTTGAACAAAGTAACTACATCATTATTAGTTTCCCCTTGCAATAGTACATGTAGGGATGAGGGATCATGATTTTTTGGTAGCTTTCCTTATGTTTTTAGACTTCACCTTTCTACCCGTGTCATTTTGTGGCTTCTCAATTCTTTTTATCTCACTAACACGATTATCTTTTAGCTTCCCATTTCTTACTTTAGAGTGAAATCTTGGATGTAAATCTTGTGGTTCCCTTGTTTTTCTATCAAAACCTCTCTCGCAAATGAAACCTATTGAACAAGAAAATGAAAATAAATTATTATTTACATAAATATTGAAATATAGAGCTAATTAGACCAGTGAGAAAATCATACCATTCCAAAAGCAATTATGAATATCCAAAAGTGACATGTCTGATGAACAAAATCATAAAATTTTAAAAGTTAGCTCTTTTAGAAAAGATAGAATATTATATTCAATCCAAAAATTGAAGAAATGCATACCTGCAAATATTGATCTTCCGGAGACTGCACAATATACACGTCGTTTTGGTAAATTCCACAAAAGTGCTCTGAAAACACGGATTGGATTCTCACTAGTTTCATGATCAGCAAATACCTGCAGATATATGTATATAGTGCATATTACATGAGTTTTATTTTTAAAACAATTGTAGAGGTTTACTTTGTTAAACCCTAATCTTTAGGCGGTAGATTTACCTCATTAACCTGGAAATATGTTGCGGCAAGTGGGAAACGTGCTTCATTTGCTGTACGGAGTGGTATCTGCTCATTTATGAATGAAGAAATTATTTAGGTGGGATATATTAACAAAAAAATGAATAAAAAGCAATATATATTAATGTGATTTTCCCACCAGAATTGTTCCAAAAACTGTCAGATCATTTGGCTCCTCAACACTATTTGTCATTTCATCTGATAATAGAAAAAGAAAAAAAATTTTAAACAAATGAAACGTGTGTTAGCTATGCATATATGTGTATGTAAGCAAGGCAGAGTTTCCTCTCTAAACATAACATGTTGAGGGAGTGATATATTCATAAGTCTACGATATTTAATTCTAGTTAGAAAACTAGAGCTCACCTACTTGGTTGTTACTCATATTGCAAGAAGATGAAAAAATAAAATAAAATAAAGCTCACCTGTTATCCATATAGCGAATAGGTAAGGGCTGGGATCATCAGGTTCACGCTTTCTGAACTGAGAGACAAAATGGCGAGAAATGAATCAAAATAATAGTTGTCTAGTAAAATTTCTGCATATATATATATATATATATAATTGATGAAATGATAAAACTAACCCCGGCCAAAAGTTCATGATCATCTGGTAGCTCATATCTGCATCAAAATAAGGAGAGATTAATTCGTCTTTATGAGGGGGAGATAGTGATAAAATATGCAAGAACTATTAGTGAAGTACTGACTACACATTCTTACTTACACTTCATGTTCTGTATGTAACCGGCCTAAACTTTTTAATTTAGGGGCAGGAAATGATTCAGCTTCAGGAGCTAGAACAATTGCATTCGACACAGTACACTCCTTGGGCACAGAAATTTCAGAATTTGCATTAAATCCTAAGGTTGCTCTATCCGCTAAGTCCCAAAATAGATCGTCAATCTCCTGTTCTGTATTTTCATTCAAACACAAATCTTCAATGTCTGGAGCTTCCCAATATGAAGGGAATGGAGATGCTGGAATCTCAACAATGGGCTCATAAATCTGAGATTCATGTCTTGGTTGTAAGAAGATATCGTCAGGGAAAGATACTCCCAAAGTTGCTGCATCTCCATGCCTCGTAGGATCTTGATTAGCTGTAAACGCTGTCCTTGTGTTGACTATTCCTTTCTCTTGTGGCCCCGGAAGGCGTAGCTGAGAACTGCATTCATCACAATATATCAACATATAGCAACAGTTACATACAAAATTATCTGCATAAAACATCCACATAAATGGATGTCTTACTTTAGCTAGCTTTCTTTCGTATATGATCTCTCGTTATCACACACAAATGTTAGTAGTATAAAACAAGCCACATGAGGCTAATAGCATCAATATCCAGCAAAAAGAATAGAATAAGCATTCATTTATTGTCCTTCCAATAGAGTTCTCAATAAACAATTAAATAATACCTCTGCCAGAAATAAAAGTCGTTTTAGATTTATACACAAGAATTATTTGAGTGAACTTCTCTTGTTGTCAGTTGTAATCAATTTAACTTCTCTACTCCACCAAGAAAACTTCTTTGCAGTGTAATAATAAGGTGTCTAAATGATTTTGTTACTTTGTTATGAGGTAAATTATCAGAACATAGGATGAATTTTGATGTGTACTCTCACCCTAGCACTAGAATTGACAGTACTTTTTGGAGATATTAAAGAAAGGACAGTTTCAGCTAGTGAAGAATATAAGTTTGGTGCAAACCTTGCAAATGCACTGGCATAATGCCTACAGCTTCCACTCATTGGGCAGACATTACATTTGGGTTTTAATTTCGTACAGAAAACCTGCAATATTTTCAAAGTATGTTCATTAGTAAGACTACATCATGCAAAAAAAACGACAACTAAAATGTAATAAATATGTCTATAATGCTAATTTCCTACCTTCCCAAAGGTAATCATTTGATAATGTAATTCATACCTGTGTTTATAACATTGAACAAAGAATTTAAGTCACCAACTCATTATAAAACACACCAAAAAAATATAAAAACAATTTTGACATAATGATATCCTAATTACAGTGTTGGTTGATTAAGGGCACTTAGACGTGGCCATAGATACTTCTGAATGGCATTCATCACTGGGTACCTAAAGAGAGAACAACATTAGAATCAACACCACCTCACAATAACCGTTGGTAGAAATTTAGAAGTGCTTACTGTTCTAAAAGATGAAGTTGAACACCATCAGGTAATGGTTGCAGTGGTACCCATCCCAAACGCACCGCTATTCTACCAACATTAGTATCAACCTTAAGGAAGACAAAAGAAAAACGAAAAAAAAAAAGAAAGATCAGAGTCGAACCCTATTAGGACACAACCAATTTTACTACTTCTAAAAGAAAACACTTACTGGGAAGGCATGCTGATTTAGTGTCAAAAGTCTAACACACTCCACGCTCTTCAATCCAATACCTCGAATACTCAACAAGAATTCCCTATAATGTACGGATGAATAAATTAGTTTTTGGCAATCAAATGTATAGCTTTTATGAATTCATCTAACGCTGTAATGAATATTACTTGACAGATAACACTAGTTATGATTAGTACCATCAGATGAATGCTTACTTTGTTTTTTCAGCCGGAACATTTCGTAGCCATTCGAGGTCAATACTACCGTGATCTCTAATCAACCGATCAAGGAAGCCCTGCAAAAGATTCCAAGCCTCTTAGATGCAGTAAAAGATTATATAAATTTATTGTTGGCCTTTCTTCTTAAGCATATCCAGTACTACTTAGTGATTATCCATAAAAGGCTTTTACCTTGATTTTGGCTGCAAGGACATTATTCATTCCTCGCTTCTTGATTGTTGCAGCAACCTTTTGAACACTTGCACGCCTAACTGCTTCCCAATCAACGGAATCAGCTGTGTCGTCCCCATTGTCTCTGGTCATGGTAGCAAACTCTTTCCTCAAGTCATCCCAATTAATTGGAGTTTCCTCTTTCTTCTCAGGTTCAACTTCCTCTCCTTTAGGATTTTTTCCAGACTGCGGCATAATTCCTTCCTTTCCATTCTTTTTACCATCCTTCATGCTATTGTTGGAACCATGTTTTGCTTCTGAACTAACCACTTCCTCCTCCTTTAAGGTACAACCAGAGAAGACTTCATCCTTGCCCAAGGCATTACTACTCAAAGTCGCGCCCCCAAAACCCGTCACATCTCCTGTTGTAAGGATTGGATTCTCCTCCTCTTCTATAAACTGATTATTTTTACTCTGCTGAATTTTCGAGGCACATGATTGCCTATTATCTTCAAAAATTGTTGGTCCCTCCGTTTCAGTATTACTTCCAACTGATTCTTGGCTGAACTTAATACCCTCATCTGCATTATGGGTGTCATCGGATTTAATTGGACGTATGGGAAATTTTGCCGCCAATGACATGAAAGCATTGCTGGAAACAACAAACACCTATCAGATGTAATGTACTGAAATTAAGAAACAAGATATTATAATTCATGAGAAGTTTTATGTGTACCTTGACAAATGATCAGATACATTTTGAGTTAGAAAAACTCCGACCACTGAATCAACTACCGAGCCTTTCCATCGTGAGAAGCGCCTATCACCTGACCACATGTATCATCAAATTCAGCAAATGCATGTCACTACATTATTATTTTTCTCAAGTTATGAGCATTATATTCCCAATTAATAAGACTGAGGATTTCAATTATCAGTTAAATACATCAGTTTGTCACACAAAATCACACCCCACCCCCACCCAAAAAAAAAGCAAAGAATTAACAAGTTAGTACATAATTTATTAGTTTTCAAACTATCTGCAGTTCTGATTTCTATATTGCTCACTCTATTAACTAATAGCATGTCATCTAAGTAGTCTCCTGTGTGGATTAGTTTAGTATAATTGAGAACTTTAATCTTCATGAAAACATGCAATGCTAGTCATCTCATAAATGATGAAAACATCTTCACTATCCTTGGGAGTGTCAATTGAAGAAGATTTTAATGAAGATTTGAGTGTACAATTAATTCTGGCCTTCAGTTTAAGTATGTTTGATATTCAATAGTTTCCATTTCCTGCAATCCTTTCTTTTCTTAAAACTGTTGCACAAGTATTAGTTCGTTATGAAGTCCTAATGTGTAAACTTAATCCTAAACAATAAAGCTTCAAAACTTTCCAAGGCCATAGAAACACAAATTAATATTCAAAATGAATAGAAACACGTTATAATAGCATAATTGCAATCAAGAAAATAAAGAATATAACCTTGTATAATATGCATGCACTTAATAAATAAGTCAACCCGCCCACAAAATATTTGTCTTTGTTCTTCCCAATATTCTTCCTCCGTAGTGTGACTCCCATTCTCCTCCATCAACTGCATCCAAATTTTCATTGTGTCTTCGTCTGGGATTACATCTGGCGGTTTTTCTTTCCTGGTTCTTCTTTTTGAAGGGATCAGTGCTCCATGAGAACTTCCATTATGCAACACAATTTGTTTACCCATGTTATTGATAGATAAATTCTCCAACATTTTTGTCAAATCATCAACCAAACCTGCAAGAAAGCTTTCATTGACATTCATTGATGGTCTTTATGATAGGGAAAACTAAAACAAACAAAGACAACTTCATGATGAATACCATTATTCTCCAGCTGACTGGTGGTTTCAGTTAAGGGAGTCAGATCCTGCTTCTCTAAACTTCCTAGCTGCATTTCAGGGAAGAAATACTTAGTGTAGAGGAACTCCCAAGTTGGGATATTTTGTGGCATATTTTGATCCTGAAAAATGAAAAGTGAGAAAGTTAATATTCATTCAAAAAAGTTCTAATCTCTATTTTCCTCCCTATACTGATAATAAGATATCACCTCAGGACATTGACCAGCTTCCTTGACAGGAAAAGGAAGAGCATTAAGGTCTATTGATGCTGCACTCTTCTTTATTTCAATTTCATTATGATTGGACAAGAAATCTGTAGAAGAGACTGTTAAGGCATTTCTCCTCTTGTATACATATACATAAGATCTTTTCCTTTTGGGGAAATTAGGGTTGATCAATGCACAATCCAACTGTGATGAATATCTTCTCCTTGCAACTTCTATTTCTTTAGGTCTCATTGACCTTTTCTTTCTTGACATTACCTTTGGTTGCAAAGCCAGCATACATCTAAAGTGTTTTGGCTCTAGAATTGCTGCAGTGAAGTGCTTTATAGTGGGCAGCATTTGTTGCTTTGAAGCATCCAAAAAGTATGGATATACAATTCCTTTTCGCCTTCTCATGCGCATCCTTTTACTGGCTACAGGAAAATCTTTTAACTGAGATCTCAATGTATTGACTTGAGGCATTATTTTCCTCAACTCAACACAAGACTCAAAATCCTCAACTTTTAAATTTAAATCAAAATCCCTCTTTTTGAAGAATTTTCTCTTGCGTGTATAGACTTTATACTCTGGAACAACATCAATCTTATCTGAGAAATCCTGACTTGGACTTGCACCATGACCAACATCTGAATCATCATATACTAAAGCCCTCTTGCATGATGTTTTAAAATATTCAGAACAGGAATCAGATGCTTTTCCATTATGCTCTTGTGAGCTGATAGCAGACCTGCATGAACCTGTACTTGAACTGATTCGATCTGGTGGTGAAGGTTCTGGTGTTTCTGGCGTTTGAGGATCAGCATAGGCTGATTTCGACTTTCTGGGCTTCTTTCTCTTCTTCTCAGCTTTAGGCTTCTTTGTGTCCTTTTTCTTCTTCTCCAACTTGGGTTTCTTTTTAGATTTCGGAAGCTTCGTTTGTTTCATTGCATCAAATATTTTTGGCCTATGTTTCTTCACGGGAAGTCTAGACCTTCTCTTAGACTTGGACTCAGTAGCAACATCCTTCCTCTTCCTCTTTTTCTGATTTTGTGGACTATTAGCACCAGATCCATTGCCCTTATCACCACTATCCAAACAAGAAAACCTCCCATTATCTGCATAGCATTGTGGACAAACTTTATTCAACAGTTCATTTCAAACTAAAGGCAACAAGAATCCCAATGAACCATAACAAAAACAGCCCTATGCTTCATGTACATCAAATACCATAATTGAACAAATTTTGATTGATTCACGAACTAGAAGAAAAAATATGCAAAAAAAAACTCAAACTAAAACTTTTATCCAAGTTGAGCCTCAATTTTGTCAAACTAATACCTTTTTTAAAATGTATTTGGAACATGCAATTGATTTATTTCTGAGAACTAAAATGAAACATCTTGTAAGCATAACAACTGGTAGCCAGAAACTTAGAGCAAAAGTTGATCAAATTTGCTGAGCTGAAGCAAAACAAAAAACCAAGAAAGCTAAAGAAAAAGGCTTTGAAATTAAATCCCAATTACCCGTACCGAGTCCGCCGTTGCTAAGCTTTTTGCCCATTTCAGAACACAGAGTTGTTGAATTTTCCCTAATATTGGGAACCTCTGTAAAGAAAAAACTTCCATTAACGCTACTCCGACGTGTCTTTTCATGATCACTTAGCTCTACGCTGATTTTAGAATTCAAACCATGCTCAAATTCCTCATTTGAATTTGTTGTTGATACATCATAATTTGAATTTCTTGATGATGATGATACATCATAATTTTGAAAATATTCATCCTTATCAACAACAGCCTTTCTAATGATATCCAATTGTTTTTGTTGTGGCCTCGCTGGGGCGGGCTTTTCCGGTGTAAATGTTTCCCAAAAAGACCCTTAATTTTTCTGCATAATTTCAGCCATGCAAAAAAACCGTCTTCACCTCTAACTAAACCTTCCTCTGTTTTCTTCAGAGATTTTAATACAGAAAAAAATGAGTTTTTCTATGAGTTTGTAGACAAGTATAAAAGATTTTGTAAAGATCACAAGTTATGATTGCTACAAACTCCAACAAGTCTCTCTACCCTACGGTACCGTCTACTGTCTTTCTTTTTTTTTCTTTTTTTTCCTGAATATTGTAGTTGGTCACCATCGTGGACGTGATCGTTAAAAACAGTTAAGGTTGATGGCAAGGGATATTGAAATATAGTCAACTAGTCCCTGAGGCTTAGTTCCCAGCAATTTTTTGGGTAATCTGCTTCTGTTGTCTATGTTTTTAAGATTTAGTTTCTTTCTTAATTATTATTATTATTATTATTGTGTTTAATTTGATAATATTCGTGTAATCTTTATTACTTTGTCTTTTTTTAATATCTATATTTTTAATTTTTACTTTTCTCAAACCTATTTCAATATAATTATTTTAACAATTCTATAATATGAATACTTTAAAAAAAAAAAAAAAAAAGTGCTTTTAAAAAAAAAAATTGGCACTTAAAATAGTTGTAGAGTAAGTTCAAACAAAAACATATATGTCTAGGTAAATAGAAAATTTGAAAATTAAAATTTGCTTGATTTTGCATAAACTGAAAATAGTTGACGAGCAATTATAGTATTTTTTTTTTTTTGTTATCACACCTTAACTAAAATATTTTTCATCTGTTAATGTTTATATATATATTTTATCTCTCAAATTAAAATAAAACAAATTTTTTATCAAAGTGCAAAAAGTGAAAATTATAAGTTTATCAAATAATAATAATATTGAGTTGATTTTTTTTTTTTAGGAACATTGAGTTGATATTACTATTTTGAAAAGGATTTTAAACAAAGATAAACATAACATATAGCAAACAAATAACTCAAAATTTTAACTCATATTAGAAGTAGATTCATATTTTGTTCATTTTAAATATCTTGTAATTCCATATATTGAAATATATTCTCTCAATCCAACCCATTAGTCTACTTCTAAATTTGTCAGTCCAACTAGAACTTGAAAATGGAAATTGTTAGATTTTATTTTCACAACAAAATCATGTTTTTTTTTTTCTTTTGTATTGTATATGCTTGGATTAGGAATTAGGTACAGATTACTCATTTATTGTGAACACCAGTTATTCAATGAGAAAAAATTTGAAAAAAGCATCTCATTCTATATTATAATATCAAATTCAAACTCTAATTTAAAATTTTTATTGTTAATTTCATCTCTTTTTGTACAAAAAATAAAGAATTCTCAAATAAAAATCCCCATTCAATTTTTTTGTTATATAAGGAAAACGCCAATCCAACTTAACCAGCTAAAAGCCAAAATCACGATTAGATAGAGTGTTTCTTAAAGTTCTAAAATGGAAGTCCAATTAATTGGTAATTCAAAAAGTAATCTAGAACTATATGATATGCAATGCAACCTCTAATCAATACTAACAAAACGGAAAGATAAAAGGTTTCGGCTAACCCTTAAATTTTGAATTTTACATTCCAGAACGATATTTTCCAAACCATGATGAGAGTCTAAAGCAATACATTCAAATGATGGACTACCACTCCATTGAGATTGAGGGCAACCATATTAATTGACCACTTAGAACTCCAGCAGGACGCCCCCCAGAGCCAAACAGGCCCCTACCGAGTAATTCTTGTGCTAGTCTCGGCTTTTTGTCCTATTTTGGTTGGTTTTTTTTTAAATCTCCACTAAAGTGAATAGATTTATTTCCTTTTATATGTCTGATGTGATACCTCCAACTCTGCCACAAGGTCAATTGCGGCAGAGTAGGATATTTGTGTGCCTCTCGGCACTAAACTACAAATCTAAAAACAAGAGCATAATTCCCTGGGCAATAATTAGAAGTATATATACAATATGCAACGGAAAACTAAATAATTTGAACACTAAAAAGGAGCTCAAAATGTAGGTTTCAAGAAAACTTCTTGTCTTATGGTAATTCCGGTACAAAGATAGAAATACTTTACAAACGGCTCGAGTACAAGAGAGCAACACAAAAATATATGTCCTTCTGGAGAGACTCGAACCAAAATTCCACGCCTAAAACTCTAGCGGTTTATTGTATCTCTGACCATCCTGAGTTACTCTGAGAAGAAAACATGATATGGAAAAACGTGAGTGTGAACGCTCAGTGAGTCCACGTGTGTGTGCGCTGTAGTGATTTCTTTAAAACAATGATGGTGCAGTTTCACAAAGCAGTTCATGCAATATTATAAGAAAACATTCTCTTTTAATGTTTTAACAAAACTGATGCTTGAACCTATATGAGGGTTTCGAGCGCAGCTGGGAAGTCTGAGCGAATCAAGACACATCAGCACAGCTTCTACGCCCTAAATTTAAAAGAACATGTAATGCAACAGTGGGGCTCCACGGACAAAGTCCGGATCCCCAAAACGAGGCCATCAGAACCAAGTTCCGGCATCTCGTAGTCAATACCAGCCAAACACCATACAAGCGCTCGATTACAAAACAACTGCACTCTCATATCACTGGTCAAAACAGGCTACAGACTCCTGGGGCACCTACCAGGTCTGCCCTGGGACCAACCTCAATTTCGAGCCCCTCCTGACTCTCCACTAGGCGGCCGAACCCCACCGCAGAGCATGATGCGGGTGTCCACGTAGACCGATTAGGCCACACCCTCCACTGTCTACGCCCCTCTTCAAGTGGATCCACTCTCCTGAGTCTGAAACGTCCACGCCATCGGAAGAGGCCCTCGTACGGGGAACTAGCCACGTACAGTGCAATCCTCTGACGTTTCCGAACACAATATCATATCCGAAATTGACACCCTGGTCGGAATGGGATTTTTCATTTGTATTTGTAAACAGAAAGGCCATTTGTCTGGCCGTTAGGACAGAATCAGGTCATAAATATTTTCAGCAAAAATCCTCATCCGCCAGTCATCACATGCTCATGAAAATTTCATAATTATGTAAATGCCAGATCTATATTCATGCATGTCAAAATACATAACTTTTCAAGCTAGAACATTTTCCAACATATAAATATTTTCTGAAAAATCTGCGTACAACAAACTTCTTATTCACCACCGTAATAGTCTGTTTTAAAAGAAACACCTATATGGAGCACCGCTCTTATGCATTTTTTCTAAGGAACATGTAATACCTTGTGGAGAACATCTCCAAAAAAAACACGCTGAGAGATCTTTCCAAAGATAGCAATATTTTGTGATGGTTCGAAGAAAAAACATATTTATATGTCTTGTAATATTTGAAATAGCATAATAAAATGGAGTTTGTGGACTCACTTGGATGTAGATCTAGTGCTAAGATCCTACAAAATAATGATACAAAAATACTTAATATCTAGGTACCGATCAAATAGTCATATTCCCTAAATAATATCGAAATCCTACAAAATGAAGTTTATGATGTATATATATACCTATATAATGATATATATTTATAATAATTCTTTAAAAGATCGAAAATCCTATACTCTTAATATATATATATATATATATACTCTCTCCCAAGAAACCATAATTAATTATATACCATATACTAAAAATCCATTTAAAATATTTAAATCCTAAAATAAATCAACCTAAACTATATATATGCTATACTATATATTTATAAATATAATATAATTAACAAAATAAAATTAAAGTATAATAGCATAAAGTATAACTACCAAAATAAAATAAATATAATATAACTAAAATAAATATACTATAAATATAATAGTATGTGCTTATGCTATATTTAAATAATATATAATAACCTTAATGGTTATGGTTGCCTCAAACTTGAGGAAAAATAAAATTCCTAATGTATAATATGTATATGGCTGCCAAAAGCTAGAGAAAAATAAAAAGAAAAAGACTTATGACTATATATATGCCATAATGGCGTTTAGGGGAAGGAAAAGAAAAAAAAAAAAAAAGAAAAGGAAAAATGGTGGTGGTGACGGCTGTGCCGTTGAGGTGGCGGCAATTTTAATGGTTAAGTTTAAGTTTTTTTTTTTTTTTTTTTGAAACC
Source organism: Catharanthus roseus (assembly GCA_028651295.1). Taxonomy (NCBI): domain Eukaryota; kingdom Viridiplantae; phylum Streptophyta; class Magnoliopsida; order Gentianales; family Apocynaceae; genus Catharanthus; species Catharanthus roseus. The sequence continues at coordinate 6,194,435 of JAPQWS010000007.1, forward strand.
TTATATAAGAATGTCGAATATTTAAATTTAAAAATACACATACTAGGTATTCTAAAAACATTCCCACTTAAAGGCACTTATAAACCCCACTAATAAAAGCTCATCATAATAAAATTTTACTCTCATTTCTAAGTGTCTCCAAAATACCACTAAGTGTCGAAAACACTATACTCCACTAGGTCAGGTCTCAAACCCTACTTTAATATCGCCTGCAATTTTTAGAGTCATGCTAGGCACTTACTATGTGGGCCGTTACATCTGGGATGGTTGTAACACACATTTATGTGCATTATCTTAAGTGATAATGTACATGATGCGTGCTTTATACGTAATCCAAAATTAAATATCCCGTTAAATCTCGATGAATAACGTGGCATTAAGTGGGTGACGTGGTAAAAATCCTGTGATGGATTGCTTATGTAGCTGATATCGCATGCACGGTATACGTTTTCATTATGATAACGCAGTCTGCGTATGCGTTATTGTGACGATAATGAATACAGCACATGTGTTGTCAGTCCCCATAGCAACAAAACAGAAACCCTCCCCCTATCGTCTTCTCCTTGTCGTCTTCTTTCTTCTTCTCCTTCTAAAAAATTTCTGCTTTCTCCGATATTACTTCTTCTTTCTCCTTCATAATGCTTCCTTCTCTTCTTGGATATTTACCCGGATGATGACACATGCTCAACTTGTTAGATAAAATTTTAAGCATCAAAGAATGGATCCAAGTTAGTGGCATGTTCGAATGACAATGAGGGTGCCTTTATTTTATGAACAGTATAACATGTTTAGTTATACTTTGTACAGTATGAACAACGATGATGAGATGTGTTGTATGCGTTATCATTGGACATTCACGGAAGGCATTCAGGTTTTATCCAAGGAAGGCATTCGCATTCTAGTTGAATTTGAACAGGTCCATTTACAGGCATTTTAGATATTCAGCATACTCATTAATCAAAGCATGAGGATTGTCAAAGGTTCGTCAACATGTCATGACAATAACACAAATGTTCGATGAACCATCAATGTGCACCCAGACATACAGGAAGATGATGAGGACAATGACAACAATGATGCACATGATGACGTATCAAGTGCATCTGATAATGACAATAATGATAATGATGAAGAAGGTGACATTAGCACACCCCTAAACTCTTTATCTTTAACTGTAGTGAATCAATGACAAAGTAACTAATGGTTCAGTAACACTTCATGCGACTATACATCATCTGGAGCCTTTCTAGATATTGGTTCGGGAGAGCAGATAGATGATCTTATCGAATCAGGAACTATCCAATTGCTAGACTAGAACGATGCAATGACTGATGAGTTGCTAGACTGGAACTATCCAGATGGGTTGTACGTACAAAGAGCATGGCACACTCGGAAGTTTGAGATAGAAAGGGTGTTTGGCAGCTGGAAGACAACTTTCAATTCTACCCAAATATATCTAAGTTATGAAATATTCTAACCTAAAAACTGTTTACAAGTGGTTGCAGTACAGAACAAGCATTCATCCGGACTATGTTTTCAAATTTTTTTTTTTTGGTGTTTCGAGCCTTGTATAACTGAATTCTCAAACTGTCGACTAGTCATTTCTGTTGATGGTGCTCATCTTAGGGGATCATATAAAAGCGTACTATTAATTGCAATCAAATGGAAGAACAATCATTTGTTCCCCCTAGCATTTGCAATTGTTGATAAAGAGTCATCCAAAAATTAGAATTAGTTCCCCAAACTTCTTCAGAAAAATTTCGTCAAAGATCGGCATTTTTGTTTAATATTCGATCGCCACAAAGGGATTATATCTGCTACATAAAATCAAGTTTTGTCGCAACCTCAATTTGTGGAGCATGAGTTTTGTCTATGCAACATTTGGGCAAATTTCAACAAGACTTTTAAAAATAGTGAATTAAAAAGTTTAATGTAGCAAGGTGGAAGAAGAAAATCGATGGAAATTTAAACGTGCCATAAATGAAATTAAAAGCTGAAATGTATAGCTTAGAACTATCTAGTTAAGATACCCTTGGAGAAGTGGATACTCGTGCATGATGGTGGGCACAGGCACAGTGATGACTACAACATATCAGAAGCACTTAACAGTGTCATGAAAAAAGGTAGGGTCTTACCTTTAAAAGCACCAGGTGAATTGATACTTAACAAACTGGTTAAGTACTTCAACCAGCATCGTCAAGAAGCCTAGAACTGTGTGTACACATTTCTGAAAAGAGTTTTTGACAAGTTTCTTAAAATCGAATTAAAATCAAGAGAGTACATAGTTATACCTTATAATTCATGAGCTAGTATTTACATGGTTAAATCTCCAATACAGCTTGATGGTTGCGGCAACAACTTATATAATTTGAATGAAAGAAATGTCATACAGTTGTGGGAAATGACACAAATATATATTGCCTTGTTCACATGCTCTAGTAGTTTGTAAAGAAAATAATGCAAGAACTGATACTTACGTGTTGGACATATACATGGGAAACTTACAAATGAACATATCAATCTAACTTTTATCCGGTTGTGCATGAGGACTTTTGGAGAGATGCCGCTTATAATTTAACATTCTATCCTCCCAATATGAACAATCAATGGAGTCGAAATCAGGGTACAAGGTTTCGAAGAGAAATGGATTATCGAAACCCGGATTCTCCTCTAAGATGTATCAGATGTCGTATACCCGGACATGATAGAAAAACTTGTAATAACCCGGTCCAAGTAATGTATAAGTTTCTTTTTTTCGAAGTTTTGTAATATTTTACTTTTTATATAATTGATATTTCTTCTAGTTACTTTTTTTATAAATTCTTTTACTTAAATCGATTATAAATAATTATCGTAAAATATACAACAAGTGACAAAAACAAAAAAATACTATAAATTACTTCTACGTACTTTTTTTAAAATTGTTTTACTTAAAACTGTTATAACTATTATCATAAAATAGACACCAAGTGACATAAATAAAAAAAATACATTGTCCTTTTATTTTTGGAAAAGAAAAGAAATAAGTATAATTTTTACAAAAAAAAATTACAAAAATGCTTATGTGGTAGATAAAACATACTACAAATGTGTTATCAATAAGGATAACGCATTTGCTGCATGCGTTATCCACCGCATTAACTTATTAGAAGGTTGATTTCTGGTTTAAAAATAATGCACACGATATGTGTATTATCTCTAATAATAACGCACTCATCATGTGCGTTATGACCACACCAAGATTATAAAAAAGAACAAGCCACTTTAGTGGCATTTTTTAGAAAACAACCCAAATAGGGCAAAAAGCCGCTAGTCTTCTCTTCTTTTTTTTTTTCCTAGCTCCTGCACGAGGTATCCTGAAAGGCTTTATCTGTAGGAGGCTTATTTCAGAATACGTCACGCCAGCACTACCCAAAACCTCTGGTTAAGGGGTGAAAGTGACGAACCACTCATAGTAACCAAATTTAGTTTGCTAGTCCCTTCTTCTAGTGTGCTTCGTGGCATTGGATTCGAATTCTTGAGTTAAAATGACATAAATGTAGATTTGTATTTGAATTAGGTCTCAATTTTAAAATGAAAAATAATTTAATTGTAGAAAAAAACCTAAGCTCAATTATAAAAGGTTGAACTGTAACAATCCAAATACATGGCATTGGAACGACATTCATATGTGGAAATTATACCTTAAACAAGAAGGGGAAAAATTTATTCTGCTATAAATATAGGCTTCTTTGAGTAGTTAAGTACTCTATTTCATATTATATGTTCCTCAAACATACTTTTCCATTTATAAGAGTAATTTAATTGATTTCTTTTTAAATCTAAGCAATTCAACCATTTTCTTAATTTTTGTGCCTATCAGTCCTAAGACTATGAAAGGGAGGAAGTATGTAATTTGAATGATTTTATATTGGGTTATGGGTCTGCTTGATATTGATTTAAAAATATGAACTAGATTCAACATTATTTATTTTAAGGAAAAATATTTTATTGAAAATGCCAGCTTAAATTTAGTGGTGTTTAAATTTATCGTTTTTCTATAGAATTATTTTAGTATAATTAATATAAAATAAGTGTTATAGAAAAATTGTATTTAAGATATGTTTTAGAAGATATTGATTAAAAAAAAAAAAGAAACAAGAACAATATGCTTGGTCAAGATCGTTTGTATCACGTTCTAATATTTTTCTAAACATTCCTTTTTATAATATCTTTACTAATAAATTTCATAAAATTAAAAACAAATTCTAAACTCTAAAAGATAAATCTAAGTTAAAAATTACTACACTAAAAAAAAGTGAAAAATTACTAAGAAGAAGATGTAACATAAATGTCTTAAACGTTGTATTAGAGGACCAGAGTGCAATGTGTTTGCTAATTTGAAATTTAAAGTAAATTATAAATTTTATAAAAAAAAAAAATTCAAACTAAAAAAAAAGTTAATGTTGTCCTTTATTGCTAAATTATTTATGTGAGCAATATTTTTCATAAAGAAATAAAATATTTATCAAAATAATATTTAATTGGAGATATCTTTAACAAGAAAGACCAAAGCAAATATAATTAGTGCACTAGAAAAAGAAAATGTTTTGAACAAAACTTTTTGTGCTTACTTGAAACTATCGTAGGCAAATCCTTAGAAGAATTGAAGTCTTCTTGAAGAATGGTGGTTTGACTAGCAACATGTTCAACTCCTTATCTCCTGCAGTTGTAACAGTCATAACTAGGAGTAACAAAGAGAGCAAATGAGCATATTGAGTTGGTTCTCGGACATGAGAATCAACTGACAGAAGCTTGTATAGAAATTATATCATAACAAAAATAAATAATTTAATCTTAATCTTAATACTAAAGGAGATGATGACCCTATTAAAAAAAAAAGGACAAATCTTGCATTAAGTAACTTGTGTTCCTTGTGGTTTGTTTTATACTTAAAGTCGGGAGGATATCCACACTTTTGTAGCACCTCACAATAGTATGTCCATTCAGTCCACATGAAATACAAGTTAGATTAGGCATCTTAAACATGTTGATTCCTTCATTACCCCATTGGATTGCATTAATATGCATTTGTTGACAATCCATATTACCTCCAATTTGATTTATCATAACACTTGGACTTTGCTGATTATAAGGCAGTAAGCTTCAAACATTTCCAGACATTCCACCAACAACATAACCTCCACCCCGCCACAAATTAGTAGCATTTGAATTAACAGGCATAAAAGAGTTCATTTCACCAAGAATGTTCAATGAAGAAGGTTTAAACAGCCTTTCATATTGTAAAACCATAGTGATGGGGCTTGATATTTAGAGCGCAAGTCCAAATCGAAGTGGGTCTTTTTGCTTGGCCTAATATAGAGTGTGTGCCAAGGGCTTTTAATGCCAATTTGGGTCAAAGCGGGCTGCATAGCCCCATCTACCCCTAAAACTCGGATCACAAATGCAAATCCCACATTGTAAGTAAGCAGCCACCTTTGATTAAGAGGCTGCCTATAGAAGGTCCCTCTCACCACATTAACGAGGTATGAAATATTGAGCAATCATTACTCTCTTTCCATTCTTTTTGACATCGATATTTGAGTCCAATACTGACTTAAGCATCAGAGTGCCTCTAGGGAGTAGATCCCTATCGGGTTCTGATTATTGGTTGTTGGTCTTGTAGGTATTGGACATGAGGCAGCTCAGTATTCATCACATAGCAAAAGCTTCATGAATACAAGGTAGTGGTTTCATCAACAGAATTAGAGATTTTACTCGTCCAAAAGTTTCATCTAAACGTTTCAAAAACTTAATGACATAATATGTACTTGCATGTTCTTTTATAGACTCGATCACATCACAATCAGGATTACAATTTGGTTTACAACTGCAATTAGGTGTCGTCTTTAGGACTTGAACCTCATTCCGAATTATTTTAAGATTTGTGAAATAATTATTAGCATAAACTATTCCTTATTTCATAGTATAAAATTCCTCAATCAAATCAGACAATCTAAATGAATCTCCCTGTGTAAATCTAGCTTTCAAATTCATCCATATACCTCTTGCTGTGTTAAATCAAAGAATAATTTAAGCAATAGAAGGAGATACACATTCAAAAACTAGGTCATTGCCATAGTATTACATTGTTCCCAAACAGCATATATTGGATAGTTTTAGACCAAGAGTAATAATGTGTTGTGTTAGTGGTATATCTACAAGTTTAAGTGATGTATTCCTATTTGCATGAATGTAATAAGGACTTGAAAGATGAATTTTCAGTTGTCATCTTCTATTTCAGAAAGCAAACACCAGATCAACAAATCTCAATTTAATTGCATAAATCTCGGTCGAAATCACCCAAAATTTTGATCAAAATACAACAAACCAAATCCAGCTACTAGTTGGCTGACAACTCAAATATGAGTAATCAAGTTCGAACTTCTTCAAGTTCCTCAAAATCAAAAGTAACAAAAGAAGATTAATGAGAAGGAAAACACTTATCAATTTCAACGGTAGCTTTGATGTATCTCTATCTAAGTGGAAAATTGAAACTGGAAGCATTGATCAAAATCAAGCTGAGAAGTAGAGAAAGAAGAATTGTTTTCTATGAGAGAGAGAGAGAGAGAGAGAGAGAGAGAGAGAGAGAGAGAGCATCTTTTTCATTGAATGAAATTATCTCTATAAAAAAGGTATTTATAGAACCCAAAAGCAACTTCAATTTTCCTAAATAAAAGAAAATAATACAATTTAAATATTTGGAAATTAGAGCCTAAAATTCTTGCAACTTGATGAAAAGAATTGAGAAAGATGACGTTTAATGCAGTTGGAAATGGACTAGTCCCTGGTTCAAAATGAAAAGACGTCGTATTCTACAAGCGAAATAGTGTCGCCTATTTAAACTCCAACCAAACTAAAGTTTGAACACATTATGATGATGTGTCAAGTCTTTTTGAAACTTGGATTAACATTATGTTGTCTTCTTTCTTCCTTTGCCTTATTTCGAGAACTTCTTTCTCTATTTTATTCTTTCTTCCCTTCCTTCTTTTCTGTAAAATAATGGAAGATGAAGAAGATATTAAAGAGAACAAAAAAAATATTATTATTTCCCCTCAAATTGGAGACATGGAGATTTTAAATGCCAAATTTGCATAGTGAAACATGAAACTGAGAGTGCCCAAGAGTTTGGTGAAAATATCCCCAAGCTGTGATTAGGAAAGAACATAAGTGAAGGGGATGGTATGAGCTAGATACTTATTATGCACAAAGTGACAATTTACCTCGATATGCTTGGTGCACTCGTGATAGACAGGGTTAGACTGATATAAAGTCCAGCATGACTATCATAGTGTAAAGGAACTCGTAAAGTGTGAGAAACAGGAAGATCAAAGATAAGCTTATGAAGCCATTTAAACTCACAATAGGTGACATCCATGAAGCGATATTTAGCCTCGGCAGAAGATTGAGAGACAGTGGGCCGCTTCTTAATTTTCCAAGAAATTAGGGAGTCCCCGAGAAAGATGAAGTAGCCAATAAGTGAATGCCCGGTGAGAGGACAACTGGCCCAGTCAGCATCACAATAAGCAATCAAGGTTAAGTTGCTTGAAGATCTAAGAAAAAGGCCTTGACCTAAGCTGGATTTCAAATATCGAACAACTCAGAAGGCTGTATCCCAATGCCGGTAGTGGGTTTTTTGCATAAACTTTGGTGCAATATAGACAGAATGGGAAAGTTTTGGGTCAGATGATTGCGAGGTAAATCAAATGGCCAATCAAGCAACAATATCGATCCCGGAAGATAGGAAAGGGCTCTTATCCGTGGCCAGTAAATTGTTCTACTCAACAGAAGTGGCGCCAAGCTTGGCACCAAAAAGACTAGTTTCAGAAATTATATCCATGGCATATTTTTGCTGACTGAGATATAAATCAGAACCATTTCGGGCAACCTTTATGCCGAGAAAGTATTTAAGAAAACCCAAGTCCTTCATATAAAAGCAAGTACTTAAATGCTTTTTGAAACAGGCAATGGCCGCAGGAGTATTACCAGTAACAATGAGATCTTTGAAGTACACAAGTATCACAGAAAAATGCTAGAAAAAGTATATGTGAACAACGAGTAAGCAGTATACGACTGCTTGAAACCAAATAGTTTCAAGGCGGTAGAGAGTTTGGAAAACCAGCAGCGAATAGTCTGTTGCAAACCATACAAGGATTTTCGAAGACGACAAACTTGATTGGTATGAGAAGAGTGAAAGCCAAGAAGAAGCATATAACCTTTTAGATCGCCATGTAAAAAGGCATTATGAATATCCATTTGGTGAAGTTCCCACCCTTTGGCAACTAGTACAGAAAGTAATATGTGAACTATGACAAGTTTGGCTGTTGGACCAAAAGTCTCAGTAAAGCCTACCCCTTCAACCTGTGTATTCTGGAGAATAACAAGACGAGCTTTGTATCTGATGTCTTATAGATGAGGTATAACTAAAATGAATGCAACAAGAAAGTGCACCGATCATTGTAGTATTAGAGACACACCCAAGTTATCGAACTCAGGGAATGGTAAAGGCTCAAATAATCATCGTTTTACCTAATGTTTGGTTTAACAAATTGGGTTTTAAGAAATTAATTAACAAATTCGGAAAACTACTAAAAATCATTAAATGGAAGCAACAATTAAACTTATGTGATCTAATAACCTAAAAGTGCAAAGAATATCTCTATTCAATTGCCCAACTCTTAGTATCCAATTAGTTGCGCTATATTGATCTTCATTTTTTCTTTCAATCAATCTTGCGAAATAATCGATTTTGCACAAATCAATTATCAAGAAAACGTAATTAAATAACAACCAACACATAAACAAACATCAATTTAATAAAATTCAATAAAAAAAATTATATCATCTAAAGCTAGGGTTCAACCCTCAATTCAAACAATAGAAATTTAGCTAGTAAACATCCTAACAATATTTAATTCAACAATAGAAATCATTAATTAATAAAAGAAAAGAAAGCTTACGTTTAAAAAGGTCGAATCCACGGTTCTGAACACCACCCAAGATCGTCTCTCGATTTGCTCGATGGAACTCGAAATTGCTCCGTGTAATCTCTTCAATCTTCCTCCAAGAGCTTCAAATTAATGTTAGTTACGGAGTATCTGCCTAATTAAAGAGGAATTTAGAGGGTTTTTCTTGCTAAAGTTCGCCATAACTCCTCTTCTCTAAACCTAAAATTGTTCTCTCTTGAAAAAGGGGGAAAATCTGATATAAATACACACAAAACCGAATTAACCGGGACCTACCACGTCCGGTAGGTCGAGCCCTAACGTCCGTCGTAGGGTTCTATTCCATATAGGATTGAAACGTCAGGACCTACTGCGTGCAGTAGGCTCTGTTGGCAAACTTTTTATGGCTCTTGGACGTACCGTGTGCGGTAGGTCGGCCTACCATCAGCGTTAGGCCTCTTTCGTTGGTGTCGGTGACTTCGTTTTCTCTATTTTCACTCCGCTTTTGCCCCTTTTTGCTTTTATTCTCTGTCTTCTTTATTGGGAAGCACCTAAGGTGAGAATGGAGGTAAACAGTGTAAATTATACATTTTATATGTTAAAAACATCGTAAAACGATGAAAAGAATATATGCAATGCAGTACAAAATGGCACATATCAAATATCCCCACACTTATCCGTTGCTTGCCCTCAAGCAACACAAAACTAGGCAAAAACATGGAAAACGTAGAAAGAGAAGCACAAAGTTTATATGTTGAAAATGACACATGGAAGGACAACAATATAAACGACCAAAAAGAAACAAGATTCTATGAACGAAAGAAAAGATAGCAAATAAAACAAGAATAAAAATAACTAAACACGTCACTTCGATGGGAATATGACTACTCAACCGTATAAAGATTTTTCAAAAGATGAAACACAAGAATAACAATCCTACTACTATCTTACTAATATCCTTACTACTCAACGATGTGTGTGTGTATGTATGTCTGTATGTAAATTGCTCATGTCGCCTTTCAAAGAAAAAAGGAATGTCAGGTTATTAACATAGTGAAAAACTTTATTGAAAAATGCACAAGACAACTCAGATTTCTAAAAACCTTTTCACTCTATGCTCTATTCCAAGTCGTCTCAGATTAAGTAGAACTTTTTAGCTTGTAATGTTAGGCTCGGGACGTAAAGGTTGTCAAACAAAAGGAAAGGAAACACAAAAGTAATTGAGATAGAGCTAATTCAACTGAAAGAAAAGATATCAAATATTTACACTTTCTAGCAGCTTTTCACTCATTTCCATCTACCCTTGAACTTTTTACTTTGTTCAAATTAAGCACAACCCACCTAACAATACTCCATTTTTCACGAACATATATATTTTCTAGTATAAGAGAGAGAAGCTTGAGACTTTTGAGAGACAAAATGAAGAGATATTTAAATAGTAATTTTTTTCTTTATTTTCTCTTTTTTTTTTTAAACAAAGCTTTCACTCTTTTCAACCGTTATATCTTTCTTGCAAATATTTCCCAGAACACCCTTTTTATATAAAAGTCCTATTCTTTACACAAACACACCCACACTTATCTATTTTCCTCACTCAAAATAGCTAAAAAGTACGCAATCATTAGCTCATGAATTGAGGTTTTATATAGTGTGCGTTTAAAATTTAAAGAAAGGAAGGGATTAAACCCTTGGCATGAAGGCACAAAAGGGAAACAAGGGTTTGATTTCATATAAGGGATAGGTAAGAAAGGCATAAACGGTACAATGAAGGCCTGTGACCATCATTTTAGGGATCAACTTAGACTAAACCTTATCGATTCAAAGCTAAGAAAAACAAAAGAGTGAAGGCAAAGACTCGAAAAGAATTCACTATACTAATCCCCTAAGATTCCAAGGCTTCTATTACTAACTGACACTTACAAGTGCATAAAACTATTGATTTTGTAAGAGGCAAATAAGTGTGATTTTCAAGTAGATCAAGTAAAATGCCTTTTTTTTTTAAATCCTATGGGTTTTGTGATCAAGACTCCCGCTGAATGTGACAAAAATAAAAATCTTTTTGGATCCTTTCTAAGTATAAGAAAATTGAAAAGAAAAGACGGAAAATTTTTTGGGTTTTAAATTATCTAATTTATTTTTGGATTTTTCAAATGTGAAAAAAAGAGATAAAAGACTCAATAGACTATAACTGTAACAATAACTAAACCTGAACATACATAAAAACGGAAAAAATAGCAAAAAAGACATAAATTCAAGCAAAAAGAAATAGCCAAAAGGCATAAATACCTCAAACTTAAAACCATATTGTCATCAATATAGGGGCCAAAGAAAAGTGTAAATAATGGTAAAAGTACATACATGGGAAGCAATCCTGCAGATATAAAGAATATAGGCATATTAGGAAGCAATCCCTACAAACAATTAAAACCGGAAAACAAACAAATAATGAAAAAATAACATAAACAACATAGAAAAGAAAAGACATGAAGGAAAATGAGAAAATACAAAAGGAAAATAAAAAGAAAGGAAAGAAACTCCCTATTGCAGACCAAAGTCCGCCGCCACCTTCGTTACTATCCTGATCGGGTAGAAATCAACTACATAGCCGGCCCAGCATCCCCTCTTAGCGGTTGATGGACGCCTTTTGATGTGCCAACTAGTCTGTATAATGGCGAGTCGACTCACTATCTCTGCCAGCTTGGCCCCATAGATATCTTGGGTGAGGCGAAGCTGCTTGAAAGCAGCCTGTATCTTTGTCCGAAACGGATTGTGGGAGGTGCGTCCTCGCTCGAGAGGTCATAGGACTCGTCATGCTCAATCTCATCGTCGTCAGGCTATGAGGAGGATGCTCCGCCGATTCTTGTGGTTTTCTTTATCCAATGAAAACCTGCAATGTTGCGTTCCTGCAACCGATCCTCTTCGATTGAAGGTATCCAAACCTTACCTCGTCCCAATAATAGCTGCAGCTATTGAATGTTGTGCATCTTATGATCTGTAGCTGCGCTGTTTGTGCTTGTCGTTCCGTGTGAAGTTATCATTAAAAACAGCAAAGACATGTGAGAGTATCACAAGATAATGAAACACACTTGTGTGAGTAGTATCGCAACTCGTGCTGTATCGTGCGTATCATAAGAGACGTGACGGAGAAGGGGGACTATTTTTTGAGTTTGTCATCATGTAAAGATCGAGAATTCTCACATCACTTTGCCCGTCCCATTTTCGGATTAAGATGTGGCCAAAGAAGTAAGTGAGGACTCGAGGGAGGAGTTGAGAAAAAATCACCCCCGTGAAAGATACATCGTCGATCACCTGGACATGGTTGGATCTCAAGGCAATTACAAGTCACCTCATAGTTCCAGTTCAGGTCCTCGTTAATTGTTTTCTTATTAGAATCTACTGTTATGGTGTTTCCCTCATCAGTAATCCACAAAATGGAAGCTAGACGCTCCCTATCTAATACTATCCTCACCCCCTTAATCGTGAAAATTATAATAGAAAGGTTTTTATCCGTTTTGTAAAACATATTAGCATAGAATTCACGGACAAGCTCGAGGAATAAGTTCCAGAAATATGTAGCAGAAGTACCCATCCTAAACCCTCCAAAAAAGTATTCAACCCCAAATGTTCAATAATGGGAGCATCGAATGATTTTTCGACTATAAGCTTAAGGTGTTCTCTATCGGTTATTTATTTCTTGACTGCCATAGAGGAGAGCTTCGGATAGGAAGGAATAGTTGGGTTGGAGGGGTCAGGCTTGAAATCATTAACCCAAGCCCTTTTGGATTTGGATGGGGAAGCTGTGGATTTTTTAGGTGCCATCAGGAAGGAAGAAAATATACGAGATAGTAGTACAAAGATACCTCACAACAAAGATGAACCTCGAACACAATAACACACATAAAAGAATATATCAAAACTAAATGTAGCTTGTGTGTGCGAAGTGTCTTAACGTTGTCCCAGCGTGATGAAGTGTGATAGAAAATAAACTAACTAAAAAACTAGGAAAAACAACGAAGTAAAAACTAAAAACCAAAACAAAATGAACACAAAGCACAAAATCAACTAGTAACAATTACAAGTAGCAATTAAAATGAAGTACATAAACTTGAAGAAAAAAGTTTTAAAGGTAACCCTAAGTTTTTTTTGAATATACAAACTGTCGTTGTGATTCCATTGAAATGCCAATTTGCCTCAGAGTTCCGCCGGAGTTGCTGAAAAAATTGCCTGTTAGAAAAACCAATAAAAGATAACACTATTGTTAGTAAAACACGAAATAGAAAAGAAAATAGAAAAAGATAGGAAAAGAGAAGAAAAAAAGGGCAAAAAATGAGGTATAAGGGGGGTATCCGTGAAGTATGAAAGAGAGGGAAAAATGGAGGGTGGAGATGGTGGGTAGTGTGAGAAAGAATGTGAGAAGAAGAAGGAAAAGAAATGAAGAATAAAGGAAGAAGAATAAGAAGAGGAGAGAGAGAGAGAGAGAGAGAGAGAGAGAGAGAGAAGCAGAGAGAGAGAAGAAACGGGAGGAAGGGAGAATAAAAAGATTGGAAGATAGAAAAAGAGAAGGAAAAAAAAAGGGAGAAAAATGAGGTATAAGTGGGGTATCCGTGAAGTATGAAAGAGAGGGAAAATGGATGGGGGAGATGGTGGGTGCTGTGAGAAAGAATGTGAGAAGAAGAAGAAGAAGAAGAAGAAGAAGAAGAAGAAGAAGAGAGAGAGAGAGAGAGAGAGAGAGAGAGAGAGAGAGAGGGGGGGAGAATAGAAAAAGGGAAGAAAGTTAGGGGTTTTTAGAGAGAGATTGGGGGTTTCAATTTCAGAAAATTGGGGGCATTGCTGAAATTGGAGTGAAATCGGGTCGACTTAACCCGTTTACCCGTATTTTTACTTGAACAGTAGCCTTAAAACTAACCTACGGCGTTCGGTAGGTCAAGACCTACCGTCTGCGGTAGGCTTTTGTCCGCCCAAGAAAAATTGCCGCCGGACCTACCGCGTGTGGTAGGTTGGACCTACCATCCACGATAGGTTTCTGTCCTTGGAGAATTTTTGTGCCATGAACCAATCGTCTGCAGTAAGGTTCTGCTTAAACTCTAATTTTTCTTCTTTCTTCGATTTTTTACCCTGTTTCATGCTTGCCAAAATTGTGAATTTGTTTTAAACTCAAAATAGGTCTTAAGCGAGCATTTATCTCTAAAAAACACCTTAACAACGAAAATAACAAAATCATCAAAGCAGTAAAATGAGAGAAACTACAATTCAAGTGTACAATTACAATAAGTTTACAAAGAGTGGTAAGAAATACTCCCTTTACATGCCAAAAGCCCCTCCTAGATCACGATACTGAGTTCTTCTTACCTCCCCTTTCTCGATGCACCAAATGGGTACCCATTTTGTCAATCCCGCTTTCAATTTAGGGGAAAGAGTCTTTCTTTTTTCTTTGATTTCTTTGGGCTATCGTCCCATTTTGGGTGAGTTTCCTACAAAGGCAAAGACACTTCTTGAGTTTCATGATTAATATAACATAAAGTATCTTGACTTTGAGAAGGGGGAGTTGGAATAAAAAGAAATTTAAATACTATATCATTACCCCCCACCCTTATGAGCAGTTTCCCTTTTTCCAAATGTCTATTAAAGCTCCCTGAAGTATGTAAAAATAAGCGTCCTAAGATAATAGAGAAGTTTATATCCTCCTCCACATCGAGAATGACAAAATCTACAGGGAATACAAGGTCCTTGATCTTGATCAGGATATCTTGTATGACCCACTTAGGATGTCTAACACTTTTCTCTGCTAGATTAATAGACATCTTAACGGGTCTTGGTTTCCCTAGGCATAATTTCTTACACATAAAATACAACATAACGTTAATATTAACGACTAAATCAACTAAAGCTTTATCAACTTAAAAACTAACAACGGTACAAGGAAAAGAAAAACTCCCTAGATCTTCTAACTTCTAAGGTAGTTTATCCTTGTTGATAAGAATGGCCGAACATTCTTTGCCCAGGATGTGCGTTGATGCATCATTGAGTTTGCTCTTCTTTGTCAACATCTCTTTCAAGTATTTAGCATACTTGGGTACCTGCAAGAGTAGATCACAGAGAGGTAAGTTTATTTTCAATTGCTTAAATATCTCTATGAACTTCATCATGTTGTCCTAGCTGCGATCATAAACAAGAGCCTCCAGATATGGGATTCTGGACTTGTACTCGACAACTGCCGGCTTCTCGTTTTTCTCTTCTTTACTGGCTCTAATGCTTTAGAGTCAAGAGTGTAGGATGATCTCCCTTCCTTTTCTACATGGCTCTTCTTTTATACGATTATTACTTTTTCTTCTTTAGGAATCTCCTCATCAAATTTTATCGAGATAGGATTAACATGCTCTCTCGGGTTCACTTCAGTATTACTGGGAAGAGTTCCTTGAGTCCTCTATGATACTACTTGACCATCTGCCCACTCAGTTTCTCCAAATTTCGAATCGAGGCTTCTTAGTTTTGTTGGGCAGCCTCTATAGTGCTCATCCTGGTATCAGTGGTATTCATGAATTTCACTGAGTTCTTCCAAATTAGCTTTTTCTGGTGGAGGATTCTACGGAGCTGCATCATATGGGAGGGGCTGGGTAGGACCTCTATTTTGGAATCCCGGAGGTTGTTGCTGTCTTTGCTGAAAATTGGGGTGATTTCTCCAACCCGGATTATAAGTGTTGGAGTAGGTGTTATTACCCTGTATGTTCTTTTGCACATAATCTAATTGCTCCATAGGGCCTCCCATGCTAGGACATTCATGATTGGGATGCCCTCCACTACAGAAGTCGCAAAACATAACTTGCTGATTATTTGTATTCAAAGGTATGATAGTCAAGTTCCCCATCTTTTGCTCTATCATTGCCACCAATCTTGCTTCTATGGTAGTGATAGTATCTACATTATGTACTCCAGTAGTTTTTGGTTTGGATCTTTGCCCTCCCCAAGTATAGCTATTCATAGCTATTTGCTCAATAAGGTCATATACCAGTTAGGGGGTCTTGTGATCTATAGAACTACTAGCAGAGTATCAATTGGCTGTCATGCCCTAAATGAGACTCTATATAGAAGGACTGAATTTGAATCCCCAAATTTAATCCATGGTAGGGACACTTCCTTAGTAGCTTATTCCATCTTTCCCAAGCCTTATAGAGGCTTTCTCCATCGATTTGTTGGACCGATAAGATCTCTTTCTTAAGCTTTGTTGTATGACCAGGAGAAAAGTACCTCCCAAGAAACTTCTCAGCTAGTGAATCCCATTATGTAATTGAGCTGGAAGGTAAAGACTTGAGCCACGATTTCGCCTTCTTCCTTAGAGAGAATGGGAAAAGACGAGTCTAATTGCATCTTCTAAGACTCTGTTGACCTTAAAGGTAGAGCACACCTCCAAGAAATTGTTGATATGTGCATTAGGATCTTCCTTAGAGTGTCCATCGAATTGTAAGTTGTTCTGCAACATTTGGATCACATTTGGCTTGATCTCAAAGTTGTTTGCTTGTACCCTTGTCCTGGTCATACTAGACTGCGTCCCAGAGATGGACAGTATAGTATAATCTGCCATTGTCCTTTCCGCCATTGGTGGTGGTGGTGGATGTGGTACAAACAGTGGATTTATAAAGGTTGGAGCTTCTTGCCCTTCTTCGATCTTCTCGACGACAACGATGGCGTTGTTATTTTCCGTGTCGAACTGAAGAGCGTGACAGGCACTTCGTAGCGAACGCTCAAGCTCTGAATCAAATGAGACTAATTTACTCTTTTTTTTTTTTAGGCATACACTAGTTACCCAAACTTGAGGCCGGAAAACCACAATCAAAGTCCACAAATTACAAATCACAATCAACGTATGAGCCAATGGTAAACAAATTATTGCAAAAATAACGAACAATCCAAAACAAAAACAAAAACAAGAAAAAACAAATTATTACAAAAATAACGAACAACACAAAACAAAAACAAAAACAAGAAAACATAAAAATAAAAATGAATAAAGCACAAGAAAATCGATTTTCTTTAAGTTGCCGCTCCCCAGCAACAATGCCAAAAACTTGATGTCATATAAATGGGGTATAACTAAAATAAATACAACAAGCAAGTGTACCTATTATTGTAGTATTAGAGACATACCCGAGTTGTCGAACTCAGGGAACGGTAAAGGCTGAAATAGTCACCTTTTTTCCTAATGTTTAGTCTAACAAATTGATTTAGAAATTAATTAACAAATTGGGAAAAACTATTAAAAACTATTCAATGGAAGCAAGAATTAAAGGTAAGAAATTTTAGGAAAAAAGTTTGAATGATGGATCTCCCTAACTTTTGTCAACTATTCCAATTGAAAAACTCATAAACCGATGTTTGAAAATGAAGGTTGTGTTATCACACGAAAGTCGCCAATATCTATCTCTAGGTAAATGCCGCTCTACTCACTCAACCTTTAGAGGAAAATCTCTTCTCTCCCTACCCAATTATGAATGCAATAAACTTAGGTGATCTAATAACCTAAAAGTGCAAAGAAAATCTCTATTTAATTTTCAACTCTTATTATCCAATTAGTTGCCCTAAATTGATCTTGCTTCTTCAATTTTAATCAATCTTGCGAAATAATCAATTCTACATAAACCAATTATCAAGAAAACGTCATTGAACAACAACCAATACATAAACAAACATCAATTTAATGAAATTCAATAAAAAAATTATATCATCCAAAGTTAGGATTTAACCCTTAATTCAAACAATAGAAATTAGCTAGTAAACATCCTAAAATTATTCAATTCAATAATAAAAATCATAAGTAACAAAAGAAAAGAAAGCTTAGGCTGAAAAAGGGTTGAATCCATGGTTCTAAACGCCACCCGAGCTCGTCTCTCGATTCGCTTAGTAAAACCCAAAATTGCTCTATGTAATCTCTTCAATCTTCCTCTAAGAGCTTCAATTTAATTTTAATTATGGAGAATCTACCTAATTGAAGAGGAATTGGGAGGGTTTTTCATGCCAAAGTTCGCCCCTAATTCCTCCTCTCTAAACCTAAAACTGTTCTCCCTTGAAAAAGGGGAAAAAACTTATATAAATATACACAAAAACGCATTAATTGTATTGCTGATGGGACCTACCGCATCCGGTAGGTCGAGCCCTACCGTCTGTAGTAGGTTTCTGTTGGCAAACTTCTTATGGCCCTTGGACCTACTGCGTGAGGTAGATTGGCCTACCATCGGCGGTAGGTCTGTCTCCTTGGCGTTGGTGGCTTCAGTTTCACTTTTATTCTTCATCAGAAGTACCTAAGATAAGAAATGGAGGTAAATAGTATAAATTATATATTTTATATATTAAAAACATCGTAAAATGACGAAAATAACATATGTAAATGCAGTATAAAATGGCACGTATCAGTATTGTTCCACAGTCCTGTCAAATGTAAGTTGAATACGGTAGACCTACTTGCAACCAAGAGCTTGTTTGTTTGGAAGAAGAGAACTAAGATGCCAGGTTTTTCTCAAGGGTATTAATTTCATCTTGCGTGGCAGCTCACCACTTAGCATGTCTGACTACCTCAGAAAACTGAATGGGCTCTATGTCTGTGTGAACCACCACCAGAAAGCGTTGATGATGAAGAGAAAAATTCACACGAGTATCTGAGGCCCCCCGAAGAAGTGATCTAAGCAGGAGCAGAAGGAGCTGTACTTTTAACATAGTAGCAAATGCAGTGTGAAATGCGATCATTGCGGCAAACGGGTGAAGCAGCTCTCCTCCTAGCTAGTGACATGGATGGAGAAGCTGGGGCTGGAAAGTGTAAGTGAAGAAGCTAGCCAATCCAAGAAAAAGCAACAACAGTGGATTTTAGCTCATTATTGGGCTGCTCGGCAGTGGGCTTGGCAGCTGGAAGAGAAAAGGCCTTGGGGAAGAGGGCCACGGGTTATGAGGTGCAAGAAGGGATGCGTGCAAGTTAGAAGAGAAGCTCCATGAGGGAGAAGAGTTTAGGCTAGAAGGAGGAGGCAGATCCGGGTAGAAGGAGAAGATGGATTAGGGCTAGAAAAAGAAGATAGTGAGCCAGGCAGCAAGGGGTCGACTTACTAGTCTTGGATTTAAGTGGTAACAAGATCTTGGGTTGGAAAAGCAGCAAGTGTTGGGCTATCCGGATGAGTATGAGTAGAATCTTGATAGGGAAAAATATTCTCAAAGAAAACAATATCGCGTGAAGCGAAAATTTTTTTTGAGGAGATATCATACAATGCCAACCCAGTTTCATAAGAGGATAGTCAATAAAAATACATTTTTGACTTCTAGATTGAAAATTTTCGGATGTGGATCGATGAGTATAGCAAAGGCACCCAAAAGAGCAAAGAAGATTATAGTCGGGAGGTTTTCCATGGAGAATTTCGAATGGATTTTCCGTGAAGCAAAGAAGATGGGATATTATTTATGAGGTATCTAGTGATGAGAACACAATCTCCCAAAAAAAAAAAACTGGGAGATTGGCTTGGAAAAGAAGAGCCCAAGCTACATTGAGGATGTGACGGTATTTTCGTTCTACGCGCCCATTTTGTTGGCGTGTGTTGGGAGTAGTCGTTTGATGATTTATGCCAATTTCATGAAAGAAATTTTTTAAACTAAGAAATTTACCCCATTATCAGTGCACATATTTTGAATGGAAATTCGAAATTGAATTTGGACATTTTAAAAAAAAAAACGTTGGCAATATGGTTTTCACTTCACTTTTTTCAGTCATTAAATATATTCAAATTGCTCGAGAACAATCGTGAGAAAATATGTATCTAGTTAAGTTTTTCTTTGAACTATTGGAACTTGGAAATTTAACCATATTTGGTTTTGAAGATGAGCATTGAAGAGAAAAAGTTACCTACATTCATGATTTTTGGATTTGATACTTTGTTCTGGAACATTATGTACAACATTCAAAATGATGTTTATTCCTTGTAGAAAGAAATGATTCTAATACTGCGGAAATAATGAGTTCTCTTTGATTATATGGGTTAGATATGTTCCAAGAAATTTCACTTTATCCTAGTATATGTTATTATCTTTTCTTAGTATGATCTCCATTAAATGATTAAAAATGTATGACATACTGTGATGTTCAACTCTCTTTCCCCTTTGGTTTGTGTATCTATGATAAATTAATGGTGGTAAAGGAAGTGGGTTCATAGGCATGATAGTTCATCTAAATCTTTGAATACAATATGCCCTTGTATATAAATTTATGCTTGATGTTTCACAACATCAAGCATAAATTCATAAAACAGGGAATATATATTGTTTATTGGATATGTGATCTTGCTAAACATCACATGACATTAGTTCTTAATTTGCATTTTCTTAATATCATTTGTTTAGACTTTTTGTTGAAGAATAATTTTATCTTAATTCTCATGCTCATTATGGTTGCTTGCAATAAGGAAAAGCAAATATAGCATTCCAAAAACATACTAAAACCTTCAGGTATGGTCTCTAACGCATTATGTTATGATATAAGAAAGATTTCTTTGTGCATGTCTTTCTAATGTCAGAGAAGGATATTCGATTATGTCGAACTCAGTTTGGCAAACCATTTGTAATGCTTGTAAGTATTTTAATCATATAAATATTTTTTTTCTTCTCAAAATAATAATTTCTTTTCAAACATAGGTGGTATGTGATAAGGACATCCGATGCATTTGTTGCACTACTGGCTATGCTAGGAACTCTGAAAAAATCTAATTTTTATTTTTATCTGATGTATTTTGTTCAAATTTAGACTTATAGATAAATATTTGGATTAGCATTTGCATTTGAATATTTATGGTATTTTGAATCGACTCCTAGGGAATGGATAATTAATCACGCATTTCAGCAGTGAACTAAGCTTGACACTGCATATTGATGTCTTAAGTTATAGAGATCTATGTACTATGCAGGTAGTAATTTACATAATAATGTATACTATTCTGAAAAGTATTTATATTTTTTAACATTTATAATTGTGAATTGAACTATTTTCCTTAACACTTGTTTTGTCATGTATAGTTACTATCTAAACAAATATTATGAAAGGGAGGATTGGTGATACATAATTATGTCATAAAAAATTCATCTATTGACAAATTGTTGTAATTAGGATTGAGGAGAGGCATCAATAACTGTCAGGAACACTATATATCTTGACACTTTTATATGTTGAAATTTCAATAATAATCATCACTTTAAAATGTCACATAATTCTTCAATTATGATTTCACAATGTCATTGTATATACAGAATGAACATATATAGTCACACTTATGTTATAAATTATTTGAAATTTTAGACCTTACATATTTTTTCTAAAATAAACAAACGATGGTAAAATAGTCACACTTATAAATTATTTGAAATTTTAGACCTACATATTTTTTCTGACATAAACAAACGATGGTAAAATGGTTTAATATATTATATGTAAATATCAGCAAATATACTTTTTCTGACATATATTTGTGACATTTAAAAATGTCAGAGATTTATTCTGACATGCTATAGGCGACATTTATTAAGTATCAGGAAAGTTTTAAGTGTCCACAATAAAATCTATGGTGACAATTAAAATTGTGATTACTTTGGCAAATTGTTGTAATGTAAGCTACCCACGCATCACAGTGAACCAAGTAAACAATAATAGATGCGTTATTAGAAGAATTAGAAAAGGATTTGCAAGTCTGTTTAGCACGAAAACAAATATCGCAAGTACTAACATTTTTAGAACCAGGAATATCAGATAAAAAAATTAAGGACAGAATTCTAAAGATGCCTCAAACTCGCGTACCACAATTTTCTTGAAACGACTCTTTGTATTGCATTGACCCTCGTTGCGTCCAGTAAAAGTACAACACATTCTGCAGCTCAACTACTCCAATTAGGGTCTTTGCGGATAGTTCTTTATAGAACATGAAGATAGGTCTTCAAATAATAAATAGTAAATTTTAGATCTCATCAACTGAGAGATAGAGATAAGTTGACATTTAAGTTGAGGGATACGTAACATTATCAAAAAATAAATATGTCCCAAGTTGAATTTTTCCACACGTTTAAACATAAGTGTTTTTACTGTTTGGTAAAATCACAAGCCAAGATACAATTTTATCACATCAAATAAGCACTCAAAATTTCAAGTCATGTGATTCGTTGATCCAGAATCAATTATCTAAAGCTATTAATATAGATTACCTGAAAATTTCTTGGAAAAATAACCTGATCATTGAGCATTGGAATTTTGGTCACTGTTCATGAAATTCACAAAGATAGACCAACTTTCTGGCGTGAATTGTGGAAAACCAATTCCGGTAGGCATGGAAGCTCCTCCAGGCAGCGGTGCCCCAAGGATTCTTCCAGCGCCAGCGTCACTGGAATTTGTTGAACGCGTGATCACAGCCGCAGCCCACCCCTACTGTTGCTGCCCACCATAACTCATACAACCTCCTCTATTTATTCCATCATTGCCGTGACCACAACCTCCTTTGTTTGTGCTATTACTGCCTCCTGCGCGATGTCCTCTACTGCCATTTTCGCCTCGTTCCAACCACCATTCTGGGGTAGCCAATTACTTGGAAGCAAGACATGGAGTCATGCCCCCATTTGTTACAGACATTGCAGAACAAGTTCGCCTTCTTCGATTTGCCGCCACCATGGCTATGAACAGCAAATACAGCGGCACTACTACCCTCCTCAACACCTTGATGTGTCATATTTTTAACTTTTTCTTCCTGAATAATCTTTGAGTAGGCTTGGTTATTTGGAAGAGGATCTTCTCCGAGAATATTTGATCCAATAGTACAAAAAATGACGTATCTATTCTGAACAGAAATTGAAGTAATTTTTCTTTTTTATGCCATCTTGCCAATTCCTTCACAATTTTCTCAAAATCATAGATAAAGAGGCGTTTATAATTTGTGAGTTCATCCACAACTTTTTCAATTTGGCAAAAAATGCTGCCCCAGCCATTCCCTTTTGCTTGCAATTCATAATTATTGACTTAAGTTCGTAGTATCGAGGTCCGTTTTCTACACAGAATCGTTGAAGTAATTCCTCCCATATGGTCCTCACAATCTTGTCTTCATGATAGATGATCTCAAGACCGGTTTAATTGTATTGAGTATCCATGAACTGATCAAAGTGTTAATCTTCTTCCATTGTTTGCATATTGAATCATCTTCATTAGGTTGTGGAATAGACCCATCGAGAAAACCTAACTTGTTCTTGGACTCGAGCGTCAATTCAATTGTATCTGCCCATTTATCAAAATTATTGTCCTTTAGTTGGACAAGTGTAATCAACGCGCTCGAACCATCATTGGGAGCAAGATAGCATTTATCTTCTTCATCATATTTCTGAACTATTTTCTTTTCAATAATTTCGATAGCTTCTTTGTTTGACATGACAGGCTTTAATACCAACCCTCATCCTTAGGACTTGTCTCTGATATCATGTAAAATAATGGAAGATGAAGAAGATATTGAAGAGAATAGATTCTTCAGTTTTGCTTATACGATCAAAGTGGTCTAAGTACTAGCTGTACACTTTAGTCATACAAGGAAAACTATACAATATGCTAACTTGCCATCTAGTGTCTAAGCTAACTTAGGACAGTAATAAATGGCAAATCAATTACAGTAATATACAATCATCATACAAAAAGAAACCATGTGTGATGTGTGTAATATCTTTGGGAATATGTCAACAATTTCTTTCCTTATTTCTTAGTACCAAAAGGGCGAAATCCCTCGTTCACAGGGCCTCCACCAGACTCGATGCCCAGATGGAAAATGTAAATCATGTTGACTCAGCGGTTCTACAGACGGGAGGCCAGGCACTGGTGATTTCTTCCCTTATTTCTTCTTTCATTTCTCCATTCTTCCTTTCCAGAATCATCAAGTTCAACATGTTATTCTGCTTCCTCATTTCTATTTGATTAGAACCTACCCACACCATCATTGTCACCCCTTCTCATCAACACTATCATTCTCCTCCTATTTATTAGTTCATCAACTCGTCTACCTTAGTTTGGCTTGTGATCTCTCTCTCTCTCTCTCTCTCTCTCTCTCTCTCTCTCTCTCTCTCTCTCTCTCTCTCTCTCTCTCTCTCTAATTTGATATGGGAATGGATTTATTTCCACCTAAACCAAATTAATTGACTTTGTAAATACATGTGAGCCCTTCACATTCTTTACATATTGTACATTTTGATTTTCGTCCTTGTGCCGTTTGCCAATTGTATTATGGGTCAAATATATATATGTCTCTTTTCAAAAGTGAAATATGCACTAAGGATTAATTATAACTATATTCTATTTGTTTGAACTCCTAAGTTTCATTTCTAAACTTTGATGATGTGGGTTGTGGCTCTGGCTTTTTCTCTTGCTTATGGCATTATGGAGAAATGGAAGAGGAAAAGATACGAAATTAGCAAAGGGGTTTCATTATTAGGCTCCAAATGTTTTTTTTTTCCCCCTTCCACTCTCTATCCACTCTCGGTTTTTTTCTGGGCCGGGTCCATTTTAAAAAAGCCCAGATCGAAATTGGCCATTTTTTTTTTTTCGGTTATGGCCATAACGCAGTTGTGCATTATCCTTAATCCCCGCGTTAATCGCGTAAAAATCTGATGTGGATCCCAGCTGGCGCTGAGCTGTAGATAATGCACAATGACTGTGCGTTATCAAGCTTAATAACGCACAGCCATTATGCGTTATTAATTTGATAACGCACAGTGACTGTACGTTATCATGTTATAAAGTAACAAACCCTAGCCGCCCCTTCCCCTTCCTTCCCCTTTTTTTTTCTACCGCAGTTTAGGAGGCTCCCCCCCCACCCCTCCGTCCTCCCCCTTTTTATTTTCCCCCAGCCTATTTCAGTCTCATTTCCCCACCCCCTTTTTTACTCTCTTTCCTCCTTTCCTCCTTATTTCTCTATTTCCTCTCCTTCCCCCTTACTGTTTTTCCAGCCCCCTTCTCCTTTATTCTTTCTTCTTTTTTTCAGCCACCTTCATCTCATTCTTCTTCCTTTTTTCATCCTTCTTTCTTCAGAAAATTTTTTGTTCCTGCCTCCGCCAACTGCTAGGTATTTTACTTCATCTTTTTCTTATTATTATGTGTTGATTTCTTTTTATCTAATGAATGTGTATTTTATTTTGAAAATTATAGTTAAATTAGTAAATCTTGGAGATTTTCTTTGGAGTACGAAGGCTACTAAAGCTGCATTTTAAATTTTCAGTAAGTTTTTAGTTATTTAGAATTTTTTTTGTTTATTACATATTAAGTGTGATTATTTCGGTATTTGTTGTTTGTTAATGTTTTTATGAATTTTATTTATTAACTTGAATTAATTTATTTTTTGTGGAAATGGGTTTTACATTTATATTTAAAATGTTTGTTATTAATGAATTTGTACAAATGTGATAATTTTATGTATATAATTGTTTTTTAATTTAAAAAGTGATATTAGGGTGATGTATTATTTTCTTTAATTTATGTGGATAATTATGTTTACTTTATTACCTTACTTTATGATTATTAGAAATTATTTAGATTATTATTTTACATATTTCGTATAAATTATTGAGTAGAAAATATGAGAATATGTAATTCGATATTTTTAACCTTTTTTTTAAATGTAGAAAATATGAAAACAAATCTTTTTGCTTGTAACTTAAAAATTGTAAAATTTAAATAATACAAAACTTGAAAATGTATTATTAAAATAAAAAATTTTACATTTTTTTAATTTTTGGATTTATGTTTAAAATTGTAGTTATTAATAAATTTGTACAAATTTGATAATTTTATGTATGTAATTGTTTTTTTGTATTTGAAAAGTGATATTCGGGATAATGTTTTTTCTGAATTTACAAGCGGATAATTATGGAAAAAAATTTTTAGCAACTTAAAAATTGTAAAATTTAAATAATACAAAAATTAAAAATCTATTATTAAAATTCAAAATTTTACATTATGTTCTTTTTTTTTTTTTTTTTTTTTTTTTTTTTTTTTTTTGAAAGTGTAGTTTGGATTTATGTTTAAAATTGTACTTATTAATAAATGTGTACGAATTTTTGTTTTCATTAAAAAGGTGATATTAGGGTTTAGGATTTTTTTCATGAATTTATTTGGATAATTAGGTTTAATTTCTTACTTTATGATTAATAGAAATTTTTTAAGTAATTATTTACATAATTAATTTGAATGTTAGAAAACATGGGTTTATGTAATTCGGTATTTCTAATTTTTATTTTTTTAAACAGTAGAAATTATTGAAACTTTATTTTTTGCGACCTAAAAATTGTAAAATTTAAATAATACAAAATTTAAAAATCTATTATTAAAACCCAAAATTTTACATTATGTTTTTTTTTTTTTTTTTGGTGAAAGTGTGGTTTGGATTTATGTTTAAAATTGTAGTTATTAATAAAAGTGTACGAATTTTTTAATGTTATGAATATAATTTTTTTTTCATGTAAAAATTGATATTAGGTTTTAGGATTTCATTTAAAAATATGGGAACCGGTATTTTTTAAAAGTGAACCTTAAAAACTAACAGTAAAAGTAAAATTTATTACATAACAGTAAACCTTAAAAACTTTAAAATCTTATTTATTTAAAAATCCCTAAATTGTTAATTAATTGTGTTTACAATGTACCTAATATTTGGAAATATGAGAACGTAAAACTATAAACTTTACAACCATTAAACGTAATAACAATTAAATCTTAATATTCTTGGAATTAGAATATGTTTAAAACTTTTTAATCTTAACATATACATGTTCACAATATCTGGAAAATATAATTAATGTATATGGAAGAAGTGCCAGCACATGTGCATCCGGGGCCCATTGTCACTGACGTCTTATCCAGACAGCACGAGCACAGATCGGGTTTGATCTGGAGTGGGGATCGGGAGACATGTTATACTGACCTCCAGTGTAGGCGTTTTGGCCGCAACCGCTATAGTGCGGCTCCCCGTAGATTGGTTGAGATTATTGATGGAACCGGTTTGGGGGGAGTCTTTAGGTGTGGTTATATTGGATTGAACTGAAATCAAGAGAACACAAAGTTACAACTTACAATCCGCGAGAGGGAATATACATGGTAAAATCTCCAATTAGAGTTTCTGGTACGGGTAACGTCTATACATTGCGGCTAAATAATAAATTTTGTAGTTGCGGAAAATGGCAAACATATACATTGCCTTGTTCTCATGTTCTTGCAATATGTAGAGAAAATGGGTCAAGAACATATGCTTATGTACTGGAGATATATTCACGACAAACGTACATAAAAACTTACCAAGCGAATTTTCATCCGGTCTTGAGTGAGAACTTTTGGAGGGATGTCCCTTTTAATTTGACATTCTATCCTCTAAACATGAAAAAGGAACGGGGTAGGAAACAAGGCAAGCGATTTCAGGGGGAAATGGATTATAGAAATCCGGATTCTCCCCCAAGATGTGGTAGATGTCCCATGCCGGGACATAATAGAAAAAATTGTAATAACCCCGGACCGAGCAATGTATACGTTTGACATTTTATTGAAATAGTTGTAATAAAACATGTTTATAATAATGAAATTTTTCTTTCAATTTCTTCTAATTACGACATCATTGCTCTAAATTTTTACGGTTTCTTTAGTATTACTTCTTTAAATAACTTGCAATGAAATGGTCAAAATGTAAATATATTTTCCAAGCAAATGATATAAATAGCACAAAATAAGTTAAATATAATAAATACAGTCTTTTTAAAAAAATTATACAATTTTAAGTTTTTCCAAAACAAATTTTCATTAGAAAAAACAATTCATTAAACAAATTACTAAAAAAAAAACTTATACAATTATAAGTTTTCCCAAAAGAAATTTTTATTAAAAACAAAAAAAATGTTCATTCAAAAAAATAAAAGAAATTAAATAACACAACTGTAAACAAAAAAAAAATTTAAAAACATTTAAAAAAAATTAAAAAAATAATTACGTGGCTGATAAGGCACAACAAGTATGTGTTATGCCGAGTCATAACGCACACTGATTGTGCGTTATCAGCCACGTTGGCTGATTAGCTTAATTAACTGATAACGCACAATGGTTGTGCGTTATCATTACAGATAAAGCACAACCATTGTGCGTTATGGCCTGAATCGGAAAAAAAAAACGGCCCACTTCAGTCTGGGCTTTTTTAAAATAGGCCCGGTCTAGAAAAAAACCTCCACTCTCCTCATCTTTATATCCTGGTGCTTTCTTTGGCTAGATTCGATCACAGACTTTGGTCAAATTTCCTTCTTAATGCTGTCCTTTTGTTTCCACATTCTATTTTTGCCAACAAATCACAATATAAACTTTTCTTGATACGATTTTCTTTAAGATTTAAGACCCAAGACAAGATTTACTTTTGATCTCTTCAGATCTGAGTCTTCTTTCGCTCCTTCTTGGAGTTGTTTATTTACCTCAGCTTGATTTGGACCCCTCCTTAAGTTTCTACGTCTTCTCGAGGTATTTTACAAAATAGTTGATTCCCCATGATTTTTTAAAATGCTTATTTCTAAGGAAAACAGAGAATCTGAGTTTCTTGTGTCTATATGGTTCAAAGATTAGGAAGATGCAAAGATGAATATTATTGTGTACTTATTTATTTTACTAGTATTAGTATTTTCTAATCACATAAGATGTGGATTTAGATCTGTTACCTTACGTAACTTTTTATTTTCATGTTTAGTAATTCTTGGGTAGTCCTAATCTCTCAACTTTTCTCCTTTGTTAGAGTAAAAGTTTGAGAATTATTTGATCATAATGGCTTTGGCCAATTTCCTATCAATGGATAGCCTTTTTATTAAAAATGCATTTTTTCATTTTAGTCTAAGTGGTTAACCCTTTGGGAGTTGATCGTTTATGTTTGGACGAAATTGATGGTCAGGAATCAAGTCGTTTTCTTTATTGTCGAGTTGAGCTCCTCTTTAGAGAGAGGATACTACTTTTACTATTTTCTTCCTAAGGCTTCACGAGAACTTGAAAATAGGGAATGATTTTTCCACAGTGTAATAGTATTCCATTCTTTTCAATGGCATCCTTATTCTTTAACTTCCCCAGTTCAACTCTAGCTCGACTTTTCGCCTTGGTGGTGTTGAGTGCTTTGCGACCTCGGAGAGGTCCGAGGGACAGTTGAATGAGCTACTCATGAATGCACTAATTGCTACATTTTCAATAGTGATGGATGTTTAATAAGACTTTTAAAATTGAGGTCCTCAATTTGAGAAATTTTATATCTTGAGGGACGAAATTGAAATTTTATATTCCTCCCTCGCCTTGGTCATCTCCGCAGTATTCCGTCGTCCCAATATAAATACACTCATCAGTCATCAGCAGCGTCCCTCGTACACCTTATCTTCTGCAATTTCTTCCTTCTCCACTTGCAGGAGCAGGGTTTTAGCAAGAAACAATGCCAGAAGAAACCCCAAACCAAGAGACCCAGAATGAGCCCAACCCAGATGATGAATTCCACGAAGTAGAAGGAGAAGAAGAAGAGCCGGAGAGAGAAGATGACAGTTCCTCTGACTCTGATTCAGAGTCGGAACCCGAGACTTATGTACGAAAGGGAGAGGCTGAAATTGATGTTGACGAGGAAGAAAATAATACCCCAGAAGCCAATGTCAAACGCTTCATGAAGGTTCTCAATTCCAAGAAGCTGAAGAAAATGGAAGAAGAAGAAGAAGAGGACATTGTTTACCAGGAAGACCTATTTGATTTCCCTAAGGATAAGGAGAATTGGAGGGAGGAAGACTTGAAAGAGCTTTGGGCTGATGCTCCCATTGGAATGACTAAGCCAGGATGGGACCCTAATTGGGTGGATGAGGAGGACATAGAGGAGCTTAATAGGGAAATTTCAGAGGGACGGGAGCCGCCCATTGCGCCATTTTATTTGCCGTATAGGAAGGCTTATCCGGTGATACCAGATGATCACTACGATATTTACGATGCGAAGTCTGTGATTGAGGAGCTGGATAGGATTGAAGAGTTCTTGACTTGGGTTAGCTACATTTTTCCCGATGGCAGTATGTAAGTACTATCACTATTCTCCTTTAATACTTAAATCGTCTTGATGTTCTACCCTCTTGCGGGATTCAGTTTATTTAGACTAGTTTGAATGTTTGGGGCCTTTGTGCAATGACTATCTATGATAATTGTATTAAAGTTTTTTGGGCAATATTGGTAGTTTATTTTGTTTGGATTCCTCATTTTGAGATATACTGTTGTATTTTGGTTGGTCAATTTGAAGTGCTCAAATCTTCTTTGGCATGAAATGAGAACGTCACAGTCCATGATTTTTGGTTCCAGGATTTTGACTGTGCTTTTGGTGAACATGGATTATTTTACTTTTGATGAATGATAGTGCGCATCTCATATCTCCCCAGCTTATTTGCTTCTGCATTTCCAGTGGATTCATTTGCTAATGTGGACATAATAAATGACATAAGGATAATAGGGCGTAAGAAATCAGTGATGAAGGGTTTGGTGAAGGAATGTATCGATTAGATGTGAGGATAACTTGACATGGTTAAGATGGACTCCAAACACACTACAGTGCGATGCAACCTTTCTGTCATTCAAACTTGTTGCCAACAAATTACAGTGCATATACAGATGATAGCTTCTGATGTAATTTCTAAAGTTTACAGTAGACAGGTTGGTCAATTTGTTTCTGTGAAACCAATTTCTATGAAGAAGGTGGGGTTAGTTTATCCATTACTCCTTTCAGTGGTAGCTGGTCCTTGATGATGAGTTTTATTTTCTTAATCGTTGAAGGAAAAATGATTACTTTCTTGTGAATCTGGATATGTCCAATCAAGGAATGAGTATTTTTATCATATTCAATTGATAAAAACTTAAGAATTAGTATGGTATGTTTCTACACCAAGCACATAAGAATTCAACATATTTGCAAGATTTAGAAATAGTATGCTGTATTTTTTTTAATTGAACAGAAAATGAATGGTAACTCAGATTGGAAGACATTTTAAAGCAAAGCTACATTTATTGGTTTCCCTAAAACATTTGTGATAACAAATTCAAAGGAGGAAGAATCAGTCTCCTAAAAGGTTCTAAATATCATTGCTGACTTAAATAGTCCAAATATTCACTATTCATGACACTATGGAGCAAATGCTACATGAAAACTGAGCAGGCTTCCCTTTTAATGTTTGGCAATGGTGGTTTTCTGTAGAAATTTTCACGTTTGTACAACGGAATGGAATGTGTATGGAAAGGTTTGGTTTATCGAAGAGAGGATCTAGAAGAAAAGCAATATCTTGCAACTTCATTTGGAAAAGGGAACTGAACCGCATATTAGTCTTACAGAATTGATCAAGTTCTAGAAAAGCAATAGCCATGGATGGAATCACAGACAAAGGAGGAGTGGGAATTTGGTTATAAAATTCAATTCACCCCTTAGGTTTGCTGCCAATATTTCTATCTGGAATGTTTTCTCTTCCTGGATGACCTATGTGACTCTAGAGTCTAGAATCCATTTTGAACTCCTTCAATCCCTGTCTTGATATCTCACTCCATTTTATGTGCATAATACCAAGGGGCATCTAACTGAGTTCTTTTAGTATTCTTGATTAACCTAATAGTTTTGTAATATTAAACTTAATCCCTTTTCCCCATTCTGCTGCAAAATGACACCTCTGGTGCATGGATTGCCAGATTCTTCATAAGCTTTATTTCTTTAAATAAACTTTCTTGATGACTTTATTATTTGACTAAGGTATGAAGGCACTGTGTGGGATGATTTGGCACATGGGAAAGGTGTGTATGTTGCAGAGCAGGGACTGGTCAGGTTTGTCTGTTAGTTCCATGGCATCTCATATTACCATGCAAGTCATTAGATGCAACTAAAGTTTTCGTTTTATGCAGTATGTTTACTTATGCCATATAATTCTTTAAATTTGCTCACAGGTATGAGGGCGAATGGCTTCAGAATAACATGGAAGGCCATGGGGTAGTTGAAGTTGACATACCTACAATAGAACCTGTGCCGGGGTCAAAGTATGTAAAAAGTGCTCTGTGCATGCTGCGTTAGCAGATGTCAGGTTTGAAGCAGTCATTTGCTCAACTATTTTCTAATAAAAAATATTTGTCAGGCTGGAGGCAAAAATGCGAGCCCAAGGAAAGATAATAAAAAGAGATTATATGACTCCAGAAGACAAAGAATGGCTGGAGATGGATATTGAAGACAGCATTCTAATAAGTGGTGGAAGCCGTGAAATCCCATTTTATGAAAATGATGAATGGATTAGGCAATTTGGAAGGAAGCCGTGAGTGTTATTTTTGTTTGATTTGGTCACAACTTTTGTGATTAGGGATATAATTTATTGTAATTTGGCCCTTTCTTCTGCATGTGACCTAAATATTTTCAACTTCCTGTTAGCTTGAAATTGAAAATAAGACTTGCAAAACTTGTGCACTGTGGCCTGGAGCTTGTGATTTGCATTTCTCCTAAATGTTGAGAGATTATTGGCTTGGGAAGTAGTTCTGTATTGGGTTATATTTTGAATATGTTTTATGTAAAGCATGTTTTATTTTTTCAAGATCAATAATTTATGGTATAAATAGTTTTGGAGATTGATTAAGCTATTAGTACCTGCTAGCACAAGCTGTGAATGGAAAGTTAAAATACTGAGATATATTCTCCTTTTAACAAATGAAAAGACTTCACAATAATCAGTATATTTCCGAGGCATTTTAGCAATGTAGATAATATATACAGCGTGTTAACTTTTGTATGTTTTCCTTCTTTCTCTTGGTATCTTTATTACAAATTTAATCTGCAAGAATTCAAGTTCTATTCTCATAACTGGATTTTGGGTTTTCTTAAATGAAAACACCTTCCTTTGTTTTCTTGTGTAAATAATAATTTGATTCATTCTAAAGATTGGCCTTAATACCAGGGAGAAAGGTCGATATCGATATGCTGGTCAGTGGAAACATGGAAGAATGCATGGTTGTGGTGTATATGAACTTAACGAGCGCCCAATATTTGTAAGTAAATGGAATCTATAGCATGGTTATTCACTTCTGTATCTGTGTCACTTCCATTGAAAGATATCCTGACTTTGAAATGTCAAAATAATATTGCGACTTTCTGTACCCATCTATATATTGTATGCGTATACATGCATATACATACAGATACTGTTCCTCTCTTTTGCTTTTGTTGTGTAGTTAATGTTCTTTTCATCAAAAGTCAAATAAGTAAGAGTCCAGTTTTTAGTTTTTCGGTGCATGTGTGTGTGTCAAGTAAGCAAAGTTCGTGCTATATGGTCAGATGTATATCTTTTGGGCTGCAGGGTATAGACACATGAAATTCCTGAGAAGCTATCCTCGATAGCAAGAATGAAAGACAGTTTGCTATAAGGGATTTTTAGTGTGACCGTCTATCACCTGTTAGTAACTCCTTACTCATAGAATTTTACTCACTGTAGGGCCGCTTCTACTTTGGAGAGCTTTTGCAGGATACTTATGGTTGTGATGCAAATATATCAGCGGTAATTTGGTCATCCCTTTTTCTGCTACCTATTGCTTTAATAGGTTATGGCCATTAATTGGCATTTTATTTCAGATGCATGCAGGTATAGCAGAAGTAGCGGCAGCTAAGGCACGGATGTTTGTTAATAAGCCTAACGGAAGTATGTTTTACTCTATCTCCTGTTTCTTTTTTGCTTTAGCTAAATTAGGGTATCTCTCTTCAGTTATTAGTTTACCTAATCTGCTGTGATCATTGTGGATTTACCTGATCAATAATCATAAAGCTAAATAAAGCTATAGCTACTTGTTTGCTCAATACTCAAACACAATTAGTCCTTCAGAAGAATGTGTTGGCTATCCATCCCAGCTTGTAGAACTTGCTCTATAATCCCATATTTCCAAGTCAAAAACTCCACTCTTTTTAATCATCAACTTGGAAGATTTAGCAAAAATAAATTAATAAATAAAATAAAAAATTCAGCAACTTGGAAGACGAAGTTGTTGGAGCTTGGTTTCCACAGAATCTTCTTTTTTTTACCATTATCCTTATTATCTCATCACACTGAATACATTTTGTTTTTCCCACGGTCATGACTTTTAATTTGCCTCTTCTACACAGTGGTCAGAGAACAGTTTGGTCCATATAGTGATCCTCAACATCCATATTTCTATGAAGAAGAAGATGTGTGGATGGCACCCGGATTCATCAATCAGTTCTATGAAGTAAGTTGCTTTCAAGCCTTTAGTATGTAAATTATTGGTATTGGAGTTCTTAAGAAAATAAAGGAATTACAAAAATTGGGACCCCACATCTTCACTCCAAGAAAAAGATACACACTTTTTCCAAACTAAAAACCGATCCAAGTAGAGCCTAAGTTGTTATCTTGTTTTCTCTTCAGAGTTCTTAAGAAGTTTGAAACCCATGCATGGTTGTGGCAGGTTCCTGATTTCTGGAAAGCATATGTACATGATGTTGATGAAGAAAGAGAAATGTGGTTGAACTCTTTCTACAAAGCTCCATTGAGGTTACCCATGCCTGCTGAACTTGAATACTGGTGGGCTAAAGGTATGGACTTTCCCAGTCCTTTCTGCCTGGAAATAAGTCTGTAGACACCCTATATGCCCTTTGTGCTTTGGCTGTTTCACATTCTTCTCTTTCTTTAGACCTTTTTAAATTTGAAAAGTAATGTCTGTATGATTCTCTGTCTGTTATTCTGTTTACATGATATTTTACTGTTACTCCTTCCTCCAGAAATTTTCCACTTCATTGCAAGAAAAGACTGAAGTGGATGGATTTAACATTATAACCGTCTAATTTTCAAGTTCTCTTTGTTAGAGATGCACAGGACAAGTAATATAATAATATGGAGAGTGAAAGAGAAGATTTTCCAATTTTCTGTGTATGCTAGGCTTTGAGAGGGAGGAGGAATTTTCTAGTTGTGAATTGGAGTTTGAGTTTTATTTTCTGTTGCCATTTAATACTGCAGAACAAGATTTCAAGCTCGAGAGGAAGCAATAATAAATATTTTCCAGATATTTTAGTCACTGAAAGTGCAGTTCCCCAGATATTCTTACATTCTTTATACAAGCTTGTTTAACATATGCCACATATCAATACCATTGTCTTACAGACATGGCATAAGCATAATATCTGAAAAATTATATATACTCATTGTTGATATAACCTGTAAGTTATATTCCATCTGAAGAGTATTTGTGTGTGCTATCTATCTTTCTGTTCCCACTTCTTCTCCAACAAAATATATTTTGGATCAGTTCACCCACATTTATCTCCTTCACATTAGTATTCAAATTGTACATTTATCTGATATATGATGTTGTTCATTTTTTTTGTTTTCATCAGACGAGGAGCCTGAATTTGTTCTCATTAACAAAGAACCAGAGCCTGATCCAGAAGATCCATCAAAGCTTATATATACTGAAGATCCACTCATCCTACACACTCCAACTGGGAGGATTATCAACTATGTGGAGGATGAGGAACATGGAATTAGGTTATTCTGGCAACCTCCTGTAAAAGAGGGGGAAGATGTGGACCCTGATAAGGCTCAGTTTCTACCTCTAGGTTTTGATGAGTTTTATGGACGTCAAGTGAGTGTAAAAAAGGAAAGCTTTTTGAAGCGTCTTGTTACCTCCATAGAAAATAAGTGCAAACCATGGTTTGAGAAACTGGAGAAATGGACAGAAGAAAAGAAGAAAGAAGGCGAAATGAAGATTAAGCTACTAAGAGCAGAGATTCAATTAAGAGAAGCTGAATTGTCCCTGAAAGAGGCCATTGAAGACATGGATGATGAACTAAAGAGGATGCAAAAGGAAGAGGAGAAGAAAGTGGAATTAGGTCTCCAAGAGGAAGGAGATATTTTGCGTCTTGAACAAGCAGAAGAGGTTGAGAAAAAAATCAAAGCCAAAGAGGACGAAGATGAAGGGGAAGATGATGAGGCAGTGGATGATGAAGACTTTACCTCGTCCAGTTTTGGATCTGTTGAAGAGCAGGACTTGACAAGAAATGACCAGGGCGGGAAAGGAAATGGAAAATCTCCTTTTGCTTCATCTTCTTTGACATTTGGTGCTTCTAGCCTTATTGCTGCGGTGAGTTTAATTCCTATAAGATTATTTGGATGATTTTATATGTTTTTAGATCAATGTCAAAACTGGAGATTGGCTAACTAGATTCTCGGCAAAGTGAAAAAGGTGTTATTTTGTCTGAACTTTTGATGTCCCCCCCAACTGTGTAGCCAAATAGCATTGACAACTCTAAATCTATTTTTCTTTTGCAGATTTGTGTTAAACTTTTTCCCTGTTTTCCTTTTCAAAGAGATCTTGAATCTGTGGTTGGAACTTGATTAATTGCTTATTTATAATATGGAGTCTGGCAAATGATAAATGAACGTAAATGTGAAAAATTATAGATAAGCATGCTTCAGATATAGGTGTTTACTGTAAACAGATAAAGAGATATCGATTTTTAGTATGTTTTGGCTTGGATAATCAAATTCATTCAAAGTGCTCATGCTCACTGTTACATTTCACAGGTTCCATCATCTCTGCAGGGGTCGTTTTCTTCATGGAAGAAGGCAAAGTTGAAAACTGACTCACCTCATTCATCTCTCCTTAAGCCTTGCTCTAATGATTTGCCTCTAGTTGGACACACTACCAGTTCGTTTACTTTTTCGCATACCCTTGGGAAGAGTTTGAGTTTAAGTTTGAGAGCGGCAGGACTAAAGCATCGGCAAGGGGTGCCAATTACCAAGTTGCAGCCTAGAAATTCTTCAAAACAGGAAGCCTGTGCCAAAGCAAAAGTAAGAGAACATTTTGAAGAGCAAAGTTTGAATATCTTATCATTGCATACCCCATTACAGATACAGTTGCAATTCTGCTGAGACTCTTTTCTTTCTCTCTCTTATCCTAGTTAAACTTGATCAATTTTGTAGTGTTTGATCTTCATTACTCTTTCTGTTCCACCCAAGTTGTCATTGTATTAATTTTTTAGGCAATTTGTATTAATTTGCCTGTTGGACATGTTCCAGTTCAATTTCTTTTGGGTGAAGTCAGTTACTTTGTTTTGTAACAACTAAACATTGGTAATTCTTGAATGTCAGTAGAAAAATACTCAAATCTTTCTTTAACCCAAATATGATAATTGTGGACAACCGCAGCTTCATTTGCTTGGCTTTCAGTTCCAGCTATTTGGGAATTTTGGCCCAAAATTTCCTAGAGAAGAGTTTTCTGGGCCTGAGATTTGGGAAGTGGTAATTAACTAGGCGGAAGAGAGCCATTTTTTCTTTACTAAACTGTCGGATCATACTTGTCATATCAGGATGAAAAGCAAACAGATGACAAGACAAAGAAGGTAGAGTATTCCATTAACACATAGAATTTTAGTTTTAACACAATATCAAAAGTTTCATCCCAAGGAAACTCAAGCAAACCATGATACAGAGAGAAGGCAAAGAGAGTAACAGCGTTTTTACCTGGATTCAAATTCCCTTATCACGGCAATCCACTCTTACCTTTTTCTTCTCAATACCTTTAGAATCATTAAGTGTCTTTGCTTAATAAAATTGTTGATAACATTTGTCTTTTTTTTAAAAGTTAAATTTTATTTTTATAATAAGTGTCTTTTTACAACTTTTAACAATATTAATTATACTTTTCTAATTTTATCTTTCTCTCCCTCATTTATTTCTCATATCTTTCTTTGTATTTCTCTCTTTATTTTTATGAGGGATATATTACTAAAATAATTCTTTAATTTTAAAATTCTTAATAGTTGTGCCCCAAGCTAAAAGAACACCTATTTTGAAACAGAGGAAGGGCTGACAAGTGGGTCAGGTCGACTCACCAAAAACCCAGGACCGGTGTGTTTACCGCAAAAACTGACCCAACCCATGAAGATGTGGTCCTAAGGTAATGAGTTGTGCTGAGGTTTAAACTTTTTAATCGAGATTCAGCCTTCATTGGGACCATTTAAGGCCCAAAACAGCCTCACCCGGAAGATGACCAGCCCAGGCGCACATGTCCATGACCAGGACTGACCCAGCACATGAACAGGACCAGCCCAAACTGGTGTGCCTAGCCAAAAAGTTTGGAAAAAAAAATACAAGGAGGTCGGGAAGGGGGCGGATCTGGGGCTTGCAATTGTTGGTGATCATCGGTCCCACTGATCTGACCATTTCTCCATGATCCAGATTTGTTGACCGTATAAATCAATATGACACTTGAGATCCAACGACCATCATTATTTTCCTGTTTCTTTTTTTCAAAAAAAAAAAAACCTTCCATATTTTTTTAAAACCTATTTTTTTCACCTATAAATACCTTTTTAAATCAATTCATTCCTCACAAAAAAAAAAAACAAAAAAAAAACTCATTCTCTCTTCTATCTTCTCTTAAACTCTCTCATATCTCTCTAAACTCTCAAGATCACTTGCAATTTTTTTTTTTTTTTTTTGGAGCTTCCACTATTTGAAAGTTCGGAGGAATCAAAGAATCTTCGAGAAAAAAATTAAAACTTTTTCAATTCTTCAAGCTTCTTACTTCATCAAATTAGTTGGTTTTCTTTATATTTTCATTTACATTAATTGTTTATTAATTTTTTTGGTACTTTATTTGTATACTTTATTTACAATAATTGGTTCATTTAGTTTTAAATACTTATTCTTTATTTTATTGATTATAATTTTTTTATTATAATTCTTTTATTTAGTTTGGAATACTTATTTCCTTCAACAAAAAAAAAAAATTTCAAATACTTATTTGTTTACTTTATTTATTACAAATTATAATTTGTTTATTTAGTTAACTTTGTTTACTTTATTAATTATTATGGCTTCAAGAAATGCATCCCACTTCGTAGACTTTGAAAATGGAGATGCCTCCTCCTCCTTCCCAATCCGGAACCCCTTCTTTTGCACCTAATGCTACTGGTAGTAGAAAAAGGACTTTTGTTTACAATGTTTTTGAAAAGGTTGGTGATGAAGCTAAATGTAAACTTTGTAAGAAAGTGCTCTCACATAAGTCTCATGGTGGCACCAGTACACCCTCAAGACATATAAGTGCTTCACACCCGGATTAATATGCAGATTTAGCTATAAATTTCTTCTGCATATGCCGGAAATTATATGAAAAATTTTAAATATGATCATGAGTTAGTAAAAACAAGTAGTTAGGCAGGTGGCAACAGCTAGAGCTAGACTTCGTTTATCCTTATCTTCTAGTAAACCATTTATGAGATTAGTAAACATTGGATTTCAACCAAATTATAAGGGATTTACTAGATCTTCTCTTACGCCGAAATTCTTAAGACTTTTGTTTATGAAAAAACATACTTTTATCTATTTCTAATTTTATTCCTAGTAAATTTTCGCTTATTCGTGATTTTTGGAGAGCGGTTACTCGTGAAAATTATTTGTACATTACATGTCTCGATGAAAATTGGATTTTAAACCAAAAAAAAAAAAAAATCATTAGTTTTAAAATTTTTAAACACCCACATAGTGGTACAAATATATCATGAAGTATCACCCAAACATACTGTGATTATAGAATTGATGACAAAATTTTTGCCATTCGTTTTGATAATACTTTAAATAATGATAGTTCAATTTCAATATTGAAAAATAATTTTAGAATGTATTATCAAGGATTAGAGACATTATTGAAAGAACCTAAGAGGGGGAGGGGGTGAATTAGATTCAAGGCAAACTTGATCATTTTAATAAAAACCTTGTTTTTATCCTTTATGAGAAATGTTCCTCAGATAATATACAAACAGTAAAACAATTAACAGAAATAGATCAAGGATAAACAACAATAAACCACAATAATAAAAGCAATAGAAAACAACGCAAAGATTTATAGTAATTGGATTCTACAAAAGATCTACATTCATTACCTTGAGGCACATCGAAAGATTTACTAACTCATATGATAGTAGATCATCCCAAATGGGTTTTACATCTTAACCACTCTTTTCTTACACAAACCATAAGGTTCACCCTGTGACTCAGGTTTTACAATTCTTAACCTTTCTTGACAGAAATAAGAAATGATTAATCACACTCAATGTGATAGATTACAATCAGACGAAGCACGCTATCTCTTGGCACTATAAATTCTTAATAAACACTAATATAGCTAATAAATTCAATAAATTTGAGACTTGAAAGCTTTAGAAATATTTAGACACGAAAACTCTTATTATATTATGTTTTAAGGAGGTTTGTTATTTATAGAGAAGCTTCCAATATTCAAGAAACGGGTAGTTTTGACTTGGTCGCATAAAGTTTTGGATGTTCAGACCTTCAACAGGTCGTTCGAACTTGTCATATGGACTTTCAAATTTTAGTCCAGAAAATAATACTTCAGACGTCTGAGATTTTACTCTTTACTTCTAAAACTTCAACAAAAGCTTCCTCTCTTGAGAACTTTGGGTGTCTGAACTTGAACTCTCGACTTTCGAACTTACACTTAGAGACCATTTTAGAAGTTTAAATCAAACAACCAACTCAATGTGTCTTAAGTACTCACTCATAGCCTTTCTAAAGTAAAGATCATCTAATCCTTCTAATTAAAATTATATAATCATTCTTTAAAAAAAATCATCTAATCATAAAACATTTAAACACATAGAATCACCCATTCAATCTAAAATTTCTTAAAACATTTTTATTCATATTAAAACCTTGTCCTCAAGCACCATTTTGACTTTAAAACTGATTGTAGATTTTGAAAACATTCCTTTCTTGAAAACCTTTTAGACATGATTTTTATTAATCCATATTAAAGTAAAAGAGGATTAAGATAAAAGCTTTACATAAAAGATTTTTCTTCTATACTCAACCTTATTCTATGTCTTCAACACTTCATGCCTTAGGATTTTGGATCCCATTGAATCTTCTTATCTTTTAACACTTCGGCTCTTGAGATACCAACTCTTCTTGCCTTTTTCATTTTAGCTCTTGGTGTAAAGAGTTCATCTTCCAATAGCTATTCTTGTCACATCAAAGATAAACCGTGTAAAATGCTCAATCGATGTTTGTGTTATTTTATCACAACAATAATTGTCACTCTTAGGGCTAACAATTATTTCGTTCATTAGATGTTCAAGTCCTACAAAGCAACATTTTAAAATACTTTGTAGAGAATAAGGAATATCTTTTTAAATATTCAAATTAGATATTGATACTATATGGAACTCAACTTTAGGGATGTTACATAGTGTTTTTCTTTATAAACAACTTATTGAATTTACACTATCACATGATTTTCACCCACCACTTGAATCAGATATTGTTTATGAAGGTGTAGTTATATCATCCTTTTACAATCTTTTAAATAAGCAATTAAACTTTTATCTGGACAATACTATCCCACATGCTCCCCACAATGATAAATGTTGCAAGCGTTTTTAGAGAATTTAGAATACATATCGTATATGGTACTACAATGACAGAAATGGATAGAAAATTTTTAAGTATTATGAAGATTTTTCTCTCATAGATTATATTGCTTTGATTTTAAACCCTCTTAAAAGTGAGGGTTTTGAACGTTTGCTTGATTTTTTTTTTCTATTAATGTTTGTATACTCATTACGAATCACATTTGTCTC
Source organism: Catharanthus roseus (assembly GCA_028651295.1). Taxonomy (NCBI): domain Eukaryota; kingdom Viridiplantae; phylum Streptophyta; class Magnoliopsida; order Gentianales; family Apocynaceae; genus Catharanthus; species Catharanthus roseus. The sequence goes on from JAPQWS010000007.1 coordinate 6,236,097, forward strand.
TTGAATTAAAAATCAACAAATTTATGGAAACATCAAGTGCCCTCAAATCCTTATACGATATGTATGAAGGTGAAATATGCGACAGTCAAGAAAGAGGGGGGTCACCGGAGGCGAGGTACAATGGAAGTTATTTTGGACATGGAGCCGGAGGATCTTCTTCAAGTCAAAGTCAAGGATATGGATATGGTTTTGGTTTGGATTTATGGTCTACCAGTGGTGGCGGCAGCAGTTCATCATCTACGAGAATAACTCTAGCCAAGTTGTTTATATACGGATATGCTCCTCGAGTAAATGATCATTCATGTGATTTCAACATCCTTGGATGGTCGTGATAATTCAGGACAATATCCTATCATATCTAGGATAGCTCGAGATGTCCTAATACATCTTATCTCTAAGTGGCATTTGGAAGTACCTTTCCTAACAATCGACGTACAATTGACGAAACTAGGAATTTGATATCTCCTAACGCATTAGAGGTAATTATGTGTCTAGTTGATTGGTACTTGCAAGAAAATAGGATTGCCAGACTAAATACAACTAATAAGATAATATAGAATCATTCCATACTGAATCTAGTCAAATTAGTCATGGATATGATTTTTATCTTTAAATTGTAATAGGATAGTATGAATTTATTAGATTTTGATAATTATCTTTAAATTGTAATTTCTTTGAGGAGGTTTATGCCCTAAGTCCTCATCCTATGTAATTTTTATTTTGTTATTAATAAAATCAGTAGGAGACCATGCCAAATCCTCAACCACTCCAAGGAGGCTTTCTCTAATATATTTTTTAAACTTAATAAAATAACTTGAGTTTTTACTTTAACTTAAGTTTTTTAAACTTAATAAAATAACTTAAGTTTTTTCAACTTAAATTTTTTAAACTTAATAAGAATAACTCAAGTTTTCTAAACTTAATAAAAAAATCTTAAATTTTTTAAACTTAATAAAAATAAATTAAATTTTTTAAAACTTAAAGAAAAAAACCTAAGTTTTTTTCATCTTCTAAGTAAATATCTTAAGTTTTTTTTTTAAAACTTAATAAAAATAATTTAGATTTTTATAATTTAAGAAAAAATTTAGATTTTTATAACTTGAGAAAAGTTTTTTTTTTTAAAAAGAACACTAATTAAAAAATAAAAAAAAAGTAAAAAAATCAAATTTAAATTTCTTTGTCATAATTTCATTTGTCAATATCATCTCACATGCCTTGCCCTTTCTCTTTCTAATAATGGAATCATCATATTAACAAAAAAATTGAAATAGCGGAACCAGAAGAATCAAAGAAATCTCATCAAATTTTCATCTATAAATACTACCCCATCAAAATTTCGTATCTCCTACTCCTATCATAACTTCATCTTTCAATTACTCTCTCTTTCTCTCTATTTCTCTTCTCAACTCTCTCAACTCAAGAAGACTCAATGGCCGCTACTCTAATCACTGTCGGACCACTCTATGTCGTAATTCGTGTATTATAAATTCTCAAGATAAATCATCAATATGTCGAATATGTTGTACTTTTCCCAACATTGAGGATAGAAGTACTAAGACATTAAAACGACACTTGATGATGGCGCATGCAGAAGAAGCATGCATGAATTTTCGACCACCACCAAAAGCTCCAACGCCACCTGGGATCCTCCAAGAATGAGAGATTAATTCGTGTATGGTGTTGGTGTGGCTTATTATAAGTTTATTATGTATCTTTATCTATTTACTTGCTTGTTTGTATGTATCTTTATCACCCTCCTAAGTTTCAATTAATTTTATTTAACTTATGTTACTTAAATTTAAGTAACTTAAGCTTTTTTTAATCTTAAATTCATTTAAAAAAAAATTAAAGAAAGGAAAAGCTCGTAGGATTGGTCCACCTGGTACAGTCATTTTTAGTGGTTCGAGCCGGCACACCTACACAGAACTGACACCCAGACCGGAACACTGGCCATCTTGGACCGGTCCAGGACTCGTGGTCCGGCCCACCTGTCATGCCTAACCAAGAGCACCTCTAATGACAACGCCACCTGAGACTCCTCGAAGAATGGAAGATTGATTCGTGTATGTTGTATTATCGATCTTATAAGTTGTTATGTATCTTCATCTATTTACTTGTTTATTTTTTCATGTATCTTTATTTTCATGTACTCTATTTTAGATAGTTTAGACCTAAAATCTACTTCTTAAGTTGTTTATGTAACTTATGTTATTTAGATTTAAGTAATTTATCTTAAATTCTTTTAAAAGGTTTATAAAATAACGAAAAAAATTTAAATTAAAAGCTTGCGGACTAGTCCGTCTCAGACCGGTATCTTTTGGTGGTCCATGCCAAGTTCACCTACACAGAACTGTAGCCCGCACTGACCCCAAACCACGAAAATCGGTAAGCTGGCACGCAGTCTGGTTCATTTGCTAAGGTCTATGACGGGATCGGTGGTACTTGGCGACCCTTAAACGGAGGGAGTAATCCTTTCTTTGACGGGAATTTCGTTTTACAACACATTTTTTGCTGTGTTGCAACCCTAAAACCCTCCATTTCTTCCTAATCTTTTTCTCTCTCTACACCTTCCTACTAAAATTTTCTCTCAAAAAATTCTCATTCAAATCTTTAAATCTAAACTAATGTTTCAAATTTTCAAGAACCAACGTTATAATACCAATATTTAAGTAATAATTTTGAGTTAATTTGATTTAATATGAAAAATCAAATTAACTCAAAATTATTTCTTCAAATTTTTAAGATTTTAGGGAGAAAATTTTATTAAAGAGGGAAGGGTTAGCAAGAAATGGAGGTTTTAGGGGTTGTATGTGTAAAATAGGTGTTTCAAAAAGAAATTCCTTCGCTGACGTGGAAAGGTCTGAGCGCTGTACTTTATGAGGTTAACTTTCAAACCATAGTTGACTATGACTCTCTTTGCTAACATGCGCCCCCAAATGCCTTTCCATCTTCCCAAGGTGCCCTTGACCTATGTGCTCTCTCTTCATACTTTGCGTATTCTAGTCTCCTTCTCTCTCTTTCCCCACCCCACGCACAGTGGTTAAACTCCGTTGACTGAATTTATTTACATTTGTACCTACTCTCTCTCTCTCTGTTTTCAAATTGATTCAATATTGGTAGTCACATAAACTCCCATAGAAAAATAATGTTTGTATATGTTTCTTCTGCGTAGTGGTCTGTGGAGATGTGTTATTTCTGAAAAATTTGCTGCGGCCGGTAACGGTGGGCATCTACGGCGGGGACCCATCTGGTGATTTCCAACTGGGTCGTGGAATTTTGGTTGTGAGGTATGTAAAGCTTCAATCTTTGTGAGTAGTTTCGGAAATGGAGTTAAAAGGAGAACTGATGAATTTTTCATTCTAGCTCAGTATATATGTTTTAGCTGCTGATTGTTTTAATATACTTTGATTTAGGGTTTTGAAGAAGTGAAAGTTGTAGATTAAGTCGAAATTGCTGAAAAAGTTGAAATCTTACAAAGCTCTTTATTGTAAATTTGTGGCGTTAGGGTTTGGTACTGTAGTTGCTTTAGTATGATTTATTACTACTGCTATTGACATCTTTTAGCTGATAGAATATGTTTGTTTGTCTGGTTAAGAAAATGTGGGTTTCTTTGAAATTTATGGCTCTGGTCTGTTGTTTTTCCAGATGTTCTGTGCTTCAACTGTTTTTACAACGTGATGAGATAAGTATGAAGAGACTTAGATCAAGTGATGATCTTGACTCCTATGGTGAAAAGGCTGCCAGTAAAGATTGGGGAAGAAGGGAAGAGGATTCAAGTTCTCAATCTCACAGGTCCTTGGCACATCGGAGTTCTTATTATAAGTCGGAGAGTGGGAGAAAGGGTTTATCTTCTTCTTCTTCTTCCAGGTATGATAGATTAGAAGATGATCGTGACAGTTCAAGATCAGCTAGGAAAAGATCTGAGTATGATGCTGATAGTTACGACAGGAGGAAAAGCTATGATAGATATAGAGAAAGTAATAATGAGAGGGGGATTGTGAGCTCTTCTCCCAGGGGGGGTTATGGTCCAGACCGAATTCATCGGTCTGAAAGTTTTTCAGGTCTAAGAAGGGAATTTCCAAAGGGGTTTAGGTCGGAGAGGGATCGGTCACGGAGGGAAGGAAGTGTCTCGTCATGGCGCAGGTTTGGTGGAGGGAAAGAAGGTGAAGAAGGGATCCGGAGTAGCAGTGAGTCAGTGAAGATCAGCAAAGTGGAGACAGAAGCTGTTGGAAAGGTGAAGTCTCCTCGGGGAATAAAGGATGTAAAGTCACCTCCTTGGTCGAAGGACTCCGGAAGTGAACAGTCAAAGAGTATTGAAGTTAAAAAGGGTGAAGAGTTGCCCGTGGAGAGTGCTGGAAACATGAGTGAAATGGAAGAAGGGGAGCTCGAACCTGATCTGCAACCAGTACCTGCAACTGAAGATCCGACCTCAGCTGAATTGCATCAGAAGGGGATTGACAATGAACAGCCAATTGCGCCAAAACTTTTGGAGAACAAAAGAAATCAAGAGCTCAGTAAAATTTCTGTTCGCGAAGAGCCAGTGGAAGGTCAAGAATCAGAAGATTTTCAGAGTTCCCTGAAGCCTGTTGATGAGTTGCAAGGTCCTCATGGTCATACCCAAGTAACAAGTGGTGGTTGTGGTGAATTTGAAACTACAGCAGAAAATTCAAGTGGTGCAGATGATGAACATTCCAGAAGAAATATAACTATTGAGGAGGCAGGAAATGATCTATTTGTTGTCAAGCCACAGAGCTCAAAAGAGGATCAAAAGGATGAAAAGGGCGTTGAAGATAAAACAGATGAAAATGATCTACCAGAGGTAAATAAGGGGGAGGAAACTGGAGAATTGATAGCTGTTACTTCTCAGGCCTTGGAGGAAATAAAAGAAAATTTGAAGGAAAAAGGCAAAGCTATTGCACTCTCATCTTCAAATTGTACTCTTCTGGAAATTGATGAATCTAGGACTCCAAAAGAATCCAGGGATCCGATAACTTGCACTGATAGTCAAATGGAAGGACCAAGTACCAGGGGCTTCGACTTATTCCTGACCGGACCTGTAAGAAAACCTGAGAAAGAAGTGCCAAGTAGTAATGACATGATTAAGGATGAAAAGCTGGCTCTTGATCTTTCTCTTAGCTTACCGAATGTCCTATTGCCTATTGGTTCCCATAATATAGTTCATGCTCCTGGTTCTCCTAGTCAGGCAAGGAGTATCCAATCCTTTCATAGTTCATTCCGCACAGAATCTGATGGGTTTACTGCGTCGATGTCATTTTCAGGCTCACAGCAATTCACCCACAACCCTAGCTGTTCCCTTACTTGCAATGAAATGGATTTTGAGCAATCAGTGAAGAGTAGACCACTGTTTCAGGGAGTGGACTGGCAAGCTCTGTCTTCTGATGAACCCAAAAACAAAGGTGCCATTGTTCAATGCATGTTGTCAAATGGAAATGGCTTGCATCAGCAATCTCAAGCTTCTCAAGGAAATTCAAGTGGGAAACCTGTTGCACAGAGGCGTCGTACTATTGAAGGAAGTCTTCGAACTGGAGTTGGATTGGAACTCAGTTTCAATAAACAGCTCTCTGTTTTGCACTCCCAGCACCCAAATGATATAAGATCTCCCTCACAGAGTGTTGGGTCTCATGAAACTGGATCAGTATATGTTAAAGATAAGAGACGAGCAACGAGAGAGAAAGATGGTGGTAGTGTCTACAGGACAAGCAATTCAGATTCCAAAGAGCAGCTATGGGCAATGGGGTCGGACTTTCTTGAGTCAATAATAACCATGGTGGTTTCTGAACCCGTAAGTATGGTAGCTCATAGGTTTGAAGAGATGTCTGCTCAACAAATGGCTTTTCTGAAAGAGTCTGTCCGGGATATTATTTTGAACCCCAGTAGGCAGTGGCAGAAAAGAGCTTTCCAGAAAGCATTAGAAAAGAGGTCAGATTTTACCTTGGAGATGCTAATGAAGTCACACCGGTTTCAGTTAGAGATCTTGGTGGCTATGAAGACTGGTCTTCAAGAATATCTTCATTTCAATAATGAAATATCATCTTCTGAGTTGGCAGAGATCTTTTTGAATTTGAGATGTAGAAATCTAACCTGCCGGAGTCTTTTACCTGTTGATGAATGCGATTGCAAAAGCTGTTCAAAAAAGAATGGTTTTTGCAGTGGTTGCATGTGTCTCATATGTTCGAAATTCGATATGGCATCTAATACGTGTAGTTGGGTGGGATGTGATGTCTGTCTGCACTGGTGCCACGCAGATTGTGGTTTACGGGAATCTTATATTAGAAATGGCCGTAGTGCTAATGGAGCTGAAGGTACAACAGAGATGCAGTTCCATTGCCTGTCTTGTGGTCATCCTTCTGAGATGTTTGGCTTTGTAAAGGAAGTTTTTCAAAACTTTGCAAAGGAATGGACAGAAGAAAACCTTAAAAGAGAACTTGAGTATGTTAGAAGGATCTTTTCTCGCAGTGAAGATTTGAGAGGAAAAAGACTGTACGAGATAGCCATTCAGATGTTGTCAAATCTGGAAAATAACGTTGATCTTCAGGAAGTTCAGAATCACATCATGCGGTTTCTTACAGGTAAGAGCTCTTGTTGTTGCTTATGTCGTGAATTAAATAATAGTTTTTTTAAAAAAAAATATGTTATATAACTTTGCTTGATTACTTTGATCATCTAATAGTGGCAAGCAGAATTGTATCACTGTTGTATGTTTTGTTATTACATGAAGAGAAATTATTACCAGTCTTGGGCTTGTTGACCTTTACTTTGGTTCAATGTCTCAATTTCAATGTATAAAGTTACCAGACATGTGATGCAGACGTTCGTTTTCCCTGGAAATTAATATCACATGTTGAAAAATTTTACCATACATGTGCGCATGGTGATGTGTTGACTCATTGTTACACAGAGGTAGCATGACTATATATCGTTCATATTTAAATTTTTAGATTAAACATTATAATTGCAGACTAAAGAATATGTAGCATATACGCGTGAACTTGCGTGGACAGAGCTGAAGATCAGAAAATGGTTTTTTTGTTTTGATAGTTCTGGTAGTTCAAAATCTGGGGGGAGATCTGAGTTCTACTCCAAAGTTGTACAAGTTGTTGGATTTACTACTGAGTATCTTGCAAGCTGAATGTCATATGTACCTTTTCCTTCCACAAAGTAATGTCCTGTATATTGCTATTACTACTGTTTGCTGTGTTTCTCAGTGGAAGATTCTGAAGAATCATAGGCAGTTTATGGATTTATTGATGTTGTCCACATGCTTTAGTTGCTGCCTTCTTGTGCTTGGATTAATTATTCTTCTAATGATATAGCCCAAGACAGTGTTGATCCCATGTAAATGACTGATTCTAATTGTAGCTTTACTTCAACGTAGCTGTGTGATGCCTATGTTTATAAGTTAATTATATTTGTACAATTAGTTGGGTGTCGTTATTCATGATGTGTGTCATTAACTTTTCTTACCTTGTGTATTAGTTGATGCTTTCTCCTAGGCCTTTTGATTTATTTGTCAGTTCCCCTTTCGGTTGCAGATACCGACTCCTTCAAGCCCCGTGGCATTTGTATTGTGCCCAGAAAGGAATTGTCACTGAAGAATGAGGAAAAGGGTAATGGGATTGTAGGATCCAGTGAAGAGCCACAATGGTTAAAATCAAGTCGGTTAGATAAAGCTCCTCAATTTGAGAAATCTGCTGCTTTATTTGCAAGTATGGATGTTAATCGGGATGAGAGGCGGACACAGAAATTAGATTCACAATCAAGTGTGCCAAAAGGACATCTTTTCGATGAACTAGAGAGCATTGTGCGAATCAAACACGCTGAGGCCAAAATGTTTCAAGGGCGGGCAGATGATGCAAGAAGAGAAGCTGAAGCTCTGGAGCGCATTGCAATGTCAAAGAAGGAAAAGATTGAAGAAGAGTACACAAGTCGAATCTCCAAACTCCGTTTAGCTGATGCTGAAGAGATGCGAAAACAGAAATTGGAAGAGCTTCAATCTCTTGAAAGAGCTTACCAGGATTATTTCCATATGAAGATGAGAATGGAAACTGATATTAAAGATCTTCTGTTGAAAATGGATGCTACCAGACGGAACCTGACGATATAGTGTTGTTTCTTGTTGGTGCTTATCAACAGGCTTAGATACTGAGTTCTTGGTGGGACATTGCTGTAAGTTTTAATATTGCTATGATGCTTTTATTGATTCGTAGGTTACCTTAATATTTTATGGCTAACCAGAATATGTACAGCCACTGTAATCTCTGCCCATGTTAGTACAAGGATTTTATCACCTATAAGTTATTCAATTTTTTACTTTCCCAGGTAGGCTGGCTAGTTTATACTTGGTAGAAATAAGTTGTTCTTGATGATACATTTAGTTAGTACAAGGGTGGGTGTTAAGGTTTTCTTAGGTGGCTGGCTGTTTCATGGGACTAATCGAGAATACATGACAAGTTTTTTAAGGTTACATGAAATCAGTTCATCTGGTGGCTCGTTGAGGTTGAGGTGCCAGTGGCGATGGCTTCGCTGCTGTTGCCCTAGAAGGATTTGGGCCTCTCTGAATTCCTGGCTGGGATGGGCCTCCTGTGGATGGCTGCTTTTGTGTTTTTTGGGCCTTCAATTGCGTTTTCCTGGAGTTTTGTTTTTCGTTACGTTCATAGTTTGGGAGTCTAAGATGTCAGAAGATGGACAGACGGTAATATATATAATCTATAATCTGAAAACTACAGATTTAATTTAAATGTCAGTTATGACATTTGTGTTTTAAGAATTCGTTGACGTTTACATGTATCCCAATGCTTACTTTCTGGTATCATGATGAGTAAAGTTGCTCGGTTTGATTAAAAAAAGAAAAAAAAAAAAAAAGGAAAAGGAAAAAAGAGAGAAGAGACGGGAAAATTACTGGGTCTTGGAAAAACGTGGAGATTATATTTTATTGATTGATACAAGAATATAATTAGGAAAAAATGGTTCTTTTTTCCTACATGGGCATGGCTTATTAGTTTTAGAGTTCCAGTTTTAGGGTTCCGGATCAAAATCTATCAAGACTTAAATCCTGTGTTAATAGTAATTTTACATTTTGGTAACAAGAAGAGACTATGATTTTTGCGTTCACAATTCTTGGAGTTCAGAAATTGAGGATATAGTTCTATCACTTTTTATATAATATAACGTTGTTAGTAAAAAGGTTGAGAATTTTTATGTATGTCTTTAAGTCAATTCAAATCAATAGATAATATATTTATTCAGTAAATATATATATTAACGGTCGCATTTGCAAGAGTCTCCCTGCTGATGAAGGGGTGAAATATCAGATTCACTATTTGAGTTCAAATTCTAACGTGGGTTTATCTCGCAGGGAGCTTGTTCAATACGGTTAAAAAGCGACTTATTACATAGGACGAAGTTTATCTACAATACACCTTTGGACAATAGTTATATATTTTCTTGTTAAAAAAAAAGAAAAAAACTTGAGTAGGAAGGTTGATATTTATATTATAAACTCTAAAAGAAATAAAAATTATTCAAAACTTTTTACATCTTGGATTCACTTCCACTCCCACAATTCAATTACTTTTTATTTTTTAAAATCAACGAAATAAAATCTTTCGTTAGAGTTAATAAATTATGCTTTAAAAATTAAAATTTACACGCAAAAATAGTTCATTTTTATCAAATTATTTTCTCTCTCTACACTTTTTCTCTCTAACTTTTCTTTATACCTCAAGACTTCAAACGGGGATATTCTCAAATTCAACTAATAAAAGTCGAAAACAAGAGCTTAATAAAATGCTTTACATTCATGTATTTACATTTTGATTGGTATAAAAATTAAAAGAATTGTGTCAAAATAAAAAATATTGACCCTAACGTCGAGAAGGAATGACTGACTTCAAGACCAAGCTCCAATGTTCTCTCCTCTGCGCCAACTCCCCGCCCCAATAATCTTATATTTGTGCCAATTTCATCTGCCAACTCCATGTATGATTAGGTTTTTTTTTTCCCTTTTTTTTAAACAAAGAATTGCAGTCATTTTGTTTGGTTTTTTTAATTTTTTATAATTATTAATATTATTTATATTGTTAAATTAATTATTTTTTAATTATTTTCCATATATTTTATAACGTTATGTTAATTTTTTAATTAATTCATATTGTTATGAATTAAACACTAATTTATATATATGTTATAATATGAAATTAATTAAATAATTAATATAATGATATAAAATAATTAAAATTAATAATTAATAAAATTAAAAAAAAGTACAAAAAATTCAAAAATAGACAATCTGTATATTTGACCACGCTCTGATGCGAGTAGGGATATTTCCGAACTAAACCTTGGCATGACTCTCTCATTGTTTGCGCCAAGAACTGGCGCGAGAATACTCCTACTCACGCTAGGGCATGCTTCAAGTATGTATATGGTTATTTTTTAATTTCTAGCATGTTTTTTTTTTTGTGATTTATATTTCAAAATTGATATGTAGATAATATTCAAAATTATTAATTTTTAACTTCAAAATTTTTAAATTTAAAAAAATACCATATTTTTTTGAGAGAAAATAAAAAAAATGTGTAGAAAGAAAGTATATTTAAAAAAAAAAATTCAAAAATTTTTCACGTAAATTTTATATTTCGATATGTAATTTATTATAACCTTATAGACACAAAGGGAATGGTGAATAAGAATAATGACAAGTTGTGTCCTCACTCCTCTGGTGGCCTTATATTGGCAACTTGCTCAAACCCATCACTAAATAATGTTGGGAATTCTTGGGGTCCATTTATGCATACATATTGAATCACATTATATGCTATAATAATAATAATATTATTGCATTTAATTGATTCCAAAAACATTGCATTTGGCAATGCAGAAGAAATACATAATACATCAGTTGATTGGGACAAAAAGCATGCCTTTTGTCCCTTGCTTAATCGCATCTTCTTATTCTTTTTTTTTTCCCCGTAAATATTGACTCTATTTATCGCTACTATTGTATATGCCCAATTAGCAAATATAATTTCTAATAATTAATCATATTCTGCTTGTTTCAAGTACAAATTATGGAATCAAAGAGAAAAAACATAGTAAAAAAGATTCTTAATTTAATCTGCATCCTCTTTAGTGTATTTTTTTTTAAGTACTTTTTTTAATTAATTTTTGAAGAAAATTTATTGTAAAATGTTTTTCTTTCTTCCGATTAATACTTTTTAAAGTTGATGTTTTAAATGGTCTTCTATACGTAATATTAAGTTGATATTTTTAAATACATTTAGCAAAAAAAAATGTTCTCCTTTTAAAAGAATTCATATTTTAAATTTTTTGTGTTGAGAATCCCACATCAGCTAATTAAAGAAAATAATTACTCCTTATAAAGACTTGTGTTGTCCTTTCCTTTTCGGCTAATTAAAGAGAATAATTACTCCTTATAAAGATTTGGACAAACCCAAAATCTAACATTTTTCCTTTATTGTTATTTTTTGAAAAAATCACTATAATTAAGAAATCTTACTACTGCAGCAGAAGACCAAAATAACCTTTCTTTTGTCCTCACGTGACTTCAACGCGATGAAAATGGTTGGATTCTTTCATCAAAATCTTAATTTGTCAATATAGGCAACAAATAAATTGTTTATGGGTAGAATCAGTTGAAAGTAAAGTATATGAGTGAAATGAAAAAAGTATAAATTGTTCATTGTCAATTATAGTGTATCTTATTTTTATTTTTAAAAAGAGAAATTGGTCGAAAATATCCCTCCATAATTTATGTGTTGTCAATTAAGGACATTATTTATTTTATTAGCCACTTCTGTACAATAACCTTTTACAATGACAGAAAATGCCATTATAGTGGTGATGAGCGGCTTTCGGTAAATTTGTGAGTGACACTCACATGTCATCTTTAGTAAGGTAAAATTATTCAGCCACTAATTTAAATGCCAACATTCGATTTGGATGTGTCAAATTATCCCAATAGTGCATTAAATTCAGTTCATGAGTCGGATTATTTTTATCAATTTCAGCCGCTGGTTACACTTGTAATTAGTGGCTGAATAATTTTACTCTTACTAAGGATAACATATGAGAGACATGTGACACAAATTAGTCGAAAATCATCCATCGCCATCGTATATGGACATTTTCAATTATCATAAAAAATTATTAAATATAAGTGACTAATAAAATAAATAACATCTTTAAATAGAAAACAGTAAATTATCTTTTAAAAAATCTTTGTGAAAGTTGATGCAATAAATTAATTAATGACTCTAATCAATCTAATCTTTCTAAATGATTATCCGTAAATTCTATGGAAAGTAAACGACGTCATCATGAAAATAACAATGACAGTCATCTAAATATCTCCTGATCAAGAATAAATTATTTACCACTACTAGATAATATATATATATATGTATATATATATATATATGATGGTAATGGTAGTGGTGGGACTTTGAAGCACAACACAAGCAGTGAAATTAAAATGGATTTTACGTAATTAGTCGATACTCAACGTTGGAACTTTCATAAATGACAAATCCATATAATTTAGTCCTTAATTAATTATTTTCTTCTGCATATTCTGACAGAAGAATAAAAACGTGCATTCTCAATTATTCTGAAATTCTCAATTACATTTTGTAAGAAGCATGTCAAATATTCATCCAAAAAGAAAAGAAAAGAAAGAAAGAAGCATATCAAATTGGATAGGTCCCATTATAATACTAATTAGACCTTTTTCTTGGTTTATACTGAATGAATCATTAGTTACTAAATCAATTTCTTATCAATTAAAGGGTCGAATTTTTTTATATAGCAATAGATAATAATTCGTTACATAAAAAATTTAAACAGTTAAATGTTAATCCTACAGCAGAAATCATTCAAAAAAATATATGTTAAAAAATCATTATCAGCACGGTAACAAAATGTGATTTGGACTAGTTTGTGGACTTAGACCTATTTATGATATCCCACTTGTTCATGAGAGTCTAACAAGAACCAGCAGCCCCATGCCATGATCGCTACTTTCTTGCTAGTTCACTTCAAATACACTATTTGCTGTTTTATTTCATGATAATTTGGTGCCCACAACCTGACTCAGTCTGCCTTTGGTCCAACAACTTGTTTCGAAAACTCTATATTGGGGAGTTTCAAAACCATTCACTCCATATATATATATATATATATATATGTATATGGACTGAATCATTCATATTTCCAGAGGTAGTTGCTTAATTATGATCCACCATAATAACCATGAAACAATCTTGATTTTCTTTTCTGGGCCTGGCCTACTTTAAAAAAACGCAGACTAAAGTGGCTTTTTTTTTTTTTTTATTTTTTTATTTTCCAGTTCAGGCCATAACGCACATCGATTGTGCGTTATCACAGATGATAATACACAATCGTCGTACGTTATCCTTAATCACCGCGTTAATCGCGTAAAAATCTGACGTGGATCCCAACTGGCGCTGAGCGGTAGGTAACGCATAATGATTGTGCGTTATCAAACATAATAACTCAAACTTAATAACGCATAGCCATTATGCGTTATTAAACTAATAACGCACAGTGACTGTGCGTTATCATGTTATAAAAAAAACCCTAGCTTTGTGCGGCGGCCGCCCCCCCTTCGTCCCCCTTTTTTTTTCCAGCTCATTTAACCACCCCCTTTTTTACTCTCTTTCCTCCTTTTCTCCTTATTTTAGTAAAATTTCTCTATTTCCTCTCTTTCCCCCTTATTGTTTTTCCAGCCTCCTTCCTCTTTCATTCTTTCTTCTTTTTTTCAGCCACATTCATCTCATTCTTCTTCCTTTTTTCATCCTTCTCCTTCAGAAATTTTTTTTTTCCTGCCTCCGCCAACTGCTAGGTATTTTACTCTATTTTTTTTCATATTATTATGTGTTCATTTCTTTTCATCTAATAAATGTGTATTTTATTTTGAAATTTACAGTTTAAATTAATAAATCTTGGAGATTTTCTTTGGAGTACGAAGGCTATTAAGGATTTGGAGAGATGGCTACTAAAGCTGCATTTTAAATTTTCAGTAAATTTTTAGTTATTTAGGATTTTTTTTGTTTATTACATATTAAGTGTGATTATTTCGTTATTTGTTGTTTGTTAATGTTTTTTATGAATTTTATTTATTAACTTGAATTAATTTATTTTTTGTGGAAATGGAATTTACATTTATGTTTAAAATATTTGATATTAATGAATTTGTACAAATGTGATAATTTTATGTATATAATTATTTTTTAATTTAAGAAGTGATATTAGGGTGACGTATTATTTTCTTTAATTTATGTGGATAATTATGTTTACTTTATTACCTTACTTTATGATTATTAGAAATTATTTAGATTATTATTTTGCATATTTCGTATAAATTATTGAGTAGAAAATATGAGAATATGTAATTCGAATTTTTTTAAACAGTAGAAAATATGAAAACAAATCTTTTTTTTGTAACTTAAAAATTGTAAAATTTAAATAATACAAAACTTAAAAATGTATTATTAAAATCCAAAATTTTACATTTTTTTAATTTTTGGATTTATGTTTAAAATTGTAGTTATTAATAAATTTCTACCAATTTGATAATTTTATGTATGTAATTGTTTTTTTGTATTTGAAATTTGATATTAGGGATAATGTTTTTTTTTCATGAATTTATTTGGATAATTATGGAAACTTTTTTTTTTTGCAACTTAAAAATTGTAAAATTTAAATAATACAAAACTTAAAAATCTATTGTGATGAAATAGCTTAAAATAGCCCCATGCCTGCTTTTGAGAATTCCTTCAGAGTTTTTCCTTGGTATAGTGGTTGGATGGAGTGAGTCTGAAGGTCGTAGATCTGCTAATGCTTCCAAGCACCGTGATAGTTAGAATGTTGAAGTTCCGTACCTAGACAACGAAATACCCGAACATCGCCAGAGATAGACAACAAGGCGGGCCTATTAAAATCCAAAATTTTACATTATGTTTTTTTTTTTTTTTTTGTGAAATTGTGGTTTGGATTTATGTTTAAAATTGTAGTTATTAATAAATGTGTACAAATTTTTTTTTTCATTAAAAAAGTGATATTAGGGTTTAGGATTTTTTTCATGAATTTATTTGGATAGTTAGGTTTAATTTCTTACTTTATGATTAATAGAAAATTTTTTAATTATTTAGGTAATTAATTTGAATGTTAGAAAATATAGGAATCTGTAATTCGGTATTTTTAATTTTTATTTTTTTAAACAGTAGAAATCATTGAAACTTTATTTTTTGCAACTTAAAAATTGTAAAATTTAAATAATACAAAACTTAAAAATCTATTATTAAAATCCAAAATTTTACATTATTTTTTTTTTTTTTGGTGAAATTGTGGTTTGGATTTATGTTTAAAATTGTAGTTATTAATAAATGTGTACGCTTTTTTTTTTTATTAAAAAAGTGATATTAGGGTTTAGGATTTTTTTATGAATTTATTTGGATAATTAGGTTTAATTTCTTACTTTATGATTAATAGAATTTTTTTAATTATTTAGGTAATTAATTTGAATGTTAGAAAATATGGGAATCTGTAATTCGGTATTTTTAATTTTTATTTTTTTAAACAGTAGAAATTATTGAAACTTTATTTTTTGCAACCTAAAAATTGTAAAATTTAAATAATACAGAACTTAAAAATCTATTATTAAAATCCAAAATTTTACATTATTATTATTATTATTATTATTTTTATGAAAGTGTGGTTTGGATTTATGTTTAAAATTGTAGTTATTAATAAATGTGTACGAATTTTTATTTTCATTAAAAAAATTATATTAGGGTTTAGGGTTTTTTTTATGGATTTATTTGGATAATTAGGTTTAATTTCTTACTTTATGATATGACTTTAGTGGCGATTCGGGAGCCACCTTCATCTCCTAGCCAAATGGCCGAGGTCATGAAGAAAGTGCAGAAGATCATCCGGCAGTGCATGGTCTCCATCGGGGGTACTTTGGGATGCACTCCTTCACAGCATGATATCCAGGCGACGTTCCCTGTTCAGTCATCGCGTCGCCGTCCCCGAGAGCATGTTCCAGACCGAGGAGCTCGTGGAGTTAAAAGGGGTGTTCGTAGACATCTTGGCCGGGGAGCAAGTGCTCCACAAAGGTAGGAACATGTCGAACCCGGCCCAGCAGTGGTTGAGAGGGGTGATGGATCTGGTAGCGGTTAACAGTATGTTGACCCATTTGACAGCCCGCACCTAGATATGCCGTCTTATAATTTGGGTTTGACGCCAGATCCCTAATCTCTCCCTAGTGGATTCGGGACGTCGTAGATCCCTCCCGTGCCCAGTTTAGGATTTGCAGAATTCCAATCTCCGCATTCTTCAGCCTACGGGTTTTCGGGGGTTAGAGCACCACCTCCTCCTGGCACAACTGGTTCATCAACGCCACATCAGCCTATATCGCAGGCATCTTCGTCTGACGAAGAGGAGGGGCAGGATGCTCTCAGTCGCGGGCATCGTGTTGGGAAGAAAATCGTGCGACTCACGCCATCCTATTGGCCTTAGCTGTACAGATATAATTTTCTATTTTTCATTTACAGTTATATGTAATTTAAAATAAATTTTAAAGTATTCATTTTACTGTTTATATTATTGATTTATTCGGTTTATGTATCTTTATTATATTCTTATTTTGTTAGAGGGTTAAAATCCGAAAGTTCAAATTCTTCAGTATATACATAGCTTTTTTACTTTGATTTGGAAAAACCACAAACGAAATGCTTTAATTGGTTTGGAAAGAAGGAAAAAAAAGGGTTTATGTATAAAAGAAGAAAGTTTGGTGGAAAAAATAAAAAATTTAGAAAACCACTAAAAATGGATAAATATGTTAAGGAAAAAAAAAAAAAACTTAAACCATGTAAGGATAACGCACAACCACTGTGCGTTATCCTTGTTGATCAGGCGCCCAAACGTACAATAATTTCACTCTTTCACAGCTTTCTCAGTATGCAGGACAATAATTCACTCTTTCAATTTCCTCCAAGGACAATAATGTATGTAAATCCATGAACCCTACAATAATTTCGCAGCCAAACCTCTTGGACAATAATTCATATACAATAATTCATATGCAATAATTCACTCCATTACATTACAACTTACCCCAAAATGCAGCCAATTGAAACTCTATAAATACATACCACTTTCATTATTCTTCACATATTCAAAACAATCCAGCAAACCACTCACTCTCTTTTCAATTCCCGAATTTCCTAGCATCTTCATATTCATCCGCCCTAAACACTTAGATTTTACTGTATTTTGAAATGGAATCAATCAACCCTGTTCGAGTACAACTATTTTGGGATTCTGAAATTGTAAGAGATGCATACGGTCCCTATTTTACTGGAACAATTCGGAAAAATTGGACATTGCCAACGAACCGAATTATTTCACATTCGGACCTAGTAAAAAAATATTGAAATATCGAGATATGGATTCTAATCTCAAGAATGTTCGAATGACGATGAGGGTGCTTATGTACTACGAGGCTCATCGTATGTTCCACTTTAATTTATATAGCATGAACAATGACGAAGAAATGCGGTATTTATGGACTATTCCGGCCGACATATCGAAGGGAAGAATTCATATTATTGTTGAATTCGAGCCTATCGAACAACAAAATATTCCAATTACACACAACAGGAACACAACAACTTTACCCGAACATATTACGACCGTAACACAGATGGTTTCTAGTGAACCGTCTTATTGTACAGTGCCGTAAACAATGATGACGATGAGGTTGACGGGTCAGACAGAGATGAGGTCGTTTCTAGTCAATCTGAATCGGATAATGACAATGATCCGGAAGAAGGAGAGTTCCAAACTCCACCAAATCCTGTAAACCCTGTCAATCCGGTCACCGAAAACACAGTGCAACAATGGGAGAGCAGCCAATGGTTCAACAACGCTAGGTATGACTACACACAATCTGGAGCATTCCTAGATATTGGCTCGGGTTCCCCTGTAGATGAAATTATAGAATCTGGTACCATTCGATTACTCGACTGGAACGATTCCATGACTGACATACAGTTAGGCATGAGATTCGTTGACAAAGTGCAGCCAGTAAGTGCGGTTCGTAAGTACTCTATCAGTGTGGGGCGTGAGTAACGGGTTTTGAAAAGTAAGATTGATACATGGATCGCAAGATGTTACCATCACAGTGACGATAATTACTGTGCATGGTACATCCGTATAAAAAAGAAAGCCACGCACAATCGGTGATAAATAACCAAATTCGTCAAAGAACACGCATGCTTTGTACATATTGAACAAAACAAACACAGAAACTTGTCTTCAAAATTTATATCATTGTCTATATCACACCTAATTGCCAACGATCCTGAGATATCTGTTTCAAACATTATTCAAGAAGTGCAGATATTGTATCAAATTGGCTGTACTTACAAGCGGGCATGGTATGCTCGAAAATTTTCCATCGAGAGGGTTTTTGGTAGCTGGGATACAACATTCAGTATTCTACTTAAATACTTACAAGCTGTATAGGATATAAACTCGGAGACTGTATACGAATTTTTGCATCACAGAACAAGCAGTCGCCCTAATTATGTTTTCAAATTTATTTTCTAGTGTTTCTCGCCGTGTATAAACGTATTTCCATATTGTCGGCCGGTGATTTCTGTGGATGGAACACACTTAAGGGGACAATACAAGGGCGTACTGTTAATTACAAGTACGTGGGATGCAAATAATCACTTGTTCCCACTTGCTTTTGCAATTATTGATAAGGAATCCTCCGAGAGTTGGAATTGGTTCCTTAAAAACTTGCAAGAATACATAGTCAAAGATCGCCACGTATGCCTCATTTCTGATCGCCACAAAGGTATTTTCTCTGCTATTCAAAGTCAACCTTTGTGGCAACCACCATTTGCAGTTCACCGGTTTGGCTTACGCCATATTCGAGCAAATTTCAACAAGACTTTTAAAAATATAACCCTAAAAAGCTTGATGTGGTAGGACGGAACAGAAACAAAACAATGGAAATTTGACCGTGTAATGAAAGAGATTCGAGAAAGAAATGTGGATGCTTACATTTACTTGATGAAGTTGGACGCAGAGAAATGGACACTGTTGCATGATGGCGGTCGCAAACACGGTATCATGACAACCAACATTTTCGAGGCACTTAATAGTGTGTTGAAGAAAGCTAGAGTTTTACCTTTAAAAGCCCTGGTTGAACTAATATTCAACAAACTAATTAAGTACTTTCCACCAACACCGTGAAGAGGTAGAAAATTGTGTGCATCCATTTCCAACTCGAATTTTTGACAAGTTCTTGCGGATTGAACTGAAATCAAGAGAACACAAAGTTACAACTTACAATCCACGAGAGGGAGCATACATGGTCAAATCTCCAATATGAGTTTCTGGTACGGGCAACAACGTCTACACATTGCGGCTAAATAATAAATTTTGTAGTTGCGGAAAGTGGCAAACATATATATTGCCTTGTTCTCATGTTCTTGCAATGTATAGAGAAAATGGGTCAAGAACAGATGCTTATGTATCAGAGATATATTTGCGACAAACGTACAGAAAAACTTACCAAGCGAATTTTCATCCGGTCTTGAGTGAGAACTTTTGGAGGGATATCCCTTTTAATTTGACATTCTATCCTCCAAATATGAAAAATGAACGGGGTAGGAAACAAGACAAGCAATTTCAGGGGAAAATGGATTATAGAAATCCGGATTCTCCCCCAAGATGTGGTAGATGTTGCATGCCGGGACATAATAGGAAAAATTGTAATAACCTCGAACCGAGCAATATATAAGTTTGACATTTTCTTGAAATAGTTGAATAAAACATGTTTATATTAATGAAATTTTTCTTTCAATTTCTTCTAATTACTACATCATTGCTTGAAACTTTTACGGGTTCTTTAGTATTACTTCTTCAAACAACTTGCGATGAAATGGTCAAAATGTAAATATATTTTCCAAGAAAATGATATAAATAGCACAAAATAAGTTAAATATAATAAATACAGTCTTTTTAAAAAAATTTACAATTGTAAGTTTTTCCAAAACAAATTTTCATTAAACAAATTACTAAAAAAAAAACTTATACAATTATAAGTTTTCCCAAAAGAAATTTTGATTAAAAACAAAAAAATGCTCATTCAAAAAAATAAAATAAATTAAATAACACAATTGTAAACAAAAAAAATAAAAAAAATATTTAAAAAAATAAAAAATTAAAAAATTGAAAAAAATTTTGAAAAATTAAAAAAATTGAAAAAAATTTTGAAAAATTAAAAAATTTGAAAAAAAATTAAAAAGAATAAAAAATTGAAAAAAAATAAAAAAAAAATAATTACGTGGCTGATAACGCACAACAAGTATGCGTTATGCCCTGTCATAACGCACACCCAATGTGCGTTATCAGCCACATAGGCTGATTAGCTTAATTAACTGATAACGCACAATCATTGTGTTATGGCCTGAACTAGAAAAAAATAATAATAAAATGTTCACTTTAGTCCGCAGTATTTTAAAGTGGGCCAGACCCAGAAAAAACCAACAATCTTGTTCATCCAAGTAAAATTAGAAGGGACAACGGGGCTAGTAATAATTTTCATATATATGTATATATATGTTAATAAAAATTAGTGTCCAAAAAACTTAAATTCTAGTTTTATCTATGCATATGGATATGATATTGAGAGTGTACGATCTGAAAGTAATGGAATAAATGATTCCAGAGGAATTTGATTCTTCTCTTTTTTTTTCTTTGAATAGCTTAGGTTTTTGTTATGAGAGAGATGTATCAGTGCACGTTAAAATAGCTCTTCACTAAGCATTCTTTCAAACAAGAGTTGGACTCAATTCAGATTAATACATGAGTTGGTATTTTAACCTTACCAATAAATAAAGATACCAAAGATTCTCATAAAAGTATAATTAATAGGGTGGTATTCTTTTTTTAAATTAATAATACTACTACTACTCACAATTATGAATATTCTTGATTCAGTGGTTGCTAAGTCTATGTCATGCATGGTTACCCTAATTTCTTGAAATGTCAAAAACCCTTTAATTTGCTAGTCTAAACTTTAGATTGGATAAGACCAACAAGGAGTTTTCTGTTTTTTTTTTTTTTTCCCTTGAAAGAACTGAATGTGAGGTAGAGAAGCCTTAATAATCATCTTGTTAGGATAAAATTGGTATAAAGATTGTTGCTAATTAGTATTATTGCCAGATAATTAAATAATTAATTAGGCCATGCTGACCATGTCAAATTAATGATTACCACCTCCGTTTCATAATAGTACTACTTTTTTTTACTCCATCAATTCCATAAAAAAAATAAAAAAAGTCTTTTTTAGGTATAAAAATAATCAAAATATAAATTTTTAAGCAGTTTTTAAAAAGTACTAGTATGTGTTATGTGATTTTTAAGTTTATTCACATCTTTAATCCAGTTATTTTACTTTTTTACTCTCTATCTTTTTCTTATTTAGTAATGGTACTATTAAAGATAATTTAGTTAAAAAAATTACACGCTTTCAAGATTCTTAATTCTTATGTACAAATTTTAAAAAAATTTAAATTTTTAACTGGTCGGTTAAGTGTTAAATAACTTCACCTATATATATATATATATAATCTAACTTTTATCCAATAAAAGATAAGTCTAATTTGTACTGATCAATTATTTGTACACCTAGTTTTCAACAAATGTATGTTTTATTTTGTTTGCTTAATTAATTAAAATTACAGAAGGTCACGGATCTATTATCAACCATGTAAGATTTATAAATTCTCAAAGGATGTGGGAGAGAAAAGTTTTTCCTTCTTCTGGTGAGGTAACCAAAAATAGTTGAATAACTGAGGAAAAGTGTTCCCTTCCTTTCTCTTCCATATCATTGTTTTTTTATACTCTGAAAAGCATCAGTATTTAATGATACTAGCTCCCCCCGTTAGAAATATAACGGATTTTTAAACTCATTAATAAGGGTTAAAAATATAAAGAATTTTATAATTTTTTAATAAATATTTATTGAATTTTTTTTATCTTTATTCATATTTTTATTAATTTATTTTTTTCACTATTTATCTCTTTCTTTATTTATAAAAAATAAAAAAAATATTTTAAAAAGTTATCTTGTTTTTAGAACTTTTAATATATATGATGTAAAACTCCTTATATTTATAATCGGAGGTAATATATTATTGTAACTAATTGATACTCGACTTACGAAACGAAACATTGAGATTCATGCATATAGTTGTTTAGTGGAAGGAAGTTTGGAAGAGGGAGGAAATTTATTGTGAGTTGTCCACTTTGGACGCATTCAATTGAAACTTGAAATCCATCCATCAAAGCCCAACTTAATACTATCTCTTGTTAGAAATATAAATCATTTTAGCGATATTGAGGGTAATTAAATAGATAAATTCTTTTACATTTTTCTATATACATTTAATGCTTATTTTCTAAATATATCCTCATTTATCTCATTAGGATTGAATAGTGTTTTGAAGAAGGGGTGAGAAAAAAGAGAAAAGAGATAATTTGGATATTTAAGATTAAAAGACATATTGATTTCAAGAATATTAATTTATGTGCATAAGTTCCAAAAGACTTATATTTCCGACCGAAGGTAGTACTGAATTTAGGCTAGCTTTCTTAATAACCAACCACCATTCATCATATAGGTATAAATTTCTTTGTCTATATAAGATTAGGCACTTCTAAATAGTCAGTATATTGTTAAAAAAAATTTGTATTAAGTAAAGCATCTCGAGTTATCAAATTAATATTATTTAGCTGTATTTCAACATTTACATTAGTTGAACTGAACTGAAATTTTAGTGTGAGTACCTTTTCCTTAAAAAGAATACAAAAATTAATTAAAATATTGTATAATGATACAGGAAATGTTAAGAGCAAGTGAATAACATGAAAGTAAAACACAAACTGGCTACTAAAGGAATCTATCTAAGGATAAGTCAAAGGCGGAAAATATTATATATAATTCAAATCTACATTACAAAAGTTTTTCTAGAGTTTATATAGATAGTTTAATATCTCTCCAAAATAAATACTAACTTAGTAACTAGTAATCTAGATAAAAGAGAAGAAAAACCAATAAAGACTTGTTAGAAACATAAAAGTACTTAATAGCTAGTTAAAATCCCAAAGGAAGTCAAGAAATACTCCAAGGTAGTTGGACTATCAAGTTAATCTCATAACTACAAATAGAAATGAGACATTTTAGTAAATTGATCATATCTTGAAGTAGGAAACTCCGAATTATGAACTGTTTGTAACATCATAAACTAGACTCATAGGATTTTCCAATAGTATAAATATTATTGACTGACTCCTCGTATAATGATACAATTTATTCTTCAAAATTGACCAAAAACAGCTTCTGAATCACTTTGAATCTCCCCTCTTTGAAAGATAGACTTGTCTTGAAATTTGTTCCAACTTTATTCTCCAACTTTTGAACTTGCTCGGAACGTTCCGATATTATATAATATGGTGAAATTTTTTTGATGAATTATAATATGGTGAATTGGTGATTCAATAAATCAAGTTAAAGAAACACTTCGTATAGACTAAATATTTTGAGTAATTCTAACTACAATATCCTCTTCTTAATGTTTAAAAAAAATTGCAAACTTTTTAAAAATTAACTGCTGGACTTAAAATAAATGAACTAAATAATACAGAATATGAAATTGTAATAAGGAGAAGATACAGAAAATATGGAAAACTCTCTCAAACCACAAAATTCAAAAATTAATTATTGAACAACTTGCCTGTATTGGAACAAATGGTTTAAGCCATAGACGGATCTAGGTCGGGCATTAAGGGCACGTGTCCCACCAAAAACCCATAAAATATATAGTATATTTCAAATTTTTTTATAGATTTAATTTCAAACTATAAAATTTTATATATTATTGAAAAGTTGTTAATCTACTTCACATCTTTAAGTAAATAAATTTTATTTTTAATTCTAAAATATTGTCTCTATTCTTATTAATTAGAGGTATAATATAAAATTTCCTTCAAATTTTCTTAATTTTAGAATATTTAATACTCCCGCAGACTAAAAATAAATATCATTCTAACTTGTCGCATAATAGTTCTTGAATTCTCGATCCTCTCAATAAGACCAGTAAACAAAGAAGAAATCACCGAACCGGGGCTGATCCCCCGTTTCACCTCTGATGCTTAAGTTAGTTTTAAGTTCAACAAAGTAACAATAATAGAAAACAGAATGAATCAGAGTTAAGAACAATGCCTCTATTTATAGAGAGGATTATCTTGTTCTCCAAAAGAAATAATGTATGATATTACCATGTAACCCTTATCATAGAGGTTGTTTTAAGTTAATAATTTAATTAAGGAAGAATTAGGACTTTCTATAAAGACATGGGCTATAATAAACATTTTTTTAATAATTTTTACTAGATTTTGTGGGTTGAACCCAAATAAATTATTCTAACGAGCTATTTCTCATTTAGGCCCAATAAACTGAGCACAAATGAATAACCGAATGGGTTATCCCCATCATTGCACAAATATTGAGAGTTTTGAAATCAATGAAGTATTTTATACAAGTTGTGTTATATGTTTTTCATAAATATAGAGATAGAAATATAAGAAGTTGAAATGAGAAAAATAAACAAGGAGAAAGAAGATGATAAAATTAGAAAAAATAATAAATGCTCTTTAAAAATAGTAAGAAAATACTTATTATGAAAAATATACAATAACTTCAAAAAAGACTCTTCCTATGAATTAGAGGGAATATATATTATGTATTGATGGGAATGTTGAATTTCATGAAAGTTAGTAACATAAATTATGTGGGATAAAAATGTAAATTTTAAATTTAAGATCTTACAATGAATTTACATTCAAATTCTATTTAAATATGCCTTGTACCTACACTAAAAACTTCTGCTAAATCCATTAGTTGTTTAAGCATTACATGTTTCTCACATTTAAAACAATTAACTCAAACCTCTTTATATAGGGACTAATACAACTATGGTTCTTATGAGAAACTTGTATGACCTGGAATAGGCATGAGAACATAGAGAGCTTATAAGGATCAATTACGAGTTTGAGAGCAAGGAAGATAGACTTGGAAACGCAAAGAAAACAAGCTTGGAAGAGTTTGAAACTATAAAGGCCAGCCCTAGCGTCTACCCTACAATCGACAGTAGAGAACCGCCGACCCTACCGTCAGTAGGTCTCGGAAAGCTGAAGCTCTTGAAAGATTTTGATTCCTTGACCCATCATTTTGATTTTTAAGTTTATTTTCACTTGTATATAAGTGGCTTATGTGCCTATCTATTTATCATAAGCTAGATTAACAATTAGGGTTGAGAGTTAAGGATGTGGAACACTATATATATAAATATATATATATATATATTTTTCAGCCATTGAACATAAGAATGAAGAGATGAAATATTGAAAGAGTCTTGAGACAGAGAACCTAGGTTTCTTGGTTTCTCTTCCTTCCTTGTAATTAGGAACTTTTCTTGTATAATATAGACAAGCAATTATTAAATTGAAATTCTAGTCTAATTTCCAAATCCTATTTATCCCTTGAGGTGCCAATTCCATAGTCGGTGTTGCTTGGGAACATATGTTCTTCTTAGAGTGTAGAGGCTAGGTGAGGCTCATTCCAAGCCTTGTTAATTCTCCCCTTACATATAAGAATATCTCTTTGTTTCTTCTTATTGTATCTTACCTACAATTCGTTTGTGTTCTTCAAATTTTCAAAAACATCCATCAAAGGAATCCTCTGGAAGGGAATTATATCTTAGGAGTAAATGATCTTAAAGGGAAGCTAAGAGGGATCGTACCATATGGTATTAGCGCAAAGCTCTCTTTGAGGTGAAGTTTTATATGTTTATTTGTTGAATGTGTTTAAGAAAAAATCATGATAAAAGGCAAGTAATTTGGAAAATTTTCAGACAAAAAATTATATGTGAAAAAATGTAATGGAAAGCACATCAAATGAGTTTTGAATTGCGTGAAACTTTTTCGTATGAATCCTTGTTGAGTTTTGGTTCTTTAGAAATAAATTGGACCTGATTTAAATTTGATTTGGTGGTTCAATTGAATGCAAATTTGAAACTATTTAGAAATCACGACTGTTGAGAACATGTGGATTAAACTGTCTATATCTTGTGTTATACTCCATCAAATCGAACAAAATTTGTGCCTAAATTCATCTTTCTAAATTGTCTTGACTTGATTTGGAGCTAACATCACTGAGTTATTTTTATTTTTGTGACGCAATGTCTTGCTGCCCTATTTTCTAGAAATTTTTCATAGTACTCATGAAAACTTTAAATTGAGCTTTCAATTGTCTTTGTTTTAAATTTGCAACATCTTTGGATTATTTCTAAGTGATTTGATGATGTCTTTGTGGGAATTGGACTTATTCTTTGACTCATACTCTTGAATTTATTTTTGGAACTCTTTGCACTCTACGTGTTCGATAAAATGCCTCTTTTACTTCGTTTTCTTATCTATTGAGAATTGCTTTGGGAAATTTTCTTATAGCTAGGAAGTTCTAGAAATCACTAAGCAACTCTAGTGGGTGATTAATAATAAAAGGCAAGAGGGTGAGATTATTGTTATAAAAGCCGTAGAGAGTGAGAGTAAACACGAGAGTTGAGTTCATTCTTCTTGGCTAAAACACTTAGGAAGTGGCAAGGTCCTTCCTCCTAGTTTTATAATATTTTTTGCACGTTTAACAAGACATTAAATGGGTTATGGACCACTC
The DNA here is from genome assembly GCA_028651295.1 of Catharanthus roseus. NCBI lineage: Eukaryota > Viridiplantae > Streptophyta > Magnoliopsida > Gentianales > Apocynaceae > Catharanthus > Catharanthus roseus. The sequence continues at coordinate 6,262,975 of JAPQWS010000007.1, forward strand.
TTCATGGCAAAAGATGGAAGCAATAGGAAGAGGAGATGTAGCTTATTCCAAGCTTGCAAGAGCAAGATCTAAGTGTTACAAGGATGAAGGCTATGATGAAAATGACTATGTGAGTGGGTGCCAAAAAGGGCAATTATTCTATACCAAGTGCAAGGTGTTAGACAAGATTGTAATTCTTGCAAGTACTTATCTAGTAGAGAAGATAAGTTTGCCCCTTCTTGATCATCCTAGAGCTTATGCATATCAATGGTTAGATGGTGGTGTTGAAGTTAAAGTTAACAAGCAAGTATGGGTGCGTATCTCCTTGGGGTTTCTTGAAGATGAAGTGTTATGTGATGTAGCATCCATGCAAAGGAGCCATTTATTATTGGGACAACATTGGATGTATGATAGAAGAGCTAAACATAATGAAGGCAAGAATGCTATCAATATCACTAGAATGGCAAGAGAATCACCCTTAAGTCATTGGAATAGGTGGAACTACTCAGGGGCTTAGGTAGGCTCGAGCCCCTCCGAGAATAAAAAAAAAAAAAAATACTTTACCATTTTTTATGTTTTTACATTCAAGCCCCTCCAATTTTTTTTTTTCAATACAACCCCACAATTTTTGGATTGGGTTTAGGGTTAAAAAAAAAATTATAGCCGTTCTCTCACAATGCGCCACGCACCAGAAAGAAAATTGCCCTCTCCTTCTTCCTTCCTTCTGCCTGATACTCACTCTCTCAAACTACCCTCCTTCTCTGGCTCTCCCTTCCTTTTCTCTTCTCGGTGGCGGCGACGGTGCGGGCTTCCTCTTCTCTTCTTGGTGTGACGGCGATCGATGCTCCTCTGCTCTGCGCGTTTACTGCTCCTTCTTGCTGCTTTGCATCTGCTGTTGCTCCTTCTTGCTTCCTGATGTTGCTGTGCGCGTTTCCTGGCCACACTGCTTCTCAGCGACCGGCGGCCGAGCAGCTCGGTGCTCCTCTGTTGCTTCTCTGCTCCTCTGCTGCTGCTCTGTTCCTCTCCTCTGCTTCTCTGCGCCACTGGCTGCTGCTGCCTGCACTGCTTTCTGCTTCTCTTCTATTTGAAGAAAAGGTAAACACCAGCTGCACCCTAAGCTTTGAAATTAATCTTGAAATGAAATTCTTGCATCTGCTGACTGTTGTAATTGTATAGCTTGTGATGTTCCAGCTATTTTGGTTGTTTCTAGGGTTTTTTTTTTTTTTTTGGTAAAATTATGATTGCTCATTTAATTTATGTTCTAACTTCTAATTAATGATTAATGTGAACAGTGAAATGTGTTGAATTTAATTTAAAATGTTTGAATATTTATTATATAGGGTTTTAATATGGACAAATATTTTGAAAAGTGGAAGAAGGGTTCTAAACCGGTTGAAGAAACATCATCTAAAAAGCCTCGAGTAGGGGTAGAGTTTTCGGATTGTGAGATTATTGGTGATCCAGGATTGCGTAAACCAATTGATACAAACTCGAAGAATAAAATTGCCATCTTAATCATTTCCTTCAGTCTTCACATGTAAAACTCTATTTTAGATAATTTTTCAATAGTGATTTCTTTTTCATTGTAAACGTATTTGTATGAATGTTATTTATTTTTATACTAATCTTCTAATCATTCTAAATTAATTGCAGCTCATATTTGATTTCGTCTTCTGATCGTGCTCATCAGTTATCTAAAGATTCTGATCAAGATTCTCAGCTTTGATAGAGGTATTTATCCCGTGAGTGATGGGTAATCATTCCTCATGAGTGATGGGTGATCTCTCCTCATTGATAATGGGAGATTACCTATTTTTTGCTATATTATTTGTAAATTGAGAATTGTAATGCTTATCCTGTGAGTAAAGGGTAATCATTCCTCGTGAGTGATGGGTGATCACTCCTCATTAGTAATGGGCGATTACCTTTTTTTTTTTTAATTTTATTTGTAAATTTGGAATTGTTTGAATGTTTTTTACTTGGAATGCATATATTTTATAGACGAAATTCTGGAAAATTTTTTAATGTAGTTTAGTCCCTCCAAGTTTTCTTTTCTGGTTCCACCACTGATCCTTGGTACCTCACCAAGTATATGAAGAGCAAAATAAGTTGAAAGAAAGGTTAAGGATATTTGAAAATGAGAAGAACATTGAACGAGAAGAGAGCGTGGAAATTAAAGAAAGAGAAAGAGTGGAAAAAGAAGAGAGAATAGTTGAGAGATTATGTATTCTTGATTCTAATTCTAGTCTTTCAAGTGAAAGCGAGAGAGATGAGTGCTCAAAAGAAAAAGAGAGTGCGTGTAAGAAAAGTGTGCCAGAAAGGGAAAATAAGAGTCTTATAGAAAATCAAGAGAGATATAAAGAAGAGCAAAAAGAAAAAGAGATAGTTGCCATTGAAAAGAGTTAGTAATTGAATTTTCTTACTAACAAAATTAACTATTTTCTTGTTAAAGATTCTTTATGTGTGCATAAATTTTGGAGGCAAAACATGGAAAATGAAGGGAAAATGGACTACTACTCCTATGATATAATAAGCTTTCCTCCTCCACTTTCATACTCATGTTTTGGTCATTTTTTTAAAGAAACTAAATCTTGCTCTTTTGTACATGATCTTGATAGGAAATCTCTCCAACATGCTTGTACCCTAACATCAATGAGTAGAAGGAGACATACCATGGTGTTCAAAGGCTAAGGCGAAAGCGTTGGAGGAAAACTATTCTTATGCTATGGAGATTCATCAATGAGTTTTTCTTCAAACATATTCCTCTTTTCGCCTGTGTTTTCCTTTAAAGAGTTGAAATTATTCTTAGATGGGTATGTTTTTCTTGAGTTTAATCTTGCACGTTCTACCTCCTATTCTCGTACTTTTCTTATTCTTGCTATGAGGTAGTTAGATTTCCCTTTTGTGATGTCATGGGACAAAGGGACCATTCTCTATTCGTTAATGTGCTCCATCAAATTATTAATCTTGACAGAACTCATCGCTTAGTGGTTCAAGACTCGATTCATGATAGTCTTGTTTTATTGTACATGATGTTGAGCCATGGAATATTTGTGATTCCTTAGGGGATGCTAACCATTGCGCCTTCGATTTTCTTGGAAACAATTCTTATGGTTTTGATGGTTCCTTGTTTTCTTTACTTGGTGATCATTGTGTTAAGTTTTAAGATGAAGCAGTTGAACATTTTCAATATATATTGACTTCTCTTGATACTTATGTGAAGAATCTTGTTGGGCAAATTCTTGTGGACAAACCTTTATTGGTTGTAAAAGGATCACTTGAGCATTTGTGGCATGAGCTTAAATTTCTCTTTGTGGAGATATCATTCAAAACTTTATTTGAAAGGGCTTTTGGTTTCAAATTCTTTCATATGCATTATAAGGAGTTCTTACTGCCGAAGGAGTTTGAAAACCAAATAAGTTCTTATTTTAAAATGAGTGACACTAATATTTCTGAGTTTATGGAATCTAATGAAGCGTCTTTTGTGCTAGGAATAGAAGACCAAAAAAAGGATGGTGGAAAAGGAGTGCTTCTAAGCCAAGCTAACTCTTCAATAAACTTTCTTACAAACTCATCTCCTTCTTACCTTGAATTTTATTTTAAAGAGTTGAAGTTATTCTTAAATGCTTATGCTTTCCATGAGATCATAATAGGAGCTTTATGTACTATTTCTCGAAGTTTTGATCTATACCTTATCAATGTTCACTTGTCTAATTGTTTATCTTTACATGACTCTCTTCAGAATCAATTGTTGAATAGAGATGCTAAACTCAAACAATCTTGTGTTGACCTTAAGTGTTGGCATGATATTCTTGATATTATTTCTTTGGTTCTTGATTCGTTTTCTTCTTGGACACCTATGCGGGGCATAATTCCTAGTAACTTTCTCGATTTGTTTGTTGGAAAATTTCTTGTTAAGAAAGTTGAAGGGTATTTGTGTTTTTTGAGTGAAGATCTTATTGATAAGTCTATAAGGAGAATTGTTGAAACTTATTCTTATATGATACCCTTCTTTGAAACTTTTGTGATTGCCCTTAATGGAATTGCTCCTCTCGAAAACCATTTCTTGAATTGAAGGTTCAACTTGAAAATCCTTGTGATGATCATAAGATCCTAATTGGATTGAAATTTTTGGACGCTTTCTTGGTTTTCAATTGTACCATTTGCATTTCAAGGAGTCTATGTTTTTGTTAGTTTGTGAAAAAAAGAAGAAACATGGTTTTGGAGTACTTAAAGTTTGTCATGGAGTTTTTGCGAAAACCATCTTGAGAAAAGATTTTGTGGAACTACTTTTGAAGAATTTTGTTGAGAAACATCTTTGTCCTTTTAAAATTTTCATTAAATTCTTTGGAAAGATATTTTTCTAGATGGATTTTGTTAGTTCCAAACAGAACTCATTTGTAATTTCTATAAAACATGAATCTAGTGGTACCTTATTGTATCACTTACCTTTTAAAGAGTTCTTGAAGAAATTTGAATGTGAAGAGGAATTTAGAAAGTCTGGAATTCTAAAAATAAATTACAATCTTATACTTTCTTTGATGAATTCGTCCTCATGGGAAAAAGGTCTTGAGAATTTGGTCTTGGATAACTTTTTACTTTCAATTTGATTCTTGGCCTCTATGTAGGTAACGTTCTTGAACTTTCTTTTGTTGTTGTGAGTCCTTGTGAATTGAAAAGTTCATGAAACTTTAAGGGGAAATTGGATTAGATGAAGTTTCACTATGTTGTTATCCATGAATTTCTCTTAAGAGTCTTGGAAAATGAAAGCTTGAACTCCCATATTCCTTTTAAAGAGATGAAGAGTTATATTATGAGAATTTATGGATGGGTTTTAGGATTTGAAAAGGATGAAAGTTTTCAACTTCGTTATTCATTCAAGGATTGTGGTTTTAAAGCTGGCTTCGAAACATGCTTAACAAGTGTATTCTTTAGAAGTTGTTTCTTAAACCTATGTCCTCAAATTCTTGAAGAAACTTTCATTGTTTGGAAATTTGAAACTCTCTCTAACTTCTTGTTCTTAACTCTTCAATCCTTTCAAGATCTAAGTTTCTACTATCATATTCTATTTAAAGAAGTTTTGAGAATTGATATTATTGAGGGGATGCAACTACATGATTTCCTTGTTCATCTTTGTGCCTATCTTGAAAAAAATCATGTAAATCTTTTGTTGCCTAAACTACAAGATTTCTTTGATTTTGATTGTGCTCTTTTTTAAAGAAGTCTTGTTACGTGTTGGCGGCATTTGTGTGTTTATTCCATGGATAATTCTTCCTTGATTTCCATTATCTATGCACTTTTGAATTTCATGGACCTTTTAAAGAAGAGTTGCAAAGCTTGTTTTCCTTGTGTTCTAGACGATCATTTGTCCATAATATTCCTCCATTGGTTAATATCATTTCTACTTGAAAAACCTTGAGGGGGGGAGGGAAGGGAGGGGAAGGGAAGGGGGGTGAATAATGTTTTTGGCTAATTTTTAAAAAAGCTTTTGTAAATTAAAAGATAAACCTCCAATTTTGTTTGAGAAAGAATTCTAAAACTCTTTTTAATAAAATTCCAAACCAAACAAAATCTTGTGGTTAAGACAATTAAGTAAGAAGCTTAGAAAGAAAAGCACAAAGATTTATAGTGGTTCACTCTCTCAAAGAGTTACATCCACTACCTTGAGCCAACACCCAAGAATTTTCCAAATCCACTATAAACACAATACACCAAATACAAATTTGAGGATCACCCTATAAGGGTTTTGCACACAACCTCAATTCACAACACAATATAAATCAAAGGATTACCCAATGGGTTTTTCAACACAAACATTTGATATCAATAAGAGAAAGAAATAAGTTTAAGAACAATGTTACCAATTTGAGCTTAAGAGACAGAAGATATGGAATGTTTCTACAAGCTCCTCTTTACTTCTTCTTTGATGATGATCAATAATGAAGCTCAAGAAGATGTTTGTTTGAGATTGAAAGTGTTTGAAATAGATGTGCTTTGAAGCTCTTTAAAAGTCTTAAATGATCTCAATAAATATTTCACCAAACTTGTTACCTTTTGACTGATCAAAAAGTCTATATATACTTTCTTAAAAAAAAAATGACCATTGCAATGTGTAACAGTAATAATTTTTTACAGTAAACAGAAAAATCCGACGACCGGTTCTGAAACAGAAAGATTCAGACTTGTCCTGCAAAAAATCTGATGGCCGATTTTTCTACACTTAGAAAAAATTGGATGACCGGTTCTAAAACCGGATGGCCGATTTTGAGAATTTTACAGCCTTTTTTTTTTTTTTTTAAGAGAAGAGCTTTCCAAAGACATGTATTCTTAATACTCTTTTTAGAGATAGAAAACCTTTCAAAAGCATAAAAAATTCTATCAAGAATACTTAGATTTTAAGAAAAGTTTATATTGAGAAAATTGTCAATGGAGCTTCACATATGATCATTAATCAAAGATGAAAGTTAGAGAGTTTTACAAAGAGTTACCTTAGCACACTCCTAACTTAGACATAAGTCTTCAATGACTTGATCTTTAAATGACTTGGTCTTTTCTCCTTCATTTTGCCTTCATCACCAAGATCTTTTGCTTTTTGAGAATGTAGACTTGAGACTTCAAAAGTGCTTCTTTTGTTCTATGAAAGGTTAGCTAAATACTCACACAAACATATATTAATCATAATAAAAAACATAAGTAATAATGCCCTTAGGGCTAACACTACTGTTGCCCGGCTCTTATTGTTATTTGACGGTATAGATTCGAGGAGGATGAATCCTTTCAAAAGAGGGACGAATGGTATGACCAGGAATAGGCATGAGAACATAGAGATCTTCCAAGGATCAGTTACGAGGTCGAGAGCAAGGAAGATAGACTTGGAAACACAAAGAAAAGAATCTTGGAAGAGTTTGAAGCTATAAAGGCCAACACTATCGTCGACGGTAGGGTATTGTCGACCCTATCGTCGTCGATAGGGGTTTGCTCAAAAAAAATTATTTGAGAGGCCGACCTACCGTTAATGATAGGTCGAGACATACCATCAACGGTAGGTCTCAGGAAGTTGAAGATCTTGAAGGATTTTAACCCCTTGACCCATCATTTTGATTGTTAAGTTTATTTTGACTTGTAATTTAGTGGCCTAAGTGCCCATCTACTTATCATAAACTAGATTAACAATTAAGGTTGTGTGTGTGTGTGTGTGTGTATTTTTCAGCCATTGAACATAAGAATGAAGAAATGAAACATTGAAAGAGTCTTAAGAGATAGAACCTAGGGTCCTTAATTTTTCTTCCTTCCTTGTAAATTAGGAATTTTTCTAGTATAATTCTATACAATTAATTCTTGAATTGAAGTTCTAGTCGAATTTCCAAATCCTATTTATCCCTTGAGGTGCCAACTCTATAGTTGGTGTTTCTTGGGAACATAGGTTCTTCTTAGAGTTTGGAGGATAGGTGAGGCTTATTCCAAGCCTTGTTGATTCTCCCTTTACATATAAGAAGATCTTTTTTTCTTTCTTCTTATTTTATCTTACCTGCAATTTGTTTGTGTTTTTCAAATTTTCAAAAACATCCATCAAAGGAATTCTCTAGAAGGAAGTTTCGTTTGGAAGTAAATGATCTTCAAGGGAAGCTAAGGGAGATCATATCAGAAACTAATCTGGGATAAAATGGTTCTGGAGAAATCAATAACTACACAATGAAGCTAACAATATTGTGATAGTAGTTCGTAATAGGAGCAGTAGCATTATATGTCATCTAACTCAAACTGATCCTACTCTGGGCAAAAAATAATGTGAGATAAGATTGTGTTCTTTTCTATAAGCTTCCAAATTCCAAATCCTAATTAAATTGGATTAAGAATATAAGTTATTAAAATTCTAACATTAACATATATTTTTCTATCCAAACATAATTTATACCATGATAAAACTGTAAGGTTGAAATCAGAGTTTAACACAACTTAATTTAGTATTAAAATTCTTAAGGCAACTTCAAAAAATTTTAGTTCGTGTTATTTCAGATGATAAAAGTGTGTCAACATAATAAAAAATGTACTTAATATGAATACACAAAATTGTTAAGGCAATTCGACAATCAATACCTACATTTGCATGGTCATGATCATCGATCCAATTCACTAAATTAAGAAAATACAAACAGTTTCACAATCATATTTAATGGATAACCCCAACTCTAACAACTAACACAAGTTCACTTGACCAATAGTGCTGCGTGCTAGACTTGATTGCGCACAGTCTACACACCCGACGATAATACCAAATTATTTAGGAAAAGACAATATCACTATATATTACAATGATATAATGAAAATAACAAGGTATTAGATGAGGTGCAGCGACTTAACACAAGGCACTTAACACTATTCTTCCTCTCGAATATATGAATGTGTTCTCTTAATTTCAGTGCGGAAAATTTCTAAATAATGCTAAAATAAATAAGCAAACTAAAACCAAAAGGTTTCCTATTTGAAATCAATTCCTCTAACGCAGCTACGACGGTCAATGGGTTAGGGCCGACCCGAACCCCAGCTCGTTCTGCTCATTTTTTTTTTCCAAATTTAGGCCTATTTTTTATGCCCAAAAGTAATCCGGGTTGAGCCTGGGCCTAAGCAAGTTCGGACGGTTCAAGATCGACCCGCTTATATATCACTATTTTTTATTTTTTATTATATTACATTATGTTATATATTATATTGTAATTATTTATTAACAATTAAGAAATAGTCTAATAAATATTAAAATAGAATAAATTTTGATTCATTTAAACTACATATAAATATATAACATTAATTCTTTGAATATGTAATTTTATAAATGTATAATGAAATTTACATGATAAAAATAATTTAGAATTAAAAATTTTTCATTATCTTTCAAATTTTTATTTTTTGGAAAAAATTATTATTTTGGTAAATGTTAGTTGAACTCGGGCTCATTCTTCTTAGGCTCGAATTACTCGGCCGAGCTTAGTCAAGGCAAGCTCAGCTCATTTAGGCCCCTTGATAGTCCTAAATACAGTTTATCAACACCAAGCAGTGGCGGAAACAGGAGAGAAAAGTTGGGGGGACTGAACAACATAAAAATTTCGATATAATTTCGTCTGTAAAATATATGCATTCCAAGCACAAAAGACACTCAAACAATTCCAAATTTGCAAATAAAATAGCAAAAAAATATGTAATCTCCCATTACCAATGAGGGGTAATCACCAATTACTCACGAGGAATGATTACCCATCACTCACGGGATAAATATCTCTATCAACGCTGAAGATACGAATGCAAATAAAATAGCAAAAGAATAGCTAATCTCCCATTATCAATAAGGAGTGATCACTCACGATAAATGATTACCCATCACTCACGAGATAAATACCTCTATGAAAGCTGAAGATATGAATGCAAAAGTTGTTGAGAATCTTGAGATAACCAATCGAGCACGATCAAAAAACGACCTCCAATATGAGCTTCAATTAATTTAGAACAATTAGAAGATTAATATAAAAACAACTTATTCCACTTCCTCACAATACCATTTTATAAATTCAAGAAAATTACCTCGTTGGATTGAATTTATCAACTCATCATGTCCACAGAAAACTAAGCCTTGCCTTAATATCAATGGAATCACTTTTACAACTGCAGTTAACCGAGCATGGTAGTCAATCTCAATTTGACTACTTTGTTTAGATAATATATACTCTACATTATGTCTTTGATTTCTGAAACCCAACAACTGAATTACAACACCAGAGTGAGTATTATTTGGAGATCCTTCATGGTCTCTAAATTTTTCTTTAGCACGTTTTTAATTTTTAAAACCAACTTCTGTAAACATATCATCACCATGTTTGTGACATTTAGCAGAGAAATAACAACAGAAACAAAATATGGCATCTTTTTGTATACTATATTCTAACCAAGTAAAATCTTTAAACCATATCTTTTGAAACGATCTCCTAATTTCAACAAAATCAGTTTGCGGGATATTATGATCACATGGTTGAGTTGGGCCTTTAGTCACACACCGTCTCCTTAATTCATCTCTAATTTATAAGGATAAGTATCAATTGATTTACACAATCTTGGATCACCAACAATGTCACAATCCGAAAAAACTCCACACTTACTTAGGCTTTTCCCCAAGATCTTTCATTATTGACATTTCCTTTATTAGATGATGTTTCTTCAACCGGATTACAACTCTTCTTCCACTTTTCAAGATATTTTCATAGTAAAATCCTATATAATAATCAAATATTTTAAATTAAATTCAAAACTTTTCATTTATGAAACCAGGGCATAAACAAGACAACAATGAATTAGAACAATTAATTAAAAGTAGTTCAATATTTAGTTCAGCAATTAAACCCTCTTTTTTTAGCTCAAGAACACAATCAAAACAAAATAAGAGTAAAAATTACCTCAAAATCTCGATTTATGGATGAAAAATTTGTCAAATCGAGCCTGTAATTAAAATTAACGTCTCACTAGTTAATTTCTAAAGAAGACATAATAATCATATTTTTACAAAGTCAAAATTTTACCTACTTTAGAGGGTGGGGAATTTGAAATAAGCGGATTTGAGGATGGGTTAAGTGAATTTTGTAAAACAAAAAAATATTTTTTGCTTAGATTACCCTTTAAAATCTGATTAAAAAACTTATCTTTTTCTCCAAAGTTCTAAGAGCAACAGCTACTGACTTGTCTCTGCTGGCTCGCCGTGCTGCCACTGCCCATCGGCCACCGTCCGTTGCTGTTGCACCGTACGTAGTGGCCGTTGCCGAGAGGAGGGAGAGTCGAGAGCCAAGAGGGAGGGAGGGAAGAGAGAGTCGAAGAGAGAGGGATTTCTTTTTCTATTTTCCTTTCTTTTGTATCTGTCAAGCTGAGTTTTAGCTTTTTTTGTTTTTTATAAAAATAAAAGTCAAGTAGCCTAAGTTTTGAGGCTACTTTGAAAAAATTCTAGTTGCTTGAATGTAAAATACATATAACTTCTAAAGTATTTCAAAATTCCCAGGGGGCTCTAGTCTCCCCGTTCCCCCAGCACTAACCTGGTGCCGTCCCTGGCACTAAGTCTTGGACTTCAAATTTATCTCCTAAATTTTTTATTTATCTTCAAGTCTTCAAAGTAGTCTTCAACTCTTTTAAAATATATTAGAAAGATATGAAGATTGAACTCTTAAACAAATAGAACTTTGCTACCACATATTCAAACTACTCCTAACATAAATATGAAACAAGTTTCCTAACAAAAACTCAAAGAGAAAATTGATTCGGGGAGCCGACATACTTTAATTACTCAAGATTGTCTAGTACATTTCTAGCACACCCTCTAATATATTTCTTTTAGTAGTAACTTTCCCTTAAGGTTGATCTTCTATAGTTTTGAGTTTATCTTTTATTTTGTAGGATTTTTGTTAATAAAATTATTATAAAAAGTGTGTACTAAAAAATGTATTAGAAGATGTATTACACGATCCTCGTCATATTTTAATTGCTAAACTAAACCCGAACATCTTGGATGTAATATTTGTCCCCTAGACAAGCTACAGTTTTCTTTTGATCAAATTTATTATCAGTAGCAAAGTAATTATACAAGCAGATTAATTTACAGTAAAATTATATATTTATTTCTAACTAAATGGCCTTTTTTTTTAATTAAAAAAAATCACTAAAAGAAACATTTTTTATAAATTTCAAAAGTTTGTTAGGGTAAAAGAAATCAGAGTGCAATACTATTGAGGATTTATTAAGGATTATAATTACAATAGGATTATTATTATTCGTCTTCATAAAATCCTAAACCATGTATATTTAGTTTCCTAGTTGTAAATAGATTAAGTTTCCTAGTTCTAATTCACTTAGGACTTGTCACAAGTATACAAGTATATAACGTAACTTGTTTTGCAATAATAAGACAAAAAACAATGTAACTTGATTGTTTTCTCCGCTGAAAACTTTCATGGTATCAGAGCCAATTGTCTAAACTCTCATAATGAGTAACGACAATACTGGTAATGTTGACAATGATATGGTAGAAGAAAGCCATATTCGTATAATGAAGAAAGATGCATACTATATAGCATCCTTAGATGGACTGGGACTGATCATAACAACAGTCCAGTTAAAAGAGAACGAAAAAGAGAATAATTATGCGGAATGGGAAAAAAAGCAATGCGCCTAGCCTTGCGGTCAAAGAAGAAATTGGGTTTTATCGATGGAATAATTTCCAAATCAGAAAACGACCCAAACAAAGAAGAAAAATGGTGGGAAATTAATACTCTCGTAAATTCTAGGATTCTCAATACTATTGAGCCTTCTCTCCATTCTTCTATAAATTACTCCGAGAGAGCTGATAAATTATGGACAGATTTAAAGAAAAGATTCTTTGGTCGGAAATGGATCAAGAAAATACGAGTTGAAGGCGGCATTAGCAAATTGTAAACAAGAAGGAGACTCGATAAACATGTATTATTCACGTTTGAAAAAGTTATAGGATTAATTAGACAATTATTCTCAACTCCCATTCGCCACAGATACAGAAATCTTGACTGCTATAATAAATGAAAGAGAGGAAGAAAAAACTTTTCAATTTTTAATGGATTCTAAATAGTGAAATTTATTGTACTATTCGCTCCCATCTGGTACAACAGGAATCCATACCAAAGGTGCGAACAGTCCTTACCCAAATATATAAAGAAGAACAGCACTGCAACCTGGCCCGAACGGCGAAACATGCCGGCGACGGCGCCGTCTCTGCCGCCACCGGAACGGACCACTCAAGATTATTTTGCAGTCACTATAATAGGAGTGACCATGATATTGCAGGTTTGTTTTCAGCTTATAGGGTACCCAGATTAGTGGCCAAGAAGCTCGACTTCCATCATCGGCAGTCGCACACCTCTGATCGGTCGTGGCCACGGGAAAATGCTCGCTGCAGGAGGACGAGACAAAACCAAGCGTTTCTTCTGTGGTCGAGCTGCAGGTCCCAGGAAGACGCAACAACAGCAGATGGGAGGAAGAGGTGGCGTTGACGGTTGGGCCAACACTATTGTCTGACGTGGAGCTACAACTGCGGTGGAAGGCAGCAACTTTGTAGCAGAAGGAGCTTCAGCAGACAGTTGCAACAAGAAAGTTGGGATGTCAAACAACTTTCCCAATTTATCACAAGATCAAAATTGTTGACTATTATAAATGACACAAATGCCACTAGTCCAAAAAATTATCTGGTGTGGAAAATTTATGGATTTTGGATTCAAGATGTTCTCATCATATAACTGGTAGGAAATATTTTTTTTGAGCAATTTAAATAATATCTACCATATACTTTTGGTCTGCCTAATGGTGCTAAGACAATCGTTATGCAAAAAGGAATGGTTTCTTTAAATCCTAGACTCAAACTCCTCAGTGTAGTTTTAATTCTTGAGCTTAAATGCAACTTAATTTCCTTGTCTCAATTGGCCTGAGACTCTCGGTGTTTTATCACTTTCTAATAATTTTTTGTGTTATATAGGACAGTATCTCGATGAGGTCAATTGGAGTGGATGAGCAAAGGAATGAGATTTCTTCTACAAACCTATGCAGCTGTCAACATTATATACTTTTTGCAGTAATGTTCTTGATTCTAGCACATTGTGACATGTAAGGTCGGGACACCTTTCGGATTTTGTGGTGAATAATTTTTTAGGATTTTCTAAGAATTCTAAAACTGGAACTGCACCTTGCAATATTTGTATGCGTGCTAAACAAACTCGTGACTGTTTTCCTTTAAGTAGCAATAAAGCATCTAGAATTTTTTATTTAATTAATTATGATTTATGGGGACCATACAAAACTGTATCTACTATAGGCGCCTCACATGTTCTTACCATACTGAATGATTAGATATATTTAATTTCTGAAAAACGTGAAGTTGCATCTACTCTAAAGGATTACTTTGCCATGATCAAAACTCAATTTCACTAAACTGTAAAAATAGTCCGAAGTGACAATGGCACAGAATTTACATGTCTAAAGTCGTATTTTTCCATTCATGGTATGATACATCAAACTACTATTGCTGGCACCCCACAACAGAATGGTAGAGTTGAACGAGAGCATGACATATATTGAACGTCACTCGGGCTTTATGTTTTCAAGAAAATTTGCCTTCAAAATTTTGGGGAGAATGTGTTCTGACGGCCGGATATCTTATCAATCTCACACCCTCTTCATTGTTATATAGAAAAACCCCTTATGAGTTGCTACTTGGGAAAAAGCCATCATATTCTCACATTAAAAGTTTTGGGTGTTTAGCTTATGTCCATGATCATGATCAACCTAAAGATAAATTTCGAGCCTGAAGTAGAATATATGTCTTCCTCATATATCCCTTTAACAAGAAAGGTTGGCGATTTTATGACTTACAAAGAGAGAAGTTCATTTTATCCAGAGATGTAATTTTGATAAAATCAAATTTCCCTACAAAAGAAAAATCGAACAACCCATAATATAATCTGGATTTTGTACAATCTTACAATTTTGGGGAACAACTCTTGGACTTACCAGAAAGGGGGAGTACACTTTCCCATGAGCAAGCCCAAAAAGATAGCACACAACCCCCCTTCTGCCACAGATCAACCTAGAAATAGAAGCCCAAGCAACCCAGCACCCAAAAGAAGCGCGACCCAGTCTCAGAGAAGAACCAGTGGAGCAGCCAATCTAAAACTGTCTGGTCTAGCTGGATCCATCTGGTCGAGATGCCTCAACTCCAGCCCATCACGAAGACCAGCCCACTTCCTCTGACGCAGAGTTCACTCCCGCAATTCCTGTGCCCTAACTTGAAATCCCTAGGCCAGCTTCAAACGCTCCAGAATCTGCCCCAGCAATTTTCGCGGCCCAACCTGATCATCCTGGGCCAGCCGCTGAATGTCCCATTCTAGTTGCTTATGATCCAAACACTCCAGCAGCCTCCGATGATCCAATGGCACCTCCTCCCAGCCAGCCTACAGAAATACTTGGTACTAGAAAAAATACTCGCA
The DNA here is from genome assembly GCA_028651295.1 of Catharanthus roseus. Taxonomy (NCBI): domain Eukaryota; kingdom Viridiplantae; phylum Streptophyta; class Magnoliopsida; order Gentianales; family Apocynaceae; genus Catharanthus; species Catharanthus roseus. The sequence goes on from JAPQWS010000007.1 coordinate 6,277,989, forward strand.
TTAAAAAGATTCCTACTTGACTCCTAGATTTTAACTGCAATGCAATATGGAAGTCTCCTATATCCCATTCTTTTTCTGCTCACTCACTCTCTTCGGACCTTTCAGGTACGTCCCTTTATCCTATAACACTTTGTGGAGTATGAAAATTTTTCTCCTTCACATAGATATTTTTTAGCATCCGTTGCCACAGACTCTGAACCCACCACCTGCTCTGAAGTTGTTAGAACCCTAGATGGCGCATTGCCACGCAACAAGAAATTGATGCACTCGAAAAGAATGGTATGTGGTCTTTGACACCCTTGCCCCTTGGAAAACGTGCTCTTGGGAGTAAATAGGTTTTCCGCATTAAGTACAAAGCAAATGGCACCATTGAACGATATAAAGCCTGCTTGGTGATTTTGGGCAACTCACAAATGGCAGATGTTGACTTTACAGACACATTTGTCCCTGTTGCTAAAAATTGTAACGGTTCGCACCTTACTTTCCGTTGCTACCGCTCGAAACTGGTCTATATATCAGATGGATGTCCACAATGCTTTTCTTCATGGAGATTTACAGGAAGAAGTTGATATGCATCCACCGCCTGGTTTTTTACCCCTCTTTTCGCAGACAGATTTGTCTTCCAAAGAAGTCTTTGTATGATCTTTGCCAAGCTTCTAGGTGTTAGTTCTCCAAACTTACTACCGCCCTGCGTAAGTATAGTTTTTCCCAATCATATGTAGACTACTCTCTTTTTACATATTTCAGAGATAATGTTTTTCTATGTGTCCTCATTTGTGTGGATGATTTATTACTTACTGGTAATTTTCTACCCTTTATTAATGCATTCAAAGCTTCTTTCAATACATGCTTTTATATGAAGAACCTTGGTCCCCTACAATATTTTTTGAGAATTGAAATTGCACGAAATCTTTCGGGTTTATTTTTGTGCCAAAGCAAATACACTTTGGAGATCATTTCTGAAATTGGCCTGCTTGGAGCCAAATCGGCCTCTATTCCAATAGAACCAATCATCAGTTGGCTAAAGCATCCGGTCCATATTTTGATAAACTCAATCGTTATCGCAGACTCATTGGGAAATTAATCTATCTTACTCTCACAAGCCCTGAGCTCGCCTATGCCGTTTATATCCTTGCTCAATTTATGCACGCACCTCGGCTCGCACATTAGGATGTTGCTCTCCCTTGGTTCGATATCTAAAAGGTAGTCCTAGTCATGGTATTTTCCTTCAATCTAAATCTCCTCTTTTCCTGACTGCATATTGTGATTCTAATTGGGCTACCTGCCCAATTACTCGTCGATCTGTTACCGGTTATTATATTTCTCTTGGCGGCTCTCCTATTTCTCGAAAAATAAAGACACAGCATACCGTTTCTCGTTCTTCTGCTAAGGCTAAATATGCTCCATGGCTATGATTTTGTGTGAATTAAAGTGGTTATCTGGTTTGCTTCGTGATCTTCATGTGCCTATAACTCGTCCCATTCCATTATATTGTGATAATCAGGCCGCTCTCCACATCGCCACTAATCCCGTTTTTCATGGACGTACTAAGCTATCGAGGTTGATTGTCATTTTGTCTGCGATGCTTTCCAGGCTGGTTTTATCATTCCGGCTTATATTCACAGCGATTTTCAGCCAGCCGATATTCTCATTAAAGCTTAATTTCATCGTTTAACTTGCAAGTTGGGCATTTCAGATCTTAATGCTCCAACTTGAGGGGGAGAATTGAGAATTTATTAAGGATTATAATTACAATAGGATTATTATTGTTAGTTTCCTAATTATAGTTTAGTTTCTTCATAAAATCTTAAACCATGTAAATTTAGTTTCCTAATTGTAAATAGATTAAGTTTCCTAGTTATAACTCACTTAGGACTTGTCACAAGCATACAAGTATATAATGTAACTTATTTTGTAATAATAAGACAGAAAACAATTTATTATTTTTCTCATTGAAAATTTTTAAATACGCTCTTTATTTGAGTTTGGCAAGGCAGAGAGAGAGAGAGAGAGAGAGAGAGAGAGAGAGAGAGAGAGAGAGAGAGAGAGAGAGAGAGAGAGAGAGAGAGAGAGAGAGAGAGAGAGAGAGAGAGAGAGAGAGAGAGAGAGAGGTATGAAGGTTCCCAGAAAATGCAAAAACAAAAACAAAGTGGCTTTCAGCGGCCGTATGTTTCATATGTTTGTTTTGGGACATTTAACCAAGACAAGAATTCCGGCCATTTGCCTGCCCCCAATGCCAAATAATGCTTCCCTACACCATTTTATTTTTTAATTTATTAAAACGCTCCATTTAACCTACACCACATAACCCTAGCAAAAGGAGTAGCCTATCCTTCTCTTTTTTTTTTTTTTTTTAATTGATCAAGTTTATAATGAAGATATTTCATTATACTTTATATTAAACCATGCATTGGGGATCTTACTAATGTCTTTAATCTAATTTTTTACAAGTAAAGATATAATCTATCTAATTAATGGGTAGTTTAACATAATTGAATGTATTTAGATCAATCACTATATATCAAACCTATACTATAATAAAACCATCACCTCATATATGATCTTCTTAATTTGATTATAATTTATATATTACGAAATTTTGATGTCTTATGATAGTTAATGCACCGTTTAATAGAACAATTCTTTTTTTTTTTTTTTTTTTGTTAACTATCATCAAACGTATAATTTGTAAATCTTTTAATTTGAAACCTTAATTCTCGTCAATTCGCCTTTTATCGGACAAGAGTTCAATAGCAAATAAGTAATTGACTTTGTTAATTATTCTCTCCCACACTCAAACGATATTTATTTTTCTTTTTCCCTTCTACCTCCAAACATAAACTATTGAACTGTCATTCCTCTGCCTCCTTTAAATTATATATATATATATATATAAATATATATTGATTGATTGAGAAGAAACGTGTCATCATTTATATTAAGTAATAGTCTACTAACAAAGGTAGAGGAAGTACAATAAGGAAAAACGTCATTATCCAAAATACCGGGAATGGCAAAGAACTTGTCAAAGAAAATCTATCCGCAAAATCATTCAGAACTCTTATAATAAAAGAAAATCCATCAAAACGGAGAAGAGGTGGTGTGGTCTGATTGTGCTATTTCTCTCATTTAAATACCTCTATTTAATATAATAAGTAAGAGCAGTGGCGGAACTAGAATGGAAACATTGAGGGGACTGAACTATATTAAAGGTCAAAGTACCAAGGCCACCGCTGTGGCAAAACTCGCCGATTGACACTAATACTGATAGATAAAGAGATCGAATCTGAAGCCAAAACTTCCGCTGCCGATGAGAAGAAGAGAGATGAGGTTTTGAGAAGAAAGCTCCTTTGCCCTGCCAGTGCATCTACTTCCGTAAAAAAAAATTGCAGATTTTGTTGCTGGAGATGGAGAGTTTTGCAGCATTCAGGATCCTCTGTAACACTTCCTGTAACATCTCCTGTAACATTTCCTTTTATAATATGTTTTTTCCCTTAGAGTTTATCTTTTATTTGGTATGTTTTATTAATAAAATATACCAAATTAGGAATGTTACAGAGAGTGTTATAAAAAATGTTACAGAGGATCCGAACCGGTTTAGCAGCAACAAATTCTGCAATTTTTTTTTGAACCCTTTGGATTGGATTGCAGAATTTTGTTTGTATTTGGATTGGAGTTTGAGTTGAAAAAAAAAAAAAAATTTGAAGTTGTTGTGAATTGAAATGGTGTTCAAATACACCTGTAGGAGAAAGGAGAGGGAAATTATCAGTCAAGTTAGAGAATGACGGCAACCTTGCGGGGGACTCAAACTTATAAAAGAAAAAATTAATAAGTGGTAGCGGTATCGCCGAAGGGACTCCAGCCCTTGTGTAATTCCGCCATTGAGTGAGAAGTCATGAAAGTTTAAATCACCCGAGAAGGAGTAATCAAAAAAATATCTAATTTAAAATCCGGAACCAGAGTTCCTAATTAATGTTGTAAAATATTATGGATTACTACTAATAGCTAAATTAAGACTTTTCATCCTCTTCCGAGCGGTATTGCAACCTCACATTTTCAACAAAACAAGAAAATACAGGTTTTTGAAAACTAAAACCTAAAATATTTTTCAATATTTCCCTTCAAATATTGATGAAGTGCCCAATTGGGGTGGGGGCCAAGATTAAAGCTATAGAAGAACTTATGTGCACGTCAGGTAATTCTAATTCCTCAATTATTAAATTGCTTCGGAGACTTCTTACCATTGAATTTTTTTTGTTCGGAAAAATCTAACATCTTAGCTCATCATCTTTTGTATAATTCTATTTTTAAAATGCAAAATACTCCTAACTTTGTCCGAATTTGAATAAATTTCTATTTTCTCCTTAAAGGGAAAAAGAAAAAAATAATCGAAAGACCAGCGCCAACCAACAGACACGTATATGATTAATTTCTCTGTTTACTCCTTTTGTTTTTGTTTTGTTTTTTTTTTTTTTTTAAGTTCTGTTTGAAGCAATGATGATTATTGATCGATTTTTCCCCCTTAAAAAAAAATCATTGACCGATTTTGTTATACACGTAAATAAACAGGGACATTGACCTCGTATAAATGGGTGAAACTATTTGTGAATCACTTGACTGAATTCGAACTCGCTTTTTAAGCAATTGAACCAAATTCGAACCTCTATAAAATTGATTTGATGGTTTATTAAATATATTAAGTCGATGCATATATACATATATTTTTTTAATTTTAATGATGTATATAAATATTTTTTAAGAAAATATATGTAAATAAAAATCAAATTTGAGCCGAGCTCGAACTCACTACAAACAGTCAAGCTCATGCTCAAGCAAGAATTAGTAAGCTTGAATCGAGCTCGAGTTCAAACTGACTAGAAAAGTATAGAGTCGAGTTCGAGCTCGACTTGACTCGTTTATTGCTGTAGTATCCATCATTTCCGATATGGACGGGCTAATAATTGACTATTTTATAATCAATATACACTTCTTCCGATTAGAAACATAAAAGGGTTTGAACTTATATACAAGAATTAAGGGCATTGAATATAAAGCAAGAAACAAAATACCGTCTATATCTTTAATAAATAAGGATAGAGATATATAAAAAGATGTGGAATAAATGATAAAGAGATAGATAAAAATTAAAAAAATACAATAAATACTCATTAAAAAGTATAAAAATATTTTATTCTTTATCATTCTCAGACACCCTAAAATCTCTTATATTTTTTTTAACTGAAGGGCGTGTATGATATTTTTGCTTCCAAATATGATAAGAAATTTTAAAAAGATTTTTCTAAGCAATCATTATAAGAAAATGTTTTTCTAATTGATCATTATGAATTTTCAGTCTAAAATTTCAATTTTCGTAAAGTTTCTTATTTTGTTAAGGCTTTTATTTGAAAATTTTGATATATTTAAATTGTTATATGATATACCGTGCACAAGGTAGATACAAACTTTAAAACCTAAGGGCAGCTCAGATGGTTTGTACTATTTCTCTGTACCATCATCATCTGTCTTATTCCTCTAATCTAAAATAAGTGTCTTTATAGAAATTTTATTTTGTTTTGTGATAAATGTCTTTTCACAATTTTTAAAGAGTATTTATTGTACTTTTTTTCAATTCTATCCTTATCTCTCTCTCCTTATTAATTTCTTTCATCTCCCTTTATATTTCTTGTTACCAACTCTAAAGCCTCTCTTTATATTTCTATCTTTATTTATAAAGCGTATATAAAAATATAATTTCTTGATTTCAAACCCTTAATATGTCTACAACTAACTTGAAAGACACTTATTTTGAATCGGAAAGAGTATATGTTATTAATAAAACCTACCAAATGAAAGATAAAATTTAAAAATATATATATTATAAAAAGAAATGGGACAGAGTATGATTTAGAGAAGTGATAAGATAGTCTTAAATGATCTGAGGGTGCATTTAGATTGGATTGAAATTTTCAAAAGTAGATATTTTTCATGGAATCGCAAAAGTAAATGTTTTGTAGGAGAGAATTCGAGTCCAAAGCTAAAAATTAAAAATGTTCTAAATATTTTTTTCTAAAATTAGAATGTGGGGTCTAAATTACTTACCAAAACTTTATAGTATGTTTGGTACACTAAAGAGGTTGAATAAAATATTTAAAGTACATACACGGCTTAGTTCAATTTTGCTATATCGGAACACAAACAATTTTTACTATAATGTTTAATCTTTATTCCATTATTGTTTAATCTTTTACTATAAGATGATGATGGTACAACAACATCATAATGTAAATAATGTAAATGTTAAAGCAGTTAAATTACTTTAAATTTATGACTTTAAGTTAAGTAGTTTAAGTAGTCTATATTCTCCATAAAAGTTATTAGAGACTCTCTCATTATATATGAACTATTTGCTAAATATACTATATAGCTATATACTAAATATGTTACTATAGCTAATTTTCCTTTCCTGTAGCTTGTTTCTTCATGGTTGAACAATATTCACACTGTGGCTTACGGGAATGCGAGATGTGTATATGTTTATAATATGATATTTTATAAATATGAAAATTGATTTTGATCTTGTAAAAGTTGAATAGTTTGTAATATGATACCTTAAAATTTTAATATTATTCTCTCTTTTCCTTATAGTTTTGCTAGTGAGGATTTTAGTGACATATTGTCCATCATATACACGTTAGGGGTATGTACTTAATTAGTTAAAATTTTATTTTAGGGGGGAGCCCTGACTCTTTAAAGTTTTACGAGAGAGCCCTGACTCTTTAAAGTTTTATGGGGGAACCTGACTCTTACTTTTTTGTTTGGTTATATGTTTGTTGCTTGTTTGAGTGGCCTATATGCTTGGAAAATGTCTGTAATACAGAGGAAACTCTTCCAAAAAATTTTCAATCTTATAAAAATTTAGATTTTTTAGTAATGACTTCACTTAAAATTTAAAATGAAAGAGAAGTTGAAACTTTTTAAATCTTTTAAGGGAAACTTTGTTAAGATTATAAAGAGAGGAACCTTATTTATAAAGATTATAAAGGATTAGAAGTTATATCTTCTTGTTACTAAAGATTATTTAAACTTTTAATAACTAACAATTCTTTCGTCTAATCATTCTTAGAATATATAGAAAATATATCATATCGTAGTTGGATGTACAGAGAACGACTCGTGCCTGGAGTTAAGGGTCTTACAAGTGAATTCACTTATAGGGTTAATGATTTTATTCATCATTGTCTTGAAACGAATAATGGAAGTAAAGAAGAGATGAGATGTCCATGTGCAAAGTGTAAAAATAAGAAATGTATAGAAGCGGATGGTGTGAAGGCTCATCTTTTGAGGTGGGATTTTGTGCCTTGTTATCATAATTAGATAGGTCATGGTGAAAATATATTGAATGTGTTCATGTCACGAGGCTCGACAGAAGGCCAAGGAGGAAGCTGCAGCTATGGGCGCTGTTATACCCGATAATCTCCACCTGATAGCCACTATAGCTGGTGGATTAAGCAGCCACCGATTATTGGAGCTAGTTCAGAGACAGCTCATCTCAGAGCCGGGAACTGTCGGGCAACAGCTAGATTATCACCTTGCTATTTATAAGTGGAGCAGAGGATCATGAGGGTTGAATCTGTTGTTTCCAGTGTGTACGTTGCCTTCGACGAGCACATGAGACATTTGCTGAGTAGAGCCACTGGTCGTACACCCCTATGCCACCAATGATGGACATCATCAGGGTTGCTATGGCTGCCATTCCATTGACATTTTCATCGAAGGCAACAGCTACGAGGACCACAGACGCGAGGGCCCTCTATTGATGCCTTGGGCAAGTGATATTAGGGATCTCGAGGATGTTTGATATCTGTAGATTTTATGTTTCTTTGATATTTCATGGATCTTTTAGTTTATGGATATTTTATGAGTTTGATGTTTTATGTACGAGCATGAGTTTATGAATATATATTGTTGTTGTTGGGTTTTTTTTTTTTTTTTTTTTGCATTTCAAGAATTTCGAGTCTATTTTACAAACTATTAAGAAAAATATTTACCGACGGGATACTGACGAAAAAGACGGTAGCAAACAAGTTTTAAAAAACTAACAACTGACGAAAAAGACCATTGGGACTTGTCGTTAGCCTCATCGACGATAAACAACCGTCGGTATAATTTTGCGTCGAAAAACCGACACCATCGATATTTGTTACCGATGGAAGAGAAGCATCAACTCCTGATATACCAAGGAAAAAATAAAAATCGTCGATAACGTCATTCGGAACAAGATTTACCGACGGTCAGTTAGCCATCGGTACTTACTTTGTACCAACGGTATGCCGACAACTGTAGCTGTTGGTATTTGTTTGGTTTTTTTGCAGTGTCACTTGTTCATCTAAATAATGAATCTCACATTCTGGGTGAGAAGGCATTATAAATATAAAGATATTTCTTTATATTTCATTTCATATCAATTGAGAAAATTGAGATATTTTACGAGTACAAAACATGGTGTAAAAAAATAAAAAGCAATTGAGAAAATAAGAAACCTAAATTAAATTTTAATCTATATAACATATCACTTATTAATAAGAAAAAATCAAAAGAAAAGTTTGTTGCCGAACTCTAAAGTGTCGCATTCTAGAATTTACTTCCAAACCTATAAAATGAATAATTTTTCTATTCTCACTCTTCCGTCTAAATAGTAAAATAAAAAGACGGTTTTCAAACAAATTTTGGGTAGAAAGGATTATGATATAAAGATATTTCATTCTAAACTAGCAAATATGTCATCAAAAATTTGAAAAAAAAAAAAGACCTAAACAATGAGAACTTTAAATTAAAATTTTAATTCATATTAAATTGAATATGAATTCCTATTCAAAAATTCTTATAAGAAAGTGCAAGAAAAAAGTTTGTTGCCAAACCCTACATTGTTGCACTCTACAACATGATTACCTATTATAGAGTAGATAAAAAAAAATTAATTGCATCATACAATCAATTATATATTTCTCCTCAAACAAAAAGAGAAAACAAACTCCCTCAAACCCTTTTTTATCCATGGGGGACACATGCATCACATACATATGTTATACCTTTCGGAGGAGCCAAGAGATGCATAACAATATTTCATATGTAATATATATATATATATATATTTGGTAATTATCTTTAGTCAAGAGATGTATTACAGCTTGTCTGCTAAATCAAAATTACTACATTATATTCGAACGTTTGAAATTGTTAGGCCGACAACGAGAGGTAACCTGCAATATTTGGAATCAACAATTTCAGCAAAAATTTATCATCAAACTTTTGGCCAACTTAACACTTATTTGGACTATCTTCTATTATTTTCTTTTATTATCACTAACGTCATATATTAGCTGACCTTCTGTGTCGCCATGTCGGTCTAATTAGGTAATGAAAAATAAGGCTCCTAATTATACAAGTAGTTTTTGGTTTTTCTTATTTAAATATGCCTGTTTTAAAATATAGCACCTAAAGTAACTTATCTATCCGAATTCAGGCCATAACATAAACTCATTATGCATTATAAAATGGATAACGCACAGCTAATAACGATCTTGATCCCGACGGTAATCTTGTTTAATGACGTGGCGAGGATGTGGCGACAAGGTGGATGCGTGTGGTGTTGAGGTGGATGATAACGCACAATGGTTGCCTCGTTCTCATGCTCTTGCAGTTTGTAGAAAAAATATTACGAGAGCAGATACTTATGTGCCGGATATATATTTGCGAGAAACATACAGAAGAACATACCAAGCGAATTTTCATCCGGTCTAGAGTGAGAACTTTTGGAGGGATGTTCCTTATAATTTAACATCTTATTCTCCAAACATGAACAAGGAAGGGGGTAAGAAACATGGCACATGGTTTCAGGGGGAAATGGATTATAGAAATCCAAAATGTGGCAGATGTTGCATACCGGGACATAATAGAAAAAATTGTAATAACCCTGATTCAAGTAATGTATAAGTTTGTTTTCTTGAAAGTGTTGTAATAAAGCAGGGTTTCTATTAATGAAATTTTTCTTTGAATTTCTTCTAATTACTACTTCATTACTCTAAATTTTGATAGAAGCAATTACAATATCTTTATTATTATTTTTTCATATTTTTTTCCATAAAATGGTTACAAGTTAAACATATTTTCTTTAAAAACGGTTATGAATATTACCATAAAAAACACACCAAAATCAGTTAAATAATATAGGGTAGCCTTTTTAAAAAAATTATATAACTATAAGCTTTGAAAAAAATATAAAGAAATTTTGAGTTCTTAAAAAAGTAAAAAAAATAAAAAAACAGACGTGGCGGATAGCGTACAATCTTTGTGCGTTATTACTAGTTTATAACGCACGACTATTGTGTATTATCCACCACATTGGCAGATTATGTGGAAATGTGAGATTAAATTATAACGCACAGTACTTGTGCGTTATCATTTATAATAATGCATAATGGTGGTGCGTTATGGCTAGAATCCGAATAAAAAAAAGTGAGCTATTTTAGTAGTTTTTTTTAAAATAGGTATAATAAAAGAAAATTTTCTAATTTTTGCATGGGATGGATTTCTTTTTTTTTCTTTAATTTATTAAATATTTTTGCATGTGAGGTGAAAAAGATAGGAGCCAAACTAAGCTTCGACTTCATTGAGTCAAGTTATATTCAATATTATTTTGAATTTGAACTCAAGCTGAGTGTTACCAAACTTATTTTTTAATACTTGAGATCGAAATTGAGTCGAATATGAACTTTTCAGGACTTTTTATTTCATAGTATCTAAATCATTGTGATACGCTTTTGTACAAAAAGACATATTGTTGTTTAAATAACATTTTGGTATAATTAAGAAAATAAAAGTATATATGACACTAATTAATTAAAAATATAAGAATAAAATTTAAATAAGTAAATTTAATCATAATTATTTTTTGAAATATGAGTTTATAACAAAATAATTAATATAAATTTACAAATTGAATTTACAACTTTCTATTTATGATTATATTAGTATATGACTCAAATTTGAATAGACACTTTAATAAAGTTCATAATAATTTATTTTTTATTATTCGATTAAAATTTTAATATTATAAAATAATATATAAAAACTTAATATAATATACATTTATTAATGGGTGAATTATGTTTTCCCTATCCTTCTAATTTGTATATATATTACAAATACATCTTTATTGTTTATATATATATATATATATTTATAACTAATGAATCTATACTACTAATTTTAGTTAAAAAAATTTATTAAAAAATATTTGGTAGATATTTTTCTAAAATATTATTTCACGTGTCTAATTCTTATTTACTATCATACATTAAGACTGTGTTCCCCTTATTAAAATATTCTTATTAATTTAATTTTTATAATTAAAGATATTATTATCTTAATATAAAATAACAAACCTGGAGTAAATGTGTAAAATGATAATTTAGGAAGATTTTAAACTTTTTACTACAAAATTTGTTTTCTAATAATTTCTTTGTATTGAAATTAATAATAAAGGTTAATTAATTATAAAAATATAAATGATAAAGATATATTTATAGTTTATAAAGAAAGAAATGAAATTGTAGTTTTAATAAACGTAAAAAAAAATAATTAATCTTTTATTTATTTATCGAGTTATTTTATACTGTATTTTGAAATTTAGAAAATTGATACGTCATATTATTCGAGCAAACTTGAATTCGAGTCTAATTTTTGTTAATTTGAATTCAAACCAAAATATTCATCGATATTTTGTTAAACGTTTATGATTCATTTACGGACATGTAATGACCAGAATTTTAACTACTTTTTGTCTTTGGATTTAATTGGATAATGCGTAAAATTGAGGGGAAGGAATGGTTTCTGTCATGAAACAGATATATATATATATATATATGTATGTATATGGTTGGCTTTAGCACAGCATGCAAATGCAATGCACTATGAATTTTTCCTCTGATTGGTATTTTGGCGTTTAGTTTAGTCTCTCAAATTCCGCCCTCCCAAAATAAACCCACAATTATTGCGAGTTTAATGACGTTACTGTTTCCACCAAAGCTAAAAACGTCACACTCCTTATTTTGACTGATCCACTAAAAGCGAATTCTACGTCACGCGAGTATTCCTTACAGAATTTGGCTCATTTTAGAGATATTCAACAAAATTGAAAAAGATAATTTTTAAAGTTTTTACTTTAAAATTGATATTTTTTATAAAAAAAATTTTAAATTATTCATATCTATTTTGAATTTGTATTGAATGTGAATAATTTGAGTTTTAAGTTAGAAAAGATTAGGTTAGAGTAAAAGATTTTGGTAGGAAAATAAATTTTTTTACGCTATACATATAGATTTCAAAGTTAGGTTTATTGACCAAAAAATGTGTCAATAAAACTAACTCAATAAAAAATTTTCGGTGCGAAAATAATAAATTTTTTTCATTATTTTCTTTTTCTTTTCTAATTTTTCTCTACAAAATTTTTTGAACTATTCACTTTGATATTAGTAAAAAAATACATATGAATGATTTTTTAAAATTATACACAAGAAAACATTGATTAAAAGATAAAAAAATACTTCGAATAAATTAAAAGAACGTGTTTTGCATGAATTTCATCAAGAAGCGAAATTCTTGTTGACCAGTTGTTGGACCGCGCGAAGAATTTAGTTTGTTTGGATGATTATAAAGTTTTTTTTACTTTTTAAAAAAATTAAAAGAAATGAATTTCTCCTAACCGGATGAAGCGAAATTCTTCAAGAAATTTTAAAAATTTCGACAGGTTAGAGAAATTCCTTAAAAAATTTCTTAAAAAAAGAATTCCTTAAAGAATTTCTCCGTCGGGAGAAACTGGGTATTCTTTACAAGTAATTTATAAAATTATTCATGTGGACTTTCTTATAATATTTGAAGTGAAGAATTGAAGATATTTTTTAAATAAAAGATAAAAACAAAAGGAGGTGGAGTGAGAAAGTAAAAGTAAAAATAAATTATTTTTGTGTTGAACTTTTATATTTTCAAATTAATTTTATTATTAAGTGAGGAGACTAGAAGTCTAGATCCGCTGGTGTACCACAATATTGATCCTATTGTGCATATTATATATTGAGTTCATCCTTTTTTAAAACAATAAAAAAAAAATAAAGTATTTTTTAAAAATTTTATTTATAAATAATTTATATTTTTAATATTATAAAAAATAAAACAGTTTTTGAAAGGCAGATGGTAAGTTTCCCTGAATCCGATCTATTTAGGATTATAGACGGTGGGACTGGTATGAAAGCCGCCACTCCATCTCTCAATTAAAAGCGATGTTGAGAAATGGAGCACGCTTAACACTTACTACGTTTGATTAGGACGAAACTAATCATCATCGGGTAACGTAATGTAGTTTTTATACAAATCCCAGTGTGGACCTCCCACGTGTCACTTCCAGTCAGCAGCGGCTAGCGAGCACTTTTAGTGTTAAATGTTATTTTTCATTTTTTTTTATGTTTCGCGTTCCAAAAATAATCCAAAACATCCCATTCATTGTTTCCGAAGGCAAAGTCTTTTTCTCTTTAATACAATAGCCGAAGTTCAGGTAAAAAATATCTAAGGCTTGTTGTGTATAAAAAATTAATTCTAAGAGGTTATAATTCACACGTTATCATTAATAAAAATTTAAATTTTAAATTTTTTATTAATTTTATAACCTCAAAATCAATTAAATTATGTTCATTCGGCTCATTCAAACGACTAGTAGTGTACTACTTCTACTTCATCTTCTCCATTCAAAGTTCTAACTACAAGTCTCCCACATACATTTGAGATGGCTTGAATGACCGTTATCATCTTTTGATATGGACCGTTAAATAAACCCATTACGAAAAAGCCAAGAAGAATTTTGTTCCAATGTTTGTCGGGTACAATTTTATTCAATTTCAATTTTGAATTTCTAATATATTGCCCAGTGAAATTTTGTTCAAATATAGTCAGAATTGAGTGGAGGATTTCAATTTTGCTTAGATTGCTGTTTGGTTACTAAAATTGGATTGGAATTAAATTTCGAATTCTAAGAATTCTATAAAAGTTTAAGAATTATAATTTTAATTTTTTTTTATTTGGTAAAATTATAAAATTGCTGTGAAATTAATTTTTTAATTCTAATTCTTTCGTTTGGAAGTCTAAAAAAATTGTAGAATTAAAATTCAAAATATAAATGTATATTTACTCAAAATTTATATATATAGAAGAGTGGAAGAGTGTATGTATGATTTTTAGAGAGAGAAAGTGAGTCTAAATTCTAAAGAGAGAAAGTTGTATGAGATAAGTATCACATATTTTTAGATAGAGAAGGTGTCGTAAATTTTAAAAAGAGAAAGTGATATAAATTTTTAGAAACAAAAAGTGTAACAAATTTTTAGAGAGAGGAAGTCTCATAATTTTCAAAGAGAAAGTGTTATGAATTTTAAAAAGAGAAAGTGTCATGAATTTTTAGAAAAAGAAGGTGTCATGAATTCTATAGAGAGAAAGTGTCGTGAAATTTTAGAGAGAAAGTGTGGTGAATCTTAAAGGGAGAAAGTGCAGTTAATTTTAGAGAAAGAAGGTACCGTGAATTATAGAGAGAGAAAGTGTCATGAATTTTAAAAAGAAAGTTATAGGAATTTTAAAGAGTGAAAGTATCGTGTTCAAAAAAGAAAAAGTGTCGTGAATTTTAAAGAGATAAAGTGTCGAGAGTTTTAAAAAGAGAAATGAATTGTAGAGAGAGAAAGTGTCGTGAATTCTAGAGAGAGAAAGTGTCGTGAATTTGAGAGAAAAAAAGTATCATGAATTTTAATGAGAGAATGTGTGTGTAAAAAAATATGAATATAAAATCGTATAATTAATAATAGAAGTGATGAATACGAAAATCTAAGAATTGAAATTGTAATTGGAATGGGTGAATTTTGTAGAATTAGAATTGGAATTTTAATTTTAAACCCCTAATTCTATGGCCTCAAACGTAACCTTAAGGTAGAATTTACTATTAAAGATGGTCTGTAATAACATTTTCGATAATATTTTCTTTTATAATAATGTTTTTAAAATTTATCTTTTGTTTTAGAGTTTATCTTTTATTTAGTTGATTTTATTAATATAATATATTAAATTAGGGATGTTATAGATAATGTTATAGGAGATGTTATGGACGATCCGAACTCAAAACTTATCCAATATGATCTATTAATTTTTTTAGGGAAGTATTACCCTCCTTTATTATTAGGATTATTCTTACACGATATATTTTATTATGATATAATTTGTACTATAAGTGTGGTATCTCTTGTAAAAAAAAAAAAAAACCCTCCTAGTATATGTGTTTTTTTTTCCTTAAGGAAAGCTTCAAAGTTTAGGAGATTTTGAAGAGGCTGACGATGGAAGCCGCACGGGAGGAAGTTATTTATGAGTTTTCTTGTATGATATAGTTTATAACACTGAAATTATGAGGTTAATTTAAACTTTTTAGTACCATAAAAGGTCCCAGGGAATTGATTTTTACCTTATTTTTAAGTGGTTTTGTTGTAGAAAACAATTCCTATTTACTATTACAATTAATTATTACTATTACAAATTTATCAAAAAATAAATTACAGCGGAAGAAAAATAGAAAGATTCAATCTTTCAATGAACAGATTAGTATAAAAATAACCCAAATAAATAAAAAAACGGTTTGCTCACCACCGCCGTGAAGTGGCCAACAGAAAATCAAAGAGATGACCGAGGAGCTGAAACTGAGGGGTTATCAAACCGGAATCGGACGCCGAGCAACGGCACTGCCACGTCAAGGCGTCGATAGTGAAGAAAAGTGATGATCGAGGTTATAACTCTCAGAAACGGGCCTTAACTGGGAAGAAATCACCGGCAATATACTACCTCTCTCTCTCTCTCTCTCTCTCTCTCTCTCTCTCTCTCTCTTCTTTCCTTACGGCTATCTCTCTAACCTTACCAACACACAAACAATAGTGACAAAGAAGAAGACTGGTTAACAGCATAAAAGCACCAGAACAGAGAGAACAGCAGCGGCAGAGCCGAAAGAGAAGGAGAAGAAAACAAGAGTCTTGAAGACTCCAAAAGACACAGAGAGAATGAGAGACGGTTCAGAGGAGGAGTTCAAGAGACTACACAAGAAACGAAGAGACAACAATCAAATAAAGAGGGGCCGAGCGGACGAGTCGCGGGTCACCAACGGACGACTCGGGTGGCCAACCCGGACCGTGGGCATCCCTAAAGACTCGGTCAGGGAGGTGGCCCAGAAGCAGCCCAACACCCTATTCCACTTGGGTTGAGGCTCAGAACATCATGGGGTCAAATGGGAGAGAAAATTAAGTTGGAAAAATAAAAAATATTGAGAAGAAATAGACCGTAAAGTCTACAGGTTTCATAATAAAATTGAATTTTAATAAGTAATACTGATTTCTAAAATTATATTGATGATACTTCTATAGTGTAGTCAAAGCCTATTCTAATTTTTTTTTTTTTATAATTAAGATATTGAAACTTTCAGCGAATCTCAAATAATAAAGATTATATTAAAAGATATATAATCCTTTGACATATTATTAGATGACTCTGCACACAATCATCAACTGGTCTTTTTTGTTGCCGAAAGGTAAAGAAAGGAAAAAGACCTTTCTTTCGTTCGCTTTATTTGTTAGGAATTCATAATTTCATGGCAAAATATTATTTCCTCCTCATTCTTTTTCTCTATAAACTCATTTTTTCTACCTTCCTCATTTAAAAAACTAAAAAAAAAATTAGTACGTTATTCCATGTTTGTTTATTTACATTTTGAGTGAAAAAGCTATGGTCGGAGAGTGATGCGCCACCCATTGGTGCATGAAATAGCCAGGTGCGCTATTCACTCCCCCTTTTTTCGATTTTGATGTTTTTCGAAATTAATAATATTATTTCTTTTGTTATATTAACTGTTCTTAATATATATTATTTTATTATATTAGTTTTTCAGTTAATTTCATATATTATTATATTTTTTCATATAGTAATTATGAATTGTTTAATTTTATGATGTAGTTAATTGTTATTAGAGTTTTATGAATTGTTAACTAATTTATTTTATGTCATGTCGGTAATATTATTATGTTTCGTTATATAAGTGGGATTATTAATAATTCTCTGTTAATTTATATTTTTAGCTAATTGTGTTTAACTTAATTAAAATATTTATTGATTTAAATAATAAGTAGATTTAGAAAGTATAGAGATTAAATAATTATAATATTTAATTAATTATTTTAAATAATAATTTGAATTAAATTAGTTAGTTTAATCCTAAATTAATGATAATCTAATTTAAATATTTGGTTATTAATTTTTTAAAAATATAATTAATAATTAAAATGAAAATGGATTATAATGATAATAATTTATTTATCCGATTAAATAAGAATTAAATAATTATAAAAATTAATTAATAATTTTAAAAAATAATTTGAATAATTTAGTTTTGTTTAAAATAGTTAGATTAAGTTTAAAACAGTTATAGATTAATTTAATCATAGTATAATAATTTAATATAAATATTTTAGTTTTTAAAATTTTAGAATATAATTAAAACTAAATAATAATTAAGTCATTCAATAATTTAATAATAATGAATAATAAAACAACTAATTTCATAGTCGAATAATCATTAAATAATAATTGAATACTAAGACTTTCCATAATTTATTAAGGATGAAGAAAACATATAAATGCAAATTAATTAAGGTAATTTTGAAATTCGTTTAGATAGATTTGGAGCAGCCATGACGTAGAGATTCATGTTTAGATCTTGTTGCAGATAGGAGCGATTAGACTCACGTTTAATGTACCTACCATACCTTCCCAAGGGATGTTTCATGGGATTGATATACCTGGGTCTCCTATTCCGTCTCCACTTAGTCCCTCTAGGGTTCGAGTGCCGCACGACCCATATACACTAGTGCCATATCTAGATTTCACATTACCACAGTCTCAGTCTCACCTTGGTGCATCATCTTCTTATGATCCTAGTTATCTCGACCTCTTACAGTAGCATCCATTTTGAGAGTCATCGGGTGCAGTATTCCCCGTGGTCGTAGAGAATTTTAAATTCGGTGTATCGGGAGAGCCACCATTATATCAGCAGGATTACTATGGCATATTAGAGTATATGTCTTCCTATACACGTGGGTCAGGGCAACAGTTTGGTCAGTCTCATGGTGATGAGGACACAATTAAGGCAGGGGGAGATGGTGAGTGTGGGGATATTGAGGGTGAGATACAGGGTAGAGATGTTCAGCGAGATGATGAGGATGCGACTGGGAAGAGAGAGATTGTACTTGTATCATCTTCAAGGCATAGGGGGAGAGGGAGTAGTCTTATTGAGCGTGCAAAGAGAGCAGTGAAGATCGTCAGTCGGAGATAGTTGACGACAGAGGACAAGTCTTTTTAGCTTTTTGAGAGCCGAACTTCTGAGGATATAACTACTAAGGCTTTAGGGCTTTCGGAAGATGGTGGTAGAATGAAGAAGTTGAAAAAGTCTGAGACCATTTGGTAGCAAATAGGACCCGCTCTTGGAGGTCCACAGGGGCCAGACGTGATTCCATCATACAGTGGGCACATCGCCGCTTCTATTAGGCATAGATTGGTAAAGTTTATAATCCTCTTATCAACTATTTGATTTTATTATATATGTATAAATGTTTTTCTTTGTATATCTACTTGGAGTTTTTTATATGATCGTTAAAATGTAGTATCAACCCATTTTGAGATTACGTAGTCATCATGCGATACTTACCAGCTAGCTATATATCGAGTGATGAAGATGTTAGACAAATGGCTACTATATCTGGATTGATTCATCTACAGTCATGCATGTTCTAGTACGGGCATATTACTTTTTTATCGATATTTGTAGAGAGGTGGCAGCCAGACACAAACTCATTCCACATATTGTTTGGAGAGATAACAATCACATTACATGATGTAGAGCTTGTACTTGGGATACCTACATATGGTAGACGATGTATATGGTAATATTATTGTACTTCCAGGGTATCGGACGATAAGTACTATCCATACTCGGTAAAGATTCGCAACATGTAAACGGTCAGGTGCATCCATCAAAGTTTCTCTCGGGGTACTGCCATCCCAGTTCACCCAACTGTCTAAACCTCTGTGCTACCTCTGATCCCCAAGAATATTTACGTACAAAAGACTGGTTATTTCTCGTCTTATGCCACATCTGTCTACGTATAACATGCCATTTTTCGACATCGTTATTCACTAAATAGGAAACCATCCTAAACCTGCAGTTACCATCACCCGTTGGATCATGTTTAGAGCCATGTCTTCAATACTGAATGTTGAGACTCAACCCTATTCTTGGTCTCCAACTCGAAATGTAAAATATTTCTGGTCCACACTCGCACGAATTTAGGTGAGCACGTGCTCAACCATTCATGCTACAAGTAATCCAAGAACCACTGCATGCTTCTCCAGTTGATGTTCAATTTTTTCAATTTCTTTGCATACTCATCTTCATCTTGGGAGTTCACTAGTCTTAACCATGTTGTCTATACAAACTTTTCAGCTACTGCCTACCAATTATAATAATTAATTTTCCCTCAATATTCTTTTTAATATGTCTCCTGCACAGCATATTGTATGATTTATTGAACACCACAAATATCACAGACATCAAACCTATCTCCTATTTGAAGTTACTATAGTGCATAACCAATTTTTTTCAGGTGGAGAAAATTAAATGTGGCTGTTTGATTAATTTTGGACTGATCACATCCCTTAATTATGTATTTTATTTTGGTTCTTATTTTTTATGTATTTGGTACTTGTGAACACATAACAGTACATGTATCAATCATCATTGGGTGGAATGTACATGTGTCAATCATTTATTTAGTGCATGTATTTCTCCACTAAAAAAAAAAAAAAAAAAAAACTTCTGCATTATAGACTCACCCAAATTAATTAAAAAACATGCCTAAAAGGCCTTACACTCTTAGAAAAATTTATTTTGATTATGGACCCGCTTTCTATTCTAGAAAAAGAAAAGATTTTGACTTTTCCATATATTATGTAAACAATTTTCATGCTAGTAAGGATGCTTTTTTTTTCTTTTATCTCAGGGTGCTCTTGGATTATATTTTGGCCCAACTTTTCTTTTGTGTTTTAAAAGTCAATCCAAAAAAATCACTTGGATTGACCCATTTTTTATTTGAAAAAAAAAAAAAAAGAAATGGCTTCAGTCATGGACTCTTTATATTTTTTTTTAAAACTTGAATAAGACCGGTAGCAAAGAAAATGATGAACTTTATCAATCAAATCATTATTACTCCAACTCCCAAATTGAATTCCAGGAGCAAAAAAAAAAATTCTGTACAACATCAAACAGCTGTATATGTTCTTCGTTTCTTTTAAGCCCCCGCATCCCGATCTGCCTTTATATAGCCATCCCCATTGTGAAATGTATCTCAACCACAAGGGTGTCTGCTTCTCTTATCGCCAACCACCCTAAACCAGAGCAAGCACAGTGAAGATTTTTTATCTCCAGTGCGTTTTCTTTTCTTCAAATTTTTTGTTATAATCTCATTTTGACATAGCTTGACTTCGCTCATTGTAAATGGCAAGAAATACATAGGTAATGGTATAATGTCATTAGTTTCGTCCTATTATTGGTTGATCGTATGTTGTTTTTAATCAGTTTCTGTGGTTTAGGTGAATATTGAATTTTCAGATCCTTAAACCTTATACTGTTTTCGATAACGTTTTCCTCATGCCGACATTTTAATAATTGTTTATGTGCGATCACTGTACCTATTATGTATTTTCATGATAATAGATTCCACTAAACACCACAAACTGTACACTGGATTCAGGCACACATCCAAGCATAGTAAACTTGCAATCTCATTGTCTTTCAAATTATTCTTACTTTCATTTCATAGGCTTTTGACTTTTACATAACGTCATGAATATTAGTCCTGTTGCGGCTTGTTGCAAGCAATCATTAGACAATACACTGTCTTCAGCGTAGTCTAACAATATCTCCTCTACACATCCCGCTGAGTTGAAGAGAAGGAAGAAGGTAAATTTTCGTATTCACTCTTGGCCATTATTACATGTATTATGTATTCGTATATTTCGCTATCTGTTACTTTGCTATCACAAATAACAATATAGATGGATGAGAACATTCTTTTACAAAAACAAGTCACTGCCCTTAGAAGAGGAAAAAGGCTGACCCAGTTAGCTTGTGAATTTATTACTCATTTGTTGCAATGGAAGTCAATTAACGGGATGTGGATTGGAAGAAAATTCGATAAGCGAGTTTGGACATAATTAGCAGCTAATTTCAGTAGAAAATGAACTGTTGAGAGTCCCTATAAATGGGTTTAAAGTATCAAGTTTGGAAACAATGCCAAAGGAGTCCAAAAGGGCTTTGACACATTTTGCCTAGAATTTCTTATATGGAGGGCACAAAGACAACCCCAACAATCTGACTTTGTTGGGTAGGACGATTGGCTCTATTATTGTTCAATACATTCAATGTCAAAAATAAAAAGCTTTCTCTCTGTCTGACAAGGTTCTGACGGTAAAGACACTAACTGATGAATTAATATATTTTGGTGATACATTCATTTTCAACGTGAAAGAAACATTGAATCACAAATACCATGAAGTTACCTTATGGAGCTATTATCACAACATTAATAGAGGCTGTTGGAATGGATGTGCAGAGAGAGGAAGGACGTGAAGTTGCCAGTTTCTTTAGCAAAATAAATTTGGCAAGAATTAAATACTGAAAGGAGAAGGCAACAACAAGTATGAATGCTGGAGAAATTTCTGAGAAACTTACTGAGATAGATATTCAGTTAGAAGCTTTGAAAGAGGCACTGAATAATAAAAATAAAAAAAGCATGGATTTCAGAACCAATAACGGCAAGAATTAAGAGAATTGAAGGCCCTCCGTGTGTTAAGGACATTTTTTATGAGGAAGATGCAATGATGGAAGGTGAAGACAATGGGACTGAAGGAGTTGCCGAACAGATTATCGACAGTGGTGGTTTCACTATAGACGAAGATATGCAATCTGTGAAGAAGATGTGGATGACGCTAATTGAGGGAATGAAACGGATGAAGACAAGCAAGACAAACACAACGAACAGGATTCTGAGTTGCCTTCTGAAGAAGAAGAATTTCGATGAGGATGAAGAAGCAAGGGATGGAGAAGAAGAAGCAGAAGCATTATTAGATGATGAAGGAGGGGATGAACATGAATAGGAAGAAGACGAGGAGGAGGAGGAGGAGGAGGAGGAGGAGGAAATAGATTTTGAAGAAGACGGAGATGACAATAACAATTGAAGATTTCACATGAACTTCCAGAAAGTTGGTACTTTTCATTTTACCAGTTTTTTTCTTTATTTGTCATGTTATGGGGGATGTAACGATGTTTTTCTTCCGTTGCGATGAACAAATCTATAACAATGTTCAAGGAATGATGTTTCAATTAAAAATTTTGGTCTTTTTGTTCATTTATGCTGCAATAACAACATTGAAACATCTTAAATTTCAGTTGAATATGAGTGGACGAATGGTTTTATGAAATCTTTCTTGTTGACAGTGAAATCATTGTCGATGATGTTAATACAAGATATTTGACGTAAAGAAGTGAAGGCTTTTTTTTTTTCCGATCAGCACAGGAGACACGAACTACAGGCGCGAACAGTTGTTAGTATAGCTTGAAATGGGACTTGTTAGGTAGGTGTACTACTTTTCACTTATTTTCTTATTTCTTAACTAAGTGGATACATATTTAGTTTTCGAAAGGAATTTCAAAAGAGTATTCCCCTCTATTTACATTTGAAATGAAAAACCCATTTATTTTTTTCCTTATTTCTAATCCAAGAGCACTCTTAGTGTTCAAAATTTTTCAGGGGGATTTACAAGAAATAAGGTCAACTACAGTATGAAATCGCTCTCAAGGTGACTCGAATTTAGAATCTCTCACTTAACAAGTCAAGTAGAGGTACTTAAGGGAGAGATACTTTGCTATCAGGCTACCTGTATACATTCGGTTAAAGGATGTAAATCATGGTGACTTAACGGTTCTACAAATTGGAGGCCCAAAAATTTTGTGCGCATAAGGAACCACTTTTCATATTAAAGATATTGAAATTCCTACATTTTTACGCTAGAATACAAACCTTAACTCTTAATACTAACTTTACCGTCCGAGAACTAGTTGAACTACGTGCGTACATACAAGATATCCATTTCTTAAAAAATAAGAGATCAAAAGCTTATCAAATGCTTCTTCTAGTGTACAATCGAAAAAGGAGAAAGTTGTTTGAACATGACCTTCAGTGGGATGTTCTTAAAGTTTTTTGTACTAATTAATACTGAAAATTACCTATCCATTCTTTTTAAATTGACGCATTTTGAACTATCACACTATTTAAAAGATTAGGATAATTAGAATACATTTCAAAATTTTTTTCATTTTTCATTATTTTTTCTACTAGTTTCTATGTTTGAAGCACTATAAGAAAATTACGTTTTACCAAACGAAATTACCGACTGATCGAAATCCATCAATAATTATTGACCGGTTTGTGACCGAAAGAAATTCGGTCGGTAATTTTCAAAAGTTACCGACTGATTTCAACTCCAGTCGATAATGTAGTGCCATTTACCGACTAAATGACCAGTTGATAATCAAACTTTTTGTAGTGAATAATAAAAAGAGGTTGAAATTTGTTATTAAATAAAAAAAGAATTTATTAAATATTACATTGGAATCACAATGTGAGAAGGAAAAAAAAAATACAAAAACTAATAGAACGTGAGAAGTAAAAAAATGAGAGAGTATTATCAAGGTCATGGAAACTCTTAATTGAGGCACTATATTAGTCCAGAATATGAGTAAATTGTTTATTTATTTATTTGTTTGAACGGGAGTAAATTGTTTATCAGTTAATAAAATTACTTTTTGGCTGCCTATTAACATGAATTTTTTCCTAAATATACTTAAACCATTTAACATTATCTCATCATCAAATATACGGGCTAGACCATCCATCCTACTTGTAACTACTGTTTTTTTTTTCCAGCAGTTGAAATTCTTAACCCGATATTGTGCAACCTTACATCATATAATTTAAATGAAATTTTATTCATAAAAAAATTAAATGAAATTTGCAATTAGGCGGTGGATTTTTTTTTTTTTTTTGGGAGAGAGAGAGAGAGAGAGGTGGATTTCTCATTGACTTGGCATCAATAAATGTATAACCAGCTAGCTAATAGCTACTACCGAGTCTCTAAATAGTATGGTTTGCTTCTTCACTCAACCATCCAACTGAATTTCTTCCCTAAAGGCCGAGAAAAAGAAAAAGTCTTTCCCTTTCTACAGGTACATTTAATACACTAGAATGGAGCAAAATGAAATTTTTTATTTTTTTAATTTTATTGTTTGATATATAACATAAAAAAAAGAGAAGACTTTTTATGCAAAGTTTGAAGGAAGAAGTTGAAAATATCTTTCTATTCAAAAATATAAAAAAAATAATATTTTCAAAAATAATTAGATAAGAAAAAAGTATTGTACCTATGGTATCCTTATAACATTATAAAATAATATATTATAATTTTATTCTAAATTTTGTATGCACAAAAAAAATCATTTTTATACTTTGATTGACGTCTATATTTTAACTATTTAAAAAAAAAAAAAAAACTCATGTGATTTTTATACGGGTTTTAATTCAAACAAAAAATTAACTTTTAATCAACGTCAATAATTTATTTTTCTCTTTTGTTATTTTTTTATTTATATTTTTATAGCATATTTATACTTTGATTGACGTATGTATTCTAATTATTTGTTTTTGAATATTTAGCAATTATATTGTATAGACATTTAAATTATATATTACAAAATTTTCATTCTATTGCAATATTGAATAATAGTTTTACCAAACATAGAAAATGAATCATCATCCCATTATGGACAAGTTTGGCGCAGCGATTATTAAATGTAATTATATTATTCGTGATTATTGTAAGCGTAATTGCCTAATATGATTTAATAATTATGATTGTAGTAATTATGCTTTTAAAAAATTAAAAATAAATTGTTACATCCATGAATCACATTCTTAACCCCATATTTGAGATACACTAATTAATCAAAATGTTGGACGAGCGAAAATGTATTTTGAGCCCTCTTTGCAAAAGAATTTTTTGTTGAGGAGGTTTTTTCTCCTTTCTTTGAGCTATTTAGAGAGTATTTTGGATTGTGTCTATAAGTAAAAATATTTTTAATTGTTTAATTTGGACCTTCTTCACACACAAAAAAATTTACCTTTTTTCTTTCTTTTTTATATTAAAAAATCTTCATTTTTTCCAAGCTAAGACATAATCCAAGTATGCTGTAATCATTTTTCTTTTCTAAATTTTTATTAAATTAAGAGATTGAATGGATGATGTTCTAAAGTCTAATCTTATACAGCGATAATGGTAAGGCAGTAGCTTTAATATATATATATATTTTTTTTGGCACTGAAACAGTAACTCCAAAGGTAGAAATAATTTTTATTAAAATAAATGTCTCTGCTTCGAATTATATTCCTTCTCTATATAGCAAAAAATAAAAAAATATTTCTTTCCATAAAAAATATAAAAAATTTTTAGATCTATTTTAAACCCATTAAAGATGATAACAAATATAAAGTTTTTTACAATTTTTAATAAGTACTTATTTAAATTTTTCTATTTTATTCATCTTTTTATTTTACTCATATTATCTATCTCATTTCTCACTTATAAAGAATAAAAAAATATTAATAGTTCAAAAATTATCTATTTTTTAAAAGTGTTAGGTTTTATTTGGATTGGTTCCAAATTGAAGGATTAGGTTGAGATTTATGAAAGTTATATGATTTGTGGGAGAAGATGTAAGTTTGAGAGTGTGAAAATAAAAAAGAAAATTTAAATTGAAAGGAAGGAAAAGCCAATCCAAATGGAGTATTTATTAGTCTTTGTGTGTGTATACAAATACACCAAGACTAAGATTTCCGAGTGGGGAAGGGAAGTACAAGTTCATGGGAAACCAGCGGGGGCGGTGGATTTCAGAGTCCAGCGGGGACTAACGGGTAAGAATGTGTCAGCCAATGAGGAAAAAAATAATTACCTCAATAAAAAATTTTTTTAAAAAAAAAAAGGGAAAAATGGCAGTTTCCAAAGGTTCTTATCCTGGAAATGCCCCCAATTCCTCACGAGACTTCATATATAATAGCCCTCTACTACCTCCAGCTTTTCCTTCCTTCATCAACGGGAGACCGATACCTGTTGTGCTTTACATATACTACCCAGTACTTTTGCTTTCTCCTTATTCTCAATTCGGCGACTCCGGTTATGATTGCTGCCGTCGACCGTCAATCTGAGAGCCTCCACTGCTCTGTTGCAGCAGCCGCCGCTCTCGGTTTCCCCCGACCTCGATTCTTTCGCTACCGTCGACTGAGGTAACTAACTACCGCGTTGCAATCACCAAACACGCCTTCCTTGTCTATATCCTATTATAGTTAAATCTATACATACATATTTATAGCTTTATACGACTTTGCGATGCCGAGTCCGAAGAATCAAAATCATCGGAAATCAGGAAGCGTCGGGGAGAAAAATCGGAAAGGAAGATTGGCGGAGAAAGCTCTTTCGTTTCACGCTGGTACATCGGTCGGTAACGCGGCTGAAACGATGTTGCTAAACAGGCCTAGGACGGTACCGAACTTACTCTCCGGCGGGAAATTTGTTGATAAGACGTCGCCGGAGTTTCAATTTCAGCCACCGAAGTTGACGAAATTGCTGTTGAATGTGACTATTATGGGGAGTGTAGGTCCTATTCAGGTATTGACGTCGCCGGAAGCTACTGTTGAGGATTTAATTTCAGCTGCTCTACGGCAGTACTCGAAGGAAGGGAGGCGTCCGATTCTGAAGTCGACGGACGCCGCCGGATTTGACCTCCATTACTCACAATTTAGCTTAGAAAGTGAGCACTCAATATCAGCCTTCCGATTCTCCTGCTTCTCTCTCTCTCTCTCTTGAACGGTTGATGCCGTAACAACGTGTACGGTAATAATTGAATGGCTGTGCTGATATTTTGATTGTATTTTGTAGGTTTGCATCGGGAAGAGAAGCTGATATCGTTGGGGTCAAGAAACTTCTTTCTGTGTCCTAAGAGGTGCGGGGCGGAACCGACGGCGTCGTCTTCTGGTTGTTCGAAGGAAGCTGATAAAGCAACGAAGACTGGCACCCCATGGCTAAAGTTCATGGAATTACTGCGGTGAAGTGAAGGAATTTTCACTTTCAACGCTTGTAGTCAAATATTATTAAATTGATTAGTTTCTTTTTTTCTTAATGCAAATTCAGATGATTTTCGGATCATGGAAGGAGATCTGAAACTCAATGGATGTATGTAAATCCAGTTTTAGTACAATCTGTAGTTGGTTTTAGCTTTCGAGATGATCAATAAGGGCATATTCTTCTCTCTCTCATCTTATTTATGCTCGCTTTGTTTTTTCAGCTTCTTTATTATTATTATTATTATTATTATTATTATTATTATTATTATTATTATTATTATTACTCTCAGTGAGATATATAAGTTTGAATGAGTGGTAAAAAAATATATTTTTATTCGTATAAATTTTTCTTTTTATTACGTAACCCTTAACTATATTCATTTACTCATCTCATGTATTTCTCTTTCCATAAACACTCCTTATCAACTCACCAAATCTTCTCCCCAAATATGTATTACTTTCTCCATTCTCTTATCTGTATTTTCTTTTATAAACTATAATATCTTATAAACTTTTCTCCCTCATCATCATTTCTACTAGTTTACATCATTGATTTTACTAGTTTACATTACATCTTAGAAAAGTAAAGAGATATTATAATTTATAATTCATTATTAATAAAATGATATGATAAAAAATTTATTAGTTATTGTATTTAAATCACAATATAATAAATTAAAAAATACAAAATTATTGCAATGTAACAGTAAAAAAGATCCAAAATAACTTCTTTTATCCATCTAGATTTTGAAAATTTTTTCAATGCTAGACTTTTACTTGTGGAAAGTTTAATTAAATATGGAACGTAGCTAAGAATATCTAAGTTATTAAAATTCATAATAGAATTTTTTGTTAAGTAAAGTTGATTACATAACTTGATTAAAATAAGTATATTTGTTTTAAAGGGATGGGATGATTCATCATGAACTAAACAATGACAATCCTACCTGCAAAAAACTACTTATTAGACGTGTGCAATAACTCAATTCATTCTTTTCCTTCCTTTTCAACTCTTGATATTCTTTTTCCCCTCATATTAAATCCTACTAAAATTAGAAAAAACTATAAATTGGAAAACTTAATCCTCCAAACTTCTTTTTTGTTATACAAGTATTCTCTTTAATCTTTTATTTTATATTTTTTAATACCTAAACATTTATTTTTTTTACCATTGTACTTAAAAGTTAATTTTACATCTCTTAGTCAAACAATTTATTTTTAGGATTTAGTGGTTCCAATCACCTTAATGTGTATCATAATCTGATTACTTTTTAACAGTTAAATTTCGTTTTTTATGTGCTTTAAATAGTCTATTGTAAACCATGAATTAAATGAGAAAAATATATTTATTAAGTTATGTAAACATTTTTAGAAAAAAAAAGCATGGTAGAAAAAATATATTTAAAAAATATATTATATGATTTTGGGTGTCTAAAAGAGTTTGGTTCGTCTGCCTTTCAACACATCTTTAGTATATTATTTAATATTTTAACAAAACTATATATATTTATTAGTTACATTTCATATTATTTTTTGTGGAATTAAAAATAAAAAAATAAAAGAGAAACCTTTTGGGTGGAGGGAAGGCCAAGTTCCAATCCAGTGGTCCACTGATTTAGCTCGGAAGAACACCTTCTAAACTAACGAGTCGGCAGCCTTTTCTGATTTTTTCTTTTTCATGAATGAAGAAATTTCACTACATCCATAGCTTTCAGCCTTTTAAAGATAATAAAAAATATTAAAGATTTTTATAATTTTTAATAAATATTAATTAAAATTTTAAAAAATTAACCAAAAAAAATTCCTACATAATTTAAGTTTAACCACTTAAAGATATTATTTATTTTATTAATTATTTCAGCCCAATAATTTTTATGAAGGTTAAAAGCATTTTTATTCGACGATTATGAATGGTTTTCGATTAAATTATGTCGTGTCACGTAACATTTACCTATCATCTTTAATAAGGATAAAATTGTTCAAACAATAAATTTAAGTACTAATTCACGATTAGAATGAGTTCAAATAGCCTGATAATTATTCAGGTTGGTTCATGAGTCGAGTTATTTTCGCCTCTATTCCACTTGCTGATTGAAGCTTAAATTAGTAGTTGGACAATTTTACCCTTATTAAAGATGATATGTGAGTATCACGTAACACAAACAGGAGGAAAATCACCCATTCCTCTCTATGAAAGTATATTCGGTCCTCGTAAAAAGTCATTGACCAGAAATAGCTAATGAAATAAATAATATTCTCAAGTGGTAAAATGTAAATTGTACATGGCCATTTTTAGTGTATTTCTCTAAATTTGTTTATTTTTATATATTTTTGTATTCATTTGTTTCACTTACACTATCTATCTATTTCTTTATTTATAAAAGGTAAAAAAAAGTATTATCGTTAAAAAATTATTTCTCTTCATACCTTTAATCGTTATGCACAAATATAAAATTCCGTATAATTTTTAACGGAAGTAGTATTATATTATTATAAAATATGAACCACAAGATTCTTTCATGAACTCTTTTTTTTTTTTTTTTCTCTTCTGGAACCCTTTTTTTTATACCTGAAGAGATGGGATTTGAATCAAATCAATCTATAAATAAGAGTATTTCCACTATTAATAGTACTATTTTGTTACTTATTTACAAGTTACACATAAAAAAGTTTTTAGTCATTTCCTATTTAGTACTCCCTCCGGAAGGAGTAGAATTTTTTCTTGCTAACTCTGGCGGTGAGAATCTCTAATACATTTTTATATATTCTTTAATATTTTTTTAATTGTAATTTTTTTAAAAAAAATATATCCTTTATTTTATAAAATTTTATTAATAAAATTACTATAAAAAATATAATAGAGAGTAATGACGGATCCAGTACCCCAAGACTAATGAGTACATTATATATACGAATAAAATGTTAGCTACGAAAGTTTTAAAATCTATCTATTAAATTAATATATCACCTTAAAAAAAGTATCATAACATATATAGTAATAAATAAAAAGTGTATGAGGAGAAGAGAGAAGAGAATATTAATTTATTACTCTTTCCCTTTTTTTAATTTGTCATATTTTATCAATGTGTGTATTTTTTACTTTATATAATATGAAAATAATACAATATTTAATAATTTTTTTCTCATTATATCTTTCCATAAAAAAATAATTCTAACCCCATTTTATTTTTTAAATATTAAAACTTAAAAAAATAATATAATGATGAGAGATTCTAATATAAAAAAATTATTTAAAATTCTATATTATCTTAGAAAATGTGATGTATAAAATGTAAATATTAAAAAAATGGAAGAAGTAGTAAGATTGTGAAGAAAATTGAGAACCTTTTCTATAAGTGGGATCACAAACAACTAAATCACAAGTGCATGCCTATATTTGATGCACTATCCTACATAGGATTCTTCTAACTTGAGTGAGATCATGTGCTTCCATTGAAATATACTTACATTTACTACTACTACTATTATACTCACATAGCCGTTATAATAAAATAATATATATTATATATATTATGTTATTTTTATATTTTTTATTAATACATAATTTATACATTATGATATTATGATATTGAGTGGTTTATTTTCTTAGTTTAGAGAAGAGAAATTCTCTTAGAGCCTCATAATTTTTTTAAGGCCTCATAGTTTAGAGAAGAGAAATTCTCTTCAAGATTTTTTTTCTTCGAGACATCAGTATCACTATTCTCTCAATTGGATGTTTTTTATAGACTTGTTTCTCTCATTCAAAATTTTATATTAGTGGTTGTTTGTTTCAAAGACGAATAACAGAGGCATGATTTTTTAAGGTTAGATTTTTTGAAAATTTTTTTATATATATTTTTGTTTAACAAGAAAAAAATAGAAAAATGTCATATGGGTATGAATATATTTAAATCCTACCCTAAACCCTAGAAAGTCAGGTCTAGATTTATAAATTTTATACCCACAGAATATGCGTCTGGATCTAAATTCATATTTCACTATAAAAATTTAGATATGAGTCTGAAAGTATCTAAATAGTCTTGAACTCGTTTACACCCTAGTTATGGAATACAAATAGGATTGACTAGTAAGTTCACCAAAAGATTTGTTAGAGAGAAAAAAAAAAAAAAAGTGGTTACCGTGAGGCCGGGCCCATTGAGAAAGGGCTACCTACTTTCCTGCCTCTTCTAGATTGCTCTCATCTGAACCGGACTTACACCCCGAGGCCCAATTAGAAGGCTCTAAATGGACCACCAAAATTAGTTTCTTCAGACTCTAAAACAAAACTTAGAGGAAGATGTCCCTTCAAAATAAATATTAAAATAAAATTAATTATTGTCTCCATTAAAAAATATAAGTATTTTTAAACTTATATATATACATATTACTACTTTTAAGATCAAGTTAATCTTAATTAATAAAACTATCTTTCTTTTTTGTTTCACCCTTTTTCAAGAATTTTAATTTTATCTAATTTCGATACTTAAATTAGAATACTTAAATTAGAATAAATAAATGAAGGTATATTTTTTATAAAAAATTTAAAATTTCTGTAAAAGAATTATAATATTTGACTATATTTAAATCTTAATAGAAGAATTTATATTTCTGAGCAAAGCTAGCTTCACTTTTACATGTGATAGATATATTTTATTAGTTTTAAAGTATTTTTTATTTTTGTTTTAAAAGAATATTAAATGAAATTATTTTACATATATATCCTTATTTAGGGTCCATTCGGAATGAATTTTAAAAGTAAAATTCGTTTACTTTTTTTTTTTTTTTTAGATTTTAATTTTTTTTCCTAAATAATTTATCTTTTGTGCATCTCGAATAAAATATCTTTACTTTTTCATTTTTATTTAAATGGTATAATCTATAATAGTTGGAAACAATTCAAAAAACTCTTATTCTCACCTAGAGGAAATTTAATTTTGAATTAAAATAATTTAATTACTTTTTAATAATTATGTAAAATCTTAACCTAAAAGATAGGAAGAAAAGGAATAATTTAATAGTAAAAACGCTAATAATAGTATTAAAATTTTTTTAAGTTTCAACGTCATTTCACTCCGCTTTATAGAAAGATACAATGTGGGAATGCTTTGGCCGTTTATAAAAAGATTTTAAGGATTAGATTCACAAATTTCCCAGTGACCACGTGTGTGATTAATATGAATTTGGCCTTCCTAGAACATCATGGCAGGTAGCCAAAATTTGAAAATAACCAAAAAAAGTTTGAAGGATTTTAGATCAAATGCCTAATCGCTTTGCAGTTGCCCACTTTCACATTCCAGCTCAAGCCTCAAAGCTTTCAAGAGAGTGATGTTCAAAGTATAAATCCTTCACACATCTCAAAATTTTATTATGTAATTTTTAATTCTATTTATCTTTTTTATTTTATTTTAATTTCTCTATCTATATTTATTCTTTTCTTTACTTTCTCAAGAAACTATTTTTTCTTTTATTTATTAAGGATAAAAGATGTATTATTTTAAAATTATCCTTCAATGCCGCGCTTAATGCTTAGATGTGCCGACAATTCTTTTTTCGGTGCCTACTTCAATACCGAAGGACGATAGTTTTGGCCCATAGATGATCCCTAAGAGACATGTCCGCCTTGGGGACTTGGAGAGAGGTCGTGTTGGAGTTGGAGTGTATCAAGCTAGAGGGAGTTCTATTGTGGTTAGGAGTGTTATTGGATGTGGTGTTGATGCGGCTAGTTCTGGGAAGGAGGCGGGCAGGATACGGGCTTAGAGGGCCAGGGTAGTGGATAAGGGAAAATTTAGTGGGTCTCGGTTCGATGTTCTTGGTGAGGTAGAGGTGGTTGGTCGAGAGATTGATTAAGGAGTGGAGAAGCTTATAGAAAAATTGTAGGGTATTGAACATGTCTTTCCCTTTACTGGGTCTGGCGTATTGGATCTAGAACGGGTGGATTTGGTGTGGGTAAGAGGAGTTGTAATATAGTGAAAAACCTTTTGGGGGGAGGGGGTAAATAAAGTTTTGGGCTAATTTTTAAAAAATCTTTTGTGAGAAAAAAGATAAACCTTCAATTTTGTTTGATGAAGAATTCTAAAACTCTTTTTAATAAAATTCCAAATTAAATAAAATCTTATAGTTTTAACAATCAAGCTAAACGCATAGAAAGAGGAAGCATAACAATTTATAGTGGTTCACTCTCTCAAAGAGCTACATCTACTACCTTGAATCAATACCCAAGGATTTTTCAAATCTACTATAGACAAAGTATACAACAATCACAATTTTGAGGATCACCCACCAAGGGTTTTGCAAGCAACCTCAATTACCAATACAAATACAGTCAAAGGATAACCCAAGAGCTTTTTTCAACACAAACATTTTATATTAATAAAAGAGAGATAAGTAAAGAACAAGGTTACCAAGTGAGCTTGAGAAGGAAAGATACAACTCAATTGAATACTTCTACAAGCTCTTCTTTACTTCTTCCTTGATGAAGATCAACAATGAAGCTCAAGAAGATGTTTTTGTGAGATAAAAGGTGTTTGAAAGAATGTACCTTAAAGCTCTTTAAAGGTTCTTAAATGATCTCAATAAATATTTCACTAACAAAAAAACTATTTACTGCTGATCAAGAACTCATATATATATATATGTATATATAGGAAAGAGAAAAAGTAACCGTTACTGTCTGTGTAACGGTAACATTTTTGCACTAAAAGACTAAAAACGGACGATCGGTTTTAGAAAACGAACATCCGATTTTCTTGTAAAAGGAAAATCAGATGAATTCTTTTTAAAATAGGAAGACCGATTGTTTTATACAGAGAGAATCAGTCGATCCCCTATAAAAATTAGACAACTGATTTTTCTAAAGCTAGACAAATCAAATGACCGATTTTAAAAATAGGATATCCGATTTTTCTTTTCCTCTAGAAAAATTGGATGACCGGTTTTTTAAAACGGATGACCTTTTTGAGAAAGAAAACATAACCAATTTTCCTTAACAACAAAAGAGCTTTCCTTCCTATATCACAAACATGTATTCTTGATACTTTTTAGAGATAAGAGAATTTTCAAATGCATCAAAAAACATATCAAGAATACTTGTGTTTTTCAAGAATAGTTTATAAAAAGGAATTTATCCAAGGAGCTTCATATTTGATCAACAATAAAAAATGAGAGTTAGAGAGTTTTACAAAATACCTTATTATATCCCTAACAAAGACACAAGTGTTCAAGGTCTTCAATAGCTTGATCTTTTCTCCTTTATTTTGCCTTGATCATCAATATCTTTTGCTTCTAAGAGTGTAGCCTTGGGACTTCAAAGATGCTTCTTTTGTTCTATAAAGACTAAGCTTATAATCATCGCACAAACATATGTTAATCATAATCAAAATCATATGAATAATGCCCTTAGGGCTAACAATCTCCCCCTTTTTTATTATGACAAATACATATGCAAGAAGAACAAAAGAGCAAGTATTAAAGTATGGTGATGCTTCAAGGAAATCATCAATAAGAGTGAAGCATACCAAAACACCATATAAGAGAGAAATAACTCCCCCTATATGAATTTGAAAAAAATGCCAAGGGTTTGAAAGATCGTTTACAAAGATACGCTCCCCCTAAAACATGCTTTACAACAAATATGGCATCAAAAAAATCATCAAGGCAATTCAAGCCATATAGCCAAAAAGACATGATGCATAAAGCTTTATGCAAGTTAAGAGCTCAATTTTTCAAAAACATCAAAAACATATGCATCATAAGATAATGACAAGTCATTTATCAACCATTGTTAAACAATGCAAACAATGTAAGGCATATTCAACAATATACCAACAATACCAACATTGATATCAACAAACTAAAGCATAAGCATTAACAACATTATCATAAGTATCAACAAGCATAGGCATCAATAATATACCTATCAATATGCATATTACATTTTCTCCCCCTTACTTCTTGCGCTTATTTCTCCCCTTTTTGGCATAAATCAAAAATACATTGAGGAGAGTTTTTAAGGGATCATAGAAACAAAGCTAAAGAAAATTCTCATCATTAAGATTTCATCATAGAGTTTCAAACTAATCAAAGAGAGATCATAGAAACAAAGATCATTGACACTAATAAAAAAAACATAAATTCATAAGTACCAAAGTTATAAGAGAAAGTAGTTCAAAATAAAAGAGGCTCAATGAGTAGAGAGTTTGAAACTAAGCAAAAGAAATAAAGACCAATAGCAAGTCACTCCCGTTTCATCATTTCTTCAATGGCCTTCATCTCTATCTCTTGCCTCCAATCTCATAACCCTCTCTTGAATGTCTGAGAGTTTCACATCCAAAGCCTCAAAGTGACCATCTAATGCGTCAAACCGAGTATTCATTGATGTTTGTAGGGAAGCTATCATTTCCATTAGTTGAGTCATGCTACCCGAAGATGAACCTTCCTCCATTGTTTCTTGTCTCTTCTTTTGTCTTGTTTCTCTTCTAAACCTTTCTTGCTTCGTTTCTGAGTCAGTTTCTTCTTCACCCACATTCGTTTCCTCTCGTTCTTCATAATCATCATCCTCTTCATCACTTTCATATTGACCACCTCTTACTAATTTCCCTTCATTATTTTTCTCAAAACCTATTCTTGTGAATATATGTTGGTTATAGATCTTTCCGGGTCCAATGTGGTCACCAACTCCAACCAAGTTGATCAGAAAATGTTGAAATATCTTTGTTAGGAAGCAACCATATGGCAAGCACTTAGTGGATGAGGATTATGTAGCTAGCATGTGTTCTGTGGCTATAAAACCAAAGTTCATTCTTCAATGTTCGATGAAGTGCTAACATTACAAAAGAGAGCATATTGGTAATTGATGATTTGTGTCCAACATTAGGAATGATGATGTTAGATATCATCTGGTGAAGCAATCTCCCATAAGCATCAAGTTTGTTTACATTCCTATCATCATGCCTCTTTAGAACTTCTCCACCAGTGAATGTCTCCTCAAACGTCTTTCACTATATAAGTTAGCATCAAAACACTTTTTATTCTTTTTATAAAACCTTATACCATCTTGAGGAGTATCTAGAATGGTATTCAACAACCTATCATCAAATGCAATCTCTTTCTCCAATTCTAGACAGCACCCATTGGTAAGCTACGTAGTCTACTCTTTCAATTCTACCCTTATGAAGATTGGCATAAAATTCATAAATGATTTCAGGGTAGTATAAATTATTTACAATAATCAAAGGTACCCAACCAATCAAATCGAAGAAAGTTAGAATAGCTTCCATAACCTTGCATATCGTTTAAGTCTACTCTGTGGCCAAGAGCAATTTTTCTTCTATTCCTCATTCCTCAAAATTTGCAACCTCCTTCACAGAGATGAACCTATCTGGAGCCCTAACTCTAGATGCTACCCTTTTTCCCTTTCCTCTTCCTTCTTCAATATTTACCTCACTTCCAATGTTGGCATTCTTTGTTCTACTATTTTGAACAAATTTCGACTTAGGGTTTTGAGGTAGAGATTGGGGGTTTTTAAATAGAGAAGATTAGAGAGAAAAACAAAGCAATGAACGGTTTTCTTGCTTATTGATGAGAGAAATTTGAGAAGATTGAGAAGAAGAATGAGAATCGGACTTTGAAATTGGTCGGGCTTTGTGAGAGATAGGGATTTCGGACGAGAGAGTAAGAGAGAGAGTTGTGAGAAATAAGTGAAAAAAAAATTAGAAAGATCTGGTTTTAAAAATGCATCCCCGACGCTTTTAGAAGAAATCGGTCAATCGATTTTCAAAAGCGGTCGTCCGGTTTTTATAAAAATAAGAAATCGGACGTCCGATTTTGGAAGAGGTCGCCCGATTTGGTCATCCGAATGTCTCAGTAATTTTTGTGAAGAGAAAGCTTTGAGTTCATTTTCGAAAACGGACGTACGATTTTTTTAGAGAGGCGTCCGATTTTTCTAAATTTTTTTTTGTAAGAATAATAAGAGGAAGTCTGAAAGACTCAAACAACATACATTAGTCAATAAATCTACCAATACCAAGCAATTTTCTCAAATAACAAAAACGATCTTCAGAGAGGGTTTTAGTAAAAGCATCGCAATTTGATCCTCTGTGCAAATATATTCTAAAAATAATCACCTTTAGCAACATGATCTCTAATAAAGTGATGTTTGATTTCAATATGTTTTGTTTTTGAATGTTGCACAGGATTTATGGAAAGATTTATAGCACTAGTATTATCACACATAATAGGTATGTTTTTCAAAGAAAAACCAAAATCAATTAAAGTGTGTTTCATCCAAAGTACCTGTGCAAAACAACAATCGGCTGCTATATATTCCGCTTCGGTAGTTGATAAAGATACGCAAGATCGTTTCTTATTATACCAAGATACTAAGCATTCTCCCAAGAATTGGCAATTTCCACTTGTATTCTTTCTTTCTACCTTACATCCGACATAATCCGCATCGATGTAGGCAATAAGATCAAAACAATATTGTTTAGAGTACCACAAGCCATAATCATATGATGAAATTAAATATCTCAAAATACGTTTTACAGCTATTAAATGGGATTCTTTGGGGCAAGCTTGGAATCTAGCACACAAACAACCGGAAACACAATATCCGGCCTACTAGTCGTTAAGTAAAGCAAACTACCAATCATACCTATATACCTTTTCTCATCAACCTTCTTACCTTTGTCATCCTTGTCAAGCTTCAATGATGAGCTCATTGGAGTGCAATATCTTTTGCATCATTCATCTTGAATCTCTTGAGAAGTTCCTTGGTGTACTTCTCTTGGTTGATGAAGATGCCTTCTTTTGTTTGCTTGATTTGTAGTCCAAGGAAGCAGGTCAATTCTCCCATCATGCTCATTTCAAATTCATTTTGCATGGGGGAGGAAAATTCTTCACACAAAGAAACATTGGTTGCACCAAAAATAATATCATCTACATAAATTTGGACAAGAAAAAGATACTTGTTACAAGAGGTTTTTGTAAAAAGAGTAGTGTCCACCACACCCCTTGAAAAATTGTTTGAAAGAAGAAAACCACTTAATTTCTCATACCAAGCTCTTGGAGCTTATTTTAAACCATAGAGTGCTTTTGAAAGTTTGTAAGCATAATTTGGAAATTTTTCATGCACAAAACCGGGAGGTTGTTCAACATAAACTTCCTCCTTAATATCACTATTTAGAAAAGTACTCTTAACATCCATTTGAAAAAGCTTGAATCCTTTGAAACAAAAAGCTAAAAGCATCCTAATGGATTCAAGTCTAGCAACCGGAGCAAAAGTTTCATCCGAATCTATGCCCTCCTCTTTATTGAATTCTTGGGCAACAAGTCTACCTTTGTTTCTAACAACTTCTTCGGATTCATTTAGTTTATTTCGAAAAACCCATTTTGTGCCAATAGTGGGGTGATCGCGAGGTCTTGGGACTAAAGTCCAAACTTTGTTTCTTTCAAATTGATTTAATTCCTCTTGAATATCAATAATCCAAAACTCATCACACAAGGCATCATCAATAAACTTAGGCTCAATTTGAGATAATAGGGTAAAGTTATCAATAAAGTACCTTCTTGTTCTTACCCCTTGTGATACATCACCAATGATTTCATCCTTGGAGTGTCCCTTTGGATATATCACATCTTGAGGAAGACTTTGAGCTTCTTGATCATTTTCTTTGTTTTTCCACAATCTCTTCTTCCTTCCTAGTATGTCCTTCCATTGCTTGATTATACGATGGTTGGTGGCTTAAAGAGTTATCTATGTCATCATCATCTTTTTTGTCAAAAATGTTAGTTTTTCAAAATTTACATGGATAGACTCTTCAACACACAAGGTTCTTTTATTACTAAATTCTATAAGTCTTTTTGTTTGAAGAGTAACCAAGAAAAATTCGCTCGTCGGATTTTCTATCAAATTTAACAAGATTATCCTTAGTGTTTAAGATAAAGCATTTGCATCCAAAAACTTTAAAATAGCCAATGGAGGGAACTTTGTTGAATATAAGTTCAAAAGGAGTTTTCTTTAGAATAGGTCTTAAGAGAACACGGTTCATCACGTAACAAGCGGTGTTTACGGCTTCGGCCCAAAAATATTTAGGTAAAGAGTTTTTACAAATCATTGACCTCACCATTTCTTGTAAAGTTCGAATTTTCCTTTCCACAACTCCATTTTATTGTGGAGTTTTGGCTACCGAAAAGTTGTGTGAAATACCAAAATCATCACAAAGTTTTGTAAAATCTTGGTTATTAATTTCTCTCCCATTATCACTTATTATGGAAAACAATTTGCAATCAAGGGAGGTTTGAACTCTTTTGAAAAGTTTAACAAATTCATAAAAAGATTCATCTTTTTGGCTTAGAAACAAAGTCCAAGTAAATCTAGAAAAATCATCCACAATAACATAGCCATACCTCTTACCACCAAGACCAGTGGTTCTCATTGGTCCAAATAAATCCATATAAATGAGTTCTAAAGGTTTTAAAGTTGAAATAGTTTTCTTTGGTTTAAAAGAAGATTTTATTTGTTTTCCAAATTAGCAAGCATCACAAAGTTTGGTTTTCTCAAAAGTAAGTTTTGGCAATCCTCTAACAAGTTCTTTAGAAGAAAGTTGATTTAGCAAATCCATACTAATATGGTCAAGCCTTCTATGCCATAAGAATGCATCATCATCATGAACCGAGAGACATTTTAGTTTTTGTGAGATAAGATCTTCAAGATAAAAGACATAGATATTACCAACAAAAATAGTTTTGTTCTCAAACTTGTTTATGATAGAAGAAGAGGCACTTTCAAAAACAAACTTTGCATCCATTATCACACAATTTAGCTAATACTAAGTAAATTGAACTTCAAACCATCAATTAAAAGCACTTCCTTAATTAAAGAAGATGAACCATATCCAATGCTACCTATACCGATGATGTTTCCTTTCTTCTTATCATCAAAAGTGACAAAGCCACATTCGGTTTCTCTTAGCTCATTCATGAGAGATGGATTTCCGGTCATGTGTCTTGAACATCCACTATCTAAGTAACACTTGGAGCTTGATTTATGTTCCTACAACAATAGAGGAAGAGATGACTTTTGGTACCCATATTCTTTTGGGTCCATAAATATTATTAGTTTTTACTCTCCAAATAGTTTTAACTCCCATTTCAACTTTTCTTTTCACAAAACATCTAGTGACCGTATGACCACTCTTACCACAATAAGTACAACAAGGATGGGAGAATAATGAAGAAGCTTTAGCAAAATATGTTTGCTTTGAAAAAGCATCGGAGTGGTTATATCTAATGCCATTTTTATCATAGGGAGATCTTTGTGAGCCAAGAAGTTTTTCAAAATTTTCTTTTCCTTTAGTAAATATTTCAATGCACAAAGTGAGATCATTCACCTTTATCTTTAAAGATTCATAATCAATCAAACATTTTTCAAGAGAGGAAACCTTCTCACAAAGGTTCTTGTTTTCTAAAACAAGTTTTTGAAAATCATTGTTTAAACACTCCTTTTCTTTCTTCAAGACTTCCAAGGATTCAAAAATAGATTTATTTTCACAAATAAGTTTTGAAGTTTCATCAAGCAAAAATTGAGTTTTGTTTTTCAAATCTTTGTTTCTTTTTGAAATCTTTTTGCACTTATCATACATTTCAATGAACATAGAACTAGGATCATCACAATTATAATCAATGTGACTAGAAGAGTTAGAGGGTGAAGATTATACCTCATTCTCCATTGCCATGAAGCACATGTTTGCCTTTTCATCACCTTCACTTTCACTTGTATCTTGATCCCATGCACCAATAAGTCCCTTGGCTTTCTTCTTTTTCTTGAAGGCTTCAAGTTTGGCTTCCAATGCTCCTTTTCCTTTTCAATAACCTTTGGATAATCGTCTACAAGGTGTTCCATGCTATTGCATTCAAAGCATCTTGCTTTAAATAATGAAGAGTTTTGTCCTCCTTTATTAAATGGATATTTCTTTCCCTTTTTGTTAAAGCCTTTCTTATAGAATCTTTTGAATTTTCTCATAACCAAGGCTATTTCTTTATCGTCATCATGATCACCCTCATCGTTGGAAGAACTAGATTGTTCGTCTTTATTAACTTTGAGAGCTATACTTCTTTTTCCCTTTTCTTCTTCTTCCATTTCATTAAACCTTTTTACTTTTAATTCATATGTGACAAGAGAGCCTATGACTTCTTCAATTG
Source organism: Catharanthus roseus (assembly GCA_028651295.1). NCBI lineage: Eukaryota > Viridiplantae > Streptophyta > Magnoliopsida > Gentianales > Apocynaceae > Catharanthus > Catharanthus roseus. The sequence continues at coordinate 6,319,595 of JAPQWS010000007.1, forward strand.
CGAGAGTTCTTAAATTCTTTGATTCCTCTATGGTAATACATTTTGGTTGCCATACCTTAGGGAGTGCATCTAGAACTTTTCTATTTACTTCTCCTCTCAAGTATTCCTTTCCATATGCCTTGTGTCCATTTGTGATGTTTGTAAATCTAGTGAACATTTCACTAATACTTTCATTTTGCTTCATCATAAAGAATTCATAGTCTCTTACTAACAAAGCCAACTTTGATTCTTTGACTTGGTTGGTTCCTTCATGAGTGACTTCCAATAGTTTCCACATGTCATGGGCCGAGTCACATCCACTTACTCGATTGTATTCATTAACATCCAATGTACAACTTAGGATGTTCATGGCTTGGTAGTTTAAAGTCATCCTTCTTGGATAATATTCATCAAACTCTTCTACTTTCTTGATTCTTCCATCCTTTTAAGGGATAAAAGGTCCTTTCTCTACAATACTTCAAAGATCAAAGTTAATAGAACAAATATATATTTTGATTCTAGATTTCCAAAAAGTATAATTTGTACCATTGAAAAGAGGAGGTTTATTTGTAGAAGAGCCTTCTACATATGGTTAACTAGAAACATTAGCCATAGTAAAAGAAAGATCTTTCGCTTCAAGGATGTTAGTCCTTTTTTAGAGAAGCCCCACTCCGATACCAATTGAAAAACCTCAGGGAGGGGTGACTAAGGTTTTTGGCTAATTTTTAAAAAATCTTTTGTGTGAATAAAAGATAAACCTTCAATTTTGTTTGAGGAAGAATTCTAAACCTCTTTTTAATAAAATTCCAAACCAAAAAATCTTATAGTTTTGACAATCAAGCTAAAAGCATAGAAAGAGGAAGCACAATGATTTATAGTGGTTCATTCTCTCAAAGAGCTACATCCACTACCTTGAGTCAACACCCAAGGATTTTTCAAATCCACTATAAACAAAGTATACAACAATCATAATTTTGAGGATCATCCACCAAGGGTTTTGCAAACAACCTCAATCACCGACACAAATACAATCAAAGGATAACCCAAGGTGTTTTTCAACACAAACTTTTGATATTAATAAAAGAGAGATGAGTAAAGAATAATGTAACCAAGTGAGCTTGAGAAGGAAAGATACAACTCAATTGAATACTTCTATAAGCTCCTCTTTACTTCTTCTTTGATGAAGGTCAACAATGAAGCTCAAGAAGATGTTTTTATGAGATAAAAGGTATTTGAAGGAATGTACTTTAAAGCTCCTTAAAGGTTCTTAAATGATCTCAATAAATATTTCACCAAACAAAAAACTATTTACTGCTGATCAAGAACTCATATATACGTATATATAGCAAAGAGAAAAAGTAATTGTTATTGTCTGTGTAACGGTAATATTTTTGCAGTAAAAGACTAAAAACGGACGACCGTTTTTAGAAAACGGACGTCCGATTTTTTACAGGAAAATCGGATGAGACCTTTTAAATAGGAAGATCGGTTTTTTTTACAGAGAGAATCGGATGATCCCCTATAAAAATCGGACGACCAATTTTTCTAAAACTAGAAAAGTCGAACGATCGGTTTTAAAAATAGGATGTTTGATTTTTTTTTTCTCCACAAAAATTGGATGACTGGTTTTTTAAAACGGATAACCTTTTTGAGAAAGAAAACATAACCAATTTTCCTTAACAACAAAAGAGCTTTCCTTCCTATATCACAAACATGTATTCTTGATACTTTTTAGAGATAAGAGAATTTTCAAATGCATCAAAAAACGTATCAAGAATACTTGTGTTTTTCAAGAATAGTTTATAACAAGGAATTTATCCAAGGAGCTTTATATTTGATCAACAATAAAAAATGAGAGTTAGGGAGTTTTACAAAATACCTTATTACATCCCTAACAAAGACACAAGTCTTCAAGGTCTTCAATAGCTTGATCTTTTCTCCTTTATTTTGCCTTGATCATCAATATCTTTTGCTTCTAAGAGTGTAGCCTTGGGACTCCAAAGATGCTTCTTTTGTTCTATAAAGACTAAGCTTATAATCATCACACAAACATATGTTAATCATAATCAAAATCATATGCAATAATACCCTTAGGGGTAACAGGTAGGCTTGTAAGTTATGAAATCTAGGGTCGGCAAAGTGGGATTGAGACAAGATAAGGAGCAGAGGGTGAAGGTAGGAGTGGGCCAGAGGTCTGCGGCCCAGGTGTAGAATGACCATAGGGGAGTGCTAGATATGAGTCAGGGGGAATGTGGGCCTGGTTACGGGCTAGATCGTGGTGGTTAGGCCTTGGGACACTTTGGTCAGGCTCATGCTATTTCTTCTCACCCAGGGGAAACGGTGGAGGATCGCCTTGTTATTGGATTAGAGGGATCGCAATCTATACAAGTCCGTGCATTGGGAAATGCTGATTTGTTGCATGAAGATATTAATGTGATTGGTCAAGGTTTGGCAGGTTGTAGTGGTGGTTTGGATTTAGGGCGTGGCGAGCTCATGGATCCAAAAGGTTTGAACCATCCACCACCATGATTTATGAATATCCTTTTTTGGAATTGTCGGAGAGTTGCCTCCTCTAATATTTGTCTGAATTTAATAGAGTTGTTACTTGTACATAAGTCTGCTATTTTAATTATTGAGGAAACTAAGGTGAGGAGTTCAGAAGCCCAGAACTTCATGCAGTGAACTACTCTAAATCATATAGTTGCAGCGGAGGTTCGTGGGTTTTCTGGTGGTATATGGATTCTTTGGGATGATAGAAAAGTTAATATTTTAGGTGCTCTCTATTCATGATCAAATAGTTAATGTTGTTGTTATTGATTAAGGGACTTTGAAATGGGTTCTTTCGGTGGTGTGTACCTCTCCTAAGTTGCATCTTTAGGATTGCCTATGGGAGTATCTAAAGAAAGCCAGGTGATACATTGATTATCCGTGGCTTCTTATTAGTGATTGGAATCAAGTTTTGCAGAATAGTGAAAAGAGTGCTTGGAATAAAGTCCGTCAGAGTTGGTCTAAAAAGTTTTGGGAAGTTATTAATGTGTGTGGTTTTCAAGAGCTTGGATTTTCTCGACCACAGTATACCTAGCTAAATAAGAGAAGTGGGTCTCGTCTCATACTGAAGCGACTTAATTGTGCCCTTGTAATGGTGAGTTGGTCTCAACTATTTCCTAATATACATATATATATTAAGTATTTTCCAAGGGCTTTAAGTGACCGTCATCCTATTTTACTCTCTTGCATACATGAGAATGGAGTAAGGGGAGGATCACGTCCTTTTTTCCTGTTGGATGCATGGTCCTCATATGCAGGTTTTGAGCAGCTTGTTCATAGACTTGGGAGAGTTGTGGAGGAGATTTTTTGTCCATCATGGAGGCTTTTAAGGGAGTTGTACAGCAATGGAATGTTGGGGTTTTTGGGAATATTTTTTGGCAGAAAAAGAGATACTTGGTTAGATTGAATGGTATTCAAATGGCTTTTGCTCGTTGTGGACGGCTTTCTTGTTAGATTTCATGAAGTTAGTAATTGAGGAGTATAATGATGTTCTAAATCAGGAGGAAGTGTATTGGCCTCAAAAGGCTAGAATGTAATGGATATTTGATGGTGAAAGGAATCCTCGGTTTTTTCATGCCTCTACTATTATAAAAAAGAATAAGTGGAAGATTTGTATGCTAAAGGATGAGAATGATGAGTGGTGTCAAGATGCAAATCGTTTAAGGAGATGGTGAGGGAGTTTTATAAGGGTCTTTACACTCCAAAGTCGTGCATACCTTGTGATTCCGGTTCGTGGAGTTTTCCTCGGCTTGCTCATAGTGATAGGAGGTGGCTAAATCATGCTATTAGAGATCATGAAATTGAAGTGGCTATATTTCAAATGTCTAAACATCTCCAGGTATTTCCTACAAAGATATTGGGGTATTGTGGGTCTTTCTTGTGTTGCTTTGACTCAAAAAATGTTTCAAGAAGGCTAGCTACCAGTGGGGCTGCATGACACTTTGCTTCTTCTTATTCCTATGGTGTGGCATCCAAAATATGTTAGGCAATTTCACTGATTGCGCTAGTAATATGATCATGAAAGCTATAACAAAGGTTTCTTGCAAATAGGTTGAAAAATCTAATGCCAAAACTGACATCTGATGAGCAGAGTGGTTTTGTTCCAGGGAGTCAAGTTGCGAACAATATCATTCTTGCTCAGGAGATTGTACATTCTATGAAGAAGAAGATAGGTCGAAAGGGGAGGATTGCAGCCAAGTTGGATTTGAGAAACCTTAATATCACATTGAATGGGTTTTTTGGAGAAAGTATTGAAGGCGGTTGTTTTCTCACATCATTTTGTTGCCCTTATTATTCGAGGTTGTTCTGAGGCTTCTTTGACTGTCCTTTGGACTGGTGAGAAGTTAGAAACTTTTACACCAACTTGGGGGATTCGGCAAGGAGATTCGCTATCACCTTATTTATTTGTATTGTACATGGAAGTCCTGGGGCAAAAGCTCAAGGAACCTTCTCATCAGGGAATTTGGAAGGATGTCTGGCTTTCTTGACGTGGTCATTTTCTTACTCACTTATGTTTTGCAAATGATATCTTTTTATTTGGGGAAGCTTCAGAGGATTAGGCTGGGGTAATGGAGGTGATACTGCATGAGTTATGTCAACAGTATGGAAAGAAGGTAAGCATGCAAAAGTCTCCGTATTTTTTTTTAGTAATATTACCATGGCGGAGGGAGATCAATTATCTAGAAAATTCGGTATTCCTAGAACTCCTGACTTAGGTATTTATTTGGGCATGCCTTTATCCCACAAAGGGCCCACAGCGAAGACTTTGCATTTTTTTGGTAGATAAAGTGCATAAGAAATTGACAGCTTGGAAAGGGAAAGTATTATCCATAGCAGAGAGGGCAATTTTGTTGCAATCTTCTTTACGTTCTATCTCAAGCTATTCTATGCAAACTACAAAGTTGTCTATGGATCTTTTAGTGCAGCTGGACAAGATTGGAAAGAGGTTTCTTTGGGGGGGAGGGAGGAGTTTGATGACTAGAGAAGCTTGCATACCATTGCATCGCATAAAGTCTGCCAACCTAGGGCGAAAGACGGTCTGGGTTTGCAACTTTTGGAGGATGTGAATAAGATGGCTTTGGCTTGGCTTTGTTAGCAATTTTTTATGAAAGAGAACAGCTCTGCGTGCAAGTGTTGGCAGGGAAATATGGTGATGTTCGGAAGCTTGATGTGGGGAAAAAGTAGGTTGAGGCTTCGTATATTTGGTGAGGAATGTCAGAGGGCTTTAGAATTCTTGCTCCTGATCTAAAATTGGTGATTGGAGATAGGTGAAGGACTCATTTTTTCTGATTGCTAGTTGGGGAATGGGTGTTTCAAGGATGTAATTGTTCAAACAATTCCTCTAAGAATACTAGGAGATAGGGTTTGTGATTATTGGTTGCCGCACGTAGGTGGGGGGATGGGAGTTTGATGACTAGAGAAGCTTGCATACCATTGCATTGCATAAAGTCTGCCAACTTAGGAAGAAAGGTGGTCTGGGTTTGCGGCTTTTGGAGGATGTGAATAAGATGGCTTTGGCTTGGCTTTGTTAGCAATTTTTTATGAATGAGAACAACTCTAGGTGCAAGTGTTGGCATGGAAATATGGTGATGTTCGAGAGCTTGATGTGGGAAAAAAGTGGGTTGGGGCTTCGTATATTTGGCAAGGAATGTCAGAGGGCTTTAGAATTCTTGCTCTTGATCTAAAATGGGTGATTGGAGATAGGTGAATGACTCATTTTTGCTGATTGCTAGTTGGGGAATGGGTGTTTCAAGGATGCAGTTGTTCAACTAATTCCTCTGAGAATACTATGAGATAGGGTTTGTGATTATTGGTTACCGCACGTAGGTGGGGGGGAGGGGAGTTTGATGACTAGAGAAGCTTGCATACCATTGCATTGCATAAAGTCTGCCAACTTAGGGAGAAAGGTGGTTCTGGGTTTGTGGCTTTTGGAGGATGTGAATAAGATGGCTTTGGCTTGGCTTTGTTAGCAATTTTTTATGAATGAGAACAACTCTAGGTGCAAGTGTTGGCATGGAAATATGGTGATGTTTGAGAGCTTGATGTGGGAAAAAAGTGGGTTGGGGCTTCGCATATTTGGCAAGGAATGTCAGAGGGCTTTAGAATTCTTGCACTTGATCTAAAATGGGTGATTGGAGATAGGTGAAGGACACATTTTTGCTGATTGCTAGTTGGGGAATGGGTTATTAAACCAATACCTTTAAGAATGATATGAGATAGGGTTTGTGATTATTGGTTGCCGCACGTGGGTTGGAGGTTAGAGCTGCTACAAGATTTCCTGTCGCGCTATGTGCTGGTCTGCCTACAATTGTATTTGCTGGTAACAGAGGAGGATAGTCCAAAGTTTGGGTTGTCTGTTTCAAGGAAGTTTGTTTCTAAGCCAGTGTATGATTTGCTTTCTCAAAATGGCTTGGAAGAAGCTGGCTAGTGGCAGCTATGGAATTTCTGAGGACCTCAATGATATCCTTTGTCTTGTGGAAGGTGAGGCAATGCGGTCTAAAGACTAAAGAGTGTTTGTTTAAGAAGGGTATTAGAGATAATGTAGCTTGTAATGTGTATGGTGGTCCCGTGGAGGATTTGTTACATGCATTGTGGAATTGTTCAACTATTAAGAAAGTGTGAGAGGAGCTTCTTCCTAGACAATATCAACGACAATTATTTTCTTATAGCAATGTGGTTAATTAGGTTGATTGGAAATTTGTCTAGTGGATGAATGTGCGCAAAGAGACAGTTTGAGTGGCACTTAGTGTTTAGAGCACTTAGTTATCTTACATGGAATTGGAGAAGAAAGGGTTTATATGACCCTAAGTTTTATCCATTATTCTTTGAGAAAAAGATGAGTAGCATCTTTACTCTTGCGTCAGAATTTAATAGCTTGCAGGTGGAGGTCCCTCTACTAGATCATGTAACTCATACTTTATAAATATTTGTTTCATGAAGTTATTAAAGCTCCCTTTTGAAGAAAAAAATTATCCTATTTTCTTGTATATAAAGATGAGATAGAAGGAAATGTATTAATTTCTTTGATAGCACATTCCTGTTTTTTAAGCATATTTAGTAAAAAAAAAAAAAAAAAAATTCTAAAATGACATTTTTTTAACCAAAGTTACTAATTACTTTATTCATTTCAAAATATATACCATTTGAGTTAAAAAAATTTATTTTATAATATAAAGCCCTTACCATTTAAATAGATTATCTATTGTGCTTTTTCAATTCTATCCTTCTTCTCTTTCTTTATTCTTATTATTTTATTAAATAAATAACTGTATTAAAAAATATTAAAAATATTTATTAAAAAACAACATAAAAAAAATTATACTAATAGATAAGAGGTCTAACTCTCATTACCTACCGTAATAGAAAATAAAATCCAAACCCTAAGGGGTATACCAACAAATACATTAAAACTCTTCATTTAACGTCTTCTAGCCATCTGTCTACACTATCGCTAGGTATAGGTCATAATTAACTCGTTCAACTAGATAATGAAAAGTAGCAATTAAAAGATTTTTGGCGAATCCATTCTCTTGAAGATTGTCAAAGACAAAGATTAAGAGTTGGAGAAGGGTCCAAATCTATTATGTATAAAAGAAACAAAATCCAATTTAAAAAAAAAATAGAAAGAAAACATGGTCCTGGACTTGAAACAATAAAAGATAGAGCTAAAAGAGACTTTCGGGCAAGATTTATAACTCAACCAAACTCTATCTAAGGCAGAACATAGATGAAGAGAAGATATGCGAGGTGTTGGGGAGAAAGAGGGGAGAGATATAAATGTCTTTCTCTCTAGTTTATTCATTTCTCTTTTTTTTTTTTTTTTCTCCCGCTTCTACTCTTTATATATTTATAAAGAGTATAAAAAATATGGTGTGATAGAATATTTTCGTAAGAAATTAATGTTTTGTTCCTTTTATGCCATTATTACATCATTGAGAGCATTTTAGATTTTGATATAAATAAGCCATTTTACTTGGTTAATATCTGGAAAATCACTTAATACATTAGAAGGATAAATTTTAGGCCTAAAATTTGAATAAAAAATAATATATAATTCATTTTTTTCTTAAAAGAAAAGGCATGAAAAAATTATATTAAATCAATTTGGATGACGGAAAATTAAAGAAGAAATCATCTCCATCTAAAGAGGTAAGTTAACATAGCATGTTGTGCTAGAATATATGCAATAGTATTTTTATAGTACCTAACAAATAAAATAGAACTATGAAACTTAGTTGAAAGAGCTCTAATCTTATTGAAAATATGATCAAATTTGTGGAATTGCGTCTCTTCAAACAAAATGCAGTTAACAACACTTTTGCAGTGACTTTCTAGAAGAAAATGGAAGTACTTAAAGCAATGTGATAAATGAAGACTTTCAAGGAAGCCCAGAGTTTGCAAACCTCCTATTCCAACCACTATCCTAATCCAAGAAGCATCATCGTTAAATTTCAGCCAGCCCTCAACGGGCCTCTGTCATCTACAGTCAACCATTGAAAAATCAGTATCAATATATGATTCATTGATATTTTAGAATAACACATTTTATTAAAAAGATAGTCCAAAATATACCGTTGAAATTGCTTTTGAGGTAGAAAAGGAGACTATCAAGGTTCTGTTCTCCATTACTACGTTTTTTACAAGCAGTAGAAAAAAAAAAACTTTTAAAAAAATTATTTTAAAAGAATTATTCTAACATTTTTAATTTTAATAACATAAATAAATAGAAGCAATCTCAAAAAACACCCTCTAAAGTAACTTTTTAACTGATTCAAAAATAACTTATAATTTAAAGTAAGATAATAGCTATTTATTCTACATAATGAAGAACATTGTCCAATTAAATTACATTTATTTATATCTTTTATTAATTTCATCTTCTCATAATAGAAATAGGAATCCTGCTTTCATAATTCATATGGAATACATTACAAATCTTTCGCCTAAGAATTTTGGATTCTAAACTTCTCCACAAGAAATGAAAGTTAGCTTTATCTTGGATACTTTTAATTAAAATGTTTTTCTTCTTGATGAGTGATCCATTACTTGACCCTTTCTTTTTTATTTTTTTATAGTAAAAGGAATATATTACTAGTAACAAAGTTTGTAAAATAAAATTATTTTCTATGTATATTTTAAAGGAATTTAAAACATTTCTTTCTTCTATACATTAAATATATTTTATAAATAATTTCAATTTATTATTTTTTTAAGTAATTTTTATTTTCTTTTATACAATTAACTCCTAAATAAATAATTATTTACAAATAATTTTCTAAGTTAATTTTTATCCATATAATTTTATTTCCCTCTAAATAACTTAATTTATTAGTTATTCTTATATTTTTATTAATTCTTTTTTACATCTTCAAACTTCAAGGTAGTCTCCGCCCGTGAAAAACCTTTTTTTGAATTCAGTCCAACTTATTATGGGACTGGTAAGTCTCACATCGGTGCAGTTTGAGCTATTTCATCAGATGTAAATGCAAGCGATTTTGGTGATGTGATAGGGGCGACTAACTTTCCAAAAAGTCTTGATAGTCGTTAGTGGTATACAATCCAAAAGAAGGCATCATAGTAGCAACCTCCGGTATCCGGTAAAGGGTAAAGGAGCGCCTATCTTTATTAGTATACGGACTTGGAACCAGCCCGGCCAGCATGCACTAAAAGCTAAGAGACCAGGACGAAAGTCCAATAACAGTTGCTTTAAGTAATAGGGTTTCCCTTTTCCTTAAATTTTAACTTGTTTAATATTTTTAAATTTATGTTTTGCAAAATAAAATATTTTGACTCTCCAAAATTTATTATTCCTTTTACTTACAAACTTAATGAAATTTTTATATCCTTATATACAACTTTATTCTCATGTAATTTTTACTATGTAACTTTCCAATAACTAATCTAATTAACAAATTCTCTTCAACTCTTTCTTTTACTTTATTTAGATCAAGGATTTTACTATCCTTCTATCTAACTTTATTTAGATCATTTAATTTTTATTATCTCTTTTCTAACTTTAAAATAATCCTATCTAATTAACAAATTCTCCTCAACTCTTTCTTTTACTTAAAAAAATTCTTGAAATTTTTATTATCCTTTTATCTAACTTTATTTACCTCATGTGATTTTTATTGTCTTTTTTTATAACTTTAAAATAACTATATAATTAATAAATTCTTACAATTCCTCCATGGAATTAAATTCTCATAATTGTACCATATCCATTTATTGTTCAAAACTGTCAATTTAACTTTATTGGTACTATTATTAATTTAGTTATATAAAAAACCTTTAAAATGACAATATTTCGTTATACTTAAAGTTAATACTTCATCTAACTAAAAGGCACTTTAAGTAGTTTAAAAAAATAAGAAACCAAGAAGATGTAAATCATCCATGACCCTTTTCCACACTTTTATAGTAGTAATAGAAGTTAATTTTTCTCCATGTAATTTATTCTCCTCTCACATTAGGTAACTTTAATTAACCATTAGTTATTCTTCTAGTTTTACTAATTATTTATTTTCTTGGATTTTAACTTGTTTAGTATTTTTAAATTTATGTTTTGTGAAATAAAATATTTTAGCTCTCCGAATTCATTTTTTTCTTTTACTTATAAACTTCATGGAATTTTTATGGAATTTTTATTATCCTTATATATAATTTATTTATCTCATGTAATTTTTATCATATTTTATGTAACTTTCAAATAACTAATCTAATTAATAAATTATCTTCAACTCTTTCTTTTACTTATAAACTCCATAGAACTTTTATATATTATCCTTCTATCTAACTGTATCTGCCTCATGTAATTTTTATTATTTTTTTGGTAACTTTAAAATAACTGTCTAATTAACAAATTCTATCAACTCTTCAATGTAATTGAATACTCATTATTATACCCTATCCATATATTGTTCAAAACTATCCGTTTAACTTTATGACTACTATTATCAATTTAGTTATACCAAAAAATCTTTAAAATGACAATATTTCATAAATTAATAATTCATCTAACTAAAGAACATTTTAAGTAGATAAAAAACAATAACATAAAAAAAAATGTAAATAATCCATTACCCATTACCCCCTCCCACACTTTTATAATAGTAAAGATTAATATCAAAAGAGATAGAAAAAGGTATCTAAGAAGGAATGTTATGTGAGCATTCAAGAACAACGTCAGAATGTAAAGTAATACTAGTTAAAAGATGAACCAGCAGTTGCAAATATAACAAATCAACATATATATATATATATATATATCAATAGAGAATCTATTTATGCACTGAAGGAGAAAATCAAAAACCAAGGTGCCCATCGCGGAGAGATTGGGAATAATTCAACCAAGACGCCACTAGTAGCAAGTGAGACGCTTTCAACCGCTCACCTATCACATTAAGAAAACTTGCACTACCGAGAGAGGATAAGCTTATAGAGCTCACAATAGGAGTGACGGTGAGCGCGGGGGTCAAGTTTTCTAGGGCTCGCAATAAAAGTGTTGTGAGTGCAGGGCTTACTTGACTGATTTGCTATTTGTCTCCTGTTTCATAAAACTCTAGGCACTCCAAGTATGGTTGGAAGTGCATAGAAGCTGACCACAAATGATACCATGGCATATCTCAAGGCGTTAAAGAACATTTTTTCAGACAAATAAATATCACTAAACAAGATTTTGAATTTATCATTGGATAAAGTTAATAAAAAAATTTTCTATTCTTATCAAACTAAACTCCTATCCTCCAAATTGACACTTAAATCTAATCCACGTCGTTCATAAAAAAAAAAAATTTCTAATCAACTTCCACCAAAAGTCTTCACCTTCATCGAAATCAACTATAAACATATTTTCCTATTAGTTCCAATCTACTCCCATCCAAAAATTTACCATTAAATCCAGTCTACGTTCACCCAAGTTTTCACCTTCGTAGAAATCAACTATAAAGGCTTAAGCAGTCTACGTTCACCCAATCTAGGGCCTCTCCTTACGCCTGGTCCTTTATGCCATTCTCATTAGTACAACAACCGCAACCCTCATTAGATCGCAGTTCTTACAACTTCGTATCCAGATGTTGAATACCTACATAATCCTTGAAAGCCAAAACTGGTTTTCACCCACAAAAACCTTCCAACACTAGTTCGCAAGTGGAGAAGTTGTATGAAGCAGCATATTCTAAGGATTAGAGCCACGCAGGATCAAGAAATTATATAACATCACTTCAACATCAAATACATAAACAACCAACCCACCCACCAACGAAAACAATGCCGAGAAACCAGAACAAGTTAGTTTTGTCAAATGCCGTTACACAGCTGCGAATAGTCTCAAACTTCACATGATTCTCAAACCTAGGATATAATACATCAAGTTTGTCCAACAGAAAAACTTCGAATTGTTCTGACCTGCATAGCTAAAAAAAGAGTTACAACCACATTGTACGAAGAACCAGCAATGCCCCCCTCCAATCTGTGTCTTGCCCTGCAATTCCTGTCACACCAGTGTCAGACCAAACCTTTTGGAGTCTTCAACCACCTGTACATTTCATTGTAACCATAATTAAGACAAGCTCTTGGTCCTTTTTAACTTTTAAACAGGGAAACCTGTTCCTGCAAAACTCATAATAATGTAAGCAGATGATCTTGAAGAAAAATTGAGCACCAAAAATGAAAGTTAAAACTCACTAGTCTGGCTTTGTGGTTGTTTACAGAATACCTGACTGCATATACAACTATAACATGCATTGCAAGCATCAGAGAAAATCAAAACAAAAACAATTACAAAGAATCATCATGCATCATCTCAAACCCCTTCCCTTCTCTCTCTTCCACCTTTCACAGTAATGACAAGCTTTAAGCTTTATTTTAAACCTAAAGGAGGGCGGACTTAAAAACATGTACCCACATAGAACTCTAGCCACAGGGCTCGCAAGAACATCCTGATAAACAAAATTCGCGCTACAGGTGTACCTAAAAGCAGCAGAAAGCAATACATCAGAGGTCAACACGAAAAGTGAGATTTTTCAGAAAACATACAACCTTGAAACATTTTCGGCCCTAACTCTATTCTTACAGGGGTTAGAATGAGCATTTAGCAACTGGCATACTGAAAACCATAACGCGAAAACTTTTCACAGCTTATTGATATACTGGACACAAAGGACCAGAGAAGAAAGTAATAAAAAAATCCCTGATTCAAAGATGGAAAAGCCCCAATTTAACCTCAGGTGGCATTAGAAGGTGTGCAAAATAGTTTGACAGCCTACAAAAGCCAAGACCCTAAGACCATGCCCCACATTCAAGCACACAAATAAACAAGAAAGATAAAGCATAAAAATTGTTGATTTTTTTCACAAGCCATATGACAACTGAAAACCTGCACACCACCTGCACAGTGGAAAATGCGCAGTAAGCTACATTTATAGGACGGGTGGCTGGTTAATTGAAAACTCTGCCTAGGAAACAAAGCAACATGCATGTATATGAGAAAAGAAACGAACCAAACTCAGCTCAGTAACCATGACCACCATGCTCAGTTGCCTGATAATGATCACCATTTTGGGCATGCCCATTGTTGCCACTTTCATTTTGATCATGAGAATGAGCACCAGCTTTATTAGCAGCTTCAGTCTCTTCCCTTTCCCTGTTCCATTGTGCAATTTTAGCACGTCTCTCTTCACTACCTTCCCTAACTGGACTCCTGTCCCTCCTTCCTCCCGGGCTCCTGCTCCTACTTCTTGCCCTGCGGCCAGGGCTGGTGCTCCTACGTCTCCTGCTTCGACTTTCGTAAGCATCCCTGTCATCATATCTCCTACTATGACGATGGGAACGTTCTTCATGGCTGCGATGGCGGTGAGGGCTCCTGCTTCGGCTTCGATATCGCCTTCTGTGGTACCTTTTACCATAGAGCTGACGCTCTAAAGCACTGCAACCGCCACGATGAACAAATAGTTCAGGAAAATAGGCTTGCCAAAAAGAAAATAATAACACTCATTTTTCTTTAAAAACTCAAATATAGCTACTTACTTGCTAATCTTCTTGAGATGCATGAAGTTGCAGTATCCACCACGATTACATGTGTTTTCATCATACTGTCTACAGGTTGCTTCACGAAAGTCGGTCACAGGTGAGAAATCAACAATGATGGGACGTCCTGCAGAAGAGTAGAAGTTAGCAACATAACAGAACACTAAAAAGATACTCACACCTAAAAGATTAACATTTTTTCTACTTGTACCGGTAACAGAGAAGCAGCTGCTAGCATATAGGGAAACTTCATTCCAGCCTCATAAAAATAGTAAGAAAGGAAAAGAGAGCGAGAACATTACCAGCATAGAACCTTCCGGTCAGATTTTTCAATGCATTAGCTGCATGCTCTTCTTCTCTGAACTGAACATAAACGTTCCCAACCTGTTAAATCAACGCCAATTAGATCCATCAGCCACTCATGCAAAATTTAGAATCACAAAAATACTATGGATTGATTGGACGAGAAAAGTTACCATATGATCAGCCAAATTATCACAAACATTTAGACTCTCAATCTCACCATACTTGCTCAGCTCCTCAAAGAGATCTTCATAGAAATCCTGTAATTACAATAACAGTTGGTTGACAATTCCTCAAATCAAATGTTTTTAAAGAAATCACCTAAGATTAACTCAGGGATAAATAAAATAACTTTAGCCAAAAAAAAAAAAAAAGGTACAAACAAAATATATGCATCATGGGAAGTACCCAAGCTGATTTCGTGGAACATGACAAAAAAAGGAAGATACAAAAGAAGTAGTGGTGAAGAGACTCAGACCTAACAGTTCGAAAAATCTCTCCCTTTGCTTATATAGTTAAAAAGACATTAGGCATATGAAAACATACTGTAAATAACATACACGCTTCAAAAATCAAAATCAGCATGATCCAAAAGGTTTCAAATACTCAAATAATTTGTTTCCAGACAAATCACACAGGGCTTATCTGCAATTGCTGTACTGTATACCCAAGATAGAGAGAGCTGGAGCTTCAGCATGATAAATGACATTGAACAAGAACTTTAAACTTGACAAGATCCCATATCACAGACGAAATCATACCAATTACTCTTTAACTGGCTCAGTCTTAGAACCAAGGAATCAACATGTTCAACACGAAGCAGAGAACAGTCAAATACAGACAAGCAAAAAATAATCGGGGAAGTGAGAGAGGAAGAAACAAAGAGTTATCACACAAAAACTTAAAAATAGTTCATATATAGGAAAAGGATTGCAGAAGTTTCACGGGAACTACAAATAAAATAAATAATCATTACATATTAAGCTTTTGCAACAGGTAAGATACTGCGAGAATTCACTCTTAGCAACAAATGAATAAACAAATAAACAAAATTTAAACGACTTTTCTGTTCGTACGCGCGATGAAATTAATTAAAGCTTTACCAACGACAGATAGACACCCCTTTCTGGTGAACATGAAAATTCATAGAAATGATTCAAAAAAAGGAAAGGAAAAATAAAATCTTTGGATGCAGCAAAATTCATAGAGAATGGCAACCTCAAAGTGCTCCTGCATCTTCTCGGGATCAATTGGCTGGCCCTGGGCATCGACACCGGGGGTAATCATGTCAGGCCTTTGGTACATGTTGGAGAGCAGCAGGGTTGGGCTGATGCTAGGCTTGGTATGCAGCCGTGAGCAGCGGTCTCCGTGGCGGCAAGCTCCGATCTTGAAGTAAAAAGGGCAGTTTACTCTGTCCTTCTCCGTACCGAAAATTGATGCCAAATGCTCCGCCATACGTGCTTGCACCTCTGCGATAGCCAATTGCAGTTTGAAAATAATCTAAGAGGAATTGTTGCTCCTGTTTGTTCAAATTGAGCAGGTTCTAGAATCTAGGGTTTGCTTTCTGCAAGGTATCGGGCGAAGAAAATTGGGGAAAGCGGAGAGGAGCAACATAAATACCCAATCGTTTCTATGATAATTGCACTTTTAGCCTTGAAAGTTGTCTAAACTGTGTAACAGTCCTCCTATTTGAAAATCACTTATTTCAAGACTTTTTGAATTTTCTTTAAGATATTTTTAATCCTAAAAGTTAGTAGTTGATTATAAGTTTTGTTTTTAATATATGACGTGATTTGAATCTAAGATTTTTAATTTAGTATACAGTGATTCTACAGGAAATAAAGTAATTCTACTACTAAATTATTATTTTATCACCACTTAATTATAAATTTGTTAAATTACTATTTTATCACTACTTAATTATAAGTTTATTATAAGCTTATTGATAACCTTCCCACAATATTTACTCACAATTAAATTATTAAAAAAATTTTTAAATTATTTTATACTTTATAAAAAAACTTAATTTATTTGATACATTTATATTTCGTATAATGTTTCTTTAAATTTAAAAATATCTATATTGCATATTTTATAAAGTACAATAATATTGTGATTAATGCATGTACTGTATGTAGGGCTATAAACAGGTCCAGACCCTCAAGGTACCCTCAGACTTAGTCTCATATCCTTATAGTGAAATTTGGACCCAGATCCGAACCCATCCTTCCAGGTATAAAATTTCTGGACCTAGACCCGACCCTCCAGGGTCTAGGGTAGGGTTTGGGTATACCCGTACCCGTATGACATTTTTTTATTTTTTTCTCTATTAAACAAAAATATATAAAACAATGTATAATCCAAAAATAAAAATTTTAACATGATTAACATAATCTCTTCAACATTTCTTTCAACAAATACAATCATTTAACATATACGTAAATGAATAGGGATATAGACCCCTTTAACTATATTAAATTAGTCTGAATCCAAATTCCTGGACAACCTTTGAGCAAAGAGTATACGTAATAATACGATGTCAGCTAATAGATAAGTCAAATAGTAGCATATAAGATAGAGAACGACAATGAAAAACAAAGAAAAATATTATCCTTTTTGTCATGATTCATATTTTCAGCAGTTCTATGAAATAAAAAATAAGACAAAAATATTACTATCATAAATTTCTTTTACACGGGATGAAAGAATATATTTTTATATTTAGTAAAAATAAATTATTTGTGAAATGGCATTTGAAATAAAGTTGGAAATAAATAAATAATTTGAAAGAGATTAGTTGGGTCAAGTCCAAAAATGTTGACAGCAACAAGATTTGAACCTACAATACATAGAAGACCGATTTAAAGTTTGTCTTTTTAACCACTCAGACAAACCTCCTTAACCACATTCATTTCCCTCCATCCAATCTAATATATATAAGTATATATTATTATTTATTAATATGGGTCTACAGATATACGGGTATGGGTATTATCGTACCCTGCCCAAACCCATATAACAGAATAAATACGGGTATGAGTCCGCGAGTATAAAATTTAAACCTTACCCGCTAAAAACGGGTATAGACCCGCGCGGGTGCAGGATAAAACCCACCCTGTTTACAGCCAAGTCTGTATGGTGGACTTTAAAATTTTTCATTAATTTTAAAAAGAGCCATTTAGAATTTTAAATTATTTAATAGGAGATTATTAATATAGATTCCATTTTAGAGTAGATGATAAATTTAATTATGAAAGTTTTTATATTGGCGGACTTTAAAATTTTTCATTAATTTTAAAAAGAGCCATTTAGAATTTTAAATTATTTAATAGGAGATTATTAATATGGATTCCATTTTAGAGTAGATGATAAATTTAATTATGAAAGTTTTTATTTATTTAAAAAGGATATGTAAACTTTTAAATTGATGTTTGTGTGAGATTATCTATGATTTGAATCGAAAACTTGTAAAGTTTCTTAAGCACCAAAATGTAATTTGGGCAAAATTTCAAGGATACAAAAGCACTTCACCTTGCTTAAACTGGTTCTAGATTCTTCCATATAATTCTAAAGCTCTAATTACAGTTTTGTTGCTATTTTTGAACTCGAAATCTTACAGTGATGGTTTGCTCGAGTGGTTAAGGGTTAATACTTCAAATTTTTTACACTCACGTAACGTGGGTTCAAAACCCACAGCTTGTCATCTTTTTAAACTTTTTAAATTTTTTTTTAAATTTTCAACTTCAAAGATAATAGATTATACGTAATAAAATATTGATTTAGAGATAAAAATCTTTGAAAATTTTTAAATGTTTATGTAGGATCGATAAAGCCAACGCATGAATAAAAAAGTTCAACGCGAAAAAAATTTATTTTTTCTCCCCATTTTCTCTCTCTTCTCTAATTTTTTTCAAAAAAATTTTTAAATTTTTAACTTCGAAAATCATAAAAAGGTACACATGAATGATTTTGAAAATTACATGTAAATAAAATATTTGATTCAGAGATGAAAAACTCTCCAAATTAACAAAAAAGAATCGAAACTAGGAAGGATTTGCGGTTTTTTTTTTATTTAGCCCATTTTCAAAAAATGGGTACTAAATTGGCCCAGCTTTTTTTTTTTACTATGAAAGTGGCCTGTGCGTTATCACCTGAGATAATGCACAATGGTTGTGTGTTATTTGTAATAATCGACTTAAGTCGCATTAAGAAGCATGTTTAACAACGTGGCGATGATGCGGTGATGATGTGGTGCTGAGTGTCGATAACGCACAACTATTGTGCGTTATCAGTCATAATAACACACGTCCATTGTGCGTTATTATTAGTGATAATGCATAATAACCGTGCATTATCACGTTATAAACCCTAAAGCCCAACCGTAGCCGCCTCCTTTCTACTTTCTCTTTCTTCTTCCTCATTTCTTCTTTCTTCTTTCTTATTTCCTCCTCGAAAATTTTCCTTTTATCTTCATCTGCTCTCGCTGCTCCGCCGCCGTCTCTCTCGTTGCTCCGTCGCCGCTGCCGCTTGGTAAGTTCTTTTCCTTTTCCTTTTATTTTCTTCATTCTTTTTATATTTTTTCTTCTCTTCTTTTAATACTTTTGTATTTTATTTCAAAATTTACAGTTAAAATTTAGTTAATTTTTTAAATTCAAGTTTGAATCGGTGAGACTTTCCTTGGGGTACGAAGGTTGTTAGAGATTTGGAGTGGAAAACGGTAGACTAGAGCTTATCGGTACGAAGGTGCATTTTTAATTTTTGGTAAGTTTTTAGTTATTTAAATTATTTGGTGTATTTAATTATTTTTTGTTTGGGTTGTTTGTGAATTATTTTTATGAATTTTATTTGTTAATTTGAATTAATTCATTTTTGTGAAAGTGGGTTTGAGTTTATGTTTGAATTTGTTGTTTTTAATAAATTTGTGCAAATTTGATAATTTCATGTATATAATTATTTTTTGTATTGCAAAAGTGATCTTAGGGTGATGAATTATTTTGATGAATTTATTTGGATAATTAGGGTTTTTTTCCTTTACTTATCATTATTTGAATTTTTTTTATTTATTTAGATAATTATTTGCATCTTTCTTATAAATTTGGAGTAGAAAAGATGGGAACTTGGAATTTGGGTTTTTTCTCTTCTCTCTTTTGTTTTTTTTGTGTAATTAGTAGAACCGAAACTTGAAAATTTAGGGTTTAGTAATTAATACTTTTATTTAAACTCTAAAACCCTAATATTGAATTTACCAAGTAGTAAAATATTTAGTTATAAAATATAGCATAAATAATTCTTAAAAACTTAAAAATTCTAAACTTTAAATAATAGAAAACTTAAAAATCTATTGTTAAAATTCAAAATTTTACATCAAACATTAAATCGTAAAACTATAAACTTTTTAACAGTAAACCTTATAAAGCTAAAATCATGACATTAAAATCCTATAGCGTATATTATAAAAACCTTAAAAAACCCTAAAATTGATTTTTGAAACATTAAACAGTAAAACTCTAAACTTTGTAATAGTAAACCCAAATAACCTTAAAATTGATATTTTAAACATTAAACCATAAAACTCTAAACTTTGTAATAGTAACCCTAAAAACCCTAAAATCTTAATATTTTAAACATTAAACCGTAAAACTCTAAACTTTGTAACAGTAAACCCTAAAAACCCTAAAATATTAATATTTTAAACTTGAAACCGTAAAACTCTAAACTTCAAAACAGTAAACTATAAAAATGATATTTTAAACATTAAACCATAAAACTCTAAAATTTGTAACAGTACACCCTAAAAACTCTAAAATCTTAACAATTTAAACATTAAAAAATAAAACTCTAAACTTTGTAACAGTAAAATCTAATAACCCTAAAATTGATATTTTAAACATTAAACCGTAAAACTCTAAACTTCAAAACCCTAAACCCTAAAAATCCTAAAATGATATTTTAAACATTAAACCGTAAAACTCTAAAATTTGTAACAGTAAACCCTAAAAACTCTAAAATCTTAACAATTTAAACATTAAACCGTAAAACTCTAAACTTTGTAATAGTAAAACCTAATAACACTAAAATATTAATATTATTGATAATTAACCGTAACTTATAAAAACATTAAAAACCCTAAAAACACTAAACTTGATATGTTAAAAATCATACGAACCCTAAAACCCTAAAATAATTGTACCATAAACAACACACCTTAAAGAGTTTGGAATTATAATTTGTTTAAAAATTTTTAACTTTAATTTATAGATATTGACCGTAACTCAAACTATAAATAATGTAGATAGAAGAAGTCCCAACCCACGTGCATCCTGGTCCCATAGTCCCTAATGTTTTGACAAGACAGCATGAGTACTGGTCTGGGTTGATATGGAGTAGGGACCACGAGACGTGTTTCACTGATCTTCAGTGCAGGCGTTTTGGGCGCAATCTATTCTAGTGTTACATGCGGCTCCCCGTAGGTTGGTAGAGTTTATTGACAGGACTGGTTTGGGGGGAGTGTTCAGATGTGGCTACATTGGGCTGGACCACGCTCTTATTACCGCATTAGTTGAGCAATTGTTCCCACTTGCTTTTGCAATTGTTGATAAGGAATCCTCCGAAAGTTGGAATTGGTTCCTTAAAAACCTGTGAGAATACATTGTCAAAGATCGCCACGTATGCCTCATTTCTGATCTCCACAAAGGTATTTTCTCTACTATTCAAAGTAAACCTTTATGGCAACCACCATTTGCAATTCACCAGTTTTGTTTACGCCACATTCGAGAAAATTTCAACAAGACTTTTAAGAACACAAACCTAAAAAGCTTGATGTTGCAGGCTGGAACAGAATCTAAACAATGGAAATTTGACCGTGTAATGAAAGAGATTTAAGAAAGAAATGTAGATGTTTACATTTACTTGATGAAGTTGGACCCAGAGAATTGGACACTGTTGCATGATGGCGGGCACATATATGGTATCATGACAACCAACATTTCTGAAGCAATTAACAGTGTGTTGAAGAAAGCTAGGATCCTACATTTAAAAGCCCTTGTTGAACTAATCTTCAACAAACTAGTTAAGTACTTCCACTAACACCTTGAAGAGGCTGAAAATTGTGTGCATCAATTTCCAACTCGAATTATTGACAAGTTCTTGCGGATTGAAATGAAATCAAGAGAACACAAAGTTACCACTTACAATCCACGATAAGGAATATACATGGTCAAATCTATGATCCGTGTTTCTGGTACGGGCAACAACGTCTATACATTGCGAATAAATGATAAATCATGTAGTTGCGGAAAAAATAAAACATATACATTGCCTTGTTCTCATGTTCTTGCAGTATATAGAGAAAATAGGTTAAGAGCAGATACTTATGTGCCGGAGATACATTTGCGACAAACATACAGAAGAACTTACCAAGCGAATTTTCATTCGGTCTTGAGTGAGAACTTTTGGAGGGATGTTCCTTTTAATTTAACATTTTATCCTCCAAACATGAAAAAAGAATGGGGTAGGAAACAGGGCAAGTGATTTAAGGGGGGAAATGGATTATAGAAATCCGGATTCTCTCCCAAGATGTAGCAGATATCACATGCCAGGACATAATAGAAAAAATAGTAATAACCCCTGACTCAGCAATGTATAAGTTTGCCATTTTCTTGAAATTGTTGTAATAAAACAAGTTTCTATTAATGAAATTTTTCTTTCAATTTCTTCTAATTACTATATCATTGCTCTAAATTTTTACAATATCTTTAGTATTACTTCTTCAAATAACTTGAGATGAAATGGTTAAAAGTTAAATATATTTTTCAAGAAAATGATATAAATATTGTCATAATAAATACGCTTAAAATAAGTTAAATATTATATATACAGTCTTTTTAAATAAATTATAACAATTGTAAGTTTTGATAAAAATGTAAAGAAATTTTCATTTTTTAAAAAAATTTAAAAAATAAAAAACGGACGTGGCAGATAACGCACAACCAGTGTGCGTTATTGCTTGGTCATAAAGCACAACGGTTGTGCATTATCCGCCACATCGGCAGATTACCAGCGGTAAGCGTAATTAGCTGATAACGCACAATGGTTATGCGTTATGGCCATAATAAGGATAAAAAAAAAAAGCTGGGCCACTTTAGTGCCCAAATTTGATGGATGGCATATATAAAGAAAAAAACTAGGATTTGCACGAGTTGGGTAAACTTTTAAAAGATTTTGCTAGCATACCGAAACTTTAGGAGAATTTTGGGCGCAATTCTCCCAAAACTTTCGCCCAGGCATTACATGTGTGACCATGGGATTGCTTACTTCTTCAAATTTCATCCATTTTTTTTTTTAAAATCGTGCATGCAAAGTTCATGGTTCATCCATTTTCTTAAACACAACTCCAAATCATCCAATATACTCATCATATTTCATCCAAATTTTATTATATATGTGCTAAATTATTGAATCTTATCAGTACATTGTCACCACATGATGGTTTAGGGTTCAACGATGTAGCACGAATATTAGTAATTTCTGACAATTTTTAATTTATTTAAGTAATAAAAATTTACTTTATTTATTTTTTAAACAATTCATTAATAATATCAAAACTTTTTAACAAATAATTCATTCAATTTAGGGTTTAGAGTTTATGGTTTAAAAATAAAAAATTCAATGATATATCACAAATATAATTAATTTTTAATAATATTTAACAATATCTAGTTTCTTTAAGTAATAAAAAATTACTTTATTTATTTTTTAAACGATTCATTAACAATATATAATTTTTTTAACAAACAATTCATTATCAATTTAGGGAATAGGGTTTGGGTTAGAGTTTAGAGTTTATAGTTTACAAACATTCAACAATATAACACAAAAATATCATTAATTTCTAATAATATCTAAGAATATATAATTTTTTTAAGTAATAAAAATTTACTTTAATTATTTTTTAAACGATTCATTAACAATATTTAATTTCTTTAATAAAAAATTTACTATCAATTTAGGGTTAGGGTTTATAGTTTACAATTAAAGATTCGATGATCTAGCACGAATATTATTAATTTATAATAATAAAAAACTAAAAAATAACATAACAAAATAAAATTAAAAAGAACTTGTCATATTTCTCCTTGATAATTTCACCCACCTGGGAGAAATTCATAACCAAATTTTGAATCTTTACGTTTTTGGATTTTTTTAACCTCAAAGTCCATATTTTCTTATAAAAATTCTTCAAAATCATCTATATATATCTTCAATTTGTGTTCAAAGTGAAAATTTGAAGAAATATATTTGAGAGATAAATTAGAGAGAAGGTAGAGAGAACCGGAGGTAAAGAGAGAAAGTGGTTGGTGGGAAATGATAGATTCCTGCATAGTTTTATTAACCCATTTTTTTATAATGCCACCTTTATATAATTTTAGAATTTATTTACATGTATACAATCAATATCTTGATATTGGTTTTCAAAATAATAAAGAAAGGTTTGGATTGTTCAGAACAATAAATTTCAATGATCCAAACCTTTCACGTGCTTCTTGTGGGAAGTTCGAAGACTTTTAGATTGTTATATCTTATTTCTACATGAACTTTTTTTTTTTAAATAAATAATGCTCTAGGAAACTTCATTAGAATCATCAACTGTCATGTTACACAATATCTCTTCTGTTCCTCCTCTATCACACAAAATAGCAGGAGGGATTAAAAAGGGAGGAATATAACCAGAGGAAATACAATTATCTGCCCCCCATTGTACAAAGTTATGAGTTTGTTCATTACAGATTCTAGAAATATGTTTGGCATGCCAAGAACCATGTTGGACAAGCTTCTGTCTTCCCAAATGAATCTCTTATACAACTCTCCATTGGATATCCTCATTAGAACCATTGATGGCTTTAATAACTCCTAGTGCATCCCCTTCAAAGATTACTCTGTTGAGATCAAGAGTTTCAACCAAATTTAATCCTTGAATTACAGCTCTTGCCTCAGCGACGTAGACGTCACACGACTAAAAATTGTGAATGTAAGCACTGATAATATCTCCCTTATAATTCCTAGCCATACAAGCAACATAGCAAAATTGATCTCTAATAGCAGCATCCCAGTTGATCTTAACCCAATCTTTGAGTGGTGGATTCCAATTGACTTGTTTATTCTTTTGAGGTTGCTTAAGTTTCTTGTTCAACGCAGCTGTTCAATATTTAGAAGCTATTCACTAATCCTCTTCCCAAGATTCAATCCTCTCATTTTGTTACACTTGTTCCTGGCCATCCAAGTTTGTTCGAACAATACCGCCGCAAAGTGCATTAATTCCTCTTTCTCACTAGCATTAATTGGGAAGTTGTTATTAAGATTAGTGAATTCTTGCACCCACCTAGTTGAGTCCCATTGTTTAAAACAATCTATTCTTAATTGCTATCTTGAGTTCCACCACCATCCTATCACTATAGGGTAATTGAAAAGAAGGTGATGAATTTTTTTCTAATTTTGTCCACATACAAGGCAATCTTCATCCCTGATTTCCAATACATGTTTGAGTCTTTCCTTGGTCGGGAGTAAGTCTAGAACCATTTTCCAAAGTAATTTCTTGTGCCTTTCACGGAGATTAGAATTCCAAAAACACTTCCAAGTTTGACGTGGTATGCTAGTGTTTGATGGAACTGTAGATCTTTGATTCCATCTATATGTTGACCTTATTGAATATTTCCCTAAGTAGAAGGGATACCAAATAAGGTTGTCTTGTTCCGATGTAGTTAGAATATGAATTTTGAAAATACCTTCTACTTGTTCCGGAGAGAAATTTCATCTGATCAAATCAATGTTTCATGATACACCATTTTTCGTCATTAAATCCTTAACCAAATGAAGGTTCTAATCCTCAAGGTACAGAGTGTCTGATATGAAATTTGGAAGGTTTGGTATCAAAGGCATCTCCCAGATGTTAAGATTTGAATTTGCTTTCACTTAGTAACAAGCTCTACTGGGAAGGAATGGCTGACAATATCTTATAATATTCCAAATCCAAGAACCAAGGTTCAGAATATGATCAGAGTCAAGTAACGTCCTTCCACATAAATATTTGGATTTAAAGAGTTTAACCTGAGTCTTCTCCGGTTGTTTGCATATCTGCCAACCGAGTTTGGTGATAAAAGCTATATTTTTATCTTTCGTCTTCCTAAAACCCAAATCTCCAGCCTCTTTTGGTTTGCAAATTGTACCCCAAGCTCTTAGGTGAAGTTTCCTCTTTCCTTCTTTCGTATTCCCCTACCAGAAATTCCTAATAAGCCGATCAAGTTTGTCACATATGCTAGCTGGTAGAAGATAAGTTTGCATAGCGTATGATGGTTGGACTTGAACAACTAATTTAATCAAAACAGTTATTCCAGCTCGTGATAGGAGTCTTCCTCTCTAACTAGAAAGTTTAGCTTACATTTTCTCCACCACCCTCGCAAACGCTTGAACTTGGGATTTACCTTTACAAAATGAGAGATCAAGATATTTCCCCTTATGATCACATTCAGGAACTTGCAGTTGTTTCAGATCAGGACTTTCATTCACACTAAAGTGAATCATAGACTTTTCATAATTAACTGCTTATCCAGATATCTTATAAAAAATCTCAAGGCAATCTTTAACAGCCCGTGTTTCCTCAATGTTGGCCCTGCGAGACAATCAAATCAGCATACATAAGATGAGAAATAGCTAGGCTAGTTCTTGAAACTTTAACAACATGTAAAGTCCCATTTAGTTTAGCATCATGCAAAATACGAGATAAAATATCAAAAAAGATAGAGAAGAGGACAGGAGAGATAAGGTCACACCTTGTCTGAAACCTCTGCTTGCTTGAAAATAACCACCTGGGGACCCGTTGAGTAAAATTGAGAAGGAAGAAGTAGTGACGCATTCCATGATCAGCTTAATAGTTCTTTCATCAAACCCATGCATCTTCAAAATATTCTGTAACACACCCCACTCTACTCGACCATAAACCTTAGCCATATAAACTTTTATGGCCATTAAACCCATCTTTCCTTTCTTGTTTCTGAAGTGGTGCATAATCTCATGATTGATTATGGTGTTATCAGTTATATGTCTTCCCAGAATTAAGGCTGATTGTTCCAAAGCAACAATATTACCCAACAGAGGTCTCAATCAAGTAGCCAGGATTTTTATAATCAGCTTAAAAGCCACATTGCAGAGGGCAATGAGGCAAAATTGCTCCACATTAGTTGCTTGATCATGTTTTAGGGATGAGAATAAGGAATGTGTGATTCCAAACTCTGTGAAGATGAGTTGTCCAAAATACTTGTTGTACAGCTTTGATGAGATCATTCGCTACTATGCTCTAGTAAGTCTTGTCAAAATTAGGATTCATGCCATCCGGCCCCAGAATCTTTCCTGTACACATAGCAAACATCGTTTGCGTGATTTCTCCTTCATTCAAAATATATTAAGGACCAAGTTCTCTGCTCTTATAATACTAGGAACGTAGAGCCGTGACAATTCCTCTGGGAAAGCAGGATTAGATGAAGCAAAGAGGTTTGTATAAAAGGATATAAACTCTTGTCCTATTTCTTGCCATTCAGTTATCCAAGTACCATCTCTCTTACAAATATGATCAATCGAGTTTTTTCTTCTTGCACAATGGTTGTAATATGAAAAAATCGAGTATTTGCATCCCTGTCTTCAAGCCAGTTGGATTTAGCCTTATCTCTCTATAGAATCTCCTCTCTCTTGAGAATTTCATCCAATTCATTCTGGATTAAGTTCTCTATCGCAAGATTCTCGGCAGTTTGAGTTTGATTTTGTAAAGATTCTATAATAGCCTTCTTTTCCTCTATAGATTCCTTAACATGACCGAAAACCTTCTTATTCCAAACCCTCAAGACTGTCTTAGTCTTACGAATTTTTTCTATGGATGAAAAAAAAAGGGAACCTCTGACCCGATCATTCCAAGAGCTGAAGATAATATCAGTTGCCCAGGGATCTCTAATCCACATATTTACGAATCTAAATGTCTTAGGCCTATTCAACACCGAAGGATTGGTCTTAAGAAGTAAGGGCTTGTGATCAGATTGGACGACAGTAAGATGAGTAATTATAACATGAGGGAAGAGGATTCTCCAATCACCATTTACCATACCCCGGCCAAGTCTTTCTTGAATGCTAGTTAACCCAGCACATTTGTTATTTCAAGTGAATGCATGTCCCAAGAAGCCAAGGTCAATCATCCCAGAATTATTGATTAGATTTTGGGACCCGTTTGAGCTAGATGTAGCAAAAGGTCTACCCATGTTTTCATATTGAGCAATTATACAATTAAAATCCCCTATAATGATCCAAGGATCAGAGAAAGCTTCGATAATTTGCTGGAGCATATCCCAAAAAAGAAGTTTTACCATGGGTCAGATAAAACAAGAACGTTGATCAAATTCTGATTAGAAATATTGTACTGAATGTTAATAATGCTTCTCCAACAAAGAGCAATACCGCCAGCTCTACTAATAGTTGGAACAAAATAAAAATAAGCAAAATGAAGAAATTGAAGAATCTAGAAAATTTACAATAAGACAATTTGATCTCATACAGAAATAGAACATTCGATTTATCAGAATCAACAAGAATTCTCAATGCTTAAACTGTAGAGGACCGGTTCAACCCTCGGCAGTTCTAGGCATATAGAATCATTGTTCTTGGGAAGGAAGAATCCTATCTGTCTCCCCCTGGCCAAAATGGTGAACTGTCATTTTCCTCAATGATTTCAGAAATCCTTGCAGATGGTTGTGGACTTGAGTGTTGAAATTCCATAACACCATTTGCAGCTTTTTTTGCATGGATGAACCTTCTTCTTCGGACTATGAAACTTTCCTCTTCCTGTATAAAGGTTATACTGAAGATATCGGGAAATGTTCATATTGCTGCTTTTTACGCATCTAATGAAGCAAAAGCCTAGTTCGCGGTAAAGCAAGCTCTCGCCTCATAATTCAAAGGGATCCGATAATTCTGCATCTGAAAATAAGCCATTCTAGGGAAGTTTTTTCTTTCTTTCAATCCGAAAAAAGAAAGCACTCATCCCTCTGGGGGACTTTATCCGCTCAAAATACAAGCTCAAAGCTGATTAGGTTGGAGGGACTTTCACTAATTGAATCCATCCATAAACCTATACCTTTGTGTTGAAACAAAGCTTTTAGACCTGACTAATAGTCCTCCAATAAAGCAAAAGCGGTTCCCATAGAAAGTACATAATAGAAAGCATCTGTAATAGACACAGACATAGGACCAACTCAACAATCAGAATAAGAGAGGATGGGTCAAGGAGAGATCAAATAGAATATGTTTCTTTCCATTCTTTACCCCACTGGCTTCTACGTGTCTTTTTTTACAAGCTTATTTGTACCCAACTATATCTGATGAAGTCGGTGAAAGAGTAAGTCTTGCCTAACGTTCCCCTGATTTTGATTCCTCTTTTATCGATTCAACGTTTGTTTCCTCTTCCTGGATATACTGGTATTGCACTTGGTAAGGAATCACTGGTAATTCAAGGTTAAGTCTAGAGAATGGGAGGTCCATAAGGCTAAGGCTTTCACCCAAGGCCCAAACCTTTTAATTTGAGTCCCTATAGTGCAAGACCTTCTCTTTAACCGACATGTTATAGTTGTTGGCCCAATCTCTTGTAAATAGGCTCGGTCATCTGATTGCAACATAATTTGTGTCTCTTATTCTGGGACCCTATTAACGAATGTGAAATTGTCCTCTGCTTTTGGGCTAGGCCCTTATAAAAGAGAGTAGTCCAAATTTAATACCTCATCAAACTTGGTTTGTGGGACTGTTGAGCCTATATGGTCTGTTGGACCTGTAGATAATTCAAACTTTGATCCACTAGACTGAGCTCATATAATAGATCCATTATCGACAATTAGGGTGAAAAACCTTAGAAGGGGTGAATAAGGTTTTTGGCTAATAAAGCACTTTTTAAGCAATTTAAAAGATTAAAACCTACGATTTTGTTTGAAGAAGAATTTAATAACTCTTTTTAATAAAATTCCTAGCCAAACAAAATCACTTTCAAGATCAAGAATTATACAATAAACATAAAAAGGAAATATAAGTCACAAATAGAAGAGACAAGATATTTATAGTGGTTCACTCTCTCAAAGATTTACATCCACTACCTTGAGACTCAACTCAAGGATTTTACAAATATACTACTTTTAAAGAGTTTACATAATGCACAATGAGGATCACCCTTTAAGGGTTTTTTATACCAAAACCTCAAAGATTACACAATACAACAATACAATAATTATCAAAGAATCACCCAAAGGGTTTTCCACAGACCTTTGATCACAATAAAAAAGAGATGAGTAAGGAACGATGTTACCAAATAAGCTTGAGAAAGGAAAGATACAACACAATTGAATGCTTCTACAAGCTCCTCTTTTTTTCTTCGTTGATGGATGATCAATAATAAAGCTCCAAGAAGATTTTTCTTTTTTGTTTTTGTGAGATAAAGATGTTTTAAAGAATGTATTTTAAAGCTCTGTAAATGTTCTTAAATGATCTCAAATTTGTTTTCAACTTCTTAGCATTTACTGCTGATAAAAAATCTCTATTTATAAGTGAAGGAAAAAACTAGCCGTTACTGTTTGTAACGATTAAATTTTTAACAGTAAAAATAAGAAACCGGTGACCGGTTTCTAAAAACGGACGTCAAATTTCCTTGTAAAAGGAAAATCGGATGAGCACTTTTTAGAATAGGAAGACCGATTTTTGTTTTACAAGAAAAAATCGGATGACCCTTTTTAAAAATGGATGATCGATTTTTCTACAACTTGAAAAATCGGATGACCGATTTTAAAATCGGATGACCCTTTTTTGAGAAAGATTTGACAACCAGTTTTCCTTAAACAAAAAGAACTTTCTTTCACATTTCAAAAACATGTATTCTTGATACTCTTTAAAATAAGTAAACATTCAAGAGCATAAAAAATTCCATCAAGAATACTTAGGTTTTTCGAGTATAGTTTGTAAAAAATATTTCATCCAAGGAGCTTCCATACTTGACCAAAAACCAAAGATAAAAGTTAGGGAGTTTTACAAAATACCTTAGCATATCCCTAACTAAACTTTGTCTTCAAGGCATCCATCTTGATCACTTCATCTTCATTGATTCTTGTTGGTTTGAGTGATCTTTTGCTTCTATGTGGAACACCCTTGAGATTTCTTTTGTGAAACTTTTGTTCTTCTATATAAAACTATATCTACTTACACAAAGCATAGGTTAATCATAATCAAAATATTATAAAAATGCCCTTATGGCTTACAAGAGGCTTACCAGACTTGAGGTGTGTGTAGATATTGACCTAGCTATTGGGATGATAGTGTCCTGAGCATGCATGTCAGAACGACTGAGGTTGACAGTATACAATCTCTTTTACCGATGTTAACCACTATCTCTAGCGACCCTCTGTTACCTTCTTTAACTCCAATAATCTTCAGTGGCCAGCAAAATAGGATTTCTTTTCGACAGAATATTATTCTTTTCCTTGAACGATATAAGATGATTATGTAATGGTGCTGCGGCTACTCATGAAATAGGTCTCAGCCAAGGACTATAGACTAAGCTTGGCTCACGAACTCCCATACTATCTTCGATTTCCTCTTCACAAGCAGATTCAACGTGAGCAATCCTCCCGCAATGATAGCAGAAATATGATAACCGTTTATACTTGAACTAGATCCAATTTTTTTGAGCCATCTGGGTGATTTAGAAAAAGTCCAGTCTTTAGGGGCTTCATAACTTGGATGCTTACTCTGATCTGGATGAATTTGCCTATTTTCACTTTGCTCTTATCATCCCCTTCACAAAATATATATTCTCCAATCTGGTTACCTATCCTTCTTGCATTTGGCAAAAGTCTTACTATCCAAAGGTAAATTGTGAACTTGTACCCAAATTGGAGTAGTGGAAAAATTAATTTCTTCAATCTGAGCTCCGGTGACCATTCTTCAAGACAACGAGAGCATGACGAATGGACCATAGAGTATCTTTTAGGATCTGCTCACGTTCCTTGATGGACTTTAAAGAGCAAATAAAAGTGGACTAATCAATAGTAATATCTTTAGGATCATTAATTTTCCAAACTGAGGGGAGAGTAGCTTTAATGGCAGCAGTATTCTTTTGGATGACATCACACGACCAAAAAGTGTTGTGGCTTGGTTGTGTTTACACTTATCTCCATCCACCTCAAGAGTTAAAGACTAGTCATTAGTCTTCTCTTTCTCCATAGTGGATATACTGGAAAATTAAAACAAGTAACAAGGCACCAAAAACGACACAAGCAAGAGCACAAAGAAAAAAAATTGAGGACCACTGTGAGGCGAGAAAAATAGAGTAGGGGAACAGAAGTATCGAGCTGAGACTACAGATAACCTGTGGGGTAAACTCTAGGGGGAGGGAGGAGAGTTCTACTCTATGGAGAGTGGATGGAAGTAAGAGTCATTAACAATAGCTATTTCTACATGAATTAATTACATTATTATTAAAAGGCTCATAAATGTTTTTCCCCCTTAAACTTTTTTGTATTGTGACTTGGTTTATAAACTTTAATTTATTACTTTTAGGTATCCAAACAATTTATTTTTGGTGAATTAGGTACATCCGTCCAATTTTGCCGTCAACAAATTCTTTTGTCCGTAAAGTGGAGGGCATTTTCATCCCAAAAAAACCATCCAACCCTCCCTCTCACTTAGATTATTTTGGGGCTAGAGATTAAAAAAAATTAGGATCGAAATTTAAGAAAATAAAAAAAAATCATCCAACCCCCTCTTTATTCTTCTACCTTCTTCCAACACCACCTCACCACCTTTCCCCTCTTCCTTCTTCCACCACTACCCTTCCCCTCTTTATTCTTCCTCCTCTTGCCTTCTTCCACCATCGTAAATCACCACCACCACCTCCCCTCTTTCTTCTTCCTTCTTCCACCAAAGTAAACCCTTCTCTACCAAAAATGATCCATATATTCATTGAACTTATCTTCCTTCCCTCTTTCTTCTACCCCTCCTCCTCAACCATCCATCCTGTCGTTACCGCATTGCCTCACTCCACCACCTCACAAATTGGAAGAATCAATAAAGTGGAATTTGATCAAATTATTCTTACAAAATTGCAGCGTATATGGGTAATTGATTATCTCCTCAAACAGATTTTCGATTTCTTGTTTCAATATGCAATTTTGTTCAATTTGGGTTGTGACCCATTTGTGCTTGGTGAGTTTTTTTTTTACTATGCCACTTTTGATTTGTTTAATCAGTTCACTATGTTTATCCTTTTACTACTGTCACTGGTTCTCTTTAAATAATGAGTGCAGTGGCAGTGGGTGGATGGTTGAGAAGGCGGAGGAGGGAAGAAGAACGCGGGGAGGAAGATAAGTTAGATGAATGTATGGACTATTTTTGGTAGAGAAGGGTTTACTTTGGTAGAAGAAGGAAGAGACGGAAGAAGAAAGAGGGGAGGTGGTGGTGGTGATTTGCGGTGGTGGAAGAAGGGAAGGGAAGGAAGAATAAAGAGGAGAATGGTAGTGGAGGAAGAAGGAAGAGAGGAAAGGTGGTGTGGTGGTGGTGGAAGAAGGAAGAGGAGGAAGAAGAAAGAGGAGAAGGGTGATGGTGGTAGTTTACAATTGGAGGAAGAGGAGGAAAATGGTGGAAGAAGGAAGAGGAAGAAGAAGAAAGAGGGGGTTGGATAATTTTTTTTATTTTTTAAAATTGATCCTAAAGTTTTTTATTTTTCTCCTTAGCCCCAAAATAATCTAAATGAGAGGGTTGGAAGATTTTTTTGGACGAAATGCCCTCCACTTAACGAACAAAAGAATTAGTTGACGGTAAAATTGGACAAAAGTACCTATTTTACTAAAAATAAATTGTTTGGGTACCTAAAAGTAACAAATTAAAGTTTATAAACCAAGTTCACAATACAAAAAAGTTTAAAGAGGAAAAACACCTATAAGCGTTATTAAAATGCATTCTAATTTATGAAGTAAAAATATTAAATATGTTATGAATTAAATAATATTTATGGATGTCCATAAGAGATAAGAATATCTGATATACAGTTTATCTCTTAAAGAGACAGATATTATGAAGATATAGAGATCCTGAAAAGATAGAGATTCTGAATAGATAGTTGATATAATTTTAATTATATTTTGTTTAGGATAGAATCTCTCTCTCTCTCTCTCTCTCTCTCTCTCTCTCTCTCTCTCATGTCCCTTGAGCCCTATAAATATAGGTCCTTACCTTTAGTTATAAACACACCTCAAAGAGAAATCAACAAAAGTTTTATATCTCTCTTTACTTTTCTCTGTCTTCTTTCTTCTTTATATATTATTCTAATTATTTTTTATATTTCTATCATCTATTTCTTTATACTTTATATTTTATATTAATTATTCTATTATGCTGACAACGCTGCATCAACAAGTTTCAAAATAAAACACGCATAATAACTCACAAATTTCTATACTTCTTTTACTAATATCTTGATTATAAGACTTTAGCTTTTGGCTCAAGATATTTTAGAAAAAAATCATTCTTTTGTATTGTAATTATTTATGCAAATCCATCTGGATATATATAGTGGGTCTGGAAGACACATCATTAAATAAATATATTTGGATGCAAGTGTCTTGAAAACACAAACTATAGTATAAAATCCCTGCATTATGAACCACCGAAAGTTGGTTATTATACAATTTTAGATCAACTATGCAACCATCAGAAGTTGGTCACTATACAAACACCGGTTGCGTTTTGTTATACTTGTAGGTAAAAGCTTTATATTTATCAGGAGCATACTTCTATCACATTTAGAATTTCTTCTAAATCAAAATCCACGGAGAAAATATTATTGGTGGCGATAGATAAATATTCTACCCTTATCATATCTCAAATATGTTCCTGCAGTAGAAATATTGAGAAAGATGTTTTTGAACATTTTATAAGTTAGTCTCACATCTTCTTAAGACTAAATGGAAATTGAATCATTGATGAAAGTGATATTGGCCGACTAATTGATTTTATGTGATTCCCTGAAGTGAATGCATTAAACTTATAATTTGTTTATAAAATTGATTTTGGTCATGACCACAATTATGGTATAAATATACTTATAGTTATCGCAATGATTCAATAAACAATCAGTGTATGGATTTCACCAGAAGTGAAAATTAGTGAGAGAGAAAAAGATGATACATTGCAACACTTTGTAAAATAGTTATCGATGCGAATACTTTTGTACCTAAAGTACGTCTTTTTAAATTATTGTTAAGCATCGTCTAAGAAGGGATATGAAAGTGTTATTTACTCATGAAATTATGCTGCTGATACTATCACTTATGACATCAAAATGACACATGCAAATGATGTCAAATTATTCAAAAATATCAAGATGTTTTTCCCTTGATTTATTTTGTGGTTGTTAGACATTTTTCAAAGTATCAAATTATTTTCCTTGTATTTCTGATATTTAAAGTTTAATTCGTATTTTATATTGTATAAAGTGAAATGGAATATCTCTAATTAAGAATGATGCATAAGGACATATTGCATAAATATCCAAAAGTATATAGTAGTACAAAAGTTTCAGAAAAACTGATTGATTCAAACTCTAAAAGAGTTAGTTAATTAAAGACTCCAGAAGAGTTATTGTTCTTTCACAAAAATGCTAAATGTGTAATGCATTATTCTTGACAAAGTATCTAAGAATATTATTCTTAGTCTCAATATTATTTTTATCATCTTGAAACAGTGGATAAGGGATATGTGTTACTATTATTGTTCTATGAAACAAATACTACCATTTATTTTCTTGCAATTTGAATTCCACCAAATATATGAAATTGAGATATACTTACTCAATAAACTTGAAGTTTATTGATTTAAATAATTTATTGTTGGTATGACTGGTAAAACCATCCCGGATCATTCAAATATGAAGAATATTTAGGAATTCATAAAATAATATGGAACCGAAAGTTTTCTAATTCGATGAATTCCATTTGCTACTTATTTTAAATATAAATTATGTATAAATATCACAAGTACTATTTTAGGGTTGACTGTGCTACATTGGGATGAATGCAAAATTATTAATAGATGTATCGATAAGATAGTAGTGTGAATATTATTGACTCGTAACCTGCAGTTTATGATGTCTTAATGAGCTCATACTTTAAATTTTCCAAAGGCGCAATTTGTCCTAATTATACTGGTTGTGATATGTATCTATTTATATTAGTGTTGAACATCTTGCAAAATATGTTCATACACTAAATGGTCATGTAGACCATAAATACATCAATATGAGTTGTTATAAATGTAGTGGCACTCGCTTCATATTTTTCAAATAATTTATTATATATACTCCTCTTTATTATTAGTTTATGGTAAGAAGCCAAGTATTGCCATCTATGAATTAAATGTGAGCTATTCATTTTGTTGGGCAAAAATAGATGGACTTATATTTGTTGGGCAAAGAATATCAAAAGAGATATATAATTTGTTGATTTTGAATATCCCAACATTAAGAGGAGAAAACATGTTTTCAGATGAAAATATTAATTACATGTGTCTCATCTTGATGTTTATACGAGATTTGCACAAGAAGTTCAAAGGAATATGGCCAGGTGTATTTCCTGACCAACACTTGACTAATAATACTTCTAATATATTAGATGTCACTGAAGGACAATATACCACAATTATTGATTTGCGATACAAAAGAAATGTGGTATATAAGTCGATTCCATTATATAAACTCCTTGCATATGAAAGGAGCAAATGTTTAGATGGTCACATTATAAAATTGAGGAAATAAAATTCCAGAAAAATTTTTCAAACATGACCAATGTATTATTTCAAATGAAATTCAGGTACCTGAAAAATGGTGATATTATGAGATCTCAACATAATAGATCATGATATAGAATCACAAAAGTACAAGAGTATTTATGCGCATAGTGGTATTGAATTAGTTTAAAAGTCTGCAGACTCAAGACAATATAGAGTTCGTATGAGAATTATAAAAGTTAGTGCGGACAATTAACAAGTACACATGAAGTGTACATAATTCCTAGAAGGAATTATACACCTGAAGTGTTAATCCAAGAAGGATAGTTATGAATATTTATGATATGCGAACTATGAGATAAGTCTTGATTATGACTCTTTGTAAGGCCTGGCATTACTTGTGAAGAAATATTTCTGGTAGAAAATATGATTAGTGAATCATCATTGAAGATAATGATGAGAAGATCGAGTCCAGGTATGAGGAAACATTTACTCATCTTGGTTAATTATACTTACCATATATATTAGTTTTTGTTGTTAAATACTTTGATGAACTAGTGTGCTCCATATTAGAGGGAGAAAATCACCAATACAAGATTGATATATGAGAATATCATCTATCCCGAACTAGAAGTTCACAAGATTGGTCATTTGTAAATAATTTCAAACCAAATACGTGATATAATTTACCAAATTTATGATAGTTTCTAATTGTTAGCCCTAAGCGCATTAATACTTATGATTTTGATTATTATTAACATATGCTTGTGTGAGTATTTTAGCTAACCTTTCATAGAACAAAAGAAGCACCTGTGAAGTCTCAAAGTCTACACTCTCTAAAAGCAAAAGATCGTGTTGATGAGGGCAAAATGGAGAAGAAGAGACCAAGCCATTCCAAGATCAAATCATTGGAGACATTGAAGGCATTGTCTATGTTAGAGTGGAATTAGGTACTCCTTTGTAAAACTCCCTAGTCTTACTCTTTGATTATTGATCATATATGAAGCTCCTTTTACGATTTTCTCAAATATAAACTTTTGTTAAAATCTAAGTATTCTTGACTGAAGTTGTGATGCTTTTGGAAGGTTTTTCTTCTCTTTAAAATGATTGTCAAGAATACATGTTTTTGAAACAATGAAGAAAGCTTTTGTCTTAAAAAGAAACTTGGCTGAAGAAACAAAAATTCGGTCTTCCGGTTTTAGAACCGGTCGTCCGATTTTTTCTAAATCAAAAAAATCGGCAGTCCGTTTTTTAGATGGACAAGTCCGAATCTTTCTGTTCAAGAACCGGTCGTCCGATTTTAGGAACCGGTCGTCTGATTTTCTTCTACACTTAAAAAATCGGCAGTCTGTTTTCT
Organism: Catharanthus roseus; assembly: GCA_028651295.1. Lineage (NCBI taxonomy): Eukaryota > Viridiplantae > Streptophyta > Magnoliopsida > Gentianales > Apocynaceae > Catharanthus > Catharanthus roseus. The sequence goes on from JAPQWS010000007.1 coordinate 6,357,156, forward strand.
AGCTGGACAAGTCCGAAACTTTCTGTTTAAAGAACCGGTTGTCCGATTTCAGGAACCGGTCGTCCGATTTTCACATTTACTGTAAAAAATTATTACCGTTACACAATGTGCAACGGTCACTTTTTTTAAGACAGTATATATAGACTTTTGATCAGCTATAAATGACACAAGTTTGGTGAAACATTCATTGAGAACATTTAAAAACTTTAAAGAGCTTCAAAAGCACATTTATTGCAAACACTTTCAATCCCAAACAAAAATCTTCTTGAGCTTCATAATTGATCATCATCAAAGAAGAAGAAAGGAGGAGCTTGTAGAACATTTTATTGAGTTGTACCCATTATTTCTCAAGCTCAAAAGTGGTAACATTGTTCTTAAACCTATCTTTCTCTTTTATTGATATCAAAGGTTTGTGTTGAAAAACCCCTTGGGTAATCCTTTGATTTACATTGTGTTGTGAATTGAGGTTGTGTGCAAAACCCTTGTAGGGTGATCCTCATATTTGTAGTTGGTGTAACTTTGTGTTTATGGTGGATTTGAAAATTCCTTGGGTGTTGACTCAAGGTAGTGGATGTAACTCTTTGAGGGAGTGAACCACTATAACTCCTTGTGTTCTTCTTTAAGCTTACTTACTTGCTTCAACCACAAAATTTTGTTTGGTTTGGAATTTTATTAAAAGAGTTTTAGAATTCTATTTCAAACAAAATTGGAGGTTTACCTTTTAATTAACAAAGGATTTTCGATAATTAGCCAAAAACCTTATTCACCCCCCTCTAAGGTTTTTCAATTGGTATCAGAGCAGGGCTTCTTAAAAAGGGCTAATACCCTTGAAGCAAAAGATCTTTACTTTACTATGGCTAATAATTCTAGTTACCATATGTAGAAGGCTCTTTTACAAATAGACCTCCTCTTTTTAATGGAACAAACTATACTTTTTGGAAATCTCGAATTAAAATATATATTTGTTCTATTAACTTTGACTTGTGGTGCATTGTAGAGAAAGGTCCTTACATTCCCAAAATTAATGGAGTAGCCAAGAAGGTTGAAGAATTTGATAAGTTCGACTCAAGGAAGATGACTCTAAACTTTCAAGCTATGAATATTCTTAGTTGTGCCTTGGATGCAAGCGAATATAATAGAGTGAACGGATGTGATTCGGCACATGAAATGTGGAAGTTACTTGAAGTAACTCACGAAGGGACAAATCAAGTAAAGGAGTCAAAGTTAGCTATGTTGGTGAGAGACTATGAGCTATTCATGATGAAACAAAATGAGAGCATTAGTGACATGTTCACAAGGTTCACCAACATCACAAACGGCCTAAAGGCATATGGGAAAGAGTACTCAAGAGGAGAAGCTAATAGAAAAATTCTTGATGCACTTCCAAAAGCTTGGCAACCAAAAACACTAGCTATTGAGGAATCAAAGGATTTGAGACTACTTCCTATTGAAGAACTCATAGGATCACTACTCACCTATGAAATGAAAATAAAAAGATTGAATGAAATGGAAGATGAAGAAAAAAGGAAGAAAAGGCATTGCACTCAAGGCAAATGAAGATGATCAAACATACTCATCAAACAATGAAGATGAGGTTGATGATGATGAGGAAATGGCATTGATAATGAGAAAATTTAAAAGATTCTACAAGAAAGGTTTCAACAATAGAGGAAAGAAACCTCCACTCAAGAAAGGAGGACAAAGCTCATCACTCTTCAAAGCTAGGTGTTTTGAATGCAATAGCACCGATCTTCTTGTAGCCGATTGTCCCAAGGCCATTGAAAAGGAAAAGGGAGCCTTAGAAGCCAAGCTTGAGGCATTAAAGAAGAAGAAGAAAGGCAAAGGCCTAATAGGAACTTGGGATCAAGACTCAAGTGAAAATGAAGAAGAAGAAAAGGCCAACATATGCTTCATGGCACTAGAAAATGAGGTATAATCTTCACCTCCTAACTCTTCTAGTATCCTTGATGATGATTGTGATGCTGATCCTAGTATAATGCTTATTGAAATGTATGATGAGTGCAAAAAGGTTACTAAACGAAACAAAGAGTTAAAAAGCAAAACTCAATTTTTGTTAGATGAAAATTCAAGACTCATTTGTGAAAATAAAGCTATTCTTGAATCCTTGGAAGTTTTGAAGAAAGAAAAAGAGTGCTCAAATGATGACTTTCAAAAACTTGTTTTAGAAAATAAAAACCTTTGTGAAAAGATCTCCTTTCTTGAAAAATGTTTGATTGATTATGATGTTTTAAAGAAAAATGTGAGTGATCTCACTCTATGTGTTGAAAAATTCACAAAAGGAAAAGAAAATTTTGAAAAACTTCTTGGCTCTCAAAGATCACCTTTTGATAAAAATGGTATTGGATATACTCATTCCAATATTTTCTCAAAACAAACACGGTTTGTAAAGGCTTCATCATCTCACTCACACCTTTGTTGCACCTATTGTGAAAAGAGTGGTCATAAAGCCACAAAGTGTTTTATAAAGAAAAAGATTGAAAGAGGAGTGAAAACCATTTGGAAGGTTAAAGAAAGTCAAACTAACATCCATGGACCCAAAAAGATGTGGGTACCAAAAATCATTTCTACTTCTTCTTTTGTAGGAACACAAATCAAGGCCATCTAAGTGGTACTTGGATAGCAGATGTTCAAGGCACATGACCGGGGACTCATCACTTATGAGCAATCTCAAAAAAACCGAAAGTGGATTTGTCACTTTTGGAGATAAGAACAAAGGAAAAATCATTGGTATAGGCAATATTGGTAACAATTCTTCCTCTCTCATTAAGGATGTTCTTCTAATTGATGGTTTAAAATTCAATTTGCTTAGTATTAGTCAATTATGTGATGAGTGAAAAAAAGGTTGTTTTTGAAAGTGATTCTTCCTCTATCATTGATAAGCATGAAAATAAAACTATATTTGTTGCTAAAAGAGTTGGAAACGTCTATGTCTTTCATCTTGAAGATTTTCTTTCTCAAAACTTGAAGTGTCTCTCGGTTCATGATGATGATACATTTTTGTGGCATAGAAGACTTGGTCACGTTAGTATGGATTTATTAAACTAGCTATCTTCAAAAGAACTTGTTAGAGGCCTACCAAAATTTCACTTTGAGAAAACTAAACTTTGTGATGCTTGCCAATTTGGAAAACAAATTAAGACATCTTTTAAATCAAGAACATGATTTCAACTTCAAAACTTTTGGAACTTGTTCACATGGACTTATTTGGACCAATGAGGACCACTAGTCTCGGTGGTAAGAGGTATGCTTTTGTTATTGTGGATGATTTCTCTAGATTTACTTGGACTTTGTTTTTAAGTCAAAAAGATAAAGCTTTTCATGAGTTTGTTAAACTTTTCAAAAAGTTCCAAACCTCCATTGATTGTAAATTGATTTCTATGAGAAGTGATAATGAGAGAGAATTTAACAATCAAAATTTTACTAAACTTTGTGATGATTTTGGCATAACACAATTTTTCGGCCGCTAAAACCCCACAACAAAATGGTGTTGTGGAGAGAAAAAATCGCACTTTACAAGAAATGGCAAGATCAATGCTTTGTGAAAACTCCCTTCCTAAATACTTTTGGGCCGAGGCCGTTAACACCGCTTGCTACATTATGAATCATGTTATCTTGAGACCTTCTTTAAAGAAAACTCCCTTTGAACTCATTTTTAATAAAACCCCCTCAATTGGTTATTTTAAAATTTTTGGATGCAAATGCTTTATTTTAAACACCAAGGACAATCTTGGGAAGTTTGATCGAAAATCTGATGAGGGACTTGTTCTTGGTTATTCTTCAAACAAAAAGGCTTTTAGAATTTTCAACAAAAGAACCTTGTGTGTTGAAGAGTCCATTCATGTTAATTTTGATGAAACTAACATTTTTGACAAGAAAGTTGATGATGATGACATAGATAGCACTCTTAGTAACCAACCATTGTACACTCAAGCAATGGAAGAGCATGCTATGGAGGAAGAAGAGTTTGAGGAAAAACAAGGAAACGATCAAGAAACTCAAAATCTTCCTCAAGATGTGATATATCCAAAGGGACACTCCAAAGATGAAATTATCGGTGATGTATCTCAAGGGGTAAGAACAAGAAGGTATTTTATTGATAACTTTGCCCTATTATCACAAATTGAACCTAAGTTTATTGATGATGCTTTATGCGATGAGTTTTGGATTATTGCTATGCAAGAGGAGTTAAATCAATTTGAAAGAAACAAAGTTTGGACTTTAGTCCCTAGACCACGTAATCACCCCACTATTGGCACAAAATGGGTTTTTCGAAATAAACTAAATGAATCCGGAGAAGTCATTAGAAACAAAGCTAGATTGTTGCCCAAGGATTCAATCAAGAAGAGGGCATAGATTTTGACGAAACCTTTGCTTCGGTTGCTAGACTTGAATCTATTAGGATGCTTTTAGCTTTTGCTTGTTTTAAAGGATTTTTCAAATGGATGTTAAAAGTGCTTTCCTAAATGGTGATATTGAGGAGGAAGTTTATGTTGAACAACCTCCCGGTTTTGTACATGAAAAATTTCCAAATTATGTTTACAAACTCTCAAAAGCACCCTATAGTTTAAAACAAGCTCCAAGGGCTGGGTATGAAAAGTTAAGTGGTTTTCTTCTTTCAAATGTCTTTTCAAGGGGTGTAGTGGACACTACTCTTTTTACAAAAACCTCTTGTAACAATGATCTTCTTCTTGTCTAAATATATGTTGATGACATCATTTTTGGTGTTATTAATGTCTCTTTATGTGAGGAATTTGCTCACTTATGCAAAAAGAATTTGAAATGAACATGATGGGAGAATTGACGTACTTTCTTGGCCTAAAAATCAAGCAAACGAAAGAAGGACTCTTATCAATCAAGAGAAGTACACCAAAGAACTTCTCAAAAGATTTGGGATGAGCAATGCAAAAGGTATTGGCACTCCTATGAGCTCGTCATTGAAGCTTGAGAAAGATGAAAAAGGTAAAACTGTTGATGAAAAGACATATAGAGGTATGATCGGTAGTTTACTTTATTTAACGGCTAGTAGGCCGGATATCATGTTTGTCGTATGTTTGTGTGCTAGATTCCATGCTTGCCCCAAGGAATCTCATTTAATAGCTGTAAAACGTATTTTGAGATACTTAATTTCATCATATGATTATGGCTTGTGGTACTCTAAACAATCTTGTTTTGATCTTATTGCCTACACCGATGCGGACTATGCCGGATGTAAGGTAGAAAGGAAGAGTACAAGTGGAAATTGCCAATTCTTGGGAGGATGCTTAGTATCTTGGTACAGCAAGAAACAATCGTGCGTGTCCCTATCAACCGCCGAAGCAGAATACATCGCAGCCGGTTGTTGCTGTGCTCAGGTACTTTGGATGAAACATACATTAATTGATTTTGGTGTTTCTTTTAAGTGCATACCTATTATGTGCGATAACGCTAGTGCCATAAACATTTCCATAAACCCTGTGCAACATTAAAAAACAAAACATATTGAAATCAAACATCACTTTATTAGAGATCATGTTGCTAAAGGTGATGTCTCTTTAGAATATATTTGCACAGAAGATCAAATTGCCGATATTTTTACAAAACCTCTTTCAGAAGATCGCTTTTGCTATTTAAGAAAATTACTTGGTATCGGGAAATTTAATGAGTAATGTGTGTTGCTTGTATTATTTGTCTTTTCTTTAATTTTGTCTTGCTGCATTTTTCAAAAATTCGGACGCCTTTTTTAAAAATAGGACGTCCGGTTTTAAAACCGGAACCAGACTTTTCCCTTCAAAAATTTCAGAGATATTCGGACGATAAAACCGGACGCCTGCTCAAAAACTCGGACATCCAAGTTCTTTAAATCACCAGAATACCGGACGACCGAGTTTTAAAAACGGTCGACCGAGTTAAAAAAAAAAAACGGGGTCGGGTCTGTGCTTTAAAAAAAAAAAAAAACTGAGTTTTCTCAAACACTTCACACTTTTCTCTCAACTCTCTCTCACTCTCTCGACCGAAAACCCCCTCCTCACAAGACCCATCCGATTTCTTGTTCCGATTTTCAACTTTCTTCTTCTTTTTCTTCAAATTCATCTCTCAACACAGCAAAGAAGCTATTTTTCTCTCTGTTGCTACAATCTACCAATCTCAAACTCTTCATCTCCTCTAAAACCCTCCTCAAGAATTTCTCCAAAATGGTTAAAACAAAGAATGCTCAAGTCGGTAAAGGGCAAAATCCTGAAGAATGAGGCACTAGTAGAGGGAAAGGAAAGGGAAAGAGAGTACGTTCTGGAACTGGGGATTCTGCAGCTAGGGTTTCAGAGAGGTTTATTTCAGCAAGGGAGGCTGCCAGTTTTGAAGAATGGACTAGAAATCGACGGAAAATTGCTCCGGGTCATCGGGTGGACTTACATGATATGCAAGATATGGAGGTTATCCCTCATCTTTTTGAAATAATCAGTTGGATACCTCTGCTAATTGTGAATGAACTCTATTATGTGGATATGATATATGAGTTTTATGCAAATCTCCATAAGGGAAGAATTGAAAGAGTGGATAATGTCCCACACCAATGGATTGTGACTAGAATTGGGGGAAGGGATATTGCATTTGATGTTAGACTATTAAATGAAATTTTGGATACTCCTCAAGATGGTATAAGATTTTACACCAAGAACAAAAAATGCTTTGATCCTAATTTATACAGTGAAAAACGGTTTGCGGAAATTTTCACTAGGGAAGAGGTTTTTAAAAAGACATGATGATATGAATGTTAACAAACTTGATGCTTATGGGAGAGTGCTCCATCACATGATCTCTAACATCATTATTCCAAATGTTGGGCATAAATCATCTATCACCAACATGCACGCATTTGTGATGCTAGCCTTGCATGAACATAGGAGAATGAATTTTGGATATATGGCTATAGAACATATGCTAGCTACACAATCTTCCTCAACGAAATGCTTGCTATATGGTTGCTTTATCACAAAAATCCTCCAACACTTTGTGATCAATTTGGTTGGCATTGGTGATCACATTGGGCATGGCAAGATCTACACTCAACAAACCTTCAAAAGAATGGGGTTTGAAAAAGATGAAGATGGGACATTCATCCGAGGTGGACAAGGTGATGATGACAATGAAAAGGAAGAGGATATGGATATAGAAGAAGAGGACAGTGATGAAGAAACGGAGGTTGAAATCCAAAGAAGAGAAACAAGGCAAAAGAAGCGACAAGAAAGAATAGAGGAAGGCTCATCTTCGGGGAGCATGAGTCATCTAATGGATATGATAGCCTCTCTACAAACGTCTATGAACACTCGGTTTGATGCATTCGACGGTCGCTTTGAGGTTTTGGACGGGAAAGTCTCCAACATTCAAGAAAGGTTTGATACATTGGATCAAAAAATGACCGACACACAAGAACGGGTTAAGAGACTCGAGCAAGGAGGAGGATATAGAGATGATTGAGATTTCCTTTATAAAACATTCTCTTTTTCCCTTGTTTTGTCTATAACTCCTTTCAAACTCCTGTTTTCATTCTCTTAATGATATGGTTTTTAACTTGCTAATTTCTAATCTTAATTTGCTTTTGTTATGCTAAGTGATCCTTTTGTTGCTCTTTTTCTTTGTTGATTGGCCTCTCTTGTTATGGACTTCATGATGATAATTTAATGTTGAAAGTCCTATTGCTACCTCTTCTATGATCCCTTGAAACTTCTCTCCTAAAATTTTTGATTTATGACAAAAGGGGGAGAAAATAGTGCAAGATTTAAGGGGGAGAAACCTTGATAATATGTTGATTATTGATGGTGTTTGATATTATGGTGTTTGATATTATATGTTGTAGCTTATGCCTTGAGATGTTATGATGCTATGGGCTTTTTTGGCTTAGTTTGATCTTGTAATATTCTTTAGCCATATTTGACATAAAGCATGTGTTTAGGGGGAGTTATCTCTCTTTTATGGTGATTGTTGTGCTTTGCTTGTACTATTGATTTTTTTAAGCATCACATACTTTACTCTTGCTCTTTTGTTCTTCTTGCATATGTGTTTGTCATAATCAAAAAGGGGGAGATTGTTAGCCCTAAGGGCATTAATACTTATGATTTTGATTATGATTAACATATGCTTGTGTGAGTATTTTAGCTAACCTTTCACAGAACAAAAGAAGCACCTGTGAAGTCTCAAAGTCTACACTCTCTAAAAGCAAAAGATCGTGTTGATGAGGGCAAAATGGAGAAGAAGAGACCAAGCCATTCCAAGATCAAATCATTGGAGACATTGAAGGCATTGTCTATGTTAGAGTGGAATTAGGTACTCCTTTGTAAAACTCCCTAGTCTTACTCTTTGATTATTGATCATATATGAAGCTCCTTTTACGATTTTCTCAAATATAAACTTTTGTTAAAATCTAAGTATTCTTGACTGAAGTTGTGATGCTTTTGGAAGGTTTTCCTTCTCTTTAAAATGATTGTCAAGAATACATGTTTTTGAAACAATGAAGAAAGCTTTTGTCTTAAAAAGAAACTTGGCTGAAGAAATAAAAATTCGGTCTTCCAGTTTTAGAACCGGTCGTCCGATTTTTTCTAAATCAAAAAAATCGGCAGTCCGTTTTTTAGATGGACAAGTCCGAATCTTTCTGTTCAAGAACCGGTCGTCCGATTTTAGGAACCGGTCGTCCGATTTTCTTCTACACTTAAAAAATCGACAGTCCGTTTTCTAGCTGGACAAGTCCGAAACTTTCTGTTTAAAGAACCGGTCTTCCAGTTTTAGAACCGGTCGTCCAATTTTCACATTTACTGTAAAAAATTATTACCGTTACACAGTGTGCAACGGTCACTTTTTTTAAGACAGTATATATAGACTTTTGATCAGCCATAAATGACAAACATTTAAAAACTTTAAAGAGCTTCAAAAGCACATTTATTGCAAACACTTTCAATCCCAAAAAAAAAATCTTCTTGAGCTTCATAATTGATCATCATCAAAGAAGAAGAAAGGAGGAGCTTGTAGAACATTTCATTGAGTTGTACCCATTATTTCTCAAGCTCAAAAGTGGTAACATTGTTCTTAAACCTATCTTTCTCTTTTATTGATATCAAAGGTTTGTGTTGAAAAACCCCTTGGGTAATCCTTTGATTTACATTGTGTTGTGAATTGAGGTTGTGTGCAAAACCCTTGTAGGGTGATCCTCATATTTGTAGTTGGTGTAACTTTGTGTTTATGGTGGATTTGAAAAATCTTTGGGTGTTGACTCAAGGTAGTAGATGTAACTCTTTGAGGGAGTGAACCACTATAACTCCTTGTGTTCTTCTTTAAGCTTACTTACTTGCTTCAACCACAAAATTTTGTTTGGTTTGGAATTTTATTAAAAGAGTTTTAGAATTCTATTTCAAACAAAATTGGAGGTTTACCTTTTAATTAACAAAGGATTTTCGATAATTAGCCAAAAACCTTATTCACCCCCCTCTAAGGTTTTTCACTAATAGATACTCTTATTTGGTAGATGTTCTAGAAGGACAAAATATAAGTTATAATTTTGAATCGCACCTAAAGCATGACTGAACACTTGATTCTAAAGACAATTATCCTCTAAAAGGAGGAGGAATATATGAGCAAATATTATTCCTAAAGAATAAACGAAGGCAAGTATCATGATCAAGGTTTTGAAATCAAGCTTGGTTCTGGAATAACAAATTAAACATTCTAAAAATGTGCTATGTGGACATGACAAATAATTAATGTTCCAAGTCATTAAGTATTTATAAAGATTTCTTATAAAAGAATATTGAAGAACAATTTAGCCTTGAAGCACCATGATTCTACGCATCTAGTATGAGTATTCTTATTTCATACAAGTAAGATAGTTATTATAGTTGCTTTATAACTAATAACTTTGGAATATATATTGAACTTATCATTTGATATCTCCTTCAAATGATTATCTCAAATCTTGAGAAACAATCCAATTCCTGTAGAGATGGATATATAAGATATTGATTATTTACATGATCCACGTAAATCATGCCATGCATTGATATACACTATGATTGTGTATATATATATATATATATAGTAGCCATTTCTTTCACATATGTTGAAAGAATAATTAGTTATGATGGCTGGCTAAAATGTGCGTGATCAATATAAACAAATTATTATATTTGAGATTTATATATTCTCTTAGATGAAATTCCGATTATATTATTGGAGATGATTATAAAGTTTGAGAATCTACGAAAGAAGATAAGACAAATAGATCTATTCATGAGCTCTAGAAGAGAAACAATGATGTGCAAACAAGTTCGATCACTTAAATTTGGAAGATTATCCACTAAGACATTACCGATAATAACACTTGAGATCATCTCTGAGTACATGTGTTTAGAAATCTCAAGTGATTATCTCATCAAGGAGAGTAATGTTTGACATAGAGAATAGTCTACTCTTTTTCCTTCACTAGAGTTTTTACCCACTGGGTTTTTATCTAGTAAGGTTTTAACGAGACATGTTTTCTATGTAATGGATATCAAAGGGGGAGTGTTATGAATTAAATAATATTATGGATATCCATAAGAGATAAGAATATCTGATACACAGTTCATCTCCTAAAGATATAGATATTTTGAAGATATAAAAATCCTAAAAAGATAGATATTCTTCAAAGATAGATATTCTCAAGTGATAGGTGATATAATTTTAGTTATATTTTAGTTATGACAGAATCTATTTCCTTGATTTACCTCTATCTCTTGTATCTCCTGAGCTCTATAAATAGGGCCCTTACCTTTCAATTGTAAATACATCTCAGAGAGAAATCAATAAAATTTCTATACCTTTCTTTACTCTTCTCTATATATTATTCAAGTTATTTTTTGTATTTCTATCCTCTATTTCTTTTTGCTTTATATTTTATATCAATTATTCTATTATACCGACAACGCTGCGCCAACAAGTTTCAAAATAAAACACGCATAATAACTCACAAATTGCTATATCCCCTTTGGATCATTCTACTGAATCGTCTTCTAGGGTTTGCTGGCCTCCAGACTTGGCACCTTGAAAGTCAATACTAATATAACTTTTTCAGGAGATAAAATTGGAATCGGCATCTTATTCAGAATCACCTAGGCATTCCTTTGTTTGCAAAATCCATATCTCACATAGGAAAATATTTTGTGGATTACGGTCAATTATTGAGAATTATTGAAGGATATACAATGGGCTCCACTCTCTTTGAATGGCTTGATGTAGAAAGTGACTCTCTTTCTGCTGTTAAGAGCCTCTCACTTCATATTGACGATTTTTCAGAGATAGGTGCCCTCTCTTTTGATTTTCTCAAAAACATAGACTCTCCACTATTATTTTCTCACAAGCATAGATAAAAAAAACTGTCTAGTTTACCTTCTGGATAAGGCAGCCTTGTCCCTAGATCATGTAATGGAATGGATGATGTCGCTAAAACTAACCTAGCAAGTATACGAGTTCAATTATAGTATGATCAAGGCCGATTCCACAAGGATTTGTATCAAATTACTAATTATTACTATTTAACGTAATTCAAACCGAATAAACTTTAGTGAAGGATTAATTAAAACTAATGAAAAACGACAAAGAATATTAATGAGAAAAGACTTAACTAAGGCTAATGATCCAATTAGTGAATTATTAGTGTAAAGGTGTGGTCTTTCTTACTAAACCAAAATTTACCTTTACTGATTAATGCCAAAATTCTGTTAATTAGAACTAAGCTCAATCTCTCGGCATAAAAACCCTATCTTTAATTAATAACCTACCATATCTCTATGTATATTAGTTAACTAAAAACTCATTACACTGTGGAATTTCGAGTTTTCACAACTTTCGTAAATTGATTACTCACATGAACCGCACCTAGAAATTGCTAAATCTCTTACCAATTTTACTAGATGTTCTTATTACTTAATTCCTACTCGATTATCTCCTCTAGGTCTCAAAACCCAAGTATTAGATTATGTGAGAGATGATCAGTCAATCACAAGCATTTAGATCAATTAATAACGATTAATCATGAAGAATATGGTAAAGAGAATTAATCAAACACATAAACATTAATAAAAACACATAATCTAATTCACAAAAGCTCTAGTTAAAGAACTTTAGCCAAAAAGGTTCCATGACAAGAAATAAAAATATATTCTTTAGAAATAAAAATGGTTTACAAAGAAAATTGTAAATAAAGAAAATAGGCATTAAAGAGAGAACTTGAATTCATTGTCTTCGATCTCCTTCTTCGCCGTTTTGATCTCCAAGGAATTAAAAAAAATAAGAACTGAGGTTTTAGCCTTAATGGCTAAAACCCTAAACTATAGAAAATAAAGAACTACATAATTGAATCATGATTCTAAAATCTAAAATCATTCTAATTGCTAGAAAAGTTATAGAGTCTGTAACCCTATGAGAGTTAGGAAATTCCTAAAATATAAAAGTAGAAGTGTAATAGGACAAGAAATCATTTTAGGAGGCATGAAATCGGACAAAATTCAAAGAAAATAAGGAAAAAAGATCCTTGGAGAACCTCCTAGATTCAGGCTTTAATTTAAAATGAAGTCTGGCACCTGTCTTTTTGTAATGCGTAGCACTGATCTTTCTCTGTTTCACTTTTCTTCATTAAATGCTCAAAGACCGACCCTGATCTTTTACATGTCCAGCTCCGATCTTCTTCTTTTTTGATACATTGTTTTGCTCTTTTTACTAGATAAAATATCTATTATGCCCTTGACATCAAAATAATATTATAGCAAGTCTTATAGATAAGTTTATGCTCTAAAACACACACACACACACATATATATATATATATATAAATTCATTTTCTTTTCAAAGTCAAATATAAAGTGTATAAAACGTATATAAATCTATAGTTTATCAATGGACTAGAAACATTCTATACAATATAACTAGTACTAGTTCTATTGATTTTAATAAAATATAAGTCAGTTTTTCTTAAATTAAATATAAAAAAAAACTGAGAAATCGCTATACCGATTAAACAAACAAAAATGAGAGTAGCTCAACTTAAACTTGCATAATATGATCAATAGAGAAAAACCATGTCTTGCTCAATAATCAGTTAGGCACCATCATCCTCTTATCATGTTGGGGACTGTCATTAACAGCAATGATGTAACCATATAAATTCCCCACTTTGTGCTAAAATGTGTTATATAAACGAGGTACTTGACAATTAACTCGCATAAATTTTTATTTGTGTAATGTGTTTCATTCTTTTGGGTCAATATTTATTTCTATAAATGAAATTATTTTGTTTGAGATTTTTAAAAATTAAGTTAAATGTGAGAAAAAATGTGGAAAAAGCTCAAACATTAAAAACAAAAATGTTTTGATTTTTAAACTCAATCTAAATGTACTATGCATAATTTGGACCGAGTGATAAGTTGTCAGACGGATGTAAGCTAACTTGGTGTAAAACATTGTGCGCGTGGCCTGCAGCTCATTTGGCAACATTAAATATCGATTTTTTTTTTATTTAGCCCATTTTAAAAAAATAGGTATTAAATAGGCTCAATTTTTTTTTTTAAATTCTGAAGAGGCCATAACGCACCTTCATTGTGCGTTATGAAATGAGATAACACACAATGATTGTGTGTTATAGCTAATCACGGGCCTAATTCGCGTTAAGTGCTAAGGTGGATAATAACACACAATAATTGTGGTTATCTTGTTTATGTTGATTAGGAAGAAATAATTTTTGTAGGTATTTGAAAAACTTTAAACATGAATAACTCTGCGATTGGATGTTCGTTTCACGCATATGACCACTCGTTTTGATGGTTCTCGTAAAGAGGAACGCAATGGCATCGTCGAAAAGTGATCCAGATGCGTTTTGGAGCAAAAAAAAATTGTTTTGTATAGTCGAAAACTTTGACGAGACATAACTTTGCGCTCGGACGTTCGATTGAAGTGATTCTTGTGGGCATTTTGGATATTTTTTTTCGAGATCTACGCGTTGGAAACCGTTTTTGTAATTGGGAAACCGTTTAAAAACCTCCTATTTTCGTTTTAATTTACATTTTTGTAATTTTCTAATACTTTCTCTCTTGTTAACTAAAAAATTATGCCACCAATTTGAAAATTAAATAGAGGAGCAGTCTTCTTTTTGCTCTAATTAAAAATTCAAATGATTAAAGTTGTTAAATATTGGAATACGTAAGTAAGTTATTATTAAATAAGATCATGCACTTATTGAATAATATCCAATGGTGGTTTATTGGTAAGTCTTCTATGTTATTTCTTATGAAGTTAAGGGTTCAAATCTTGTTATAAAATTTAAAAAAAAAAAAAAAAGATTACAAGACTTTAAAAGAGAAAATGATGTGGCAGATAACGCACAATGGTTGTTAACGCACAACCGTTGTGCGTTATGGCCAAATCAAGAATAAAAAAATAATTTTGGGTCACTTTAGTAGCCTGTTAAAAAAAAAAGGGCCTGTTTAAGAAAAAAGCCTTACATATCTTATTAAGGAGAAAGAGCCTCCTTAATTTTATTTTAGTAAATGGGTTACTTTTGTTCTTGATGTAAGTTACACATGATCAATTATATTAAAATATATGGAGAAAAAAATACTACATCATTTAAAAAATAATTAGCAATTAGGGTTTAGTCGAAAACTTTGACGAGACATAACTTTGCGCTCGGACGTTCGATTGAAGTGATTCTTGTGGGCATTTTGGATATTTTTTTTCGAGATCTACGCGTTGGAAACCGTTTTTGTAATTGGGAAACCGTTTAAAAACCTCCTATTTTCGTTTTAATTTACATTTTTGTAATTTTCTAATACTTTCTCTCTTGTTAACTAAAAAATTATGCCACCAATTTGAAAATTAAATAGAGGAGCAGTCTTCTTTTTGCTCTAATTAAAAATTCAAATGATTAAAGTTGTTAAATATTGGAATACGTAAGTAAGTTATTATTAAATAAGATCATGCACTTATTGAATAATATCCAATGGTGGTTTATTGGTAAGTCTTCTATGTTATTTCTTATGAAGTTAAGGGTTCAAATCTTGTTATAAAATTTAAAAAAAAAAAAAAAAGATTACAAGACTTTAAAAGAGAAAATGATGTGGCAGATAACGCACAATGGTTGTTAACGCACAACCGTTGTGCGTTATGGCCAAATCAAGAATAAAAAAATAATTTTGGGTCACTTTAGTAGCCCTGTTAAAAAAAAAGGGCCTGTTTAAGAAAAAAGCCTTACATATCTTATTAAGGAGAAAGAGCCTCCTTAATTTTATTTTAGTAAATGGGTTACTTTTGTTCTTGATGTAAGTTACACATGATCAATTATATTAAAATATATGGAGAAAAAAATACTACATCATTTAAAAAATAATTAGCAATTAGGGTTTAGTCGAAAACTTTGACGAGACATAACTTTGCGCTCGGACGTTCGATTGAAGTGATTCTTGTGGGCATTTTGGATATTTTTTTTCGAGATCTACGCGTTGGAAACCGTTTTTGTAATTGGGAAACCGTTTAAAAACCTCCTATTTTCGTTTTAATTTACATTTTTGTAATTTTCTAATACTTTCTCTCTTGTTAACTAAAAAATTATGCCACCAATTTGAAAATTAAATAGAGGAGCAGTCTTCTTTTTGCTCTAATTAAAAATTCAAATGATTAAAGTTGTTAAATATTGGAATACGTAAGTAAGTTATTATTAAATAAGATCATGCACTTATTGAATAATATCCAATGGTGGTTTATTGGTAAGTCTTCTATGTTATTTCTTATGAAGTTAAGGGTTCAAATCTTGTTATAAAATTTAAAAAAAAAAAAAAAAGATTACAAGACTTTAAAAGAGAAAATGATGTGGCAGATAACGCACAATGGTTGTTAACGCACAACCGTTGTGCGTTATGGCCAAATCAAGAATAAAAAAATAATTTTGGGTCACTTTAGTAGCTTTCGTTAAAAAAAAAGGGCACTGTTTAAGAAAAAAGCCTTACATATCTTATTAAGGAGAAAGAGCCTCCTTAATTTTATTTTAGTAAATGGGTTACTTTTGTTCTTGATGTAAGTTACACATGATCAATTATATTAAAATATATGGAGAAAAAAATACTACATCATTTAAAAAATAATTAGCAATTAGGGTTTATTGTACATATTTTTATCCATATTTTGTAATATTATTGAATCATGATAACTTATACGATAAACATAAGTTATTGACTGACCAAAATAAAAATTTTCAAATATAAAAGGAATTTGTGTATATTTTTCATCAAGTGAATATTGTAGTAACTTAAGGCTCATATTGTAGTTGGAGACTAGTCCTATCCCTATGATTATTCTTGGGTTTTTACAGGACACCGTGGTGCGCATGTAATTTATATTAATATTCATATTCATATATGAACCTTAGTTGAAACAAAGGTTTTTTTCCCCTCTTTCTAATTGTTTTTAGGTCTTTGTAGGATACGTATGCCCACACTATTCATCAATTTTCGTATTCATTGAATACCAAGTTTAGTTGAAGAAAAGCTGTTCTTTGACAAGAGGTTGAACTTGAACGAGCGAGCCGCCACACACATGTGCGTGACACATACACACCCCCTCCCCCAAACACACACACATATATATAATACATTTCGGCCGACCAAAAAAAAAGAAAAAAGAAAAACAGATGGAGCCCGAAATCTCGGGCATGTCTGCCACACTTAACCTGATTGAAGCCCAATATATTCGGAACCAAACTGATCGGTATTGTAGAATATAATATTAGAGCCAAGTTTCTACTCTTAAATTTTGGGCTGCCCAAGACGAAAAATATCTCTTAAGACAAGTAAAATTTTGAATGCCCACAATCACATAATAAAATTCTCAAGAGCTTAAAAAAGATGAATATGCGTCTGCCGGGAGTCGAACCCGGGTCTATTGCTTGGAAGGCAATTATCCTAACCGTTGGACTACAAACGCTCCTGTCTTTGACTTGTTATTTGTAAACAAAATTACAAATACAGAAGCTGAGAGAATGCAAAAGTGACCTGCCGACAATTCAAGTTATTTTGTTTCCACCCTCAATAAAAATTTTCGCTTTTGGTACCTACACTTTCCTTCACAAATAATTTTAATTTTTTCAAAACCCCCCCAAACAAAATTTTCTTTTACAACTAACTCTAATCCAAATAAACCCTAAATTTTATTTTTATTTCTAAAAAAAATGTAGTTTCTCATTTCATAAAAATTAAATTGTTTATCCTTAAAAATAAAAAAGAATCTTTTTTTAAATAATTTAAGGTCAATCCAAGTAGGACCTATTACAACACTTGTAAAATACATAAATTTAAAGAAAGAGTATTTCTAATACGTGTCCATAAGACATACATTAATATGTATTAACTTTTTAATTTAAAGATATAAATTTTCTTAGGGTTCCACAATTTTTTTTTATAAGTTTTTAGATTTTATAAGATTTGATTATTATATATAGTACTGTTTTTATTTATATATGGTATATTCTATCTATATATAATGTGTGCTCTAGGAGCATACATTAGATAGGTCCTTAAAGAAAATAAAATATTGCAAAGAAAGGCATAAGCCGAATAACTTGATTATAAATTAAATAGTTTTTTTTGGTACTCCCTTCCATCAAGAGTATAAATTTTTTTTAGAGGACTAATGGATGATCAAGAATATAAGTCATTTTATAATTTTAGTTAGACATTTATTGAAAATTTTCCATCTTTACCTATCTTTCTGTTCATTTATTTCGCTCCAATTATTTTTTTCTTTCTTTATTTATTAAGGGTAGAAAGAGGATTGTATTTTAAAAAAATTATATATCTTGTTTTCAAGTCCATTAATCCTTGTGCACGAGTCTAAAAGGACTTATATTTTCTACGGGAGGCAGTAATAAATTAATGGCATACTTGGATAGAGTTTAGTTTTAAAATTTGTGTTTTAGGTTTCATAAAAGTTGAATGGCTTGTGAGAGAAGATGTGAGTTCCAAAATTGAAATGTGAAACTTAGAATGATATTCAATCCCACCTTATATGACGGTCAAATCGTCTAGTATCATATAAATCCTATAGTACGAAAGATAAATCATAAAGTGTAAAAGATAAATCTTAAAGAAAAAGTTATTATTAAAGAAAATGGTTAAAAAAAGTATAGTAGAAGATGTACTTAGATAATCCTGAATGGTTATCCACCTCTCCTTGTCTATTCATAATGCTAACAAATACTAACAAGAACACAATCATGGATTTTTATTTAAGTTTATCAATTGTGACTCTATACTACTATCTTTGTATCATATTAACGTCACTTTAGGATAAGACATGAGATTTAAAAAAATGATTAAATCGTCTAAATTTAAAAAGAAATTGACTAAATTATCCTTTAATAACTATTAATAGTTATAATGAAAGTTTTTAGACAATTGTTTATTTTTAATAAGATAAGAATAGATATAAAAAAATATCATTTAATTAATTTTTCAAAATAATAGATATTTTGAAATAGAAAAAATATGTTAATGGATAATTTTAAATAGAGGTAGTCTAAAACTTTTAATCGAAGAAGAAACTAGAAATTATTAGTTTTGTAAGGCTAGAATATTATTCTTGGCCTCTTTGGGGGCCGTGTATGAACAATGAAGAAATGACCCCATGCAACTTAAAAGAGTGTGGGAGAAAGGGGGGGCTTGGAATTGGATGTCATCTTTTGAAATGGACAAGACAATTTCACATAATGGGGTTTCTGAGTACAAAAGCACAAATGCCAGCAAAATGAGAAGACTCTTCACCATTCATCTCTGCCTCTCCCATATGGTAGGAACGAACCAAGTAAGGATTGTCCTTTTCCCTCACCATTTTGGACCACGTTTTTCTTAGCCCTATGTAAACAACATTCATTATGTTTATGAAAGAATTTTCCCAAAACTTGCTGAATGATCAACCAGCTAGTTTTGATTCATTGATTTAGCAATTCGACCCTAATGTTTAAACGCATTTATTTCAGAAACCCCTCAACTAATTGGGCTCCGGAGGGAGGGAGGGAGGGAGGGAGTGAGCCATGTCATTATTTCTCTATAGTAATAGTTGTAGAAAAATTCCTTCTTCTCTTTTCTTGCTTTGAATTTTCCCTCCTTTAGAATTCTCCTTAATTAGTAATCAACTTTCAGAGATATCTTCATTCTGATTAACTTTCAAAGTCTTTGACATATCATTTACAGTACTGCCATGGATAACTGCACTAATGGTTTATAGGATGTGGGTTGAGAGACCAACAATAATAGTATCTTGCTCCTCACTTTTAATAACTTCCCTTGCGGTTTTGAATGGTCATATTGAATACTACGTCTTTCTTTCAATCTTGAGGGAATATAAATCCATATAATTAATTAATATCTCCAAAGTCTCTCACATCTTCTTCCGTGATGTCTCCTTCAACAACATGACTTTAATATGTGGGGCTAAAGCAAGTTGAGTAGTAGTAATCGTCTTTTGAATAGAGATTCACTTACTCTTCTGTATCTTGTGACCTTTTTATCGTACAATGTTGAATCAAGACCTTGATATACCAAAATATCTTGAATTGTAATTTGCCACAGAGCATAGTCAATCTTACCATCAAAGAGTGGAGGATCAAACTTCATCGAGGATGCGACATTCAACGAATCCATGAGTTTGGCTTCTTTTTTTCTCTTTAGACCCGAACTTTTAGCTCTGTTCCACTTGTTGAACCTTTTGCCCAAATCAAACCTCTCGGCTCTGATGTCTTCCACTATAAAAAAATCATGACTACCCACCGACCATTTGGTTAGTAAATGTCACTTACATCAAGGTACATCAAGGTTGATCAGTAAAAATTTGTGGATAACTTTTGGGACGAATTTTTCATCGATCGATGGCAGCTACCCATCAAATTTTTAAAGTTACAGATCGAAACCGAATTTCGGTCGATAATTTATTTTTTAAAATTAAAAAAAGAGATGCTCGAGTCGGGAGCACACAATCCGACCCAACCCACAGAGCCAACCCAACACAAACTAGGAGCCCGAACCAACTTGCGACAACTTTGAATTTAAATGTTGAGATTTTGCCTTGGAAGTCTTAGTTCTAATCACTTGCTCTATTAAAGTTGTTGTGAATCTTGTGCATATTATATATATACATAAATATATATATATATTAAATTTAAAAATATAAAAAATACAATTACCGACCGATTTCAGTTGGTTGATAATTACCAAATAATAATAATGTTGAAATCAATTGGTAACTTTTGAAAAATTACCGACCGAATTTCTTTCGGTCAGAAAAAGATCTGTAATTACCGACCAAAAACTGTTGATCCATAACTTTAGTTGGAAAAATGTAATTTTCTAGTAGTGTTCCTTATCTCATTGTGAACCTTTGACCCAGGTCGAACCCTTTGGCTCCATCCCAGGCTGAACATTTGACTGTGATACTACTTATTGTGAACGGGCAGGGATGAAAACATACATAAAGAGAAAAAGAATTTAAGGTGAAAAAGAGAAAAAGAATAAAAATGGCACTAAGAATTAAAGGTGATTCGGTATCTGACAAAAATCTACATTCATGACCTAAATGAGTAAACTTCAATTATGTAATTTTTGAATGGAACAAAATTACAAACTCTCATAAAATATTTCACTGTCTATATCCCCACATAGATATTTTTGAATAAAGTTTGATTTTAAAATATTTTCATAAATTACGTAAAAGTTGAATTATTTGAGAGAAGAAAGGTGACTTTTAAAAAAATGGAAATTGAAACTTTAAGATGATATTTAATTTCAGCACGAGGTTATAATTTTTAGTTGGTACACAAGATATTCACCAAAAGAAAAAAAAAAGTGTTGGTGCTGCAGAAACGTTTTGAGATTTTGTGGGAGGGGACAGATATTTTGTAATGACCAATGAAGCAAGCAAAGCAAAAGACTACTGCTAAAGCCAATATCTACAAATTCCTCTAAGGCTGAAATGATAGGAGGCATTATTTTTTTGTTGCCTCAAACCCTACTCTGTGGAAAAGGCCATCAATTATTGCAGGAACATAAAAAACAGTAGAGAATTTTACTCAAGGAACATATCATATGACCTAGACACAACTAAATTACTAAGGATAAGGACGATCTAGATCCAGTTACTTTTGCCGGTACAGAATTTAATTGTTACTTAAAAAAATTTAAATTATAATTCTTCTAATATGTACCGTATAAATTTATTACTTTATTAGTGTTAATAATTTACTTATTAACCGTCTCAATTGACCTCAATAGAACTTAAATAAGATGTCTAAGTTAAAAATCACACTTTGTAACATTCCATTACCTAAAATGGTAGTATATATATTGTCAGGAAGTAATATGACGAAATTGACTAATGCTTGAATTTCAGTTGTGATACATTTTGGCAGTGCTAGCAGAAATTTACTGACAAAATGGACTTGCTTCACCTTGTAACGTCTTTAATACACTCTTTACTGAGAATTTCCTTTTGAAGTTTATTTTTTAAAATTTAATGTTTATTTTTTATTGTATAAAATTTATATTAATAAAACTATTATAGAAAATATGTATTAGTTAGTGTATTAGAAGAGTATTAGACGATCTCAGCCGCTTCATTCTTCAAGACCAAATCTGCTTAACCGATACTATGAATATTTATCGAAAAAGAGTGAAAATGGAAAGTAAGAAAGATGACAAAAGTGATGGTTCTAAAGCAAGTATTTGCTTTTTTTTTTTTAACAAATTAATTATGGGAATAATCATAGGCTAAAACATGCGAAAGATATTATTTTAGACAGAATTGTCATTTATTTATTGTAGAAAAAAGGAATCCATTAATTTTCATGGACAGTACAGTAGGCATACTGCTCACTTGTAATTTTTGCAACATTTTTCTTAAGCGAGCGATGTTGTAGGCACAATGAAAGGAAGCATTTTACTCTATGTTGAGTGTCCGTTCTGATTTCGACTGTTCAATTGATATCTAAAATTAATATTAATGTACTTTTCTTCTTTGTTAGATGAAAATGGACTTTATTATTTACTTCAATATGTTAGAGATTTAGGTGCAAATTAATGTCAGTCAAGTTCATAAGTTTGAATCTTGGCGGATTGCAGATATTTGAAATTATATTTGTTTTATTATAGTATTACTTTTACAGAATTCAATAATTCTAATATGGGATAGGAAAATATATTAGTCGTCATCACTTAAGATCTTTCTTTTTTCATAAAAAAAAAGTGTATTGTTATCTTAAGTATCTATTTTAATATGGTAATAACATCTTTTAAATAGTTAACCGTGAATATTACATATCTATGAGTTGCCCATTGTTAATCTGCATTAGGCCTTCAAAAGAATAGGCAATGGTTGCTCCTTGCTCTGTTTTTAAGTTATCTTTGATAGCCGTCGTATTACATTAATATTAAAAGTTCATTTACCGACTACCCCAAATTACTGGATTGCTGCTCAAAGAATGTTGTCTTGGTAAACCACATATAGAAATGGTAAATTCTATTCCACATTATTTTGATTCTTTAAGTTTTGCAAATATTTTATTATGACCTTCTTAACCTAAGGATGATTATGAAATCCATTGTTGAAATCTAGTGTTTTGTGTTTATGATATCTAAAATGTTGTATTAATCATGTGCTTTTACTTTTTTTGTCATGCTACTTTAACTTAAGAATAAAGCTTATATGATAAGAAATCCATTTTGCTCAATACTTTGCTTAAAGAGAAGAGACTAATGATGCACCATATATATGTTACAACTTTTGTGTAAAATATTATATACTTATTAAATATGAACCAAAAATCTTCAACAGCAGGGAGACAAATTAGCAGAAACTTAAGGGTTTTAATTTTAAAGGTGTGATGAATACTAAATCATTCTTAGTGTCACAATCAATGGGATCTTGAATAAGACTTTTGGACACAAAAATTTTCTCTAGGTATCTTGTTTCCGGACATAACGTTAGAGATGTTGTTTAAGGAACATTAATTTGTGCACAAATGATTTTGTCTTTTGCCTATTGATGGCGATTTCGAAAGCAAAGATCTTTAATTCGGATGAAAAAAAAAAAAAAAAGATTTTCATGAGCAAGCATTACTGGGGGGAAAAAAGTAGGTCTACAGAACTACACTGATTTGATGGTGGAAGCTCATTGTGTGGCGCCAAATAAGGGCAGAGTTCTATTCCATTTGATACGTATACGCTTAATGTTACGCAATGTTTTGATACTAAAAAATGTATCTGAGTAGAATAATTTTTCTAATTTTTCTTTTTCATTTCAGTATTTGATATTCAAATTAGAAGTAGCAATAATTTTTTTTTTTCAGGAAAGCTTATTCTAAGTAGAAGCTGGAGAAATATTTTCATACTAAAACTTATGGAAAGACCTTTTCAAGAGAAGCGTGAATCATTTTAAAAAATATTATATTATTATACCTTCAATATATTATATGTATTATGCTCAATTAATTTATATATATCGTATTTTTATTTTGATCTTTAAAATTTTTTTTTTTACTATTTTCAATTTTTATATAAATTTTACACTTCAATAAAATATTTAATGTTTTTTTAGAATTTTATTATAATTTTTCCAAACAAAGAAAAAGAATCATAATTTTATTCTATATTTTCCTTTTAAACACCGGAATTAAAAAAAGATTCAATTTCATTCTGTATGAGAAAGGATTTCGAGTGGTTGAGAATTCCATTTCATATCATTCTAATATATCAAACTTGTGATTAGTGTCGTGCCAGTTAATATGCATATTGTTAATGTTAGGAAATAGTTAATGTGGGAGCACAACTAAAGTTTGATTTTTATATGTACTGTTATATTGAAAGAGGTATACATATTAGAGTTAGACTGCGTGAACAACAAATTCGGATTATTGCCACTAATTGGTGATGAATTTGCAAGATTAGTGTTGCAGCTAGCTTGTTAGGTGTACTTAATAGTAGTTTTTTAGAATGGATTTAAGATAAATTTTCTTGAAAATTGGTCAAAGATCAGAAACATTAGTGTAATCTAGAAGATTATGGTATTGATTACCTAACTGTTTTTGGAAAGAAAAAGCGAAAATGAAAGATGGGAAAGCCAAGAATATCATATAGGATTCTTGGGGAACACCATATATATATATATATATATATATACATATGTATGATCTTCAAAGTTTTGCTTTTGATTTTGTCGAAATTGAAAATGACCCAAAGATTGTTCATTTTATTTGCACAGTATCTTTAACCATGTGCAAATTAAGTTTATGGTGTTTTCACCCCCACACTATCATTGTCAAACTCTCAAAAAGAGCTTATTCCATAGAGTTTGATTTCAATATTTTCATGGTAAGAAATCGGGTTTGATTTGATTTCGTAATGAAGTTCTATCTATAACAAAAGTTAAAAAGAAATTCGAATATTGAATCTCTTTACTTGTTTGCTTTTAGCAAAACTCGAATACATTTATCTAACATGAAAAGAATACATAAAAATCTAATGAAACAGATCTCACGGAACTCCCAAAAAGAAAAACATATGAAGAAGCTCGGGAAGAAGAATTGATTAAAAAAAAACAAAACTTTCCATACAATTTTAACCTATGATTGATCACTCTGAGTTTATTTTCCCTTGGAGCTGGAAACTAAAAATCACCCTCAACTAATTTTTTAACCTTAAGAATTCAAATGACTCAACTAGATATAAATATATTAATGTCACACAATTATATCAAATATCTCTAAAATCCTCTCTGCTTTCTTCTTCTGCTGCATCAAACTATTTCTGGACTGTAAAAATATGCTGCCAAGAATGTATCCCTGCAGGTTTCTCCCCTAACACTGAGATTTTTCGAGGGGGAAAGAATGTTCGTCTATAATAATCTCCTGTTTTCAACTGGATCGCTATTCTGCTCATCTTCTTCATCTGTAGAAGGTAGTAACTACAATCAAATCTTGATATGTGAAAGTTTTTTTTTTCTATACACATTTTTTTGTGTAGATAAGAGAGAAATAGTAAGTATCTGCCAATACATTTCAGGGTATATATAGTTGCTGATGCTGCTGGATGATACTAAGAGCTTGGGACTATGGTTCCAACATAACCAAATCCTGCAATTGTAAAGGTGATCACTTGGAGAAAGAGGTATATGAAGTAGTTGTTCTTTCCATAGAGGAAATCGTAACATCCACAGAAGAACAGAAATGCTGCGAATCCCAGCTCCAGCAGAAGAATTCTGAAATCGTTTCAAACAAATCAATATACAATGCCTGAAAATGCTAACGGGTGTGGAGATGTAAAAAAGGAAGAGTTACTTTGTTTACCTGTCTCCGATCCTGAATTTCTTTGGTGGAGCTTTTGCAGGTGCTTTTGCGGCATTTGATTTGTTGTTCTTGAGAGCATCTCCTAACTTTTCAGTGACAACCCATTCGTTAGCTCTCTTTGCCTCTAGCAGACCGATGAATGTAGCTTTTGTTCTATGGAGAGCCATCACGTTCTCGAAGAGAATCCAGTAGAACAATAGATGGATTGACCTGCAATATTTGCAAATGCAAATTCAGAAAAGGAACAAACAAGAAAGAAGAATGAATGAACGCACAGATTCAAACGGGCTAATGATTTTAAGTAGAAGACCTTGGGGTTCCGACTGAGTTCAATGTGGTAATGATGCAAGGAATGTAAATGGCACCCCATTTTGGAACTTCAACTTCAGGAACCAAAATGGTTAAAGGAATAACCACACAGAAAAAGAAGAAAGTGACCATGTGAGCAATGATCTTCCTAACAAAGAAGAAGCTGTAGATAACATATATCTTTTTCCACACTGCAATTTTCTGCACAAGTTAATATACATCAAAAATCAGTTTTTTTCCTTGTTTAAAACAATAATTTACATCCTGTTTTCCAGCAGAGATCAACAGTTTAGAAATTTCACCTTATTTGTAACAATTTCCATAACCATTTTCCTGAAGAGATTGGCAGGGCCACAAGACCAACGATGCTGCTGGAAACGGAAGGCCTTAAAAGTACTGGGAAGTTCACTTTTCACCTGTTGTATTGCACAAATTGATCAGTAAAAAAGACAAGATTTTCGACTAACGTTACAACTCTA
The DNA here is from genome assembly GCA_028651295.1 of Catharanthus roseus. Lineage (NCBI taxonomy): Eukaryota > Viridiplantae > Streptophyta > Magnoliopsida > Gentianales > Apocynaceae > Catharanthus > Catharanthus roseus. The sequence goes on from JAPQWS010000007.1 coordinate 6,383,337, forward strand.
GTAATGTTTTTTTAGGCTTGAAATGACGTACCTGTAGATCCCCCAAGTAGACAAACTTCCAACCCTTGAGCCCGGCTCTGACAGCAAGATCCATGTCCTCCACGGTGGTACGGTCTTTCCACCCACCAGCTTCATTGATAGCTGCAATCCTCCATATTCCACCAGTTCCTGAAAATTTCCATCAATTTCTTCATTCAGTTGTTTCATTTCACTGAATACATCATCAATGTGGATAATTTTAAATGACTAAACTCTTAGCGAATCTTGATAGTAACAGAGGCCCCTGTTCACAATTTTTACAATGAAAGATCAGAAACCTCAAATCCTTTTCCCTGATCATTTGGTGCAAACTGCTAATTCCTTCACTAAGTGGCACAAATTTCTCATAGAAGTATTATATAGAGTTTGATATTGAAATTTCAGTACTAAGTTTCCTAAAAGTAAATAGTTTGTGAGAGGCCTGTCTCTGACAAAAATAAAAAAAAATAAAAAAAAAAATAGAAAATTTGAAAAAAGATAAGAAAGAAAGGTTTCTAGCATGTTTGAAGTTCATTGCTTAAACTGATGAACAAAATAATTTAACTCCTAATCATGAGGCAGTGCATGTGCAAATCAGTTTGATTCCAGCAGAAATTAATTTAATTTTAATTAAAGAATTGACTTACCATTGAAGCCAAAGAAGGCATGAGTAGATGATCCCACCTCTTGCTCCACTTTGAAGTGATAATCCAATGACATCTCCTGCATTCTTGTTAGCAAACACTCATCCGCATTCACTGCAAAACCATACCCCCCCAAAAGGATAAAAAATAAAAAATCTTAGCATTAACTTTTAGGTATTATCACATCTAAGTACACTTCTTATTTTGTCAAGGTAGTAATTCATTGATAGAAACTTCCGCTCTAATATCTAGATTCAAATTACATTCTCCTTTCTCGATATATAAAAAAAAATTGTATATTTTACCCAAAATTATTTATATTCTAAATTGTCATGTACATGTTATTACGTTTTAGTAACATGAGACAACTTGATATATATTTAAAACTTTACACCAAAATTTAAAGTAAAAATGTTTTCATGAGTTTTAATCTAAAGAAAAATATTTACACCAAAATTATGGATGAAATCTTTATCACAATATTTGCTAGGCCCTCTAAATTAGGGGGAAAATTTCAGGAAAAGAAAAAAACAGAAAATGAAGAAGGTGACAAATGTGGACATGGATGTGGACAATGGGGTGGGGAGAGCAGGTCCCAACCCAACTCCCAATTATGAGCTCCAGAAAGAACCGTTACTTTTTCTGACATCACGTGACCTTACTTAATAATTTAATTGAAAAGTTTATGCCACATCATTAATAACACCGTGGATTTATCTTAATAGAATTATTTAAAAACCATATTAGAAGGTCCAGTTGTCGGTGCACACTGTACAACCTCCTAAACCACTTAACTCAAGTCCACCAACTGTACACTGTGTAGTTGTCTCGCAGAGAATAACAGCACGTGGACTCGTACAGATTTACCAATATAACCTCAATTGTAACAGTTGACCAGATTTATTTTTTCTTAATTCCACTATTTTATTTAGGTAATCAATTCAGACCAAATCTAATTGGTTTTTGTCTTTTTTCCCGTGCGAAAAGACAAACTTAACCCAACCCTTTTTTAGAACTTCCATGCCGCCTAATCCGGGGGAGAACAGTTACTCCCGTCATATGCCCGGTGAATGACGTCATTTAACAGCGACTCCAAATACTTCATTTTAAAATTTCAATCACAAAAATAACTAGACTATAAAAAAACATAATAAATTAAGACCATATATTAGTTTCACTATAAGCGAAAATAATTACTTCATCAAAATAATTTATTTTATTTTTCCCAAAGAAAAATGTAGTTCAAATATCTTTTCAAATGGTAATGTATTTTTCAATTTGACACTAACAAATAGGGCGAATAGTTTATTCTAATTAAAGTAGACTAAATTCAATTTATAAGATAAAAATACTTAAAACAGAATATTACCTTGTTATCCTCCTGCTTTATGAATATCTTAATAATAATTAAAAACATTTTGTTTTCAACTCAAGTATATGAATTAAGTCATGGACTTATTAATTTATATTAAGTCAAATCAATAATGTGATTAATAATTTGATAAATATTAATCATATTATTAATTAAATTTAATATAATTCAAAGAGACTTCGTGATATATTTTTTTCTAACAATTGTTTGCGGCATTTCCTTCCAGAAAAACCAAAAGAAAAAGGGAAGAAAAAAAGTATGGTGAAGTATTGGTTGATTTTGGATTTGTATTTGTTAGGCTGAGCCCGTGATGTACGGTGGCAATTTCGCAATCGATTGGTCCCACCTCGTGACTACGGAGTTAGCTATGGACCCGCGTGTCACCCCATGCGGTCCGCAATAAATCACTCCAAGAAGGCGAGGAAGAGCTACTACTGCTACTTACTACTACTACTACCATAGTGGTGTTTAGTAAGACCACCGACACTTTTCCAATCCCACAACCATGTCCAATATATACCCTCAAATTCATGTCCCAAAATAAATCTAAAGTAAAATTTAATTTCGTCAATTTTCACCTTAAACTTTTTCAAAAATTAAATTATTTTTAAGACAAAAATGTGAAATTAAAATGATAAATTTATATTTATTTCAAAATAAAATCTAATCTTAGAAAATTAGAGATATTACGACAAATCCACTAACTCATGTATTCATCAATGAATATGTCAGACTAATTAAACAATTATTGCCGACACTAATTCCGTTAGCATATCAACATTAATAGAGAATTATAATTATTTGTTCGTCTACTGGACTCTAAAATAATTTTTTGACACTAATCTTGTTAGAATATCACCAGTAATAAACAAGTATAATTATTTATTCAATTATTAGACCCTAAGACGGCCTTTCCTTAATTAATTGCGACAAATATTAATCAATTTAGAACTAAATTTAAAATCATACCGAATCTCCAACGGGCTTGAACAAGAGCAATGTCGGAGTTATGGACAAGGAAAGGGATGGCACGTTGGAGGAAATCGGGTTCGGGTCGGAAATCAGCATCGAAAATGGCCACGTATTCACATTCTTTGACATAGTCACGTTTGAGGCCTTCTTTAAGAGCACCGGCCTTATAGCCTCCTCTGGTTTCTCTAATTTGGTACCTGCAATTAATGCCTTTGCTTGCCCATCTATGGCATTCTTTTTCAACCATTTCCTATTTATAACATCAATAATAACCATAAACAATTTATCAATATTATATATTTACCAAACACATTTCTGGAAATTTTCTACATTTTGTTTTAATATGGGACCATAAGGACAAAAGTTTTTTTTAGTTATTATAATAAATAATGCGTATAATTATGATGTGAAGAAAAAAGATGAGTTTAAAGGAATATATGGGAGAAAGTGGAAAGTGGGATTCTGTGAAAGGTAAAAAGATATAAACAGGAAATTAGGCTGGATCTAAGGAGGAGACTGAATCAAAATGCCAAAACCTGGAAACAAGAAATTCAGAGCCATATTTGGCAAAATCAAACTTGTTCTAGATTGAATTCTTAACAAAAACCCAGAAATTTTTTTACTACCTTGATTATAGGGTCTGTTGAATCATCAAGAACTTGAATCACGAGACGATCAGATGGCCATGAAAGGTTACATGCTGCTCCAATGGAGATCTTGTAGACCTGTTTTTGACCAATGGGATTTCATAAACAACAACTTTTTTTTTCAAGATCCCAAAAAGGGGAGAAAAAGAAATTGGGAATTGAGAATTTGAGAATTACATACCTCTCTTTCATTAAACATGGGGATTTGGACAAGAACCATTGGATAAGATGAACTGCCACTCTCTATATCATCACGCATTGGCTCCCAATTGTATCTCTTTTCGGGTTTTTTCCAGAAAATCTTAACCAGAATGATGACGATACCCATATAAAGCCTTTCAACAAACAACATGACGGTCATAGCCAGGCATATATACACAGCAATCCTGAGCAATGGAACTATCAATGGCGTTCTAATCAATTCCCAAATAAACCCAATTTGCCCAGCTATATCTGCCGTTGTCCCTCTAAAATTCAAGGCATCTGGCAACAAATTTCTCCCGGAAATCTCAGCCATTTTGAATCGAATCTGTCCCCCTCTGGCTGCCCCTCTTTTTTACCACACAAAAATTTCAAGCAAACAGATAAGCAGAAACAGGGGATTTTAAAATCTCCTCTGTTTTTTTTTTTTTTTTTTTTCCCTCAAGATCTGACTTCTCTTCTCATTGAGGCAAATAAACAAACACAATGTGGGTGGTTGAAAATGAAGAGAAGCAGTTCAACTGCAGTACTAATTGAATGATTCTGCGTATCTAGATTCAACAAAAAAACTCAAAAGGGGGGGAAAATCACTGTTTTTGAAGGAATTTTTTGGGGGGTTTTGCCGACCAATACTGCAATTTCTTTCTATAACATCAAAATAGAAAAAGAGATAGAGCAGTACTGGGGGGGCATTCTCCAGAGAAGGGACTGTGGAGCTAGTGTTGAGTGAGTGATGAGTGGAGCAAGTAATGGAGAGAGAGAAGAGGGGATTTTTATAGTCACTTTGTGGTGTAATTTTACAGTCAATTTTTAATCACTTTAATTTTTCAGTTAAATTTTTTTACCCAATTTGTTAATTTATGAAATGCCATTTTCTCAGAATATTTAACTGTCACTACTCAATATATATATCTAAAAATAAAAATAAATTAATTAATTAAAGAAAAAGAAAAAAAGGACTTAACTGTTCCAACTACTAGTGCAGCAGCAAGTCACCTTTTTATATACACCTGGGCTGGGCCTTTTACCGATTTCGGTGGTGAAAAATCCGGTTAATAATTCCGGCAACCGACAAATTTCGGTAGGATGGCAATGTCAATAGATTAGTCTTCATATTGTCTTTTTCTATTTTTTTGGGGCAAATAGTGGAAATTGTAAATGTGCTTGTATGATTTTATAAGTGTCTTGCTTGGATGCATAACAAGAAAATACTAATTTGGAGAAATTTGTCAAGCAATATTTTGTTGATGACCATGACATTCTTAAGAAATACATTCTTATAAATTTGTAGTTTTTTTTTGTTCGTTTTAATATTAATTGGTATTCATATTTGTTTTACGTTACATAATAATATATTATACGTATTTTATGTACAATGTACGATTAAGATTAAAATTATAGAACGCGTAGATGTTAAACTTCTTTCATTCAAATAAATTCATAACTTGAATAAGTTTTTATATTAGGTTTATCTGATGTATGTTTCGGGACATATATTAATATGAATTAATTACATAATATTTATTATATTAAAATAGTGTATATATGTCTAACGTGTGCTCCTGTGACGCACATTAATATAGATAAAATATACCTTATATGAATAATTATATATGATTGTTAAATCTTATTAAATCTAATAAAAAATTTGAACTTTTAAGAAATATAAATATTAAATTAAAAAATTAATAATATATGTCGTAAGAACACGCGTAAAATAAATTCATGTATAGTAATATATGCTACAGTGGCGACGTCAGATAGACCATTTTATTTTTTACCAAAATAAAAAGAATACAACTTGGCTGGTTAAAAATTAATACTTCCACATGATTTTGAGAATTAATTGTAGAAAATATATTAATTAAGAAAAGGAGATTTTAGTTGTGTTTTGCTCAAAAAATAAAAGGGGATTTTTAGTTTTTACCTCAACTTGAATGGTGTGTTTGTAATCGTGGTGATATCATGTTTAAATTTTAAATATTATTTAGAGGAGTACTAACGGCCTTAGAAATTAATGAATTTTGCATACTGTTTGTTTATTCCTTAAACAGGAAAAATCATAACTAACTGTGTGCTCGTTTTCAAAAGGAACAATTAAAGGAGAATTGGAAAATTTTTAGGTACCTTATATCCAATTTTTAAAAAATCTCAATCAGGGAAAAACCAAATATATATAATACTAATTGAAATTAAATGACAGCACTAATTACGCAGTTAAATTATGAGTGTCCAAATCAATAAATCGGAATCTAGTTTCTACATATCTTGTGGATTCAAATAATTAATTTATTTATAATTATAATCATATCCAATATATCTCCAATCTTCACCATCCCATTCCATTCCATGTGATTACCTCTCAACTTAAATCAATTCAGTAATTTGGCACCATGAATAGCGCACCCTGAATATTACTGGATATCCAATGTTTGAACATTTTAAGTAGTATCATGTTAAAATTTTTAGCTAATTTCTATTTTCATTTAAAAGTCAAATTTTACGGACACTTTAAAGTTTGAGTTCGAATTAATAAAATCATATATTTTTAGATATTAGACACCTTCTATATATATATATATATATATATTTTAACAAGGTTTAAATCAATTATCAAATACTTTCTTAAGCGAGTTAAAAGGTTTTCAATTTGATATTTATCTGATAAATATAGTTTTTTGTTTAAGAAAAAATATTGTATTAAATGATATGTGCTAAAATAACATAAACAATAGAATCGCTCCCATTAATATTTTTAGAAGGATAGTTTGATAGAGAATATTGAGCTTAATTTAAAGGGGTAGTCTATAGTAAAAGTTGGACCCAATAAGTTTAAATTATAAGATGCCTAGATTGCACTTGGGAAACAACCTTGAGAAAGTTATGATATTCTAATAACTTTTGGTACAAATCTAGAAGAAAAAAAAAAAAAAGAAGTAATTTAATGGTAATTTAGAAGAAAAAAGGGTTTACGTATAGGTAAAGAAAAGGTAGCATGAGGATCAAGATACATGTGAGGAAGAGCAAAGCAGTGGAAAGGCAAAGAAGAATCCTATTTGATGCCTTAGCTGCCACGAGCCAACCTTATATTATATGGCTGGAAATTTTCAAGAGCTGGTTTACCGCTAAGCTTTATGTGTCACTTAATTATTTTTAACTGATATACCGACAAAAATGAATGGGACCAAAGTGTTGGGTAATTTAATGTGATTATATTGGTATCCTATCTTTTATTTTTTTCTCTCTTTTTTTCTTTCTTTTTTTCTTTTCAACAGCAATACGATCAAACATTGTGCATGGAGAGAGAGAGAGAGAGAGAGAGTTGGAGTTGGTGATTTATCAGCTCCATGTTCTCACCTTATAAAGGAAATCTATGTTTTAAAAAAAATAGAGAAATTAGTAAAAAATATCCCTATCCTATTTTTTTATTTTAAAAATTATTTATTTTATGAGTTACTTTTGCCTGATAATTTTTTACTATAGTCGAAAATGCTCTTATACAAAAATAAAAAATACACTCACATATCATCTTTAATAAAAGTAAAATTTTTTAACTACTAATCTAAGCTCTATTCGTGATTGGAATGGGACGAAATAACCTAACAATGGTTCGTGTAGGTTCATAGCTCGGATTATTTCACCGCATTCAGTTGTTGGTCAATACTTAGATTTATCTTTATTAAAGATGATATGTAATTGTCACGTAATACAAATTTATCGAAAATCATCCATCACTGTCGTATAGGACATTTTTTGCCCTCGTTTATTGGGCAAAAGTATGTAATGAAATAAATAATATCCTCAAATGGTAAAACATAAATTATATAGGAGTATTTTTGGATATATATAATATTTTTGATGAATTATATATATAATATAAACAAGGAAAAATTGCCTAAATTTCAGGCGTTGATGCTTTATAGTCTCCAAAATTTTCTTTTTCAGGCAATATAACCCCTAAACCATTTACAGTCAGCCATTAAAGTCCTTTTGTTGTTACACCTCTAACTCCCGTTAAAAAAAAGTCACGAGTTTCTATTTAATCCCTAAAGTTTAGACCTCGGCATGTTATGGTCCTCAAAATATTTTTTCAACCGTTATGGTCCCTAAACAATTTGCAACAATCTAATAAAATTCATTTGCCATCAAACACTTAATTTCTGCTAAAAAAATTACACGAATTATTCACGCCAGATAACCTAAAGAATAAAATAAGTATTATAAGTCGTTTTATTTCAAATATATATATATATATGAGGCACGATTTTACGAGAAGATGGAGCTTTTATTTCCCCTAACGAAGTATTAGAATATGTATTTTGTCTGTAGGGAATGAGTCATAATGCCATTTTACCTCTTAAGTTACCTTGTGGGAGTTGCTCTTTTTTTATTTTTTATTTTTTTTTTATATTTTAACGGAAGTCAAGTATTTGACGGCAAAGAGGTCTTATTAAATTTCTGTAAATTGTTTAGGGACCATAACAACAAAAAAATAAATTTTCATGGCCATATCATATTACTGTTAGAGAATCGGTAAACGATATTCGATAATGTTTACTCAGCCAGCTACTTATACCATTCCTATTCTTAGTGTGAGAGATTGAAAGTCATGAATTTGTAATTCTTTTGAAGAAGTTTTGATTTATATTTTAGACTCGAGTGGTCCAAATAAAATTCACTATTTAGAGGTTGATTATTTAAGGGTGCATTTAGATTGGAAATAAAATCTAAAAGTCCTTTAGTTTTTTTGTTGGGGACCCACAATCTCTCTCACAAATCATTTTTACCTTTTAGGCATCCCAAGTTTAAAAAGTATAAGTTTTTCTAATGAAAATCCAATCTAAATGCACCCTAAATCTTCATAGAAGTAAGGTGAAGGACTTGATTTATACATATTTTACATTTTCAAGGATTCTTTAAGAGCAAATTTTCAATTTCGAGGTTCTCAACTAACACACGTCGCATTTTGATGAACCTAAGTACTAAGCGAGTGGAATGCCTGAAGCGAATACTAAGGAAAGGATCAATAGGATTGGAAAGAGAAAGATGTGGATTAAAAAGGCTTACTTAACTTATTAATCCTTACCGTTAATTTCAATTTAAAAAATATTATAAAATAATGACTCTATAGTAAAGATTTAAAATTTTCCTGAAACATTATTTTGCGAGTTTCAATTTGAAATTTATTCGAAAAAATATATTTTTACCCAAAAATATCAAATAAAATAGTTATTGAACTAAAAGGAGTATATAAATGATATATGACCAAATTTGTACTGGATAAATAGTTGTTAGACTAAAATAAGTAAAAACAAAGATAGGATTAAGTTAAAATGGAATAAATAATAACTAAATTTACCAATTACTTAAAAAGATACAATAAAAGTTCCTAACTATAAACAATGAAATAAATATTTATGATTATAAATAAAAATAAAAAATAAAAAAATTTAAGACTTTATATAATTTACGTAATTTCTCTTTATTTTATTTATAATTTAATATTCAAAAGTTATTGACTAATTTAAAAGTAATAAGAAGATATAAAACTTAATAATATAAGATTAATATAAAAAGTTTTTTAATCCATAATTTCTTACTTGATATGATATTTGAAGATTTTTTTTTTTGCCCTTTTACTCTAATCTAGGGTTAAGGCGAAGTCCGATGGTTTTGAATGACGGCTGGGATGGCGCCTTGAGAAATTATTGTTTGTCTCTTACCCCAAAGTGACGATAACTATTTCCCCAATCATAGCCCAACGGGTAATTTTTTTTAACAATCCCCACCTATGATTATGAAGTGATAATTTAATTACTTAGAAATACTTTTTCCTCTCCAAAAAAAAAAAAAAAAAAAAACAGAAAACAAAACTTTTTCAATTCATATTCTCTTTTCTGAATGTAATTTATTTATTTTTTTTAAAAAAGACCCTTATATGATGAAGAAGTCACTTTGGGTCCACTGTTTAAGACCCAGTTATGGCACAATTATGAGACTGTCAAATGCAGTAAGTAAACTTTTCCCCAGAACAGTTAAAAAAACAAAAAAAAAAAAAAACAGGAGTAGTACAAAGAAAACTTTGGTGAGTAATTTATGTTTTTTTTTTAAGGCAAATTATACCAATAATATATGTCACCAGAAGTCAAAGGCCATATTTTATGCATAGAGCCTTGTGTTGGGACACTATAATGAAATCATTAATTGGATGAGATGTTATAACACTTGTGTTTTCTTTTTCTTTTTTTTTTTTTAATGAAAGGTTACAACACTTGTAGTACTATACTATCATATAAAATTAATTTCTATTTGTAAGGTTCATTTATGATTTACCCCCTTTTTTAAATTAAAAAAGAAGTGCAATTTGGAATTTATATTTTCGATGAATTTAAATAATAAAAATAAAAGGTGCAGAAGCATGGGATGGAATGAGTAGTTGGTACTATTTATTTTGATTTTGTATGGAAAGCATGATAAGGAATTATTCTTATGGATTAGTTGGGACTTTTCAGTCTCAACTCCATTTTGATCCCCCAAACAATGACTATGAATAGATTACTTGTGATAATTTCAGACTTTAAAACAAGTCAACTTTAGGGAATCTTTTATGCTTACATTTGCTTGATATTTGATTGATTACCTCACACAATTACCCTCTCAACAACAACAAATTATATATATACACACATATTTATAGTGTTTTCCTGCCCATTAATATCGGAGGAAAAAATTAATGATGATGTACCATTATCAACACGCCTAACCAAAAACAAAAGACAAACAACAATATAAATAAAATAATTTTTTGGTAAATAATATAAATAAAATTCTAATATATATGTGTATATATATATATATATTCTCCCAAGGGTATCACTTCAAGAGTCTCTCCTTTAGATTCTACTTATTCAGTTTCTGTCTATGAGTTGCTATTGTACTTTTCATTTTTACAATCATAAATATGAGAAACGAGCCACATTTATAAAAATACATTTGTGTACCAGAAATGAAATTTAATCCGATCCTTTCTTTTAGAAACAAAGTAGATATTCGTTATTCTCCTCCTATAGTTAGATATAATTGACCAATGAATTACTATATATATAGTAGTTTAATATTCGAAATTCAAAATCACCTTAATCTTGGTAGTACACTTTGATCGCCTGCATTATTTTGTATACCATTCTCATCATTTTCTGTATTATTTTTTGTAATATATTTTTTCATTTAAAGTTTATCTTCTTTTCTTAAATTTTATCCTTTTTAATAAATTTTATTAATAAAATATATTAAATTAATAAGTGGTACAACAAGTAATACAGAAAATGATACATACGATCCGAGCTGTCGTTAGTAATAGCCTAGTTTGGAAGTTAGGGGGAAAGAGAAAAGGAGAGAAAAGAAGAAAAGAGAACAAGAGAGAAGAGAAATAAAGGGAAAGTGATTTATTCAAATATTCTTTGAGTGTTTTGAATACAATAGTAAAGAAGTGTTCGTTCATTAATTTGTGGAAGGCCATCTCTAAGAGTACAGTAGGTGCAATTCCAACAATGTACTAGAACATCTCACTATTATAAAATTAATGTATATATTGTGGATATCCAAATATGTTTACTGAAAAGAATTAGAACTCTCAAAACCTAATTATACTTGAGCTCTGACTCCCTAATAACCAAGTCCATTTCCTCTAGGGGTTCTATAACCTCTTGTACTTAGTGCATATAAATAGCACATTATGAAATACATGAATAATAATATGATTCATTCTTGATTTTTAAGTTATACTTTCTCTCTCTTTCGTTATTTTCTCATCTCTATCCTCCTAGTTTTATATTGTATTGTTATCACAAGCAACCGGTGCATGGTGATCATCAAATTCATAACACCATTATTTTTTGATAGATAAAGCTCTAGGCACTTTCATCAACTTCATCAAAATCTCACCCTTTGGTGGGTTGAATACTAACACACCAAACGTGAAAAATGTCTACTTTACCCTCCTCCTTTTTCATGTATCACTTTCATATTTTTTCCATTTTTCTCTATTTACATACTCCCTCAATCCCACAAAGATAGTCTTAATTTCCTTTCTCTTTCGTCCCAAATTATAGTCCTATTTATATATATATATATATATATATTAGTTAACATATTAATTCCCTTGTATACCCCTCATTATTCTACATGTTAACTAATAAAAATCACAACTTCTCAATAAATATTAATAAAATACACTCTATTCTAATAACTTTATACAAGTTTCAAGACAAAAAGTCAAATTTACTTATTATTAAGGAAGGGTATAAAAGAGAAATCAAAACAAAATTTACTACTCTAATTAACTTGCTTAATCTCTGTGAAAATTGAAGCAGGTCCATCTTTACGGGAATCGATAATGTTTTTGCTACTCTATATACTTAACTTTTCTAACACCCCTCTACTCCAAGTACTAGCTAAAGTCATCCTTGGAGTTAGGTAGGACTTTAAAGCTTGTAATTAAGCTTGGGACATATGTGGTTATCAAATGAAAGTAACAGTGAAACAAGATAAAAGATAATATGTGCTAATGCAACGAAAAGGGAAATAAACTCAAAGTTATCTATAACATTTAAGTCGTTTTCACTCAAATCTCTCAGAACACTTTACCTCTCTTTCAGCGTTCACAATCCCATGAAACTATATAACTCATCAATCACTCAAAAGTGAAGGAAGTGTATATGTTAGAAGAAGCGAAATATAAGACATTGAGAGATAAATGGCTTAATAGAATCTTTCTTTTGAACTCATTCTTTTCTCTTCTTTTCTTTTCTTTCTTTCTTTCTTTTCATTCTCTCTCTTTTTTCACTATTTTTTTCATCTTCCTCATTTTTTTTTCTCTTTTTTCACAAATGATTGATAGAATAAAAGCTTTCTCACAAGGGATTTCTCATATTTTTTTCATCTAAACATGTCACTGGTACTTTTTCTTCTCATTTGATTGCTTTCTCACAAAAGTCCCAAAATACCTTTTCTCTCAAAATTTTCTTTTCTCACTTTTCCTCCCACACTTATTTGTGAAGCTCACTCAAACAGACTCAAAGGTATAGAATCATTAGCTCATCGGTATAGAATCATTGACTCAAAGGTATAGAATTCCCTGGCATGAAGCTCAAGAATGGGTACTGAGGATTAAACGTCAAAAGGGTTGGTAAGAAAGACTCAAACGGATCAAAGAAGGCCTAAGACCATCATTTTTAGGGTTAACAAAAATTAGACTTTTCGTTTCAAGGTGTAGAAAAATAACTTATAGAGAAATTCTTTAAAATTAATCATATAAGACAATTTCACAACATTCTTAAAGCATAAACAAAAGAGATGTATTATATTAACTACGTATTATGCTTATTTAAAGTTTTCACAAGTTATTCGCACCTCTTTTCATGCTTTTCTAGTGACAAAAAGAAAAAGGGAAATCTTTTTGCTAGTTTTCTTAAGGATGATAAAAACAAAAAATTAACAAAAAACTAACTTTAAGCAAAACAAATTTTTGAGATTTTTCAAATTTTCTCAATGTTTAAAAGAAACACTCAAAAAGAATAAATAAAGAAAAACTAAAGCTTCCCCCACACTTATAATCACATTATCTTTAATATGGGAAGAACAAACAAAAAGAAAACAAAGAGGTAAAAGAAAATAAAAAATAATAAACAAAAAGAAAACAAATAAAACACAAAGTAAAAAAATAAAAAAAAATAAGGAACAAAATTGAGTAAGGAGAGACAAAACTCCCTAGAGGGCCGATCCGCCCTCTCCACCCCCACCGCTGCTCAGGCCTTCACCAGGAGAGAGCTACCTGTACATTTGTGATAACAATAGCTGTTGTTGGGCGAGCATCTCGTCTTGTCGATCTAAGCGCGATAGAATGGTGGTGAGTCCAATTTGGAGTTCGGCTACGGATTTTCGAAGGGAGGGATCGAACTCTTCACCCTCTTTATCACTGTCGTTGGCTTCATGCTCATCGTCATGCTCCTCTTCCATGACCTCTTTTCCGCGTGCCGATGGATCCTTTGCATGTTTTTGCTCGGTAAAACCGAAGGTCTCCTTGGCACCCTTCTTTTACCTTAACTTTGCTGTCGACAACCATTTTTTCTCTTGTTTATCATATTCAAATTCAGCTTGTGACATAATAGATCCAGATATGATGTCACTACTATCTGTAAGGTCCACTTGTTCCCCTAAAAAATCCACCCTCAAAGTGCAACAAAATGTTAGTTATGAGCTAGGGGTAAACAAGCACGCGATTGCTCTTGTTCGTAGAGACGATATCGCGCATGACATGAATGATGAGGAAGCCAAAGAGAAGGGGGAAGCTAAAAGAAGTTTATCGATAATAAAAATGTCAATGGCTTGGAGTTAACTAAAACTTATCCTAGACCTATTTGCAAGATTAGACCCAACAAGATGCATTACAACCTTTAACTGTAGTATAAGGTCTACGGAATTCCAAATAGTATGTGTGGTGCCAAAATTAGGTCTATGACGACTGCCTATCCTATTGCATGCAGATTTTTTATTCCACGTATCATCCCTGTAGATAATTCTAGAAGTAGAACCGAGGGTGATGCTAGGACAGGCATTTGGGATGTCTGCAATTTTGAAGAGGAGAGCCCTATTAAAGTGGATCCTAAGTCCTTTTATCGCGGTGGTAACGAAGATGGCATTTTTGTTCGGCTTTTGGGTCATGTTAGTGTAAAATTCTCTAATGAGGTCGAGATAATAAATTTCTTGCCTAGGAATCATGGTATCCCATCCCAACCCAAGACTCTAATTGGCTATCGAAAAAGGCACCGTAGTTCAATACAAAAAAAAAAAAAGAAAAAACAATGTCAATGACATAAGTAAGCTAAAGAAGCAGTGACAACAATCAACGAGTGTAGCCCGTGTGTCCAAAGTGTACAAAGAAAACAAACACGTAATATCCCGAAACAGAGAATTGAGCAAAAATTAGCAGACACAATATAACACAACAACATAGAATTCAAAGCAATATAACTCTGGCTGCCCTTGATGATAAAATATAGATAATTAAATAGATAATGGTATTAAAGAAAGCTTATCCTTGGTTCGTATGAAAACAAACTGTCACCGGAGTACCGAATCGGGGTTGTTGCCGATTCTTGGGTCGCTGAAATGAGTTTAATTTTATTGCTGCTAGACTGCTGTAACGGGTACTAGAATACCAAGGTAGAACCGAGAAAAAGAAAACAGAGAGGGGTTGAACGGGAGGAGGAGGGAAGGGGAGGGGGGGGGGGGGGGAGAGGGTTAAAAGGAAAAAGAAAGAGAAGAGTAACTGGAGGAAAAGAATGAGGACGATAGTGATGAATGGTGGTTTGTAGTGAGGAAGAATAGACTAGTTCGGGGAGGAGGGTGGGGGGAGAGGAGTTGAACGGTGGCAACGGAACCAAGTTTGATCGTGAAGAAGAAGGGGAATTGTTTGAGAGAAATTAGAGATTTGAAAGGAGGTTTTTTAGAGGAAATTTGGGAATTGGATTGAATTAGGAAAGATTTTAGCTGAAAGTCGGGTTGACCAACGATTGACCCAACCTAGATCCATCCGAGACTTGATAACTCGTTTTAAATTTCTGCTTTTCGGATCCTGATAATGGAGCTTTCCAGATCCGGAAGCCTTCTGGGAAAATTACTTCTTTGCTCGCCATGCTTTTTGGTACCGGAGCGGAGTTTTCCGATTCCGGAAAGGTATACTATCCAGTTCTAGAAACTTTCTGGAAAAATTGTCCTGCTGTTGGGTATGCTTTCTAGTTCCGGAAAGCTTTGCTTTAGGCTGTCCCTTCTTTGTTGGTTGTTTTCATCCAATTTTTCCACATTTTTTTTACCTACATATAGAATAAAAAACTAAGTAGATGTACTTTTAGGGAATAACTCTCCAAATCACTTTGACAACTTTAACAAAAATTGACAAATTAAAAAGACGAAACAACAAAATAAAAACTAAACTAAGTTACAAAAAATACAATAATATAAAAAAGAGTAGTGATACTCCCTCTTAGGTGCCGCCGGCACCTCTTGAATCATGAGAATTCGGTGACATTTTGGTTCTTCATTTTCCCTTTCACTGAAGTGGCACCCACATTATTAAACCCTTTTTTGATTTAGGGAAAGTATTCTTCTCTTTGTCTTTTGAGTTCTTATGGTTTTTGAAAGGTGTACACTTGTTTTCCTGCAACATATAGGGCACATTATGATTAATATGATCTATGAGAAACAATGTGTCGTTATTAGTGGAAGAAAATGTTGGAGTTATCGAGAATTTAAAGACTACTTCATCCTCTCCAATCCTTATACTTAATTTCCCTTTGTTCAGATTGATTAAAGCTTTCGAAGTATATAAGAAAGGTCGTCTTAATATTAAAGGAAAATTGACATATTCTTCTATATCTAGGATCACAAAGTCTACAGGAAACACAAGGTTTTTAACTTTAATCAAAATTTCCTCGATAATCCCTCTAGGATGCCTTGTACTTTTGTCTGCTAAACTTATGGACATCCAAGTAGGTGTGGGGTTTCCTAGACCTAACTTTTTACACATTTTATATGACATAACATTTATGCTAGCTCATAGGTCAGCTAATGCTTTATCAATAGGAAAATTGCTTATTATGTAAGGGAAAGAAAAAATCTCTTCTTCGTTTAACTTTTGTGGCAACTTTTCCTTGTTGATTAATATCGTTGAACACTCTTCACCTGAGGTATATGTTGATGCTTTGTCTAATCCTCTTTTCCTTGAAAGCATCTCCTTAAGATATTTTACATATTTGGATACCTGTAGAAACAATTCAAAAAGATGTAAGTTAATTTTTGATTGCTTAAAGATATAAGCAAACTTCCTCATCTAGTCTTTACTTCTATCTCGATTGAGGGCCGCCAGATGAGGAATTTTGGGCTTGTATGCTTCAATTTTTGGCCCCTTAGAAATCTTTCTTTGGTCTTCTTGGGATGTTGTAGTATTGAGTGCTGTCATCTCTTCTTCCTTGGAGTTTGTATCTTTAGTCGCCACTATTGTTTCCTCTTTAGGAATTTCTTCCTTGTAGATTACCGAGATAGCATTTACATGCTCTTTCGAATTTACCTCCTTGTTGCTTAGAAGAGTTCCTTGAGATCTTCCGGAGACTAGCTTAGCGATTTGACCAATTTCATTTTCCAAATCTCGAATGGATGCGTCTTGATTTTGCATTCTCGCCTCAGTTGCATTCATGAATTTGGTGATCATGTCTTCGAGATTTGACTTTGGAGGTTGATTCGAAGGAGGTGCATTTTAGGGCAACGGCTGTGTCGGTCTGCGATTTTGAAATCTTGCAGGATTTTGAGGTTTTTGTTGCCCTTGATTGCTCTAAGGAAATTTGGTTAGCTGCCCCATCTGGAGTTATAGGTATTGAATAAGGATTATTTCCTTTCCTATTCCCTTGGATATAATCAACTTGCACCATAGAAGCATACATAGTTGGAAACTCATGATTAGGGTATCCCCATTGCAAAATCATGAAATATTGCTTGTTGTGGATCCAGTGATGCCATATTTAATTTTTTGAATTTTTTTTATCTATAATGGCGGCGAACTACTTTGACTCTAAATGTATTAGCGTGTCGACGCTATGTACTCCCGCTATTTTTGCCCTTAGTTTCAAGTCCCCCAAGTATAGCTGTTTAAAGAGATTTGGTCAATTGAATAATACACTTATTGAGGCATCTTGCTATCGATAGATCCACAGGCGGAAGCATCTATGAGTTTCCTAGTTCTAAAGCTAACACCATCAATAAACGATTAGATTGGGATTCCCAAATCCAAAGCAAGATGAGAACACTTCCTTGTTAATTCCTTCCACCTTCCTACGCTTCATAGAGACTTTCCCCATCAGCTTGTTGGAATGAGAAGATTTCATTTCTCAATTTTGCAGTGTAGCCCGGGGAAAAGTATCTTCCAAGGAACTTTTCTGCCAAAGATTCCCACGTTGTCATGGAACCCGGAGGGAACGATTTGAGCCATGACTTCACCTTATCCCTTAAGGAGAATGGGAATAGATGAAGTTTTATTGCATCCTCCGATGATTTGTTGATCTTGAAAGTATCATACACGTCCAAGAGTTTAGTGATATGTGCATTGGGATCTTTGTCTTGTAGCCCATCATATTGAACATTGTTTTGGACCATTTGTATGTTGTTGGGCTTGATTTCCAAATTATTAGCATCCATTTCCAGTCTCGTAATGATAGGCCTTATCTCAGTGATGGACGGCCTAGCATAGTCTGCCATCGTACGTTCTGCCATTGGTGGTGGCAGTGGTGGATCCCTTAAGTCCTCTTTTGCCTTATCTAAAACTAGTAATTCCCTTTTGTCCGCCGTATTGAAATTGATAGCCCAGGGCGCTTTCCATAGCATTCTACTCGGGTTCCGAATCAAATTTAACTAATTATCCCCTATGGCAACGGGGCATAAACTAAAGAAAAAAAAAAAAAAAGGAACCTACAACAAAACAATTATGAAATTGGTGAATTTAAGAGAATAAAAAGAGAAGAGCAAAGAAAATACAAACAAAAGCCACAATCCAATAGAGGAATAAAAAAACAAATAAAAAACAATTAATTTAGCAAATAAATAGTTTTCCTAATGTTACCGTCCCCAACAACGGTGCCAAAAACTTGACATGTGGTTTCTAATTCTAACAAAATTCCACTTTCAGGCAAGCTTACCTATAGGTGTAATAAGGTGAGGAAAGTCCTCGCATTATCGAACTCTTGGGATGACCAAGCACTAGTACTAACTACGTCTCTACTGTTTAATCAACTAAAAGTTTTGGAAAGGTTTCAAATTAAGAAATAACTAAAAATTAATTAAACTAAAGAAGAAAGCAATTAATAAGTTTCTAAAAATAAATTTGGAAAGTAGTGTTTAAATGGTAGAATCCCCGAGAACTTTAAGTTAATTTTAATTAGAAAATTGTTTTAATTAATTATTAAAAACTTGTTAGTTGGATCTCACTCAAAAATCGGATAAATCCTATGTCTAGGCGAATACCCTCCTATTCAACTTAACCGTTTAGAGAAGTGTGTCTTCTAACTCAAACCCGATTATGAACGAATTATAGATTATAGTGATTAATTAATAACCTAAGAACCGTAACAAGCATGTCTACTCAATTACCAATTCTTATTATTCAATTAATGCCATAGATTAACCTTCCTTTGTCAATTTCAATTAATCTTGAAAATTACTAATCACCGGTAAATCGGAAAACAATCACAACAATTGAATAACAACTAAACAAGAATTAGATAATTAAAACAAGAAATTCATATAAAATATCAGTCAAGAATTCTAGGGTTTATCCCCATTTAAATACAAACAAAACTAGCTACTAAACATAATTCTAAAGCATAAACTTTTGGACAAATTTATGAAAAAGAATAAGTTTAGAGGAGCTTAGGAGAAAAGGTTGAAAATCCACGATCCCAGCAATTGCTCAAGCTCGTCTTTTGAATTGCTTGAGTAAATTCCCGAATTGGGCCTTCTTATAAGAATATAAACTGAAACTAAAATCTAAGCTAATGAATTAATGTCTTTAGAGGGGTTTATATAGGAGAAAAATCTCCAAATCCTGCTCTAAAATTTATTCTAATCATTTTCTAAAAATGTTTGGAATTTAATTACAAAAAGGAAAGGAATCAAAGTGCAAAAATAAAAAGTTCTAAAATTTGCACATCAGCCCTTGTGCATGACCATTTGGATCAGGAAAGTTGAGCTTTTCGGATTCAGAAGCTCTTTGGAACGACTTTGTACAACTTGGCCACACTTTTCAGATCCAAAAAGTGCCTATCCGGATCTAGATAGTGTAATTCTTCCAACTTTTTCGATTTTGTGTTTCTTCTACTTTTTTCTTCATTTTTAGATCCTAAATCCTTCATTTTGGCTTGCTTTCAACATATCTTTATTCCAAAGATACCTACAACAATAAGAGAAGAAACGGGATCAAATAACTCTATTTTGTAAAGATTTAAACACAAAAACTAATAAAAACGACAGTACTTAAGAGGGTAAAATTTGACTTATTAGGAGGCCTTTTGTTCACAGGCCCTATGTAATTACACAATTCAGACTAACACAGTATTTATGAGAAGTCCATTTTCATATTTCAATGAAATTTAATACAATGCTTCTTAACGGTCATTCAAAGACAAAAAAGGTAAAATAACTAAATAGAAAAAGGAGTCCCTACGGATAGTATTTCCGTAAGTTAGTATCATTCCAAGACTTAGCTAAACGGCTACTTTCGCTATAAGCCAGAATGTATGCCCTGTTCCCATGTACTTTCAAAACTCAGTACGGGCCTTCCCAGGTTGCATCTAATTTTCGTCCGAGTTCTTGCCTGCTTACTTGGTTATTTTGCAACACCCAGTGTCCAGCCTGGGATACGTGAAGGTTTAACACAGGAGTTGTAATAAGGGAAGCAACTCTTTTATAATGTTCATCTTTTCGAGCGACCCCCACTCTCAAATCATCAATAAGCAAAAGATTTTCCTATAAAAGTCTCTCATTATCCTCCAAGCAAAATCCTAAGCTTCCTAGGTTGCATCCAATTTTCGTCTGAGTTCCTACTTGCTTACTTGGTTATTTTGCAACACCCAGTCTCTAGCCTGGGATACTTGAAGGTTTAACACAGGAATTGTAATAATGGGAAACAACTCTTTTATAATGTTCATCTTTTCGAGCGACCCCCATTCTCAAATCATCAATAAGCAAAAGATTTTCCCGTAAAAGTCTCCCGTTATCCTCCAAGCAAAATCCTAAGCTTCTGGCACTCGGGGTCCCAATCTCCATGGGTATTAACGCGTCGACCCCAAAACAAAACGGGGATTCCCCTGTGGCTTTCCTGGGGCTAGTTTGGTATGACCACATCACGCTGGGTAATTCTTAAACCCAGTTCCCTTTTGTGCCATCCAACCTCTTCTTGAGTCCTTGAAGTATTTTAGGGTTTGTGAGTTCGGCCAAACCATTAATCTGTGAATGTGCCACAAATGCAAATGGTTGTTTTATTTCGAGCTCAACAAAAGTTCCTAAAAACTCTTAGCTTCTAACTACTTCCCATTGTCGGTTAGTAGGACCTTAGGAATCCATATTGACATATAATATCCTCCTAAAAGAAATCTTGCACCTGCTTCGATGTGATGCTACTTAACACCTTGACTTCTATCCATCTCGTGAAATAATCTATAGCTACAATCAGATACTCCTTTCCTCCCTTTGCCTTAGGGAACGACCCGAATAGGTCCATACCCTATTAAGTGAATGGGATCGGAGATAACAAGCTGTGATATTCATTTTGTGCAACATGATGATCATTGTCATGAATATGGCACTGATGGCACATGCATACCATGTCTTTGGCATCGTCTCACATACT
Organism: Catharanthus roseus; assembly: GCA_028651295.1. Taxonomy (NCBI): domain Eukaryota; kingdom Viridiplantae; phylum Streptophyta; class Magnoliopsida; order Gentianales; family Apocynaceae; genus Catharanthus; species Catharanthus roseus. The sequence goes on from JAPQWS010000007.1 coordinate 6,404,643, forward strand.
GGGCCAAAAATACCGTATCGCATAATTTTCCAGACCAAAGTATTTACTCCAATGTGAGCCCCACATATGCCAAGGTGGATTTCTTTAAGAATATAGGATCCTTCCTCTTGGGATACACACTTTAGCAATAACCATTCACCCATAGTTTGGTATAGTTCTCCCTGTACCATGCCATTATTGTGCCTCTATATAGAACATATCCCCCTAAATGCATTTTAGAGTTAGGGGTTCTAACCATGCCCCATGTATCTGCTCCCTCAAAATGGCCTTTGACAGATCATCTGCCTTTTAGTTGTGCCGCCTATTGATCTTTTCAAACTTGGTGGCTTTAAGCTTTGTACGATTGTGGAATACCCTTTCATGTTCTCTTCTTTGGCTTCAAAGGACCTCGTAACATGCACAAAAACAATTTTAGAACCATCCTGGATAATAAACTGCTCTATGTTCATTGCCGCATCCATTTGTAACCTGGCTAGAAGTGCTTCGTACTCAGATTCATTGTTACTTACAGAAAAAGTGTATTTTAATGCATAAGAAAATTCCATCCTATCTGAGTTCTGTAGATCAAATATCAATTTCTTATGCTCTTGTCGTGCAGACCCGTCCACATACATCACCCATGCTTTGCGGGAATCTAATTCATGTGCACTATCTCCATGCTCCATGGCACTTAGCAAAGTATTTTCCACTAAAAAGTTTGCCAGCACTTGAGCTTGTATAGCATATTGGGGTTTAAACTCGACCTGATATTCGCTTAAATCCAGGATCCATTTGGTCATACACCCTGTAAGGTCTGGTTTATGCATGACCTGTTATAGAGGCACATTAGCTAATACTATCACGAGATGCGCTTGAAAGTATGGTTTTAGCTTAGGGGCTGACATTACGTGATAAAATATATGCTTCTCCAACGGGCTGCATCACGTTTCTGCCCTAACTAGGCCATATCTAACATAATAAACGGGCTTCATTTTCTCATTTCGTAAAGCATAAATGACAAATCATAACAACTTTAGTGACTGCTAAATACATAGATAATGTTTCCCCTTCTACAAGACTGACTAGCAAAAGGGGATAACTCAAATATTCTTTGAGCTAGTCAAAATCGCGCTGGCATGCAGCTGTCCATTCAAATGCGGCTCCACCCTTCAATAGTTTTTAATATTCCCAATGATTCTACCAAATGGAGGATCTCTATTTGGGATATTTCGAGCGGGGTGTATCCATCCTGGTGCTCATGTAGCCCTCACCCTCGATTTTGTGAATATGGTTTAGAAATTCAAATGATCCCGCACTGGTCGGCAATTCGATTCCAAATGAAATGGACGTTTATTTCGCCCTTCAATTGTGCCACCCTCCAAGTAGTCTCACTTACTTTGCACACTTTTCTCCCGTTTGATGAATTCATGCACCACATCTAAGAGATTATCCATGGAATGTAATTGTTTCGTAGCTAAGACCTTCGTGAGAGAGAGAGAGAGAGAGAGAGAGAGAGAGAGAGAGAGAGAGAGAGAGAGAGAGAGAGCACAACCTATGCCTATATGCTTAGATATTTTCTCAATTGCTAAGGTTCGGTACTTTCATAGCTTCCTTGTTAAACCGCTCTATATAAGCTAGTGTGGTTTCATAATGTTGCTGGTATACGATGAGCATTTGATCTAAAGCGGGATGATTTCCCGCTGCGCAGTGAAATGATGCCTAAATTTCTATCCTAATTCTCAAAACCCCGAGAGAGATTGAGGAGTGAGTGATGCTAATCAGGATAGAGCAAAATCCCACAAAGAACTAGGAAATAAGTGGCAAAGCTCGATGTTAGAAGCGTTATACATCATTATAAGGGCTTAAAAAATGATGTAAATGCTTGTCCTAGTACGTAGTACCATCATATCTATCAAATCTCAAGGTATTAAATTTATTGAATACTGGGGATTGCTGGCACTCCAGAAATGGACTATACTCCACATAATTCAGTTATCATCTCGGAGAGGTTTTGGGGTCCAGATATCATCCATGATGGCTTACATTTTGGTCTTAGTAGGTGGAGGAACTGCACAGGATGCCGATGTTGTAGGCTCCTCCCATCTTACTTGCAGCATTTCGATCCCAAAGAGAGACATTATAAAGGCTTTTTGTCAGGGAGTAAATGGGACATCCAACATTCCCCCACCCGTAATGGCATCAATTTTTCCTAGGGCCATAAGATGATAGTATCATCGCAGAGAAATATTGTCATGTAATTCCTCTTACGAGGTATTACCCTCTTTCGTGGTTGCAATAAATGTTAATTTCTTGGGTGCCTGAAAGATAGGGTCAGACATACACGGTAGGCGCCAATTGATGAAAATCAAGCTGCCACGTGTCCAATCCTGCAAGACCGAAAAGGTGGCAGTCATGGAAACGATAGAAATCTACTCCCCAAAAACACTCTGATGCTCAAGTCAGTCTTGGGTTGTAATTATGTGTGATCAATATGTAATTAGTAGCATTTAATACTTAATATTATATGAATAATAATCAAGGAGAGGGACCTTTTATCCCCAGCCACTTGTTGGAATGATATTCTTGATTTATGATGAGGAATTGCTGAAGATGACCTGAATTCTCCTGGGCTGTCGAGTCCTCGACCCGCCCTTACTCCTTCAGCCCTTGTATAGGCTTTGGTTAGATCCATATTGGGCCTCTGCTAAAGCTCACTCTTTTGTCCTGAGTTCTCCAATTCCATGGGCCGCTACACATGTACGACCCATGTCTTCCATAATCTATCATTCTCCATTGCTTAAATTAATAAGTAGATTTTAACTTATTTTGAGTTATAAGTTGCTTTTAAGTTGTTTTTAATTGCTTATTATACTTAATTTTAGCTTAAAATAAGTTGAAAAAATTTATTTTTGAAAAGTTAATTTATGATTGCTTTTTTAAACTACTTCTTCTATTTTTTAATGTTATTAAAATAAAAAATGTTAAGAGTAATTTCTTAAAAATAATTTTTTTAAGAACACTTTTTTATTTGCTAAAAAAAGGGGAGAAACAATAGAGAACCTTCTTTATCTTTAAAACTAAGAAAGCCTCCAATTGAAAGTTCATAAAACCAAGTCTAGGACAATGGAAACAAAATTTGTTTTTTATATTAGGATAAGGGATGAGTATGAATTCAAGATATCTGCTCTGATAAAAAAGTGTTCATACATAAACTACAACATTACCACATAATGAAAAGTGAAAATAATTAGAAAAAGTATTTCATCCACAAACTCGGATTGCAATATAAAGTAATTTTTTTAAATTTTTTATTTTACTGTAAATCCCAAACCTATCATCATGAAAGTCAAAATAAGTTTTCAAAAATAAAAACAACTAATTTTTAATTCAGGATACTATAATACAAGTATATAATAGATCCTAACTAATTTTTTTATATTAATAAAAATATTATAAAAAAAAATGTAGTGAAAAGTTTGCTAAAACATGTAATCAATAATCTGACGGCTATTATTTCACTTAAATTGGTGTCTTCTAAATAAGACCAAAAATCCCAAATAGTGTAGCAATCATTTCTTTCTCTCATTTAATTTAATTTTTTAAAAAAAAAAAAAGGAAATGTAAATGGAAGAAAAATAAAATGAGAAAACCATGCTTTATTTCCATCCTAGAAAGTTGCGGGTCAAGAGAAAAAAAAGGAGCAGGACGCGCGCACAAAAATGCGAGATTTGCTGAATGCCTTGCTGCTTTTCTATACCAAAAAAAGACCCATTAATTGATTTTTCTTTGTTTGTTGAATTGAATGTTGTTCCTTTCTGACTAATCTTTATATTGAGACAAAAATCACTAATTTTGAGTTTTCGTATTTATTGCCTTGATCAAAGCTGTAATTTGTGGGGGAGAAAATGACCCAAAAACACAATATCTCTAACAGACGCAAAGAATCCTCAAACAAGAGTTTTCTTTTCTGTTCATAATTCTGACCGTTGCCGAGAATGTTGAAGCTCTGTCCACATATGTCAATGCTACTCAAAGTTGGAGTCAATATCCATTTGCCATGCTACTTTCCTAAATTATAAAATGTACCCGGCTTTTTTTTTTCCAGAAAATAAAAAAATGTACCTGACTTTCAATTTTCTAGAGAAAGGTGTGATGAATCGGATAGAGTTTAATTTTAAAATTTTCATTTTAAATTTAATAACAGATAAATTATGTATAATATGTAATACGAATTTAGTAACAATAGCCTAGTTTATTTAGTTTACCAAGAATAGATTTACGTATGAAGGTGTACACTCCTCATCAACAATTATTGTCTTTCAAGCCCTGAACACAGTGGAAGAATATTTAACTCTATTTCATCATATCGAACAAGCTCCCAACTACTCTGTCTCGGAGATGGAGCTTACAGAGGTATGCAGAGACTATGACCATCCAAAAAAATTTCTTTTGTTTACCATTTATATATATTTTATGTTGATAATAAAAAAATTATAAAGTTTGGTCCCTTCCTAATTTTTTTTTTTTATTGTTACATAAAGGGAAAAAGATTTTTTGGGAAAAAGATTTTTTGCCCCCCCCCTCCCCCCCCCCCCCCCTTGCCCCAAGGTTAAGCTTCAAGTTCCCCTACTACTCTACCTCTATACCTCTAGAATTCGATACATTGAAGATTAATATCGATGTTATCTTTACTGAGGGAAACATTGGTATAAGTATTTTTATCAAAAAACACATTGGCATTCCCATTCTCGTAAAAGTGGTTCTTAGTAATGGAAACTTCCCAATAGACTACAGAGAACTTTCTTTATTATATTTAGAATATAGAAGGTTACGTCTTGGAGTTCATCAATTAGAAAAACTGACAATAGAGAGTGATTCGCTCTTAACTATTAAACGTCTCACCAACTTTTTTGTAGATATTTTAGAATTGGGAGTTTTGACAACTAATTTCCTGAGTAAGATAGATAGAGTTTCTACCTCTTTCTTTCATGTAAATAGGGGAGATAATATACCTGCTCATCTTCTGGCTCGAATTACCTTATATTCTAACCTATCTCTGGGTTGGACTAAGGATATCTAAATGATGTATTTTGAGTTATTTTATTTTATCTTAATAAAATATCTTCAAAATCTCTACATTGACCTTGTCGAAACTAACACAGAACACTACACTATCAATTTGATAATGCAATTTTTTAATTGATTTCATTCAATTACATATTATATTCATTATGGCAATTTTGATTTTTGGTGACACTTAAATTGTGCATTTGATATACATGCCACTAAATACTGGTATCTATGTTAAAATGTCATTTTTTATGGCATTTAATAGTATATACCACAACACTTGTTGTATTTTTTACAATTGTCATAAAAAGTGCTATAAAATTATGGTACTATGAAATAATGTTGCAAATAGTACCACAAATATAAAATACCACCAAAATATAATACAAACTCGAATTGCCACAAGTAATACTACTTAAATATGGCACAAGTTCAAATATCACGAATAATGCCACTAAAATATATGACACATACACAATACGTATGCATGAAATAATAAAATATAAAACTAGATTTTATATATAAAAGTTACAATTCAAACTTTGGAAGTTTGCACTACAAATTTATTCATATAAAAAAAATATAAGAAACTTTAAAGTATTATTTTATTAAATATTATTTAAGAAAAGATTGAATATTACATAATAAAGAAATTTACTAAGGTTCATATGTTAAAATCTTTTAGATGAAAAAGAGGAAAATAAAGTAGTGATATTTTTTATATTTGCATGTCTACATTTTGTTTGACAAATTTATAATATTTTCAATTACTTGATTTCTTTCAAATTAGTAAAAAAAATTGCAAATAACTTTTTTAATGGTAGTGTTGTGAAAAGTATTTTCTACATTTATGATGTGTATAACATCACTATATGATTGAAATAAGGGAGAAAAACATTGATTTATAAATTATCCTATATATAGAAAATTTTGGACTTAAAAAGTTGTATATGTTTATTGAAAATCTATATTATAAGAAAATTAATATTCATTCAAAAAATTATTTTTATTATTTAATAAAAGCAACTTATTTAAATAAATATGCTAAGAATCAAACTTATAATTCAATTTTAACTTATTGATATACAATACAAATAAAATTTGTTAATAACTTATTACAAAATCGCATGTAGTTCATTTGTTAAAACAATTATTGTAAAACAGGAGGTTATGCTAATATGTGGGTATTGGTTGGTATTATGTATTAATCTTTTTAATTTGTTGGGATTCTTATTTTTTAACAAATTAAAATCTATTTCATTTTATTTAATATAATTAAAAACTTTTACGGTATTTATAAAAGAGGGACACAAAAAATGTCATATACTTAAATATACTTGTGAAATTAAATAAGTGCCACTAATATATTTGTAGTGTTATAAAGTACGCAAAAAAAAAAAAAATAACACTATTTTCAGTGGCACTTTTATGAATTGCTACATAAGTACCACAAAAGAGTTTTTGTAGTATTTAAGTGACTTTTTAATGGCACTTATTGAATGCCACCAAAATCCAATGTTGCTATAGTGAGTTATATATATATACATATATATTAGACATCCAATAGATATATTGGGTGTCCAATATATAGAGAAAGGTCCCTTATCGAGATTGAAAGTTCCTCCACAAGAACCTCATTTTACATTTCATTCAATTATGTTAGAATTGTTGAGAAAATATATTAAAAAGTTATCATATGATGTAGCTGCTATTATGGAATTAGTACATATAACTAACTCATTGTTATTAAATTGTCTCCTGATTTTAACCCACACAAATTAATTAAAATAGAAACATATTTTCATTGTTGCTAATTAAATAAAAATAAATATTTTTAAAAATAGACTACCCAATTGTTTGCGAAGCTTTTATTTTCTTGATTTTTGGAAATTGTCAGAGGCAAACAGTGCAAGTGTTCGTTTATTCCATATTTTTTCAAAGCGAGAGTGGGAAAAGAAAAAAGAAGAAGTTTTTATGCCACAAGTCAATGACTTCGGAAATAGTCTTTATTGGTAATATTTTTCTTTATAGAAAAGGTTCAAAGTTTGAAGCTTCTATGCTGGTTTCTGAATCGGTTAGAAGGTAACCCTCAACACTATCCATATTTTGTATTTTTCCTCATTGGATTCTACTTGTTTCTTTATATTTTTTACTTGCTCTAATAAATATTAAGTATAATAAAACAAAATATTCACTCACCACTCAATATATATGTACAATGGAATATTCACCCAAAAAAAGAAAAAGGAAAATAAAAGTAAATAGAAAGATAATGTCAAATAAATAATCAACCATATATTATCTATCCATTCACCACCGATTTCTTTAGAGCATTTTACTAAAGTTAAAATCACTAATATTTTCTTCTTTTTACTAATTTCTAAACTTTTGCATTCTCTTATTTGAGTGTATCGTTCAAAATCAAAAAGTTTTAATAGTAGAAAATATATTCGATCCTTCATTTTCTTTTAAGAAAAAAAAGTGTTTTATATGTAGACAATTTTCTATAAGATGAATATAGTGATATTGAAGAAGTTCTAGCATGTATTTTCTCAAATTTAATGAGGTCCCATCTTTCTATTTACTTATATATATTAATTAATTATTCTATATATATTAGTAGTTATTTAAGAACAGAAAACATTGATATTGGCATCTTACCCCAGTTTTCTGACTTTTTAATTTATGAAGAGTGTCTCATTAAAATAAATCCCAACCACAGACACAAAAGAATAAATAATAATAAAGAATATCGATCTTCCTTAATTACTTTAAAAAACAAAGTCAATTGAAGAAATGATTTAGATTATATTTGCATATACTGTTGCTCTGTCTTTTCATGTTCATCAGTAAACCAACGTTACAACTTACAAGGTTAGTACATAGCAATATTTTGTGGAGATTAATCTAATAAGATTTTTTTTCCTGGGTGATGAAGAATATCTAGAGGAATATTATTTTGTAATATCTGTTTTCAAAATGAAACAAATGTATTTCTTTAACCTGATATTCGAGAGTCATCAACTAATCGGATAAGAATCGGAGGCACAAGAAACAGGAGAAGAAACTAGTATGCGACATTAAAACGCTCCTGAGTAACTTCACTACAAAAAAAGAGCCATTTACTGACGGTCAGCCCCGTCGGCCAATCGTTAGTACCACTTCATTACCGACGGTATTCCAAGAAAAAAGGACCATCAGGCACTTCACATTGGTAACAAAAAATACCGACAATTTGCCGTCGGTAATTGTTGTTCTCGATGACGTTTCCGAGGGCTCTTTAGTTTTTTGATGGTTTGTCAGAGCCGACACTCGTGTTCTCTCGGAAACAGATACTGAAGGCCTTTCCGACAGATTTTCTTCGCTGTCGCTAAGTTTAACCAACAAAGTTGTCGACAGTTCTCTTTCTTTCAGTAACACCAACGACTTTTACCGACGGCTCTTTCTATCGGTTTGTAGTTTTGTGAAATTCTTTTTTTTTGGCTACAAAAGGCCGTCCATATCCCGTCAGTAAGTTTTTTAAAATATAATTCGTAAAACCGATACGAAATTCCTTGGAAGGCAAAAAAAAAACCTAACAACAACAATATATACTCATAAACTCATCCATAAACAGTATCTATTCACAGAACATCAAACCTATATGTTAGCCCTAAGGGCATTATTACTTATGATTTTGATTATGATTAACATATGCTTGTGTGAGTATTTTAGCTAACCTTTCATAGAACAAAAGAAGCACTTTTGAAGTCTCAAGTCTATAAGCAAAAGATCTTAGTAATGAGGGCAAAATGAAGGAGAAAAGACCAAGCCATTCCAAGATCAAATCATTGAAGACATTGAAGACCTTGTCTATGTTAGAATGTGATAAGGTATTTCTTTGTAAAACTCCCTAGTCTTACTCCTTGGTTATTGATCATATATGAAGCTCCTTTTACAATTTTCTCAATATAAACTTTTCTTAAAATCTAAGTATTCTTGATTGAGGTTTTGATGCCTTTGAAAGGTTCTTCTTATATCTAAAACGATTATCAATACATGTTTTTGAAACAATGAGGAAAGCTTTTGTCTTAAAAAAAAACTGGCTGTAAAAACTCAAAAATTCGGTCATCCGGTTTTAGAACCGGTCGTCCGATTTTTTCTATATTTAGAAAAAATCGGCAGTCCAATTTCTAGCAGGACAAGTCCAAATCTCTTTGTTTAAGAACCGGTTGTCTAATTTTAGGAACTGGTCGTCCAATTTTCACATTTACTGTAAAAAATTATTACCGTTACACAGAGTGCAACGGTCATTTTTTTAAAGAAAATATATATAGACTTTTTTGATCAACCAAAAAGAAGGATGTTTTGGTGAAATATTCATTGAGATTATTTAAGACTTTTAAAGAGCTTTAAAGTAAATTTATTGCAAACACTTTCAATCCCAAACAAAAATCTTCTTGAGCTTCATCATTGATCATCATCAAAGAAGAAGAAGGAGGAGCTTGTAGAAACATTCTATTAAGTTGTACCAACTATTTCTCAAGCTCAATTTGGTAACATTGTTCTTAAACCTATCTTTCTCTCTTATTGCTATCAAAGGTTTGTGTTGAAAAACCTCTTGGGTAATCCTTTGATTTACATTGTGTTTTGAATTGAGGTTGTGTGCAAAACCCTTGTAGGGTGATCCTCATATTTGTAGTTTGGTGTAATTTGTGTTTATCGTGGATTCGGAAAATCCTTGCGTGTTGACTCAAGGTAGTGGATGTAACTTTTTGAGAGAGTGAACCACTACAAATCTTTGTGCTTTTCTTTCTAAGCTTATTTCTTATTTGTTTTAACCACAAAATTTTGTTTGGTTTGGAATTTTATTAAAAAGAGTTTTAGAATTCTCTTTCAAACAAAATTGGAGGTTTATCTTTTAATTAACAAAGGTTTTTTTTTTTTTTTTTAAATTAGTCAAAAACCTTATTCAACCCCCCCTAAGGTTTTTCAATTGGTATCAGAGTAGGGCTTCTCTAAAAAAGGACTAATGCCCTTGAAGCAAAAGATCTTTATTTTACTATCGCTAGTATTTCTAATTTACCATATGTAGAAGGCTCTTCTACAGATAGACCTCCTCTTTTCAATGGATCAAACTATACATTTTGGAAATCTAGAATTAAAATATATATTTGTTCTATTAACTTTCACTTGTGGAGCATTGTATAGAAAGGTCCTTACATTTCCAAAATTGATGGAGTAGCCAAGAAGGTTGAAGAATTTGATGAGTTCGACTCAAGGAAGATGACTCTAAACTTTCAAGCTATGAATATTCTTAGTTATGCCTTGGATGCAATTGAATATAATAGAGTGACCGGATGCGATTCAACTCATGAAATGTGGAAGTTACTTGAAGTAACTCACGAAGGCACCAATCAAGTAAAGGAGTCAAAGTTGGCCCTGTTGGTGAGAGGCTATGAGCTATTCATGATAAAGCAAACTGAGAGCATTAGCGACATATTCACAAGGTTCACCAACATCACAAACGGCCTAAAGACATATGGGAAAGAGTACTCAAGAGGAGAAGTGAATAGAAAGATTCTTGATGCACTTCCAAAAGCATGGCAACCAAAAACACTTGCTATTGAGGAATCAAAGGATTTGAGACTACTTCCTACTGAAGAACTCATAGGATCACTACTCACCTATGAAATGAAAATAAAAAGATTGAATGAAATGGAAGATGAATAAGAAAGAAGAAAAAGCATTGCACTCAAGGAAAATGGGGATGATCAAACATACTCATCAAACAATGAAGATGAGGTTGATGATGATGAGGAAATGGCCTTGATAATGAGAAAATTTAAAAGATTCTACAAGAAAGGTTTCAACAATAGAGGAAAGAAACCTCCATTCAAGAAAGGAGGACAAAACTCATCACTCTTCAAGGCAAGGTGCTTTGAATGCAATAGCACTGATCATCTAGTAGCCGATTATCCCAAGGCCATTGAAAAAGAAAAGGGAGCTTTAGAAGCCAAGCTCGAGGCATTAAAGAGGAAGAAGAAAGGTAAGGGTCTAATAGGAACTTGGGATCAAGACTCAAGCGAAAGTGATGAAGAAGAAAAGGCCAACATATGCTTAATGGCACTAGAAAATGAGGTACAATCTTCACCCTCTAACTCATCTAATCTCACTGATGATATTTGTGATGATGATCCTTGTACCATGCTTATTGAAATGTATGGTGAATGCGAAAAGGTTTCCGAAAGAAACAAAGAGTTGAAGAAACAAAAACAAATTTTTGCTTGATGAAAACTCAAAACTTATTTGTGAAAACAAATCTCTCCTTGAGTCTCTAGAAATCTTGAAAAACGAAAGGGAGTATTCACAATGATTTTCAAATACTTACTTTAGAAAACCAGAAACTTTGTGAAAAAGTTCACACTCTCGAAAAAAGAATGGTAGACTATGAAGTTTTAAAGGAAAAGGTGAGTGATCTCACTATATGTGTTGAAAAGTTCACAAAAGGGAAAGAAAACTTTGAAAAACTTCTTGGCTCTCAAAGATCACCTTTTGATAAAAATGGTATTGGATATACTCATTCCAATAATTTCTCAAATCAAACATGGTTTGTAAAGGCTTCATCATCTCACTCGCACCTTTGTCGCACCTATTGTGAAAAGAGTGGTCATAAAGCCACAAAATGTTTTATAAAGAAAAAGATTGAAAAGAGAGTGAAAACCATTTGGAAGGTTAAAGAAAATCCAACTAACATCCATGGACCCAAAAAGATGTGGGTACCAAAAGTCATCTCTACTTCTTCTTTTGTAGGAACACAAATCAAGGCCATCTAAGTGGTACTTGGATAACAGATGTTCAAGGCACATGACCGGGGACTCGTCACTTATGAGTGATCTCAAAGAAACCGAAAGTGGATTGGTCACTTTTGGAGACAAAAACAAAGGAAAAATCATTGGTATAGGCAATATTGGTAACAATTCTTCCTCTCTCATTAAGGATGTTCTTCTAATTGATGGTTTAAAATTCAATTTGCTTAGTATTAGTCAATTATGTGATAGTGGGAAAAAGGTTATTTTTTAAAGTGATTCTTCCTCTATCATTGATAAGCATGAAAACAAAACTATTTTTGTTGCTAAAAGAGTTGGAAACGTCTATGTCTTTCATCTTGAAGATTTTCTTTCTCAAAACTTAACGTGTCTCTCGGTTCATGATGATGATGCATTTTTGTGGCATAGAAGACTTGGTCACCTTAGTATGATTTATTGAACCAACTATCTTCAAAAGAACTTGTTAGAGGCCTACCAAAATTTCACTTTGAGAAAACTAAACTTTGTGATGCTTGCCAATTTGGAAAACAAATTAAGACATCTTTTAAATCAAAGAACATGATTTTAACTTCAAAACCTTTAGAACTTGTTCACATGGACTTATTTGGACCAATGAGGACCACTAGTCTTGGTGGTAAGAGGTATGCTTTTGTTATTGTGGATGATTTCTCTAGATTTACTTGGAGTTTGTTTTTAAGTAAAAAAGATGAAGCTGTTCATGAGTTTGTTAAACTTTTCAAAAGAGTTCAAACCTCCCTTGATTGTAAATTGATCTCTATGAAAAGTGATAATGGGAGAGAATTTAACAATCAAGATTTTACAAAACTTTGAGATGTTTTTGGCATAACACACAATTTTTCGGCCGCTAAAACCCCACAACAAAATGGAGTTGTGGAAAGGAAAAATCGCACTTTACAAGAAATGGCAAGATCAATGCTCTGTGAAAACTCTCTTCCTAAATACTTTTGGGCCGAGGCCGTTAACACCGCATGCTACGTTATGAATCGTGTTATCCTGAGACCTTCTTTAAAGAAAACTCCCTTTGAACTCATTTTTAATAAAACCCCCTCAATTGGCTATTTTAAAGTTTTTGGATGCAAATGGTTTATTTTAAACACCAAGGACAATCTTGGGAAGTTTGATCGAAAATCCGATGAGGGAATTTTTCTTGGTTATTCTTCAAACAAAACGAACCTTATGTGTTGAAAAGTCTATTCATGTTAATTTTGATGAAACTAACATTTTTGACAAGAAAGTTGATGATGATGACGTAGATAACATTATTAGTAACCAACCATTGTACACTCAAGCAATGGAAGAGCATGCTATGGAGGAAGAAGAGACTGAGGAAAAACAAGGAAATGATCAGGAAACTCAAAATCTTCCTCAAGAGGTGATATATCCAAAGGGACACTCCAAGGATGAAATTATTGGTGATGTATCACAAGGGGTAAGAACAAGAAGGTATTTTATTGACAACTTTGCCCTATTATCACAAATTGAACCCAAATTTATTGATGATGCTTCATGCGATGAGTTTCGGATTATTGATATGGAAGAGGAGTTAAATCAAATTGAAAGAAACAAAGTTTGGATTTCAGTCCCTAGACCATGTAATCACCCCGCTGTTGGCACAAAATGGGTTTTTTGAAATAAACTAAATGAATCCGGTGAAGTTATTAGAAAAAAAGCTAGACTTGTTGCCCAAGGATTCAATCAAGAAGAGGGCATACATTTTGATGAAACCTTTGCACCGGTTGCTAGACTTGAATCCGTTATAATGCTTTTAACTTTTGCTTGTTTTAAGGGATTCAAGTTTTTTCAAATGGATGTTAAGAGTGCCTTTCTAAATTGCGATATTGAGAAGGAAGTTTATGTTGAACAATCTCCTTGTTTTGTGCATGAAAAATTTCCAAACTATGTTTACAAACTTTCAAAAGCACTCTATGGTTTAAAACAAGCTCCAAGAGCTTGGTATGAAAGTTAAGTGGTTTTCTTCTTTCAAATAACTTTTCAAGGGGTGTGGTGGGCACTACTCTTTTTACAAAAACCTCTTGTAACAATGATCTTCTTCTTGTCCAAATTTATGTTGATGATATTATTTTTGGTGCTACTAGTGTCTCTTTATGTGAAAATTTTGCCTCACTTATGCAAAAGGAATTCGAAATGAGCATGATGGGAAAATTGACATACTTCCTCGTGTTAGTATATGCTCTAAGACCAATTGACTCACATTTTTTATTTATGAAGCATGTATTTTTTGAATTGTGTTTTATGCTCTTGGTCATCAAGTATGTGACTTGATAGTAAAACCCTTATAGCTAATAAAATACTATTCTTATTTGTCCCTAGTTTATTACATCTTGTAAACTAGTGTGAAGTTGATTGATGGTCAAGTTTTACTGATCATGAATATGAGATATAAAATCAATTCATAAATACATATTGAGAATATTGTATTGGACATGACCCAAAGTGAAGAAGAAATATTGCATGGGCTTAAGTTATAAGTATTTCTTCTCAGTTTTATATTTGGTGTCCTTCGACCTAATGTTTCTAATGATTCTTGCATGGGGAGAAAAATATGTTTTGACATAGTCAAACATCACTTTAATTAGGTGATCATTATGACTATTGGTTGGCTTATTTTCGCGTCATGGCTTGAATATTGGAGATAGTGAAAAGGATTTGTCTCTCTCTTTTTAGAGAGAGATATCCACGGGCCCCTTGATAAAGAAGACTAGAAAATATGCATGGCCATGCTCAAATAAGTATTAATAAGGTGTTATTAATATTATTTGTTGGAACAGTCTGCCTGGTGATCAAGTAAATGGTTAATTAAGTTTTATAAGGATGACTTGATCCATGTCTTATACTTAATTAGGATATCATGTGACAAAAGGACTAAATATTAAATCTGATGCTAGGTTATTATTACATTTACTTAACTTGGGTAAGCATAATATCTTGCTAGAGGCCGCTTATGTTTTGTGAATAAATGTCTAGGACATTTTTCATTCACTGCCAACGTTAAGTGAACCTACAGGGTCACACGCATAGACAATCTCGTGAGCATAATGTCCACGTTCAATGAATCTAGATTGTGTCCAAATTCGTTGAACGTATACAAAAGGGGAATCAGATTCCATATTGTATTCTCTGGTAAGTTAATAAGTAATTAATTTTATTTAATCGAATAAATGAAATTAATTACTTAATATTACTCATCCAACCGTTGGATGATTATAGGAATAGACGGACGAGACTAAACTGTCATTAGATGACAGTTAGGGTTTTGATATTGACAGCTATAAAAGGTTATGTTAACCTTTTCTTGGTGGCCGTCCTTTATCTGATTAAAGAAAAACAAAACCCTAAACCCTAGAACGACGATATAGTATCTAGCCTCCTCTCTCCGAAATACGACCGATTACCAGATAGTCAGGATCAGTTCTGAACAGTTTTCAGAACACAGAAGGGGCTAGCATCTCGATCGCTTGCAGAGGAGTTCGTCGCGTGGACACCAGTAGAGGGCGAAGCGTACAAAGCAGCGCCTCCACAACGAACAATCAAAACATTGAGGTAATTTCTATCCAATCGGTTTTTTTAGTATGTGCAGATCCTGTTGGTGGATTTCCGTAGTTTTATTTTACTTAGATTTTGCCTACAGATTCCAACACCTCGGCCTACAAATCAAGAAAAGGAAAGAAGGAATCTTCATCAATCAAGAGAAGTACACCAAGGAACTTCTCAAGAGATTTGGGATGAGCAATGCAAAAGGTATTGGCACTCCTATGAGCTCGTCATTGAAGCTTTACAAAGATGAAAAAGGTAAAACAGTTGATGAAAAAACATATAGAGGTGTGATCGGTAGTTTACTTTATTTAACGGCTTGTAGGCCGGATATCATGTTTACCGTACGTTTGTGTGCTAGATTCCAAGCTTGTCCCATGGAATCTCATTTAATAGCTGTAACACGTATTTTGAGATACTTAATTTCATCATATGATTATGGGTTGTGGTACTCTAAACAATCTTGCTTTGATCTTATTGCCTATACCGATGCAGACTATGCCAGATGTAAGGTAGAAAGGAAGAGTACAAGTGGAAATTTCCAATTCTTGGGAGGATGCTTAGTATCTTGGCATAGCAAGAAACAATCGTGCACGTCCCTATGAACTGCCGAAGCGGAATACATCGCAGCCGGTTGTTGCTGTGCTCATGATGATAACCTAATGTTGAAAGTCCAATTGCTACCTCTTCTATGATCCCTTGAAATGTCTCTCCTGAGATCCTTTTTTTTTTTTATTTATGACAAAAGGGGGAGAAAATAGTGCAAGATGTAAGGGGGAGAAATCTTTGTTGATTATATGTTGATGCTTATGCCTTGTTGGTGCCTTAGTATTTCTTACACTTTGTGGTGTTGCTATGGGCTATTTGGCTTAGTTTGGACTTGTGATCATCTTTAGCCATATTTGATATAAAGCATGTTTTTAGGGGGAGTTATCTCTCTATTATGATGATTGTTGTGCTTTGTTCTTATTATTGATCCTTTTTGAAGCATCACCATACTTTTACTCTTGCTCTTTTGTTCTTCTTGCATATGTGTTTGTCATAATCCAAAAGGGGGAGATTGTTAACCCTAAGGGCATTATTACTTATGATTTTGATTATGATTAACATATGCTTGTGTGAGTATTTTAGCTAACCTTTCATAGAACAAAAGAAGCACTTTTGAAGTCTCAAGTCTACAAGCAAAAGATCTTGGTGATTAGGGCAAAATGAAGGAGAAAAGACCAAGCCATTCCAAGATCAAATCATTGAAGACATTGAAGACCTTGTCTATGTTAGAGTGTGATAAGGTATTTCTTTATAAAACTCCCTAACCTACTCCTTGGTTATTGATCATATATGAAGCTCCTTTTACGATTTTCTCAATATAAACTTTTCTTAAAATCTAAGTATTCTTGATTAAGGTTTTGATGCTTTTGAAAGGTTCTTCTTATCTCTAAAATGATTATCAATACATGTTTTTGAAACAATGAGGAAAGGTTTTGTCTTAAAAAAAAAACTCGCTGTAAAAACTCAAAAATTTGGTCATCCGGTTTTAGAACCGGTCGTCCGATTTTTTCTATACTTAGAAAAAATCGGCAGTCCGATTTCTAGCAGGACAAGTTCGAATCATTCTTTTTATGAACCGGTCGTCTGATTTTAGGAACCTGTTGTCCAATTTTCACATTTACTGTAAAAAATTATTACCGTTACACAGAGTGCAACGGTCATTTTTTTCAAGAAAATATATATAGACTTTTTTGATCAGCCAAAAAGAAGGAGGTTTTGGTGAAATATTCATTGAGATCATTTAAGACTTTTAAAGAGCTTTAATGTACATTTATTGCGAACACTTTCAATCCCAAACAAAAATCTTCTTGAGCTTCATTATTGATCATCATCAAAGAAGAAGAAAGAAGGAGCTTGTAGAAACATTCCATTAAGTTGTTCCTGCTATTTCTCATGCTCAATTTGGTAACATTGTTCTTAAACCTATCTTTCTTTCTTGTTGATATCAAAGGTTTGTGTTGAAAAACCCCTTGGGCAATCCTTTGATTTACATTGTGTTGTGAATTGAGGTTGTGTGCAAAACCCTTGTAGAGTGATCCTCATATTTGTAGTTTGGTGTAATTTGTGTTTATAGTGGATTTGGAAAATCCTTGGGTGTTGACTCAAGGTAGTGGATGTAACTCCTTGAGAGAGTGAACCACTATAAATCTTTGTGCTTTTTTTTCCAAGCTTATTTCTTATTTGTTTTAACCACAAGATTTTGTTTGGTTTGGAATTTTATTAAAAAGAGTTTTAAAATTCTCTTTCAAACAAAATTGGAGGTTTATCCTTTAATTAACAAAGGTTTTTTTTTTTAAATTAGCCAAAAACCTTATTTACTCCCCCTATAAGGTTTTTCACTATAAAATATCCATAAAATATAAAATGTACAAGTTTCAAAGATCCTCGGGATCCCTAACATTACTAGAGGGCCGGGGGGAGAGTGGAGGATCAACAACGCTGGTGCTCGGGGCATCAATAGAGGGGGAGGGAGGGGGAGTAGAGAAAGATGTCCTCGCCACGTCTGAGGTCCCCCCAGCTCCTGCCATCGATGAAGATATCGATGGAACGACAGCCATAGCAACTCTCACGATGTCAATCATCGGTGGCAATGGGGTATACGACAACTGGCTCTACTCGGCAAACCGCCTCATGTACTCGTTGAAGGCGGCGCAGACACTGGAAACAGTAGCCTCAACCCGTCTCTTGATCCTCTTCCCCGCTTCTAAATAACAAGGTGGCAATCCGGCTGAGGTCCGACTGCTCACGGCTCTGAGATGGGCTACCTCAAAACCAGCTCCATATGGCCGCGGTCCAATCCACCGGATACAGTGGCCATCAACTAGAAATCGTTTGGCAAAAGAGCTCCCGCGCCTATAGCTTCCTCCTCGGTCTTCTATCGGGCCTCGTGAAATCTTGCCCATAATATGAAATGTTAGTTGGATAATAAGTTATAAATATTATATAAAATTTAAAGTTTTAAATTGTAAAACATTATAAAAACTGAAGTTATAAATTTCACTAAATTTACTCGAAACTCCTCTAAACGGAAATCTAAATACTGCCCATTCTTATCCCCACTCTGATGCTTGTGGAGTTTCTCCAAGTGTCTGTTCTTGGAGAACCTCTATTAAATCCACTTGCTACAAAAAAACATTTAAGTTATTAATTACATTATAATATGGTTTTGGGGTTTAGGGTTTTAGGGTTTATTATTTATTATCTTAACAAAGTTTCCCTTAAAAGATTTAAAAAGTTTCAACTCCAATTTTCATTTAAAATTTTATGTTAAGTCATTACTAAAAATTCTAAGTTTTTTATAAGATTGAAAATTTTTTGACAAAGTTTCCTATGTATTATGCACATTTCTTAGGCACACATGTCACGCAAACAAACAACAAACTTACATTTTGACTCCTTACAACTCAATTTAGATTTAAGTAAAACTAGAAAAACAATAATCACAAGTACACCCCTAAATAATAACTCTTTCATACACATTCACGTAGAGGCAAAACAAAGATACTTCAACCTTCACATGCACAAGTATAAATATATAAGAATAACTCCCTTCACAAACTCAAATCCTATAGTTTATTTACATAAACAAAATAGATTGTGCATATAATAAAAATTAAAAATAAATTCATAAAACATTTTCCCTTAATAAACAAGGTTCCTCTCTTTATAATCTTAATAAAGTTTCACTGTGCCGATTTAAAAAGTTTCAACTTCTTTCATTTTAAATTTTACGTTTAGTCATTACTAAAAAATTAAGTCTTTCATAACATTATAAAAATTTTGGCAGAGTTTCCTCTGCATTATGGACTTTTTCTAGGCGCACAGGCCACTCAAACACGCAACACGAAAAACTAAACAAAAAAGTAAGAGTCAGACTCACCCATAAAACTTTAAAGAGTCAGGAATCCCACGTAAAGCTTTAAAGAGTTAGGACTTTCCCGTAAAACTTTAAAGAGCCGGGGCTCTTCCGTAAAATAAAATTGAAACTAATTAAACATGTCTCTAACGTGTATATGATGGACAATATGTCACTAAAATCCTCAGAAAAAACTATAAGAAAAAATAGAATAATATTAAACTACTTAACTTAAAGTCGTAAACTTAAAGTAATTTAACAACTTAAACTAATTTAACTATAATATGAATTCACAACATTACTATGTATTTTCTTTCTTTTTCTTTTGAAATTAAATTAAAAAATAGTAAATATTTAAAGGTGATTAATAAAAGTAGAATTTTTGTGCCTAGATGATTAATAAAATAGTAAACATTCTTATGTGATAACTATAACAATCTCACTTTTAAAAAATTGTAGATTTTCATGAAAAAAGTATGATAATTAATAGAATTAGACCATGTGTATTTTAATTGATTTTCAAAAAGAAACTTTTAGTGACTATTCCATTCTATGCGAGAACTATAACAATCTCTCTTTTAAAAAAGTGTAGATTTAATTTTAAAAAGTATGATAATGAATAAGTATTATTTTAATTATACTTATTTGGTTTATGTTAACATATTAAGGTGAAAATGTAAGAAAATTGAAATTTTAAATTTTTATACTCCCTATGTTTAACAATTATACTCCCTATGCCATTTTTTAATTCATGCTATGCTTCAAAAGTGTATTACGAACAAAAATATATAAACTATTTATAGAACTCTATAACTATTTACTCATGTTCTAATATTAACAAAAACATATTTAGTGTTAAAAAGTTAAGTTGATAGTACATTTCCATAAAATAAACTTAGATAGTACATCAACAAAAACATATTAAGCAGAACCAAACATATTTAAGGCATATTCCATTTGAGAGAAGGGACGCCATAATGGATTGTGAGTGGGCTAGAGAAATCTTGTGCTATTTGGTAAAAGGATAACATTAGAATGCTGCTTTTATGGGGTGAAGCACATCAGAAGCTTAAGTGGATATGAATTTAACAAGCCAGAGCCTTGATATTGAGTGAAAATGTATATTTAGAGAGGCCATAAATTCAAGTTGATTATGGAAAATAGGAAAGTGTCAGCTCAACACATTCCTTAAGGTGCACACATTGTTGAGGAAATTTTGAATAAAGTCCAAGAATGGAAGATGTCATGGAATAATAGATTATTAGTAATCGTTACAACCTAATACCTAATGTACAAGGGGATTTGTGACGTTCTAATTTCTTTGTAATACTTTTTCTCTCCCTCTCTCTTATTCAATATATAATATACAGATCTCTAAATTTACTCAAAAATAACATTTTTTTTAAGAGGAGAAACATATAAATGATTGTTTAAAAAAAAGTACTCTTGAAACCATACCTCTTTATCATTTTTCAACACAAATCTTCGACAGATTATTTGAATAGGATAAAATCTTTTCCTAAATGACCATAAAAGAAAAAGAAAGGAAAAAAACAGATATAATACATTTCTAAAAAAAAAAGAAATTCTACAAATCAATAATAATAATAATAATAATAATAGATCTGTTAAAGTAAGGGAAAGCAACCCAAACTAAGAACTTCAAGAAATTGTAAGAACCTTTGAAAAGAGAGGAATTTCATTTGCAAATCAATGATTCAACAATCAAAATTGAGTTAATCAACCATCTAAGATTTATTACAAAATTCAAATACAGTTTTTCATCAATAATCATCAATCACAAAACAAAGAACCAAGCATAACTTAAAAAAAGAAATAAATAAAAACCCTTACCAAAATAATTCTTAGCAGCAGCTTCGGCAACTAGCAGCAGCAACGATTTTCAGCGGTAGCAATAGCAATTATTCCGACCAGCAGCAGTTGCAGCAAGAGAAGAAGAAGATGAAGAAAAGGAATAGGAGAGAAGAAAAGAAGAAGAAAAAAAAGAGCAAGAGAGAAGGAGATAGAGAGACAGAGCGAGTACCAAAGAGAGAGAGAGAGAGAGAGAGAGAGAGAGAGACAGAGAGAGAGAGAGAGGGACCGATGGGCGATGAAACGAGACGTCAGTGGGGGAAGGGCGTCGGTGGCGAGACGTCGTCAGTGAGGGGCATCGGTGGCGAGATGTCGATGAGGAAGGTTCGTCTATAAATCGGGTGTGGAAGGATTGGGGAGGGTTTGTTGCTACTGAATAAATTTGGTAAGGAAAAGAGTTTACTCAATTTTCTGTATCTGTGGAGTTATTACCGACTGGACACCAACGATCAACCCGTCGGTAACATAATATAAAAAAATATCGATGGTCATCCCATCGGTAAAACTGGAGGGAAATGAATATTAATTACCGACAAGAAAATAGTCATGGGAAATCGTCGTCTCTTTCGGTAACTACTGTTGGTAAATGGCTGAAGTCATGACCTTTCACTTGACATGTCAGATAAAATGCCTAAGTGAAGGAGTTGAATAAAAAGATTATTGGTTCAAATTGATCACACTTTTAAATTTAATTTGATACAAAACTATCTACACAATTAATATATATATATATATATTGCAACATATAATAAAAGTTATTGTGCATAATTATACTCTCTCCTTTTCTGTTTTACTTTTCATATTTTAGACATTAAACTATTTAATAAAATACGAAATGTTAGATTTTTTTTTTCTTATGTACACTAAAATGCCTTCCGATCTTTTCTCTTTCTCATTATTATTTCTACTCATTTTCATATTAGAAGAATAAAAAAATATTAGAATTTTTTTATTAATGGAAGGGTATAATAAAAAAAATATTAAATATTACTTTAAATTACAATATAACAATTAAAAAAAATATAAAAATTAGTAAGACGTGACGAGTAAAGAAGGGGAAGAGATGTCACAACACTTGCAAGAAAAAAGTTTACCCTTTGCCCCTAATTAAAAAAGTTTGACTAAATTTGAGTGATTAGAAGGGTAACTTTTATCAAATAACAGTGATATTGGATTGGGGGTCTGAGATTTTACTAAAACACGGAGAGTGTGTTTCACCTTTAGGAACAATTTCAAGAATTAAGGTTATAAAAAGAGTTGATTTTGTTAGCATTAATATACAAAAAATGTGGAGTCATGGAATGTTAGAATTGTCCATATTGTTCCCTCTTCTTCAATCGCAAACTTGAAACATAATTATCATGATATCATCTAACAATTACATGTCTCTTTCCTAAAAAAGTTTTACATGCTTTTTTTTTTTTTTTTTTTTTTTGGGTATCTCTAACCATGTCATGAACACAAAAGAGAGTTTTGACTTTCAATTGATTGATTTGGAAAGTAGTAATCATTCATAATATCCTCATTTTGATTTCTCTTCCAAATCCATGAAATTATATTTTTGTCTCCATCACTTGGACACCATTTAGATTGAACGAAATGGATGGAAGGGCCGAGAAGAAATGAAGGGGATTTTCCAAACTAAGAGTATACAATGGAACTCATGACCTATCACATAATAAGGAACGGTGGTTTATGATTATAATTTTGTGTGTAACCTCTAATCTTTTAGTTGGAAGGTTTCAACTCTCTCACTTGAACAAGGCCTCAATGGCTTATGTGTCAGTTAACTATAAATAATATTCTAAAATTCTTTCTTAAATTCCCTATGCTTATTATTCTATTATTTAATAGTAATATCATAGTTTAATAACAGTAGTGCTAGAATTAAAGTATTAGAACTTAACAGTGAGTTTAATGTACTATTAGAATTTAACAGTTTTATCATAACCTTGTGAGTATACATGAGTGAGTTGTGAGGTCTTCCGTTAGAACCAACAATTTCCTTTGTACTTCGTTTATGCCGACTGGAATCCACAAATAATTTGAAATAGAAAAAAATATTAGATTAACGACCTAAAATTAGTATTTGACGGAATAATAAAATTGAATAATAAGAGTGGAGAAGTTCAATGGCAGAATTTATTGTCTATCTCTAATTATTCCCTTACCTTCCCTCTTTCTCACAATTGAAACATAATTACTGAGAAGGTAAGGCACTAGAACCTTCAAATAATCCAGTGAAGTAGAACACTAGCAAACAATTATTTCCTTAAGTTGAACAGTATATATGACAAAATCTTGCATCAAGAAACAATTATTAAACTATAAAAACTGAGTTTGGAGATTCAGAGTTTTCACTGAACCAACTAATTGCTCTTCTGTCACTGATCAACAAAAGATGGCATTGGCATTGGCATTGGAGGAATAGGAAGGGAATATTCTCATCTCATCCCATCTTTTAAAGAAAAACAATAATTTACACCCTGTTAATACTTACTTAATCTCAAACCCCTAAAATACTTCTAACTCATTAGCTCAAGAGGCCCTCTTTCCACCAATAAGATCTAAAGCCCAAAAAGTTACAAATTCCAAGAGAGCAAGAAAACATGATTAGCAATTTAGAATGGAAAACTGCATATTCCTAAGCAGCAGGAAAAATTTAAAAAAAGTAAATTAACAAAGATATATTCATGAAAAGTGGTAGGAAACGTGTTGGTAAACATTTTTGTCTTCGCTTCTAGCTGAATTTGTCGGCTATTTTCTCTACTACTACCACGCTTTTTGGAAGACTTTTAATCACCGGGAACTGCGGGTAAAGTATTTTAATTAATCGCAATTAGAGAAAAATAACATTTATTAAATACATAAGTGATGTAAAGTAAATACTTCAATACTAAAACTTGTGGTGAGACCTTGTCTAAGTGATAATAATAGAGATATTCCGTTAAAAAAATTACTAATTCAACTATAGTAAGATTGTAAATTATTGTCGTATTTTATATTGTTTATCTCTACCTTATACGTGGTGATAAGGTAGTACAATGGCAAAGCCACTCTTGAACAAGTGTGGCATCAAGCTGAACATTTCTTAATTAGAGTGTATTTCGATCAAAGTAAAATTTAAGGCATCTACTATTATAATTTTTTTAGAAGACAATGAAATGATGTCATTTCACTAAGGTTTCTTTTTATTTAAAGGCCTTAGTGAAACAACATCGTTTCACTAAGGAAATTTAAAAAGAAAAAAACACATTCATATAAATTAGATGCGATATATATTATAAATGCGAAATTTTCTTCTTTTCTTAATGCATATATTTTCAAATAAATTTATTTTTTACTTTTCTTTAAATATCATCTTCAGTCCAGTCTATTGTCGATGACTGTTATCTACCTGTAATCATCGCAGTGTCTAATGTACAAATTCTTTTTTTATTAGGAATTTATTAGGAGGAGAAATGAGCATAATTAATAGGTGATGAAAAAGAATGATTGGTGATGGAAAGTTTTTGGTTTGGGGGGCTCTCGAGAAGACGACATGTAGAAATGCAGCATGTTATGTTATTGTAGTATTTATAGGCACACAGAATGAAAGAGGGATCATATGCCCTCACATGTCTTTTGTAGGAAACCATGACAATTCATCTCTCTCTCTCTCTCTCTCTCTCTCTCTCTCTCTCTCTCTCTCTCTCTCTCTCTCTCTCTCTCTCTCTCTCTCTCTCTCTCTCTCTCTCTCTCTCTCTCTCTCTCTTCTCTCTCTCTCTCTCTCTCTCTCTCTCTCTCTCTCTTCTTCAACTCCCTTACCAGAATATTTCAGAAAAAAACAGCTCACCATATACTATACATATTTATACTTGTATTTATTTTCTATCATCAACCAACTTGCTACCTATGATGATTTCTTCTTCCTTCTTCTTCACACTATTGGTAGAAAAATGGGAAAAATTCTTTAAAAAAAGCCCAGTCCTCTTTGATCCAAAGAACAACAAACCCATTGTGAATGTATGAAAAGTTTAAATTCCAATTTACTAATTATTATGATAAAAGTATTAAACAGATGTTAGCTTAAAATAAGATTTACACTTAATCAAATAACTTGTAATGTAAGTCAAATTTAAATTAATGAAAATCACATACCCTAAAATTAGCAAAGGATGTCATTAAAATTAGCAATTTTCTTTTTCATTTGCCTCCATCCCTATTCTAAATGCTAATGCGTGAGTTAAGTGAATTGTAAACTGAAGTTTTGTGTATCGTCATCATAATCATCATCATCCATTCCAATGATATACTATGACATACATACTTTGTAAATCATATTGGAGAACATACATTAGAGAACACTGAAACTTGCTTTAATTTTAATGTCTCATACATTTATTAATTAAACAACAATTCAGAACAAGTTTGACTAAAAATATTATAGTAATATGCTCTTCTATTGCTCCCTTTTAACTTTGTTGGATATAAAGCTCAAAGATTTTCCACATAATCTTCTTGATTCTTCCCCCCTTCTTTTATATATATATATATATATACATATATATCCTCTGCTAGACCCTAAAAAGAGTGATACAACAACAACAACAACATAATAATAATAATAATATTAATTGATTTAAAGATAATAACACTCAGTTCTCCCTCTTTTTCTTTAAAAAAAAGAAAGCATTAGTGTAGGCGAAAAATACATTTTTTGCTATTATATGTTCAAATTACCGTATTCAGTAGTGAATATATCAAACCTACTAAACAATTGCTGACCACATTATAATGACATCACTGAAAAGCAAGTATAATTTCAAAAGTTGGCAAGCACCGACTAAGATTCAAAAGTTCTCCTCTTCTGAACAACATATTTTGAGGATGAATAATTTATTAACACAATCGAAATTTTATCACATTATACCGTTCTTTTTAATTTATTTATAAAAATAAATTTAATTATTTCAAAAGAAAAAAAAAAGAAAGAATTCCAATTGCAAAAGTGGTCTCCTTTAACTTTAATAATCTTGCAAGTCACTGATTTGCTCTTTCTGAATTGTGAGGTTTCTTTTTGCTAATTTTTCCTTTGATATTTTTTATTGTTATTAAGTTACTTTATTTCCATGGGAAAGACGAGGGAGAAAACCTCTCACTCCTTTCTCCTTTTGTCTTGACTCCACCCAACATCATTTAATTGTGAGAATTTGTTACTACCCCCTCGGAAATATAATAAGTCCTTATATAACTTATATAATTATACACATAAATTAATGATTTTAAAATTAAAATAGTTTTTAATTCTAATTATTTAAATTATCTTTTTCTCTTTTTTCTCACCTTCTCTCGAGAGTCAAAGATTATTCAATTCCAATGAAATAAATGAGGATATATTAAAAAAAATATTAAATATTCATAAAAAAATAAAAAAGACATATATTTGACCATTCTTAATACCTCTAAAAATTAAAAGAGCTTATATTTCCAATGAAAAGTAGTACCATTTTCCGGCAGTTCGCGTTCTTGAGCCACATTTTGCATTCTATAATGCCTTTTTGCTGCAATTTTCTCGTTGCAGAAGATCAAAAGCAAAGGCCCAACACAAAATTCTTTCATCCTCACATCACATACAGTAATGATTATAGTTTCCCTTATTTTTTCTGGATAAGAAGGCTATTTATTGATATGAAATAGGCTGAAGCCATTACAATTAAAATAATTCTTAAACTTTTTCTCTAACCTACTGAAAGAGAAAAAAATTGAAAAATTAAGATAACCATAAAACTAGTTACATTAGACAAAAGAAATAAAACCACATGTAGGTGATATGCAAAAGATAATAAAGCTAATAATAAAAACAGATACACAATAATCTTCCTTGCAGAGTCTTCTTCGCAATTTTTAGACCACATCAACAAAGAAAACTCAAAATCTTCATCCCCTAAAAGTCAACCATTTACAACGTCATGGGCAAATCAACATCTTTAAAATAGCCTTGAAAAGATGTAGAAATCAGAAGAAAAAAAAAAAAAACCCAAATTAAATCCGAGTTCAAAAGTTGCTCCAAGAAGTAGAACAAGAACAAAATTTTAAAAAAAATAAAAAAAGAAGCTTGTCTTTGCTTATAATTTTTGTATTTGGAGTTTGGCCCGAGTTCCCGACAACCCTCTCCTCGTAAAATCATAAAAGGGTCACTCAAAATTGTCTGGAATATCTCTCATAATATTTCTTTTTTATAATACTTTTTTTCTATTAAAATTTATCTCTTTCTTTTTAAAGTTTATCTTTTATTTAATATACATTATTAAAAAAATATTATATTAAAAGTATTACAGAAATAAAAATAGTAAATTTTATCTTTCATTTGATATATTTTATTAATAAAATATTATATTAAAAGTATTACAGAAATAGAAATAGTATTTTACAGAGAAAATATTACAAAAAATCCAAACAACATAGAAGGGAGACAATGGAGAGAAAAAAAATGTAAGAATGTTGAATGCAGTTTTGAAATTGAACAGCTGCCCCAAGGCCCAAATAAAACCCAAATTTGATAGATCCCAGAAACAAGATAAATGGGTTTTGGTACATGTTTCCTTTTTTCTTAGTGGATAGGATACCTTTTTGCTGGCTAATTTTGACTGACATTGTCCGAAGAACCCAATTCGCCTCAAGCCTTCATTCACAATAATAATCTATAGCTGCTGCTACTGCTGCTGTTCATCTTTTGCTTTTTCACTGAAGAGCAAGATTTATTAGGTCCTTTTTCTCTTTTTCTCCCTCCCTACACTCCTCACCCATCCCCATCCCCATCCCCACCTGCCCACTCTGATCTACGGCAGCATCACTGAATCATCATGGACTAGGAGCATTTGGCTGTTGCCAACACAAACATCTACACTTCTTCATCATACTACTAGTATTAAAAAAACAACTATTATAAAGCAAATGACACTGAAAAATATTAAATATGCTGTTACAGAAGATCTCCTGAGATACTCCCTTTAACTCGCAAATAAATTCATTCTCGAAACAAAAATTCTAAAAAAGAAACTGGTCCAAACTCATCACACTTTCAACTACTTTCATTAAGAATCTAAATAAAAGTGAGAAGACATAATGGATATAACTTATAAGAAGTTCTTGATGGTAGATAGTATCAAATTAATAATAAATAAAGGCAGGCAAAAAACTATATAGGATGGATGGCTTCTTAACCAAGCTCAAAATATGATAAAGCATCTATTAGGCCCATGCATGCTACCTGTGAAGTCTTTATGCCATAGCAGAGATGATCTGAGTAGAGATCAAGCCAAGTATATGATGCTATATATGAGTTTTAGTTTTAGATTAGTCCCACCTATTAAGACACCACCCTTTTAAACTATAATGATTCTGCAAAAAGAGGGACAGAAAAAGCAGAACTGGAAACACATGCATGCATGCCTTTCCAAGTATGTATTCAAATGGATAATAGTGAGATGGTTTTGCATAAATTAGGAAACTGTGATTGGATTTAGAAGAGAGAGTTGAGAGATTTAGGAAAATAGAAAGAAATTAATTAAAGGAAAGAATTCAGCAAGTAGAGTAAGAAAAGACAACCTAAACAAGCAGAGTTTTATTTTGTGAT
The DNA here is from genome assembly GCA_028651295.1 of Catharanthus roseus. Classification (NCBI taxonomy): domain Eukaryota; kingdom Viridiplantae; phylum Streptophyta; class Magnoliopsida; order Gentianales; family Apocynaceae; genus Catharanthus; species Catharanthus roseus. The sequence continues at coordinate 6,433,468 of JAPQWS010000007.1, forward strand.
GGCCTCCCAATCGCGCTTCCTCGTTTAGAGATATTTATGGACCTCAAAATCCTAACTGATGCTCCATAGCTAAGAAACCTCAACATAAAAAAATAATAATAAAAAGAAAGAAAGAAAGGAAGAGGTAACAAGGGCCATCCTGTAAGCCAACTTTCCTACAGAGAATGACATCCCAAGAAAGTAGGCAATATATGCTTTCCAGCACCAAGCTCTTTTCTTCATCTATATAATTTCAAATACTTTAAACTACAGAAATAAAAAATTTACAGGTGGTATCAAAATAGATTTCTTCTCGAAAAGGTAAGCCTAGAATAGAATCAAGAAGACATACCTCAAAAAAAAAAAAAAAAAGGCATTTATGAGGTATGCTTTTAGCACGTATCAAGACAAGTCTTAGGGAACAACATTAGCATAGCAAACAAAGCTAGAATAATACCCTCCTTTTCTCTTTCATTTACTGATGAAAATGAATGAAATGAAAGATAGTCTGAGAATTGATCTATTATCAACTCTTTTGCAAAATAAATCCCACAGGTTCCAGTTTCTTCAACATTGCTAGACACATTTTGAACAGAAGAAGATCTTGAAGAATAAAAATAAAATTCAATTTAATTAATTCCTTTAAAGTCTAACTCATGAAATCCATAGACTACATCACATTCTCTGAACGATTCCTCCTCTTTAAATAACTTCCACACAAGAAAACACGAGAGAAAACAGATTTTACACATGATTAGCCAGAAGATTTAGCAACTGGATGGACAATAATAGGCACTTCGAAGATGATACTCAGATTTCAACTCAATTGCTTTCACCAATGAATCAAATTTTTAGCCTGATTGGAACTTGAAGTAGGGCAGAGAATGAAGGAAATAGAAGAGAGACCAAGATGAAATTGTGTTAAAAGATGAGACCATAAGAAAATGCTACTTCTTTCACATCACTTTTACCAGCACTAGTATGAAGAATGAAATTTAACATTTCGTAGATCTCTAACAATTGCACCAGTTCACATCACTATACCTTGCCAAGAACCAAAAAACAAACTGAAATTCATTGAATGACAAAGCTTGTCAAGCCTTTATGCGAACCACAAAAGAACCTGTTACAGTGAAGTAAGGCAGATCACTATAAAGCATACTATGCATTGAATATCTAGCTCCAACTGTCCCTGGCAGTGTGGAATAACTCGAATAAAAGATCAGGAAACAGAGAAATGTAAACAAGAAACAGTAAAATGATAGAGCATAGAGTGAACATCTTAAACTTACATGCAGGAAGATTAGATATATCTGCTGAAATTGCACAAGGAATTCCCAAGTTTGAAAGAGCTCCTCTGATTATTCCACAGGGGAAATACAGATGCATACCTATAGCTTCTGCTGCTTTATTTTCAGCCATAGCTGCAGGATCTTGAATCGAACTAGGGGTTGGCAGTGATGGATCGGTAGACATACGAGACAACCATCTAAACTTGTTATCTTGCAATACGAAGGTGCCCTATAGAGAAAGAGAACTTTAATATAAAATCCCAGAGAAATTTTAAGCTGAGAAGAACTTTAGATTCCTGAACTTACCCTATGATTTGTCTTTAAGTTGTCAATCTGCTTTTTAAACAGCTCAGACCAAAAGTCCTTGCAAATAAACTTAATAGCCTCAAGATGATCGCTAAACCTTGGACGATCCATAGTGTACCTACAAAATGTGCGGTGATATCAACACCAAGAATGCAAATGAAGCATGAAAAGAAGCCAAGGGCAAATGCTGATGACTAAAATATTACGGCTCTACATTGATTGGGATTAAATTTGAGAAATTTGTGATTTTTCAATTTTTGAATGTTCATGGGAGAAGATTACAGCTATACTTACACCAAAAAAATTCACATCCAGATCTAATAACATTACCTTAAATAATAACTGAAAACCATAGAATTTGATCAGAAATTCCTACTTATTAATGTGAAAATTCACCAACCTTTCACAGAGTTGGTGGCCGACTTGAAAGCCAATGGCTTCAATCCGTCTCACCGCCAGCTCGGGCTTGTTGGCATAGAAGCCATTACAGTATGAAGAGACTATCTCTGTTAACAGACTCTCCACACAGCTCTCAGACACTTCTCTTCCCATTCTCTCTGCCTTTGCGTCTTCACATTACCTGTGTGTTTCACCAAATGCAAAACTTTTTGGAGACAGAACCTATTTCACGTGACCCTTTGAAAAAAATATATGTACTAGTTGAAGCGATCTGTTTGCAAAAAATTCTAGGACTAGTACTCTTCTCATATTAATGGTTCATGGTTCAATGCTAGACATCTCACACATAATGTGTATTAAAACACTAAATTTTTGGTATTTCTGAACCCCTTTAATAGACAATAATTAGGAGCTAAAGAACACTCAAATAGCACTCAAGATCGTCAAATAGCATTCAACACACACAAGAACCCATGGTATTCAACTGTGACTTATAAACAATTGATGTACACCAACAAGCAAATAACTAGCAGCATGGAGAGGAGAGAATAAAGTCGTAATTCCTGCTGTTTCTAAGTAACACCCCAAATTGGGGTCAGTTACTGAAGCCTTCAGATGTAAACAATACCCGCTACTGATTTCTATGCATTAAGCAGGCATAACAATATTAAAACAATGTTGAAAACAATTTCAACAACAAAAGTGACCTGGTCCAAAAATGCGTCCCTATAACTTTTCAGTGAAAATGTTGATTTGTCATCCAGGAGAGCAGCTTTCAATTGCTTTCACTCTTCAATGGCTGCTGTCTCCTGCAGAGCTTGCATTACTTCAACAATCTATCCATAATGCGAGAGGATGGAAGAAATTTGGCTAAAAGTGGATAAAAGTTCTGTTCCATAATTTTTGTCAAAGCATGGAAAGAAGAAATATAAGCATTTCTTCAATCTCCATGGCAGGAAAGACAACAGGATTTGGTGCATTCAATTTCAGTTACCTCTTCAAGAACTGAATACAGTATAAGGTGCAAAAGTGTCAAAATGCTTGTAGCAATTTTGACAACACGAAAGAATCTGAAAGCATAAGAGGAATGATTAAGTGCAAAAAGTCCTGAAACATGTTAGCAACTTCAAGGATGAAAATCAGCTATTGCTTTAACCATTTCAAAGAAGGAAAGAAACAGATAAGAATGCTAGTCAACCGACCTATGTAGCAAAACCTGGCTAATTGTCATATAAATTCTATTTCCCCATACTTTTCCTCTACTGTCCTCTCAAATTGAAATACTCCTTCCACATATAAATTGTCTTCTTCTTCCGAGTATGTTGAACATTCTCTAATAGCAGAAGTGCTTCGTGAGGGATATGTTACTGTTGGCATATCTTTAAGACCAAGAAGCTGGCCAGTTCTAACTCGTGAAACTGATACATCATAACGATGATTTGGTAATTGTGTATTGATCTTTCTGGTCCACTTTGTCAAAGCCAACACAAATATTTTTCATCCACAACCATCAGATTCTCAAACCATAGTTTCCAATTTTAGCTTTCTTGTAAATGACACACCATAATATAAACAAACACGAGGTGCTATGAACATCATTGAGACGATCTCCAAGTAGCAAAAGTATATCTATCAGACGTAAAAAGAAGAGTATATGAATACATAAAGGGGTTACATTCGACAAATAATTGCATGTGGTTGTATCAACTCATGAACCTCTCCGATCAATTTCCGGAAACTCCTTAATTCAACTCTTTAAAATAGATGAACACCTATATTATACTAGTTCTAAAGACCAAATAGCACTCATCTAGAACATATTCTGTCCAAATCACATTGAAATAAATCAACAGCAGTCAAGATGTTCATTAAAAAAAACGTCTACGGAAAACAGACATCAACAGCGAATATCTGGCTCCTGCATGATCACAGCAACTTGGAAAGCTACAACTTCCCAATCTCTTCATTTATGTCAGAGTTCGCAAGACCCCATTACAGGATCAGCAAAGAAGTGCTGAAAAAATGAATACTCACAGTTGCTAAAATACGATAATATGAATGCAATTCTTCTTACTGGATATCTGAGATACAATTACTTATATGATATTGTTTAAACAGTTTCTGAAAGTGTATAATGCAGTAAAAATATTGAAGGTATCCTGGACCAAGATAGATAGGTCCATGCTTGAATACTTCTAATTTTCTTGAAGTTTCTATATGCTGCATGCAGTTTACCAGCAGCCATAACTGATTGGAATCATACTTGAAACTCAACGTTATGGCTAGAATTAATGCAAGATAAAATCCAAGTCACATACAGCAAGCAATTGCATAACAAAATAGTCTCACGAAATGAACAGTTCTACTGTTTCAAACCAACTTTTAAGTTCCTCTAACAATAAAACAGAATGTATAAAATTGAAAAACTTGGCAAAAGGAATGCTTTATAAGCATTCAACATTAAGTATCATCCGTCCTCGTGCACTGATTCAGGGCGTAGAATAAACATTTCTATATCCAGAATCAGCAAAACATACAAAAAACACTCTGAATTACTATGCAATGATGGTCCAAGAACATGCTTTCACAGCAACAAAGAAACAACACAAAGGCAATAAAACAGCAGCACAACTGTCTCAATATGCATCTAAACTCCATTAGAAAATCTAATGACCGCAGCAAAAACCCTAGTAGGAAAAAAAAAAGACTACTTCCACAAAATGAGTAAAACTTGATGTGAAGAAATTATGTTTCACCTTATTCAGAATATTTGTAGATCTCTTAGCAAATACTCCCTCAATTTTTTATTAATGTCACTTTTCGAACATCATAGAGCACAAGTGATCGTTCGCTACATCATCCCCAAAAATTCATTCAATTTCTTGAATAAAGTCTAGGCCTATTATAGTTATCCCAGAACGTCTCAGCTCAGATTTATAAGAAATATAATATTCAAATTCTTAAGTAACAAGCCATGACTTAACGAAAAAATAAAGCCTTTGTTGCATTTGGACTTGAATTCAGAGGAACCTATTTCATACGCACTATTCGCAGCTCAAACAAATAGCCACAATCATAGAACACAGGAAAATTATGATCTAGCGAGTCACAGAATTAATTGGAATCAAGTAACACAATTCACCTGGGTAATTTCAGTGAACTGTGACTGTGATGGACTGATGGTAGACGTCGACGACGGAAGAGGAAGAATTACCGCTTCACCGTGGCAGCGGGTTTTTAACCTGTTTCCCTTGTTTTGAGAGGGAATGCTCATGAATTTAACGCAATGCTTCCATAAATACGAACTTGGATCCTAAATGAGTCAGACTGCTCTCGCAAACAGCTCCATCAAAGTTAAATTTGAGTATGACCTGATTTACTATGCAATCAAGTCGAGTTTGAGTTTCATTAACTTTAGGTCAATAACTCGTCGAATTTATCGAGTCAAAATATATAATTTTAACTTTATTTTAATTATTATATATAATATATTTTTAAAAAAATTGAATTCGAACTCGATCTCGAATTCGACACAAATAATCAAGTTTGAACAAAAATTAATAGACTCAATCAGCTCGAGTCGAGCTTAAGTTCATTAAAAGAGTGTCGAGTCGAGTTCGAGCTTGTGTGAGCTCAAACTCGACACGACTCGTTTATACCCCTAATATGAACGAATCTCAGTATGTTTATATCATGTTATAAGTAGGGATGGCACATGTATGATTTTTTTTTTTTTTTTTTATAATTCTAATGGGTAAACATGCCGACTACATTATTGACAGTAAACTCACAATAAATCTATTAATTTTTAATAATTCTTAAAGTCACTGATATCAAAAGCAATAGATTTTAGTAAAAGACTTTTACTGACGGAAAATTTAATACTGATTATATATATGTATGTGTATGTGAAAGAATACCATATGGAATGATAAAATAAGCATTAGTAGAATTTGCTTTTATTATAAAAGGAGTGCATTTTTTAATTTGAAGTTGACTTTTATTTTCTAAGCATTGCAATTAGGGATGGCAAAGGGGTTAGTCTAACTGGGCACTCACCAGCCCCCAACTCATCTCTATCCATTTGACTAACTTTTGAAAATAAATTTTGCACCCAAATTTAGGGATAGATTAAAGGTGGTGATCAGGTTCTTCCTTCCCCATCCATCCCTACCCGCCCTCACTCATCTACATCCATTCCCGTTATTTTATATATATTTTTTATATTTTTAACATGGTTAGACTTTGTTTGAAAGCATTACTACTTGTATTATTTTTTTAAGTTTTAATTCGTTTAATTTTGTGCCATACATATTATTATTTTATATTTAACAAGGTTTTTAAAAATAATATATCTAATTCCTCGTTTGACCCCTTAAAAAAATCCCCACTTGGATCCCAAATTCCACAGTAGTCTTGGACAGGGAATGGAGTTAGATTTCATCCCAAATGCAAGGATGGGTTGAGGAGAGGACTAATTAAGGGAGGTTGAGTTAGAGATGGACATGATTTTCATACCCAAATACAGGGATAGGTTAGGGATAGGGATAAGGTCGAGAGGTGAGGATAGGGCCAAGGGTTGGGTCCCCACCCTCACCCGCCTCCATTGTCATCCTTAATTGCAATCTAATAGGCTAATTTTAAATTTTAAGGTGAAGGAGTACAGAAGAATCATTTAAATAGCTGACAAACGATTGGTATCGAATTTTGTTTTTCAAATTGGAAAACGAAGGGCATCGGTATGGCAATGGTATTTGACAACAAAACTAGTAGTTACTTTTTTTTTTTTTTTTTTAAAAATAGAATCATATATCATATATTAATTGGCTAACTTGTCGGCCAAAATGACTTAGGTTACAAAGTCAGGAGTTTTCTCTAGGCTCTAACCATACTAGACGTTCATCCATTTCACACGCAAATTGCCCTATTAGACGTCCTAGGACATTAATCCTACGACTAATGTAGTTAATACTGCATTGAAGAGGCATTTGGAATCCTTGATGTCTGGTAATTTAGTCAATGAATCATAGGTAGAATAGAGGAGTTATAGCAAAATACTACTGAAGTTAGGGAATAGGAGTACTTTAGATGTTAAAGTGCCCCTGAAGTTCATTTTTTTAATGTTTGGAGGCTAAAGTGCTCCTACTCTCTAACTACAAGGGATAATTTGCTATTAACCTTAAAATAAAAGATAAAACTTAAACTCTAATAGATAAACTCTAAGTAGAAAATTACTATTGAAATAAATGTACTAGAAAGTGTATTAGAAGATATATTATATGATTCTAAATGTTGGACATCTGTTCAAAGGAGCATGTCATTTTCGGTACTTTCTATATAAAAAACATCAGGATTTATTGCAAAACACATCTAAAGTTGGGTTATAACTTTAGCTTTAAATCTTTAAAAATATACTATCTCCGATAAAAAAAAATATAAGTTATTTTGGACTTGTTTACAAAAATTAAAGGTCTTCAAAATAAGACAACTTTTGAATAAGGAGAGGAGATAAAGAATAGGAGAGGAATGAATGAATAAAGATATGAGTAAAGATGAGGAAAATGTAATAGATTCTTTTTTTTATTTTTAAAGGAAATGGGATTATATTTTATTAATATCCATAAGGATGGCAGGTGCTACATTGGGGGGAATGTCCAAAATCCATTCCTGTGAAACAAAAGATAAAATAGTGTTCCTAACTAAAAGATGAGTCGGATTATTCTCCGATCTATAAATATGTGAAAAAATAATGCTCAGAGAATCTATACTATCAAGAAAGTAGGAGGACAAAGCTCCAAGTTCTAAGAAATCATCCTCATGAGAAGAGAGCTGTTAATGGCAAGAAGGGATATAAACAATCAGACTGGTAGAAAGAGAAGAGCCAACCACATAACATCCAATAATCCCCAAGAGCTCTCCATATTCTACAAAATACTTGCCCTCACAGGTCTGAGCTTTATCTATCAAAGAAATATCCAAATGATTGTGAACAATAATACCAATACCAATACTAATTCTTTCTTCAGCAAATAAGAGTCCCTAATACTAGGGGTAGCCAAAACCGAGGGGACAAAACCTGGGGCGCTCCCTCAGAAGAAGGTGCCAATAGCTTGTGTGCCTCCAGAATTCCTCAGAACACTGTAAAGCTTTATAAGCAATCAGGCTTTTACTAGAACACGATCTTTCATGTTGTAGTTTGTTCTCGATATACCAAATTAGCCATGCACAAGTGGAAAAAAGAGCAACACTCTCCAATCATATAGCAAAAATATTGAATGAAGCAAATCCATGAAACTACAGGCAGAAAGATGCAACCACTTATTACCTAAAAGAAGTTGAGTACATACATTTTTTGCAAAGCAATATTGAAAAGAGCATGTCTGTCATTCTTTGTGTGGAAACCACTGTGGACACAAGCCAGATTATCATACATGCCTCGTCTCATAAGATTCTTCCCCCATAGGAAGTGTATTTAGAGAAGCCCTCTAAAGGAATATTCTCACTCTAGGCTGTACCGACAAATGATAGATAAAATTCCAGAGCTTAGCTTCTTGATTAACAGATGATGGGCCATCATATCTACCATTGGAGCTCATATAGGACATCCTTGCTTTGTAGCTTGATTTAACTATATAAATACCGTTCGTGGTAAAATGTCATATAAACTTGTCTTCAGGCAAAGCTGGTATAAGAGGAGTCTATAGAATTGCTTCAGCCTCATAATTGAGGAAGAGATGCTTGATCCTATCTTTTCTCCAACACACCTAGTTAAAATCAATGAGATTAGATACCTTCCTTTCATTATCTCAAGAGAGGCAGAAAGAGGATACTCTACACCTGCCGAGGGAACCCTATTCTTGATAGAGAAGCCATTGCCAATACGACAGTGCAACGCTAAGGAGAGGAGGTTCCTATCTTCAAGGAGGCTTCGCCATAGAAATGAAGGTGCGCGCCCTAAGCATACAATAAATTTCCTCAGGAGAAATATTTAGCCCGAAGGCATTCAGCCATCAAAGACGATGGAGAGATCAAAATACGCAACACTATTTGCTGAAGAGAGCCAAATTAAAACCCCCAAAATCCTTAAAACCCATACCCCCATATTTTTGGTTTGCAAAGATCTTCCCAAGATTTCTAACAAATTTCTTTGTTCCCTTCAGACCCTCCCTAAAACAATTAAAGAACCATAGAATTTGAAGATCTAATACTATTTACCAGTAGCAGAAAACAAGATATAGCATATATGGTATAGCCTGAACAACACTTTTAATAAAGACTTCTTTCCCAGCTTGGGATAAGACTTTTCCTTTCTATCCATTGAGCTTTTTCCACACTTGGTCCTTAACAAACTTAAAAATCTCCTTCTTAGAACTCCCAATCAAACATGGTAATCCAAGATAAGTTTCATAGCCCCCATTGCTTGAAATGCCCAGTAATGAAGTAATGGATTCCTGTAAAGACAAAGAGACCAGCTTATCAAAGAACATGGCAAACTTTTGAAAGTTTACCTCTTGGCCAGAAATAGAAGCATAGTTTTGCAACACGGTCGAATTGCTTCAGCTTGTTGAAGATCAGCTTTGCAAAAAACTATACTATCATCTGCAAAAAAGAGGTGAGAGACAGAGGGACAAGAAGCACTGAATTGTCAGCCAGAGAAAAGCCCCTGCCACTTAGACTAACGGAGCATGAAAGAAAGACCGTCTACACAAATAATAAACAAAAAAGGAGGAAGAGGATCCTATTGGTGAATACCACAGTAGGGGAGAAACTAGCAGAAGGGCAACCATTAATAAGCACAAAAAAATGCACAGTACAAATACACCTCATGATAAGAGAGATTAAGACAGAGGAAAAATTCATAGCAAGCATTACAGACTCCAAATAATTCCACTCTATCCTATCAAAGGCCTTGCTAAGATTAAGCTTTAGGGAAAAATAATTAGAACCATTAATTTTACCATGGGTCATAGCATAGAAAGCTTCAAATTCTACAATGAAATTATTAGTAATCAAACGTTCTTCTAGAAAAGTACTATGACAGTCATGAATAACATAAGGTATAAAGGGCTTCAATCTATTAACAATGGTCTTAGAAACAAGTTTATAAATGGTGTCACATACCCCAATATGCCTATAGTCCCTAACCATATCAGAAGACCTAACTTTAGGGATTAACCACAAATTTGTATCATTAAAGGCTCTAATATCCTCCCTATTATTTAGAATCCCAAGAACCATGCACATTACCTTATCTCCGAGGACATTCCAATACTTATATATAAACAAGCTTGCAAGCCATCAGTCCCAGGCGCCTTACACCCCTTCATCTATTTCATAGCAATCCCTATTTCCATTGAGGTAAACGATTGAGCTAGAGCATTTATTTCTAAAACACCTAAAGTTCGATCAATCATATCCTCCTACAACACAAAACAAGAGTTATTAGAAGAATAAATAGCATGTAAATAATCAAGTATGGCCTACTCAATCTCTGTTGGATCCTCATGCATTACCCCGTGGGCATCTCTGACCCTAGTAATGATATTTTACTTTAGTCTTTATGAAGCTTTACGATGAAAAAGATGGTGTTGCGATCCCCCTCCATAAGCCAGTCAGCTCATGACCATGTCTTCCAGTAGTCCTCCTTAAGGGAGAAGAGTCTGTCCAATTCCAATTCAAGTTTTGACTCCTCCGCTACAAACCAAAGGGTTAGGAGCGCAATTTATCAAGTTGCAACCTAGCCCTCTTAATGCTATGTGTGAGATTGCCATACTTTTTTCGAATCCAATCTAAAAGGTGATCCAGAATATAACTAAGGTTAGACCTCACATTACTTGCAGATGGAGAAGGCTCAGGTAACCAAAATTTATAAAAAAAATCAAACTATTCATCAGCCTTTAACCAATGAGGCTCAAAGCGTCTACTCTGGGCCTACTATTTCCGTATACATTTGAAATTGAAGATAAATTAATGATAAGTGCAAGATGATCTGAATGACTATTTGAGGTATTTTTCACAGTAAAAGAAGGATGAAGCTGTGAAAAAGAGGCTGATGCCAAACCTTTATTTAAGCGGGCCCGAACAAATCATTTGCTATATTGGGCCCCTTTGAAGTGAATTTCAGCCCTTCATGGCCAAATCAAATGAACTTGTGTCTGAAAGAGCATTTCTAAAATTATAAACTTGTCAACTATTCCTATCTCTCCCTTTCTTCTCATCCAAAAATAAAATTTCGTTGAAGTCACCTGCCACAAGTCAAGGTAAATCAGATAGTGAATGCAAACGGTGCAATCAGAACAATTAAAACCAAGAAAATCCCAAATAAATAGGGCCTTACCCCTAGGAATGTGAATACTATCAAAAGTGATACCATAAGAACCAAAATCAACAACAAAATTATCCAAACAATAAAATTGGACCCCTTAACTAGAAAAAAGTTACCAGAAAAAAATTGCCTATCTCATTATTAACGAAACAATTAGAAAAAAAAAATTAACATAAGGAGGGGATAAGTAAATGTCATATAGATACAACCCCACATCTTGGCCCACAACACAATGACCTAAAAGGGAATCATGGGTGACATCCAGTGTTGTAAAAATCGGACCGAATTGGTCGGTTCGATTGGTTCCATCAGGAACTGTCATATGCAGTCTAGTTAAGTATAAAAACTGAAACAGACAAAAACTAGTCAAACCATGCGGTTTGAGCAGGAACTAGCAGAACCGACAAAACACGATTTTCTATTTTTTTGATTTTTTTTCAAATTTAATCTCGTCTTCTTCATTCAAAACTGTCTTTCCCTCAACTTCATAATATCAGAGATCTATAAACCAAGTGTAAAAATTTCTTGCCACAAAACATATAAAAGTCACAAAATTTCTTGAAATAACAATTGGAACAAATCAAATCAATAAATGGATAATAAACACAAAATAAAAAAGAGAATGATTTGGTGAAGAAGAAGGGAGAGAAATGGATGAAAGTAGAGATTGGATGAAAGTAGAAATTATTAATCAGGAGGCAAGCAGCAGTTGTAAAGGGAAGGTAAAAGAGGAAAGAATAAAATGAAAAAATATATATAAATATATATATATATATTTAGTTGTGATCTTTGTGGTGTGGGGTCGGCTAGGATAGGGCAGAAATTTTTTCTCTTTTTGAAACAACGCAGTATCCAAAAGCTTGAGCCTTATTTTTTTATTTCTTTAATCTTTTTTAATTCAAGGACTTGTGCCTTTGTTCCTTTATAACATATTGGGCCTCTCTCTCTCTCTCTCCTTTAGAAAAGGCTCGGACTTTCTTTCTTTTTCTTTTGCTGAATAAAAAGGATTGGACTTTTAGTCTTAACTCTTAGTTCGGAAATCTCTTATACATATATATATATATATATATGCCAATAAAATAAATATTTAAGCAAATTAAGAGAAATTATTTATATATAAAATTTCAAAGGAATATTTTAATAGGCAATTTAATAGATAATTTATATATATAAAATGTTATCTGATTCAACTACTGATTTGACCGATTGAACCAATAAACTAATGAACTAATAATTTGACTAGTCGATGATCTCTGATCTTATTTTTTCAACATTGGTGACATCATAAAAGAATTACCTTTAAAATATATATTATTCTCCTTCCCACCTTCCCAACACAAAATTGTCCCTGGCAGACAGCTATGAAAGAGCTCGTCTGGTGCCTAGTGACGAAATTACATGGGGGCTCAGGTGTGCTCAAGCCCCTTTGAGAAATTTTAAAAACTTTAGAAATTATGAGTATTTTATATTCAAGCTCTCCAAATTTTTTTTTTTCAATATAGTTCCAAAGGTTCTTAGGCTGCTGACTTTCAATTAAAAAGACCTGATAACCTAGCTGATTATCACTACAGAACAGAAACAGAAAAAAATACTCCCTCTCTGGCTCTCTCTCTCTTTGACTCTCTGTCTTCCTCCTCCCTCTCTCTCTACTCTCTCGGTCAGCCCTCCCTCCTCAGTCCTCTTCTCGACGGTTGGTGGCGACTAGCGGCGTGCGGTAGCAACTGCAACAGATAGGCGATGGCGATGCGACAGATACAGTAGCTGTTGCTCGACTGCTCCTTCCTGCTGTTCTTCAAACTTTGAAGAAAAAAGTAAGCTTTTTAATTAGATTTTAAAGATTAATCTATGTAGAAATATTTTTTATTTTAAAGATTGTTTTATAAAATTTTTTACTAATAAAATTTTGATTTTGTTAGTCAAAAAAATTTCTAGGATTTTTTAGTAAAAATATAATTATTATATAATTTATGTTCTAATCAATTATGTCATAAGTGAAAGGTGTTGAATTTAATTTAAAATATTTAATTATTATATAGGATTTTACTATGAACAAATATTTTGAAAAATGGAAGAAGAGTTCTAATCCAGTTGAAGAAACATTACCTAATAAAGAAATGTTAATAATGAAGATCATGGGAAAAAGCCTCAAGTAGGGGTAGAGTTTTCGGATTGTGAAATTGTTGGTGATCTAGGATTGCGTAAAACAATTGATAGTTATCCTTATGAGTTAGAGATGAATTAAGGAGACAGTATGTGGGTAAAGACCCAACTTAAACATGTGATCATAAATTTTCGCAAACTGATTTTGGTGAAATTAGGAGATCGTTTCAAAAGATATGGTTTAAGGATTTTACTTGGTTAGAGTACAGTGTACATAAAGATGTAACATTTTGTTTCTATTGTTATTTGTTTACTAAAGGTCACAATCACAAACATGGTGATAATATGTTTACAGAAGTTGGTTTTAAAAATTAGAAACGTGTTAAAGAAAAATTTAAAATATGCAAACTCGAAGAATAAAATTATGATGTTAATTATTCCCTTCATATGTAAAACTCTATTTTAGATCATTTTCCAATAATGATTTCTTTTTCATTGTAAAAGTATTTGTATAAATATTATTTGTTTTTATATTAATCTTCTAATCATTCTAAACTAACTACAGCTCATATTGGAGGTCGTCTTTTGATGGTGCTCAATCGGTTATCTCAAGGTTCTCAACGACTTTTGCATTAATATCTTCAGCTTTGATAGATGCATTTATCCTGTGAGTGATGGGTAATCATTCTTAGTAATTGATGGGTGATCACTCTTCATTAGTAATGGGCGATTACCTATTCTTTTGTTATTTTATTTGCATTAATATGTGATATTTATCTCGTAAGTGATGGGTAATCATTTCTCGTGTGTGATGGGTAATCAACTCTTATTGGTCATGGAAATTATCTATTTTTTTGTTATTTTATATGTAAGTTTGGAATTGTTTAAATATTTTTGTACTTTGAATGCATCTATTTTATAGAAGAAATTCTGACAAAATTTTCAATGTTGTTCAGCTCCCAACTTTTCTGTCCTGGTTCTGCTACTGCTAGTGCCCCTCCATCGTCATCACTGGCAGCAGCTTCACCAGGCGACAGAGAGAAAAAATCAAGAGGAAGAGGGGCTGAGGTAGAGGAAAGAGCAGTGGCATCTCCAAAAACATCATCACAAGAAAAGTGAAAATCGCCTCCACCATCCCATCCCAAATCTAATTAGGCAGACTGCAACAGCAACGCACATCCGAAGCTCCTCCAGCAGCAAGTGTATCGTCATTAGATCGAGCAAGCAGTGGAGAGATCAAATTAAGAGAGAGGGGAGAAGTAGGGGGAATTGGGAAAATAGAAGGGGAGGAAGAGAGACAAGCAGAAAATGGAGAGGACGAGCATGCGCCGCTTGTACTCGCTTCCGGGACCGGCAATGTTACAGCTACCACCAATTCCTCAGGTGATTGCTCATTTCCACATGTCAAATGCAAAGAAAGCATGTTGGAGACTCAACAGTGTCAAAAGACATAACAAAAAAACCCCAAATTCAAAATTCCCGTCATAAGAAAACACAAAGATAAAGAACGGAGGTCCAGGAGAGGGGAATCAATAGCACCGACAGAAGGAAAAGAAAAATCACCAAAAGAAGGAGAGAAAACCTGTGAATTTCTAATTATTGGAGAAGCCCTTTGAATCTGTGAACTTCCAATAGCTGAAGAAGCCCCTTGATTGCAAGCAACAGTGAGGTCCTTGCCCTATGAATTTCCAATTGTTTGGGAGCCCCTTGATTGCATGTAACAGTGAGATCCTTACCCTGAACAGGAGGAGAGTCAACGGACATGGGCTTGATGAGCCCTTTTCCGGCACCCACAGTAACTACAACCTCCTTGCCTTTAACTGGTTGTGAATCCACAGAGTGAAGCAGTAAACTATTAATGTTTGTGACCCCCACAGAAGCAGAACGAGACACCAAAGAACCTTCTGCCTCGGAGAGGCGACGGACGACAACCACCAACTGAGACGACGTCGGTAGTGGATCTCCCTGATAGATCACAACAATATATATAACTATTATATAACTTTTATATATACATATATATCTATATATGAAATATATATGAAAGATCTCAAACAATGAACAGTAAATTTAGTCATTTTAAGTTGGGATACATTTATCCTTCCATCTATATTGTTCCATTTAGGGCCTTCCAATTTGGAGACTCTTATTTGAAGCATGAAATTATAAATTTAAGTTTTGACTACCTTTTATTCCCTCCATTTCTATTACTTTCATTTTATACCCTTAAAAAAGATTTAGTTTTATATTTTATTGCCTTTTGCTCATTCCCTATTTCTATTATCTTCTTTGAACACCTATACTAATTTTTTATTATCCAATAATAGTAATGTTTGGTACAAATATAAATAATACTCTTGATTCAAACAAAATGAAAGGTAAAAGAATAATTTCATATGTTATGCTACTTCTGGTTAATTTTTCACTAGAAAAATTAAATTTTGAGTTTGAAAACTATTCAAATTCATTTGGTTACTTGGTTCAAATATAAATAATACTCTTGATTCGAACAAGATGAAGGGTAAAAGAATAATTTCATATGTTATGCTACTTGTTAATTTTTCACTAGAAAAGTTAAATTTTGAGTTTGAAAACTATTCAAATTCATTTGATTGATATTTTGATCTCGAAATTTCTCGAGTTAGTTCTTTTGTTCGTAAAATTCAAAATTTATCCATGCTCGAATCATTATATTTATATAAATATTTTGATATACAAATTTAAATTTTAAATAAATAATAAAATAAATAGTAAAAATAAATTAAAAAAATAATATATTCAATAAGGAACTTATATAAACATAAGGTAAAATAAATATCAAAATTTAATATATATAAAATATTATATAAATATATACTATAACATTATATAATATTATTTAAAATTATGAATGACATATTTTATGTATATGTTTGCTTAAAGAACCTCATTTTTGCAAACATGTTCACTTTTGCTCCATTAAAAAATAAATTATATTTCATGTTCAAGCTATATCAAATGAATGAACTGATCAAAAGAACTCAATTTGCAACTATACTTTTAGTTTGAATAATAATTCTTATCATGTGACACTCATCTAACACTTATCAATTAAAATTTAATTTAAAAATAATTCAAACAAATCTAAATGTATTCATAGTCTTAATTAATATTGAGGAACACTCCACTAATATATATGTATATATATAAATTTTTTACTCCTTTTTACCTAGTTACTTTTCGATCCCTTCCTATTTTATTATTTTCTTTACACTCCCTATTCTAAAGTTTTACTTTTATATTTGGTTGCCATTCGCTCCCTTCATACTTTTATTATTTTCTTTCTCTACCAAATCATTTTCATTATCCAATAATAGTATTTTTCTTTTTTTGTTCCTCTTTTTTTCTTCTCTATTTTATTATTTTCTTTTTGCACCCCTACTCCAAAAATGTGATTTTATGTTTGGTTCATTTTGCTCCCTCCATATTTTTATTATTTTCTTTTCAAACCCCACTCATTTTTATTTATTATTCAATAGTAGTACTTTCTGTTCAAATATGACAATACTCGAGTTTGTTCTTTCATTTATTTGAAATATTTGAAATTCATTACTACTTGAATTGTTTAATTTAATTGAATGGTTCGAATAATTCGAATATCTAATAATTATGTGATATTTTTCACGTTCCTACTCTAAAAATGTTATTTTATGTTTGGTTTATTTTGTTCCCTCCACATTTATTATTTTCTTTCCACACCTTACTCTTTTTCATTATTATTCAATAGTAGTACTTTTTGTTCAAATATGACAATACTCGAGTTGTTATTTCCTTTGTTTGAAATATTCAAAATTCATTCTTGTAGGAGTTGTTTAATTTAATTGAATGGTTCAAATAATTCGATTCGAGTATCGAATTATTATGTGATATTTTTTCCACACTTCTACTCTAAAAATGTTATTTATGTTTGGTTCCTTTTGTTCCCTCCATATTTTTATTATTTTCTTTCCACACCCGATTCATTTTTATTCATTATTCAATAGTAGTATTTTTGTTCAAATATGACAATGCTCGAGTTTATTCTTTCATTTATTTGAAAATTTTGAAATTCATTCCTATACGAGTTGTTTAATTTAATTGAAGGGTTCGAATAAAATATAAAATAAATGATAAAAAATTAATTAAGAAAATAATAAATTTAATAAAATAATATATAAATATATTATGTAAAATATATAAATAAATATAAATATTATATATCATTTCCAAAAAAGAAATATTTCTATGCATATATGAATAGAATCGGATCTCCTATATCACTTTGTGTACAGAAAGTACGTGCCGTAAGAATGGATGCTATGATAGTAATTTTGATTTTCCATATACAACTTTTTTGGTTGAAAACTATAGTGTGGGTGTTGCTCATTCACTATTTTTATTATTTTCATTTTACACTATCAAACTCTATATTCAATTTATATACCTTATATTGCATCATCTATTTGAAGTTATCTTTTAAAATTTTGAGTTTAGGTTTAACTCACCTCAAAAGATATTTCAAGAAAACTTATTAAGGATTCATTAATTCTTTAATTAGCTGATATGAGTTTCTCAACACATCTCTTCACGCCCACGATGGTCATCAAGGCCTACAACATGAAATTCTGCAAGGCATCATCTGCAGGTGGCTCAACATAATGGCTCTGATACCATGTTAAAATTTAGATTTAAACTTAATTAATCGTAAAAAGTACCTCAAAAAGAAGATAATTGTCCAAATTTTTACAAGTTCATTAATTTTTTAATTAACCAATATATCTTCAATTGTTCCAAGAAAATTGCTTTTTGTACAATCAATCTTTAATAAGTTGGTATGACCATTTGATCATCTATGGTGAACAAATTGATTTGATCCAATATTGCTTTTGTCTGTACAATCAATCATTAAAAGTTGCTATGTTGAATATGCATTAAGCTAGTAATACCATATGTGATTTTAGTCTAAACACATTTATGTGCTTATTTGTTCATTCATGACTTCTCTGAACTCATTTGCTGATTTTTTGGTGTTGAATTTCGGTGGTGCAAAGGACGTGAACGATGCCCTTGCGGGTTTTTAGTAAGTAGACCATAATTATTTGTCACGGTACCAGATGTTTTTTCTTTTTTTTTTTTCCTCTGAGAATACTAGATGTTTTTTCAATAAACTATTATATGTGCTCTTTTTTTTTCCCGACCCCATAAGGGGTGGTATTTTTAATGGTCAAATTGATATTTTCTTTTAATGATCTATCTGCAATTTTGATTTATTTTGAATTTTACATTTTTTTCTGGGAAAAAAATTGTTCTATACCACTATTTATAAATGTTTTGAAGTGAATTGATCTATTATTGTTCACCATTAGAATATTAGTTTTTTTTAAAAAAAATTGAAAATATTAGTTAGAATCTTACTACATACCTCCCTTCAAAAAAAAAAAAAAAAAAAAAATCTTGCTATATACAGTATGTAATAAGATTCTAACTAATATTTTCTTTCTTTTTTTTTTACTTCTATGTCACTTCACGGCACAATGGATTCTTTTAAAGGTTTGTTTAACATGGTAGGTGTCTTTCCCAAAAAAAAAAAAAAAAAAAAGTGATAAGTGATTATATATAAATAAAACATAATAACTATATATATGATAGTTAAATTTTATAATTCTAAAAATATAATAGAAATTATTAAATTTTAAGGCCGCATAAAACTGAAAATTAAAGTCTGAACTTGAATTGTTTTAAGTTTTAAATTCTGAATTTTAAGTATGAATTAATAAGTGGTAATTATATATAAAAATGTGTTATAATTTTACAAACAATATATATTTTTCAGATTATAGAATTTAGAGTTAAGCAAAAAATTTTCACTTGAAATTTATAACTACAATTAAACACATTTTAAACAATTAAGTGATTTACAAAAATTGTTAGTATTAAACGCTTAAAAATTATTTGTTATCAAACATATTTAATTCAATAAATTTTTAATTAATTTATTTTAAAAGTAAATTAATTTATCAAGTAATATCTAAAAAATTTATTTCTTAACTTAAAAAGTTAATTCATATTAAAATAGGTTATAGGCGTTCGACAAACCATTCTTCTAAGGATCTCTTATTGTACAAAATAATTATTTAAACTTTTAATTTTTTTTTAAAATAATACTAGTAGCAATCAGTTTTTAACAAAACCCAATCGTGGCACGAGGTTTTTAGCATTATTATTATTTTTGAACCATTATTATTATGGCAAAGTGACACTTCTTATTCAGCAAGAGCAACTTGAAGAGAGAAAAGACAGGCAGGTGCGACGTGCGACAGATATTATGAGCGAACATTTATAATGCCAATGCCAACTACTCTTATTTGCCAAGATGTTCCAATCCAACATCCACACCCTCCTTTACAATTACCTGTTTACTAAAAGAAAGAAATAAACACCACGACAAAGACTCCTCTTCAAGTCTCGTCCATTTCCGTGGTATTGTAAAATAGCCACATATTCTTATAACTCCATTCGTTCTCTCATTAACTAGGAGCTAGTAGAAGAGAAGAAGAAGAAGAAGAAGATAGGAGAAATAAGGATCCACACTGATTATAAGATATGTGTATTTATGCATATTTATGTTTAGTTTCATTTATACGCTCGTAATGGCTACCATTCAACCTAGCCCAAAAAAGAAAATAATGCTACTAATAAGGCCAATCTGAGATAGAAACACAAGCACTTAAAAGAGGAGAGGGCTAAACCTGTTCCCATGCGTATAGGACTCAATAATAATAAACAGGAAGGACATAAAGTAATATTACACATTTTTATAAGTGTTGATGTTATAGAGACATCATATAGAGTGTGTGATGCCTAAAGTGAGGACCCCTTATAAGTAAGTGATTTTACCTATTTATAAAATAACAAGTCGCAATTTATACCATAACCTATGGTATGCCAAATTAGTAAAACTACGTTGTTTTGATTAGGAATTATAATTCCAATGTAATTAAAACTCTCTCCTCCCACGCTCTTATTTTGAAAAAAGAAAGAAAAGAAACGAGCTTCTTCTTCACCCGCAATCTCTGCGATCTCTGCCACTCCCGGAGCTCCAATCACCTACAGTTAGCTTTGTTCAATTCCTTAATCAATCAACAGTCTTCAATTCTCCATTATTCATATCCTGCAGCTTGTTTTTTATGGAGATTTCTAAAAAAGATCGTGTTGTATCGTGTGACACAATCCTTTTGGAGAATTGTGTTGCTTTCAACTCTTCTGGTGTTGATGAAGGTAATTTGATGCTCCTAGAGTCCGTCATGGAAGAAGTTTCACGTATTTACTTGGCTTTTTTGTGTTTTTTTGTTATTTCTTGCTTCTGTGTTGATGTAAGTAGTGTGTTCTGTTTTATAATATGAAGTGTCTAGTTTGTTAATTGTAAGTGCATATTTTAATATGTGGGAGTGCCAATATTTACCATCAAGGATACCTTCTAATTTTCTATTTTTATATGTGGATGCTTTTTTTTGGATTTTATGTGTTGTTTTTATGTGTTTTAATCATCATTTATTTTTTGAATATAGTGGGAATGTGTGTTTCATGGTAATTTAATATATCATGGAACTTCTGTTCATAGGGGTATCTATTTTTACAACATAAAGTGCATATTTTTATAACTGTGAGTGTCTACTTATATAATTGTATGTGCCTATGTTTACAGTTAAAGGTACCTTCAAATTTTCTGTTTTATTTAATATATGGATTTTTTTTATTTCATGTATTGTTTTTATGTGTTTTAATCATCATTTATCGGGTGAATATAGTGCGAGATGTTCATGGTAATTTAATATATCGTGATACTTCCTTTTATACAGGTGCCTATTTTCACAATATAAAGTGCCTACTTTTATAACTATATGTGCCTATGTTTATAGCTAATGGTACCTTCAAAATTTTTTTTGTTTGATATGTGGATGCTTTTTGATTTCATGTGTTGCTTTTATGTATTTTAATCATCATTTATCTGTTGAATATAGTAAGAGATTGTTTCATGGTAATATATGTTACGCAACTACCTATTTTTACAACATAAAGTGCCTACTTTTATAACTGTTAGTACCTACTTTTATAACTGTGTGTGCCTATGTTTACAGCTAAAGGTACCTTCAAATTTTCTGTTTTTTTTTTTATATGTGGATGCTTTTTTTTATTTCACACTACAAAAAAAAAAGAAAGGGAAGTTATCGACGGGTAGCATCGACGTCGACGTCTTCCGTCAGAAAATTCTGACGGCACACCAACCTTTATTCATGTGTCGTCGTTTTTTTTACAAATCCAACAAAAATTTAGAGGAAAAGTTCATGGCAAAAATCGACAACAAGGTACCGACGACTATTTCCGTCTGTATATAATGAAATGAAGTTTGAGAATTGAGCTTTTTTTTCTGTTAAAATGCTAATATATAAAAATAGGATCGACTTATATTATGAATTTAGATTATGAATAAATGCTATTTTTTTTTTATTAATTCTTATAGCAGTCAATAGTGGATCCATCAGTTGCAACATTTCATCTGTCATTTAGTTGGCCATGAGCTTTCCATCCCAAATGGAGCTATACCTTTTTTAACTTTGAGAGGACGAAAATTTGTGTAAAGAAAAGTCGACTTTCAGAGGGCAAAAATCTATACAAAGAAAAAT
Organism: Catharanthus roseus; assembly: GCA_028651295.1. Taxonomy (NCBI): domain Eukaryota; kingdom Viridiplantae; phylum Streptophyta; class Magnoliopsida; order Gentianales; family Apocynaceae; genus Catharanthus; species Catharanthus roseus. Next base: position 6,455,571 of record JAPQWS010000007.1, read on the forward strand.
CTCAAAATTTTTGAAAAATGAGTAGTAAAATCTCAAAGAAAAATCTTTAAAAATTTGTAATAAGAAAGAACATCTTAGTAAAGACTAAAAATAAATCCTATCCTTATCATCGTCTTCTCAATTATTGGATGAGATTTCATCATCACTACAACCACTATCCCAATATTTGAGTTATATAAAGAATCATGGACGAAACCACATTTTTCAACTTTGAGAGGACGAAAATTTGTAGAAAGAAAATTAACTTTGAGAAGACGAAAATTTATACAAAGAAAAATCTCAAAATGTTGGAGAAATAAGTAAAAGCTATTCCTTTTGCTAGAAACTCAACTGTAACATTACCACTACCAAGAAATGTGTAATTATAGAGTCTCTCTAAGCTATTGCATATGGATATGGGCAACAAAAACTAATAACCAATGTTTTCAAATCCAATATGAGAAGATTTCACAAAGATAAGAAGAAAATATTGGAGAAATTAGTATTTAAGATCATGATAGAAAAAAATTAAAATATTACCTCAGTAACTAATAAAAATCGTCTGCAAAACAGAATTTTTTTTTGTTGATGAAGGATTAATTCAGGTGTAGAAGTCACAATAGTAATTAATACTTTCTTTATTTTATTTATGAAGGGTATATTTATGGTGATTAAGTAAATTTAATGTTTAATATTATTCTCCTTTTTTTCTTATAGTTTTGTTCGATTATTCGGTGATCACTTTGCGCGTTATTATATACATATTAGAATATTTTTTTTTAGTTTTAAACTTTGTTTTACGGGGAGCCTGACTGGTTAAAGTTTTATGAGGGAGCCCTGACTCTTAAAAGTTTTACGGGGCAGCCCTGGCTCTTAATTATTTGTGTGATGTCTGTTTGTTGCTTGTTCGAGTGACCTGTGTGCCTAGAAAATGTTAGTAGCACAGAGGGAACTATGCCAAAATTTTTCTAAAACTTATAAAAAACTTTGAATTTTTAGTAATGACTTAATGTTGAATTTGAAACGAAACGAGAAGTTAAAACTTTGTAAATCTTTTAAGGAAAACTTAGTTAAAAATATAAACACTAAAACCATAAACCCTAAACCTTACAACCTAAAACAGAAACTATAACCCTAATGATTATATAAGACTATAAGGGAAACTTTATTAAGATTATAAACCTAAAACCCTAACCCTAAACCCTTAACCCTTAACCCTTAACTCTGAACCATTATATAAGACTTTTAAGTACGTCTAAAATTTAAACTTTATAATCGTTTCATAGAACTTATGGAACTAACAACTCTTTCTCCTAACCATTCTTAGAGGCTATGGAAAATATACCAAATTGTAGTTTGATGTATAGAGAAAGAGGGCACGGGATTAAAGTCTTACAAGCCAATTCATTAACGGGGTAGATTGTTTTATTCGTCAGTGTATTGAATACAATAATAGATGTGAAAATGCGTTGAGATGTCCGTGTTCAAAGCATAAAAACAAGAAATTATAAATTCAAATATTGTGAAAGAACACCTTTTGCGATGGGGATTCGTGCCTAGACAGCTCATGGTGAAAACTTCTGGCCACATGATGAACGTATTCTTGTGAAACGTACTGTTTCACTCCGGTCTGATATTGGAGTAAAAAGTTCACGGTCATTGCCGACTGAATACAACTCGTATCATGAGATGATATTTGATGCAGCTGGTAAGAACATTTTATCTCAGGATGAACCACCTATTTGTGAGGCAAAAGAAGTTTTTGAACATGTTAAAAACGGTGGAGACACCGTTGGTTGATGGGGATGACAAGCATTCAGTGTTATCTGCGGTTGCTGAGTTGTTGTACATTAAGTCTGAGAACCAATGGACTCAAAAGTCATACGATGATGTTTGAGCATTCATAAAGAAGTATTTGCCGCCTGGAAATTATATGGTCGAAGATTAGTACGCGATACAGAAATTGATTTATGGCTTAAGATTGCCCGTACAAAAGGATTGATGTTTGTTCTGATAGTTGTATGTTTTATTGAAAGGAGGACTCCGAAAGAACAGAATGTAAATTTTTTTGTAATCATCGGTACAAGATATGTAGGAAGAAAAGAGGGAAGAAGAGGAAATTGGAGCCGAAACCAGTGAAAATGATGTTTTACTTTCCATTAACTCCTAGGTTACAAAGATTGTGTGCATCGAAAAGAACTGCCGAGCACATGAGATAGTATGTAGAAAGCTCAAAGGAGCCAGATTTGATGAGTCATCCTAGACATAGTGAAGCGTGGAAGCATTTTGACAGGATTTACTTAACTTTTCGAGAACTGAGGAACGCGAGGCTTGGTTTGTGTACGGATGAGTTTTCACCTTTTGGAATAGCGGGAAAAACATACCCCTCGTGGTTAGGAAAGGTAACATTGTATAACTTGCCGTCTTAGATGTAAATGAAAAAGGAGGCAAATTTCATAACGGTTCTCATCCCGGGTCCGAAAAATTCAAAAAGCAACTTGAATGTTTATTTGAAACTATTGATAGAAGAGTTAAATATGTTGTGAGATGTTGGTGCCCTTATTTACAACATTTCGAAGAAACAGAATTTCCAAATGAGGACCGCACTTCTTTGGACTGTTAATAATTTCCCGGCATATTGTATGTTGAGCAGTTGGAGAACAGCAGGAGCGTTGGCTTGTCTGTATTGTATGGAATGGACACAATCCTTTAGGTTGCAAAATAGGTGGAAAACAATCTTGGTTCAATTGTCATTGATGTTTCTTGCCACCGAATCATCGATTCAGACAAGATTCGAGGTTTTCCAGGAAAGGTAAAGTGGAGGACTGCCGTCGCCTCCACCATAACTTTCAGGAGAGCTCATATGGATAGGGTCTAGGAGTTTCCAAAACTTACCGAAACAGAAAAGGAATTGGGCAAAGAAAATGGTAGGGGAAAAAATCACAACTAGACAAGAAGGAGCATATTTTGGGAACCCTCTTAGTCCGCCACAACATTGATGTGGTGCACAACGACAAGAATGTGTTTGATAATGTATTTAACACTGTGATGGATATGAAAGGGAAGTCTAAGGATAATATCAAGAGTATACAAGACCTACGCTTGTATTGTAACCAACCACACTTGTTAATGAAAGATAGTGGCGAGGGTAAGTTTTCCAAGCCAACGGCATGTTACATGTTAACTGAAGAACAAAAGAAAATGAGGCTTGATTGGGTTAAAGAGTTAAAATTGCCAGACGGATATGCTTCTAACTTAGCTCGATGTGTTGATTATTAAGAAATAAAGATGACCGGCATAAAAAGCCATGATTGTCATGTGTTCATGGAATGACTGATGCCCATCGCCTTCAGAGAGCTCCTTCCAGCGAAAGTGTGGAGTTGCCTGGCCGAGTTGAGTCTATTATATCAAGACTTGTGCACACTGAAGATAAGTGCATCACATATGAGCATTCCTATTTTGAGGAGGCTGCGAAATTCTTCAGTTACTATTTTGAGGAAAGCGTTCCCACACTCCATAAAAGAGATAGACGAAATGATGATGTCAGGGATCCTCTTCATGTGGGTGAGGTTCTATCAATATGCAATCAATAAGGAAGAAAGTTAGGTCAAATGAGAAAAAGATACTTGGAGAGCCGAGAAATCAATGCAATACATAACTATATCCTCCTTAATTGCGAGGAAGTGGAACTTTACCTTCAGTAAGTAAACCGATGTTCTTTACTTAATACACTTTCTATAATATACAAATATATTTAATAAGCTTTGTATTAATAAAATGCAGGCAATACGAATTGGAATTGTGAAATATCAATCCGAATATAAAAGCTAATGAAATTCAGGAAAAATTAACCACGGGATCCGCAAAGTGGTTTAGAAATGAAGTAAGTTAGTTATATGAAATTATTCAAATCTAAATCGCATCGCATTATAAGTTAACAAATCTAATGAACAAAACTATTTTGGTATATATAGATGCAGGATCCTACCAAATAGTATAGTGAACTCTTGAGGAATCTATCTTAGGGCCCTAATAATAAAGTGAAGACATACACCAGTTATAGTATTAATGGGTTTTAGTTCCATACAAGAGATAGATGTGCATAGGGAGAAACTTGTAATTATGGTTTTTGTATGAAATCGAATTATTACAGTATTTTAAAAGAAATAATTGAGGTCGAGATAGTTGGAACACCAATCCAAAGGGTTGTATTATTTCACTGTGACTGGTTTGATTCTTCGAATCGAGGAATAAAGATTCATCCTTAATATAAAATTATTGATTTGCATAAAGACCAGAGATATGGAGGACACAATCCTTTTGTATTAGCTCATCAAGTATAGAAAGTTTCATTTCTTTCATACCCTGGCTCTAAAAGACTCAGGATAGATTGGGTTAGTATAATGAAATCTCGACCACGAGTAATGGATGTTCTAGTCCAAGATGATGCGTTCCAAGAGAATGTGGACATTGGCGAGGTTCGACAAAAATCCGTTGATTGAGGATATTGGACCACTCGTCCATGATTCTCATTCGTCGGAAGAGTTAGACGTCGACGTCGAATTATATTTCGAGGAATTACAAGATGAGAAAACTGAAATCAAATGGGATTCTGATGAAGATTCGGAGGAATGTGCCGACGATGATACCGATGAGGATTCCATTGATGAAAATGATGAGGATTCTGACACATAGAATATTGTATGTTTAATATTTACACTTATATATGTTTATAACACTTTTATATGTTTATTACACTTATACTTTTAGCTAATTCATCCATGTTAAAATTATTGTAGGTATGATGGCTCGAGGAGGGAAGAGAGAGTTAGGTGATGATGCTAGCCCGTTGACGGGTACACCATCGGTTGAGACACCCACTCTACCGATGATGCAGACTAGTTAGTCGATTCCATCACAGGTACCACCGACAATACAGGACCTACCGACGACACTTGTTAGCAGGGGAAGTCATCTTACCGTCTCCCACTCAGCTGACTCCATCACCAGCACCACCCAAGACGTAGGATCCACCAACTACCTCATAGTCGTCTGCTTCATAATCGATACAGTCCGTTCTAGAAATTGGTCCTTCGGCTTGGAGGCCTCCTCCTAGAGATTCTCGGGAGTTATTATATTTGCATGTGAATCAGTAAGAATTCATATATATATATGTACAATAATATTTATATTGTAATATAAATATGTACTAATAAAATTTGTGTAACAGACTACAAACCTCTTCTAGAGCCGCCACCCATATCACAACTATATTTCAGGAGCGGTTCAACGGGCTTTACCATACTTGGTCTGAGATCCCCAGCCGGTCCGAGATATGTGGTGGGGAGAGTTTTAGGTAAATATAATAAAATAAATAATAAAAGAATATTTTCAACCCTAAAACAAACAAATAATAAATGAATATTCAATTATAGATGAAATATAATGAAAGTCTTCTTACTCTTTTTTCCCTTTTTTTGGTTTATGGTTGGAGCCGACCTTTAAGTTCATTTTAAAATGTCTATGACATACTTTATGTATATAATCATATCTTTCTAACGTTATGTATTCTATTCTAATCTTTTATCGGTTTCAGAAACAATGTGTGTGGGATTTGACCTACTCCACGACCAGGATGAAGATGGCATGGGAGTCAAAGGCGAAAGATAGATTAAGGGACTTGTTGGCGATGCTCAAGGAAAGAACACGAAGCCGCTGTGGTTTGATAAGAGCTACTGCACCGCAATGTGGAATCATTTGAATACCCCCGCATATAAAGCCTAATCCGAACAGAATAAGAGGAACCGAACTCAGGGACAGAGAGCCAGGAAGCACACGGGTGGTTCCATCTCATTCACGGAGAAGATTATGACATGGGTAAGAAGTTTATTTAATATTAAATTCCTTTTATTAATTAAACTAACTTAGAAAAAATGTTAATCCTTTTGTCTGTATGTTGTAGCAAAAGGATTTGACTGAGAGGTTCTCTTGGAGCAAGTACTTAGAGGAGCTCCATAAGCATCAGAAGCGGGAGAAAAAGGGGTAGTACGTAGATTTCTGCTTGGTATAGTTCTGGGTAAGTTTAGTATCGATTATAGCTTAATTTTATATAATGTTTCATAATATATAAGCTTTAAGTTTATATACTGTTTTATAATAAAAAGTCGAATTCAACTAACATTTTATATCGCAGGAGAAATTTCACGAGGTCCGAAGAAAGGCCAAGGAGAATGCTGAGGAGTCTGGTACTCCTATGCCCAATGATCTCCAGTTGATGGCTATTGTAGCTGATGGGGTGAGCCGCAGTTGTTTGCATGAAGCTGGTTCGGAAGTGGCTCACTTTATAGTCGAGAGCAGCTGAGCTGCAACTAGATTGTCTTCGTATTGCTTGGATCACAAGCAAAGGCTTATGCGGAAGATTGACGATGTTGTTTCAAGAGTATCTACCGCCTTCGATGAGCACATGCGGTGGCTATTCGAGCATAATTAGCTGGCATACATTCTATTCCCGCCGATGATGCCCCTCGTCCGAGTTGCGATGACTGCTGATACTTCCAGATCTACATCAACTGCAGCAGCAGCGGTGACCTTCGAGGTTCCTCCTTGAGATTCTAGTACTCCCTCTCCCCCTTCTATTCATGCTCTCGGACCCACCTCTTCTTTATCCAACTCCACAGATGATGCTCTCCCATCCTCTATATATGCTACATAGGTAGCACTTTGATGTATGTATGTTTTTTTTTACGTTTGATGGATGATTAATTTTTATTACATTTGATGGATGTTTATGGTTTAATATTTGATGGATGGTTATGTTTTGAACATTTCATGGATTATTACGGTGATTTATGGTTTATATTTTTTATCTTTCATAAATGTTTTATATATTGCGCTTGTTGGGTTTTTTATATTTCAGGGAGTTTTGCCCCTATTTACAAATAATACTTTTAAAGAAATATAATAAGGTGCCGACGGGTTCACGGAATAATTTTTTAAATTTAATTTTTTTTAAATTCTGTTACCAACGAAATTGTCGTCGGTAACAGTAAACAAGTTGTCGGTAGCTGTTACCAAAAACGTCGTGTTCGTCAGTAATATTTCTGATGACATCTCTTCGTCGGAAACATATTAAAATTCTGGCCTTCAGTACCCGTCGGTAAAACTATCGGTAAATGTTTTTACCGACGATGTTCCGTTGGTAATTCCTGTTATTGGCGAAATTCATTCGACGATGTGGTTTTCGTTAATATGCCATTGACAACAAGGGAATACCAACAGTGTTTTGACGGGATCTGCCGTTGGTATTTTGGTCAATTTTTGTGATGTCATGTGTTATTTTTATGTGTTTTAATTATCACTTAACAGATGAATATAGTGGAACAATTTTTAATGGTAATTTAATATATCGTGGACCTTCTGTTCATAGGGGTTCCTATTTTTACAACAGAAAGTGCCTACTTTTATAACTGCAGGATCACAACAAAAGACTTTTCCTCTCTGTGCAACAATAACAGCTACGTGCTTCTGTCAATCGTGTCCACTAGATAGTTGTTCTTGCTTTCTTATTCCTCTAGATTTGGATCCTGGATTGGGGAATAGAAAGTTAAGCATTAATTATCTTTCCTTTCTATTGATATATGTTAATAGACATAGTTTAGTACAGATATGGGCTAAAGTGTCATATTTATAGCATACAAATAATCGTCATTTGTCATGGTTTTAATGAACTTATGAATTGTTTTTTATTGATTTCCCTTTATAAGGATTAGATTACTTCTTTACTCTTCTTTTGTGCAGGTTGATTGATTTTGGTTGCTTTAGTCAATGATAATGTATATAATGACAAAGGAGACTATAAGGTTTAATAGAGAGATGCTTGGGGTCAATTTGTCAAAGGTTGATAAAATGAAGAACCAAAAGAAGCTTATTCTTATAAAGGGTAATAGGGTCTCAAATTCAAATTACTCAAAAAGGCCTTTTGTAGCTCAAGAAGAGAGTTCCATAATTCAATTAGTCATTAATATCCTTCCTATAGCCTTCTACTTTCAAACTTCGACCTTGTAAACTAATTCCTTCACTTCTTGACTAAAAGCGGAGCACAAGAAAAGGGTCTAAGTTATGAAGTTTAGCATTGTGTGTCATCAAGCAAGTCTCTTTGCAACTGAGTTGAAGCTTTACAAGAAGCTTGAAGGTTACATAGGCACGCAAAATTCTACTTGGCCACGTAAAACAGGTCATGAATTATATTAGAAGAGTTAAAAGTTTGACTTATTATTATTAATCATCTTTACTTTATTCTTTTAGTTTAAGGGATGATTAGGAGACTAAATAAGGTATTATTGTAATAGTGTAGGGTGGAAAAAAACCTGAAGAGTTAAAGAGGATTCATGAGCGACCGTTCTTCTCTCTCTTTATCGTTTCTTTTCTCTCTATTCTTCTAAGAACCCTAGTTTTTAGGATTTCAATTGAAAAACAAAATTAGATTTTTCTCAATAATTTTTGAATGATCAACCTCAGACTTTGAATTCAATTCATCGAGCAGAGTTATTTTTTTCTCTCTCTTGTCTTTATATTTTATTTTTTTATTTAATTATCTGCAAGATGAATTTGTTTATAATTGTAGTTGATTGTTCAGATATGTGTGAGTAATTTCTTTATCTAGGATGGTACTATACCAATGAATTTCTATTAGTAAATGGATTGATTCAATTTTTCTCTCTTTATTGTTGATCAATATTTAATTATTATGTTCTTAATGCTTGCGATTATAAAACTAGTTATAATTGCTTGGTTATAGATAATTGGGTGAAGGATCGAAAGGTGAAATTCATTATTGGAAGAATAGGAATTAAACAAGAATTTTTAGATCATGAGAGTAGCTTTAGTATTCTTAAGGAGCAAACGATTATCACTATCTTAATGTGTCTAGTTCAATTTAATCACCATGAGAAATAAGGTTAGGTTGGTTTCGACACATTATTGTACTTCGAGAGGAGAAAATAATTACCTTAGGATAATTCGCATTTTTGATCTCATGATTAATAGCTTAGGAGAGTCATTCCTGATTAATACAGTTCTTTGTGGTGAACCTCTGTCATGGATGTTTTCTTCGTGATTGATTTCTAAATGCTTTTGACTTTGCTTTAATTATTTTTTTGTTATTTAGTAATAATATCTTAATCATTAACTGAGTTGGCTTAGACAATTAAAATTACAATAATTGATACTTAACAAATTGTCTTTGTGAGATCAATACTTGTATTTATTACACAACAGGTCGTGCACTTGTAAAAAATCCCTATCAAGTATTGGATGAAATGAACGAAATCAAACTATCTAGTTTTGAAATCTCTCTAGAAACAGTATATTGTTGATGTTGCTTCCGAGGTACTGAATTTTATGCATGAACTAGAGATAAATTAGCATTAGGTATGAACTAGATTGACTTCACTTTGCATATCCAAATTGTTAATTGTTTTTGTGGCATTGGGAAGACATTTTCAAAGTAGCTTTGCATAGAGATTGTACTTGGATTTTGTGTTCCTGATATAATAGTGAATAGAGGACTGGGTGTACTTGGGAGTGTGACTTGGATCCCAATTTCTAACTATTATATTAAAATTTTATTTCATTAATATAGATGCATTTACATCAAAAGGTATACACTGGACAAAAGTATTGTCTTGACTTGGATAGCAATTAATTTTTTTTTAAAAAAAAAGTCATCTTTTTTTTTTAATTTTAAATTTTACGTCTCCTCTTAGAAACAATTTACTATTTACAAAATTCAAGACATCAACTCTATTTCCATCTAGCCTAACTACCAAGAAAAGAAAAGGAAAAAAAACAAGTCCGAGGAGAATATGGCATTTTGAGATTATGGCATTGGTCGTTTAAGCTTATTTAATATCCTAGTTGGCTCGCTCTTTTCTTATTCCATTTTTTCTTTGGGGTTAACCTACATTACACAAAAAAAAAAAAAAAAAAAAATAGTAATGTAAAATATATAGGAGGGGATACGAATGTACTCTTTTGTCTATATATTACCTCGTGACTGCAGCTGCCAAGGTCTTGTCGTTAGCTAGTACATCATGTTTTTGTTCTGAATTCTTCAAACTAGTCACTGTTAGAATACATTTCAAATGGTTAGTGTATATAGGAGCACCTACTTTTATATCTAAGGTTGCCTACTTTTATAACTGTGAGTGTCTACATTTAGAACTAAGTGCGCCTACTGTTATAATTGTGAGTGCCTACTTTTATAACTAAGAGTGCCTACTTTTATAGCTGTGAGTGCCTACTTTTATGACTAATATTGCCTACTTTTATAACTGTGAGTGCCTACATTTATAATTGAAAGTGCCTATTTTTATAACTAAGAATACCTATTTTTATAACTGAAAGTGCCTACTTTTATAACTATGAGTGCCTACTTTTAAACTAAGTGTGCCTACTTTTAGAACTAAGTATGCCTACTTTTAGAACTGAGCACCTTTTTTAGTTTATGCAGTAATGCTTTTGTTTATAATTATTGATGCTCATTTTTATAATTATGAGTGCCTATATTTCATAACCAAGGGTGCTTAAAACATTCAAAATGGGTGGATGTAAGAGGGTTGTAAGAATGTCTAGTTTTCTAACAAAAAGTCTCTACTTTCATAACTAAGGATTTTTACTTTTAGAACTAAAAGTACCTTTTATAATTATGTTTGCCTCTTCTATATAACATTCAAGTGTTAATTCTAAATACTTAATGGACAACAAATCACAAAAAACGCTTATTATTACGTACAAGATAATATAATCTTAGCAGAAAAAATGAGAAATTTACAAATGCAAGATTGTTTCACTATTCTATTATGCGTTGCCTCTTTTTACAGTTGGTAGTGCCTCTTCCTACAACTAGGTGTGTGTCATTTTGTAAAAGCAAGTGCCTAATGTTTCGTACAGTTGCCTATTGTAAAAGAGGGACAAGAATGTTAGAAATTTCAACAAATACGAACACTAACCAGGGAAACAATAGCACTTTTTCATTCTACACACTTAATAGAGAATAAAATACCAAAATTAATGGATATCAATGTTCAAAAACATATACATTAGAAAACAAAACACCGAAATACAATTCCAAACACAAATATGTGTAAGAAAAACCATTGTTGATGAGTGAAACACAATATAAACCAACAAAACTACTTTTTTTTTTTAAAAAAAAAAAAACTATAATTTTTAAGTTGATTTGAAGAGTTATTACCTATTTCCGCCGGCGCTACTAGAAGAAATTATTTTCGTTGATCTTGATCTTGTAGAAGTAGACAATAGTATGTACTTGAACGAAGGAGTAGGGAAAACTAAAGAAAAATGGTAGAAAACGGTTCTTGATTGGAAATTTTAGGAGATTTTGGAAGGTTTTTTGAGAGAGTTTTATGATTCTGGAATGTTGGAGAGAGAGAGAGAGAGAGAGAGAAAGGGAGGGAAAATTTTTTTCTTTTATTATTAATAGGCACGTATAATTATATGTAGGGATAAAAAGTATTAGGGAGACGATGACTTTCAACCTTCTAGTAAAACCTCCATGTATGATGAAAGAGGTGGCGCTTTCAGTGGAGGAATCTGACCAACTCTGCCGAAGTGTGAAGACGGGGATGCTCCACTGGCGTCCACCCCACTGAACGGAAGTATTGAGCTATCTGTCACAGACGCTCTTCAAAGGAGAGCTCATTCGCAAATATTTTTCTACACTGCAATCGGCGACGCTAATGGGGAACTAGATGACTAAAAATGGTTTCAGGCCATGAATGAGGCCAATGGTAGGTCGTCTACTGAATCGAATGTTGCCTGGCCTTTGGTAGAAATCACGATTGAAGGATGTCGTAAGTTGTGGGCACCGTAGCGCTGTGCTTTAATTATTAAGCCATTAGGCAAATCGGTAAGCCTCACAGTGTTAGAGCCCAGGCTACGATCACTATGGAAGTTGGATATGGGTTTGAAGTTATTGATTTAGAAAATGGCTTTTTCCCAGTCCGATGCTATGGTCATCGATTATCTCCATATACTTGAGGGGGGTCCCTGGATCATATTGGGCCACTATGTAACGGTGGTAAAATGGCGACCAAAATTATGTCCGAGTAAGGAAGATATCTCGGCAACAACGGTATGGGTGCACATACCTAGTCTGCCGTTGGAACTTTTTGATGAAGACATTATGCTCCAAGTTGGGAGCAATCTGGGTATGGCAGTGAAGGTGGATCAAAGTACGTTGACAACAGCTCATGGAGGTTTGCTTAGGTGTGCGGTGAAATTGATTTGAGTATCCTCTCACATCATATGCAGGTGGTTGAGCATGAAAGGTTGAACTTGGTATATTTCTGGTGTGGCCAGTATGGCCATAAGGCTGATTAGTGTCTTGGGGCACCGGATAATATCACTGTGCCACTACCAGGATTTGGCACTGTCCTACCACCACTGCCTAGACCACCACTTTTGCCTAAACCGGAGACGACTTATGGTCTTTGAATGCTGGCTCAGAATTACCGATGGCGCCGATAGACAGGAGGTCGGAGGATAGACCCACAGCAGGATAGGGGTGATGTTACTAGGGCGAATGGTGTGAAATTTGCAAGTATACAAATATCTTAGCAAGTAATAAAGTGATTAATAAATATCGTCCTATGAGGATTTGTTATCTAACTGGAGAAATCACCTACTTAACCAAACTTAAATCAAAAAATAAATTGATTGATTAATAATTAAATTAACGATAAAAGAAAACTACTTAAGAAAAGTTTATGATAAAACGCAAACTAAGGCACCCCTAATCCAGTCTACTCCTTTTATTCTTAAGGTTAATTTATTATTAATTAATTCTTGATCTTGTTAATGGTAAAATTCTCGAGAATAAGCTAGACCCATTCTCTTGGTTGAAAAGTTCCTAGGCTTGCTAATAAACTAACCGTATCTCTACTTGATTTTAAGAAACAATACCACATATACCTCTGTGGACCTTCCATAATTTTCATTTCCTACTTATTCGAAACCGCAAAAAGAATCAAAGCTATCTTTAGTCAGTTTAACGATATATTGTTATTACTCTGATCCAATTAAAACGAATACTTCTCGGTTACTAGAAACAATTTATGAACATGCAATAATTGGGTAGAAAATTTCAAACATTAAGAACAAATAATAACAATTACTAAAAACGAGATAAAAGATTAAATATTTAATTAAATAAAAACAACCATATTTATAAAGTTTCGACCTTCAAAAAGCCCTTAGTCAGAAAAGAATTAGCTACTCATATACTAAAAAAATAATAAAAAGAAGGTTTAGAAGAAGCCTGAAAAGCCGCTCTGATGTGTGTTGTAATGTCATTACTTTTATATGTTAATTGCATCGCTTTACGATGTTTTTAGTATATAAAATATATAATTTACATCATTTCCCTTTAATTTTATCTCAAGCATTTTCTGTTGAAGAAGTTAGAGAATAAAAGTGGAAATAGGCGAAAACAGAGAAAATGAGAGCTGCCGACACCAAAAACAAGAACCTAACACTGACGGAAGGTTAACCTACCGTGTGCAGAAGAAGGTAGGCTCCCCCTACTATCGACGATATGTCTTGGGCATTCTAAGAAATTTGGATAGAACCCTACCGCGGAGGGTAGGGCTCAACCTACCGTACGCGGTAGGTCCCGGCTGGTGCACTACTTAATGCGCTTTTAGACTCTTTTTATGAAATTTTCCCCCTCTTTTGAGTCATGATTCAATTTTAGGTTAGAGCAGCAGAATTAGGGGCAAAAATTGGACTCAAAACCCTTCTTAATTCCTCTTCAATTAGGCAGTTTTCGTAGATTAAACATCGAATTGAGTATCTGGGGTGGAGATGAAGACAATCAATGGTGCAATTTCGAGTTTTCTCAAATAATTCGAGAGATGAGTTCAGGTGACCCTCGAAGCCATAGAAGCAACTCTTCTCATCCCTAAAATTCTTTTTCCTTTTTATTTATGAATTATATTATTGGATTGTGTTTTGTTAAGATGTTTAGTAGCTAATTTAGCATTGGTTTGAATGAGGGTTGAACCCTAGATTTGGGATGATCTAATTTTTTTATTGATTTTATTAAATTGATGTTTGATTTTTATTAGGTTGTTATTCAATTGTGTTTTGGCTTAATTGATTTATGCATAATCAATTAATTCGCAAAGTTAGTTAGGATTGGAAAAGGAAACCCGATTTAGGGCATTTAATTGAATAATAAAAGTTAGCAATTGAATAGAGATATTCTTTGCACTTTTAGGTTCCTTAGATTACTTAATCGTATTGCGGTCATCACCGGTTTGAGAGATAAGAGATTCTTCTCTAAAGATTAGTGAATAGAGTGGCTTTCACCTAGAGATAGGGAATTGCCTGAGTTAACGTGTGATGACCCAACCTTATTTTCTTAAACAACGTTTTATGTTTTTCCAATTAAAATAGTTGTCAAAATGCCTGGGGATTCCGTCATTCAAGCTTTTCCTTATATTTTTAACTCTTAAACCAAATTTTCTTTATTTAATTTATTATTTTCACTCTAGTATATTACTCCTTTTCTCATTAAAAATCAATTTTTAGACTAAACCTTAGAATAAACGGTTAGTACTTTAGCTTCCTATTTCCTGAGTTCGACAAGCCAATTAAATCTCTTTTGCTATAGTGATAGGAACATTTGCTCGTCTTCTGAGTCTTCGTAGAAAAATATGTAAAATATTATCTCATCCTCTAAGTCCTAAACTCCTCTATGTAAATAAAGGTTACAAACTTAAAAATAAATTTCTAAAATGGAAAAAGAAATTATTAAAACTCTAAAATTACTAAAAACAAACAATTTCTAAAAAGAAATAAAAAATAGGAAATTGCTGCCATCAGGGACAAATCCGGCACCGATTTGACATTCCCGGTGCTGGTTCAATTTAGAACCGAACGAGTCCATGGGTTGCTGCTACATATTACTTCTGGATAGGGAAATAATAAAACTGGCGTCGGATACGTGTTGTCAAAAAATCACACACCCGGCTCAAAGTTCTCGCACCGAATTTGACTAATTTAACTTTTCTTTTTTACAATTTGGTCCTCCAACTTCTCATTGTCTTCACTTGAGCCCCTATAATTTAAATAAAGTAAAAAGAGGTTTTTTATTCTAATGAAGCTCAATTTTCATTATAATTTAATTAAAACAAATATAAAAATATGTCCAAAAATTACTAAAAATATTAGTATATCAGTGAATCTCCACGAAGCTAGAAGCGGAAATTAAGGGGATTCAGGCAAAGCATGGATTAATTTTCGTGATTCTATACCATTCTAGTTCTGTAATAATCCGACTCCATCAAATGTGGAACATGGTAAAGAGGGACAAGGCATGTACGAAAATATGGGATCGAGATTCTCGGTTCTCAATGATATGGATGAGGACAATCAGGATGGGTAGTCGGTGGAGGAGATTCGAAAGTTCGCTAACATGCCAAGCCCAACACTCGGAATCTCAATCCATGTAACATACAGGGAAAAGGGGAAGAGTTGTGGGCTGTCCAAAAAGGGGAGTTCTAGAAGTAATGGCTGGCCAAATGGTTGAGGACCCTAAAGCCCTGGCCAAACCCAAATCCCAGCAAACCTAATGGGTCCATATATTCTCAAGACCGACATAAGTGATAAAGGCCCAGGTTGTTGATCAAGGACAATCCAATTCGGCAACCCATGTTGGAGAGAATAGCATTGCAGCACCGAATTTGGGACATGGGTTAATGGAGCAGTTAGAGCCCGACCCACCAAATAATTTGGAGAATTCAATGGAAATACATGCCCAGATAACATCTGCAGCTTTAGAACAATTGACATCGGCCTTGAATGGCTGGGAGACTATGCAATCTTAATTTCCTTATGAATATCATCTTCTGAATCATAAAGTTTTTTGCAAACTTGAAATAATTGGTACGATCTCAGAATCTTGCTATTTTATTCTTGTTAGAACCTAGGGTTCTTAGTGTTAAAGCTCATCGAATCTTGCAGCATTTGTAGTTTACTAACCTCATTGCTATTGTGGCTCGAGGTTTGTACTTGGTGTTTTTGGGATGCATCTCTCATTCAATTATCTCTTATTGCAGCCAATGCCTAAGTATGACTATGGCGGTAGTGCAAGGAAGGTGTGTTCAATGGTGTCTTATAATAGTTTATGCCTCTATTGTGGTGGCTTATAGGGAGGAATTGTGGAGTTATCTAAAGAATTTGGGTACAAATTTCTCTATTCATTAGCTGCTATTTGGAGATTTCAATTAGATGCTCAATCCGGAAGACAAGCAGGGAGGGGCGAAAGTTCATACCCAACAGGCTCGGTGATCTGGAGAAGTTCTGGATGTTTGTGGAATTGAAGACTTAGGGTTTACTGGGCCTAAGTTTATATGGACCAATTCTAGGAAAATGAGGGGAGGATCTGGGAGCGTATTGATCGAGTATTGAGTAACTTGACATGGAAGTGGAAATTTAAAGAGTCAGTAGTCCATCATCTTCCTTGGGTGCACTCGGATCATCATCCTATCCTGATTTCATGTGTGCCACCTAATTCTCGGCAAAGCATAGAGAAGACACTTTTGTTCATAACATCCTGGTTGCAGCATTCTCAATTTTGGGATTTCTTGAGACGTTCTTGGACGGCTCATGGGGAAGATCTTAGGTCCACAACTATTGCTAAGTTCACCTCACGGATTGTTATGTGAAATAAGGAAGTATTTGGGCATATTGGATGGCAAAAGGAGGTATTTGAAAATACATAGCACAATGGAAGTCAAGATATCTAGAGAATTTGGAGTAACAGCTATTCATGGAGTATAATGATATTCTTGAACAAGAGGAGCCATTTTAGTGGCAAAAATCTAGAGAGGATTGGTAGGTTGAGGGAGCGAATAATACAAAGTATTTTCACTCTCAGGCCATCACTCGGCAAAGATACAGGTGGTCTATCAATTAAAGAATACTTTGGGAGAATGGACGAATGATCAGGGAATTCTTAAAGATATGGCCAGAGGTTACTATAAGGAATTATACACAGAAGAGGTAACTCACCTGTTTATTATTATGAAACTTTGCTTCTCTCAGTTCTCTACTTCAAATAATACTTTGTTACATGGGGGGTCTGTGATGAGGAAGTTCGATCCGTGTTCTTTCATATAGGATTGAATAAGTGTAGCTTTTGGGCCTTAGTCTTTTCAATATTTTCTCATTTTTCCAGCCCACTTTACTAAACACAATGATGACCATGAGCCTCAGTTGAAGAGTTGGTGATCTGTTTTGACTGGGTTAGAGATGCCGGGTCGGGCGGGGCTTCCCGTTGTAACTTGACCTATCTTTCTTTCCTCGGTTTGTGTGCAACTATTTCCTCTCCTCTTCTATTATATTTTTTCTTCTCTTCTCTGCCTTGGCTGTTGGTGTCCGACTTGACTCTTCTCCTCCCCTTTCTTCTTCGCGGTTTCTGCCGCTGCTCTCCTCTGCCCGTCAGTCTTCTGTGATGCCGTCACTGCCATCAGCTTCTGTTGATCACCTTGTTGTCCAATTATTCGTTTGGAAGTGTTCGAGAGAGATCCGAAAGAGAGAGAGGAGTGGCACCGGTGACTCTTTATCACGTTGAGGTTTGGATCTGAGGGACTTCGGTCACACCATCACCGGCGACGCCTCGACGTGGTCCGTAAACTACAGCCGTTGCTCGGCATCTTCTCGTCTTCTCGGTGTCTTCATCTTTCCCGCTGGCAGTTACTTCTGCGGCGGTGGTAAGTGTTCTGCCTTTTTCGTTTAGTTTTTCTTTTAGTGCTAACTGTTTATTTTGCAGCTGTTCTTGGCACACTTGATCGGTCTTTACCAATCCGGTTGGAGAAGAAGAATTTTTCTTTTGTAATAGAATAGGTTTATTTTAATTTCCGCTGCTTCTTCTTTTGGTTTGTAATTAGCAAATAGATTTGTGTAATAGTAATTAGTTTCCAACAAGTGGTATCAGAGCCACGGTTATCTCGTCAGCGCCGGCAACCTCGGAAGAATCCATATTTGAGGGAACTGTTAAGTTCCTCTAAACTGGCCATTAAAGTATTGCTAAACTTCTCCTTTTTTTTTTTATTATTATTGTTTTACTGTTTCTATTTTTTTTCCTGCTTCGGCTTGCCGCTGGTTGTTTCTGTTTTTGTTGCCTCGGCTTGTTGCCGATCTGTGCTTGCTATTACTTTCTTGCTTCTGAATCGCATTATGGTTCGGTTCTCTATTTACCATTACTGTTTTTTTGTGAACCGTGTTACAGTTCTGCTGTTGTTGCTTGATCTGCTATTACCGATTCTTTCTGGTTTCTTGCTGCAGTTTTTCTTTTTTTAGTTTTTGAAACATACACAAAACCCAAGCTTGGCTTGAATCCGTGAGATTTCAAGTATTTGTGTCTTGGAACGTTTTTCCATTTTTCAAATATTTATTTATTCTTTCTGCTTGACTTTTTCTGCTCTTTCTGTGATATAGTACTTTTTGCCGTTTTTCTCGTTTTTCAGTTATATTCATTGTTGTTGTTTGCTTTACGTGTTTACTTGGGTTTCGTGCCTCACACGTTATTACGTTGTTTTTTTTTTAAAAAAACAAATAAGCAAACAATTTCCAGCGCTGTTTTTCCTTAATATATATTTTATTTACGAAAAAAATTCGGGCATTTTATTTTCAAAACTTTTTTCAAAATCTTTCATTTTTCTAGCCACTTAATTACTCTTATTTGCCTTTAAAACATGTCAATTCCAAAAATTGAAACTGATAAGTTTGATGGCAAATCTGATTTTGTAATGTGACGGAAAAAAATGAAAGCAGTTTTGGTACAAAATAAAATTGCACCCGCTATTTGTAGCTCTATAGAGTATTCAGAATCTTGGAGTGGCGAAGTTCTTACGGAAAAACTAGATGATGCATATTGTTGCCTCACCTTGCATTTAACCAATAATGTTTTATGAGAAATCGACGAAAAAGACAATGCTTTTGAAATTTGGACTAAACTGGAAAAAATATATTTGGGAAATCACTTTCAAATAAAATTTATTTGAAAGAGCAGTTTTTAGATTTTAATGAGCAGGTCAAAAACACTTTCAGAAAATATGGATGATTTAAATAAAATCATTTTGGAACTTCAAAACGTTGGAGAGAAAATCTCTGATGAAAATATTGCAGTTATTTTATTAAATGTCTTACCTGATTCTTTCAACGATGTAAAATCTGCCATTAAATATGGCAAAGATGGTTTATCTCTTTCCTATTTCAAAAACACTTTGAAATCGAAAGATTTGGATTTACAAAAGGAAAATAAATCACACGATGAGAACCTTTACGTGCGAGGGAAAGTTGACCGGAGGGAACCTCTTAGTCACAGATCTAAAAGTAAAAGGCGGTCCAAATCTCGAGAAAATAGCAAAGTAAAATGTTTTTTATTGTGGTGAGGAGGGTCATATGAAAAACAAGTGTTTTAAACGGATTAAAGATGAAAAACAACATAAACATGGTAAAGGGAGTAATAAAATAGACAAAACCCACGATTTTGATTCAGTTGGTAATTTTATGTTTTCAGAGGTTTTATGTGTTTCACTTTCCCTTTCTTGTTCTAAAGTTGTTGATCATTTCTCGTTGTACATTTCACATGACACCCAACAAACACTGGTTTTCTGATTTCAAACCCTTAAATCAAAGAAAGGTTTGCATGGGAAATAATCAAGTTTGTGATGTTAAAGGCATTTGAAATATTTTCATTAAAATGCATGACGGTGTGACTAAAAAACTCACTAGGTGAGATACGTGGCCGACATTCGTCGAAATCTTATCTCTTTTGGCTATTTGGATTCTCTTGGTCTTTCTTTTCAATCCAAAAATGGTATTTTACGTATTTGCAAAAGAAATCTAGTCATGCTAAAAGGTTTTAAAAGAGAAAGTTTATACATCTTTATTGGAAAAACAGTTTGTAACTCCACTGCACTGATTTAAAAAACTATTCTTGAAAAAACTATGTTGTGGCATCGTCGGATTGGCCACATTAGTGAAAAAGGACTTTATTATTTACAAAAATAAAATCTTTTATGTGGTGACAAAACCTTGGATTTTTGTGACCACTGCGTTTTGGGAAAACAACACAAAATTAATTTTTCAACTAGTACACACAAGTCTTCTACTATACTTGATTACGTTCATTGTGATCTGTTGGGGACCTGAAAAGGTTCCAACTTATGGTGGTAATGTTTATTTCTTGTCTATCGTTGATGATTTTTCAAGGCATGTTTGGGTTTTTCTTTTAAAAACTAAAGATCAAACTTTTGAAAAGTTTTATGAATGGAAACGTCTTGCTGAAAATCATTCTAGAAATAAACTAAAAACTATTAGGACCGATAACAGTCTTGAATTTTGTAACCAAAAGTTTTTTTATTTGTGTGCATCGCATGGCATCTTACACCATAGGACGGTTAGGTATAACCCCCAGGAAAACGGAGTAGATGAAAGGATGAACCGTACCATTATGGATAAGGTTAGATGTCTCCTTGTTTCTTCTGGTGTCCCAAAACCTTTCTGGGGGGAAGTTGTTAATACGACTGTCTACCTCATTAATAGATCCCCTTCTACAGTCATAAACTTTAGGACTCCTATAGAACTCTGGTGTGGTAAGCCTCCTAACCTTTCCAACCTTCGAGTTTTCGAGTGTACGGCTTTTGCATAACAGAAGGCGGGTAAGCTTGACCCTAGGTCAAGAAAGGGAGTGTTCATAGGATATCCTAGTGGGATGAAGGATTAGAGAGTGTTGTTAAAGGGTGAACTGGGAGTAAAGGTTGTTATCAGTAGGGATGTCATCTTCAACAAGTTAGAAATGTCCTGTCTTAAGGATAAACCCGTCTCTAATAGTCCACCGAGTGTTCCCACTCCTAGTAGTATTCCTGTGGAGGTGGAGGCTACCTCTTTAGAACCACCTCAGGAACCCAAAACCAACAAAGAGTTATATGCACCATCCAGTAGCACACCTAATCCTCCTAGTATTCCTGACCTAGTTTTAGAAGGTTCTGATGAAGAGGAAGAGCACCCTGAGGCCCAAGTTCAAACCTTTAAAGATTACCAGCTTGCGAGAGATAGGGTTAGAAGAGTGCCTAAGGAACATCCTCAATACGGTTACTCCTACATAATTTCATATGCTTTTGTGGTTGCATCTTATGTGAAAGAAAAAGAACTATTATGTTTCGCTCTTTATGGTTACGTGCTATAGATAAGGAATTGTCTTCTTTAAACAAAAACAAAACCTGGATTCTTGTTCCAAAATCCTCAAAACAAAAGTTAGCTGATTGCAAATGGATTTTTAAAATAAAATAGCCTGAGTCTTCTAATGAACCTCCAAGGTTCAAGGCCAGGCTGGTTGCAAAAGGTTTTTCACAAGTTGAGGGCATTGATTTTCACGAAATCTTTTCTCCTGTCATTAAATATAAAACGATTAGGATTATTCTTGCTCTTGTTGCATTTTATGATCTCAATCTTGAACAACTTGATGTTAAAACCGCTTTCTTGCATGGTGATCTCGAAGAGACTATATATATGCGTCAACCACCAGGTTTTGAGATTAAAGGTAAAGAACACATGGCGTGTCTTTTGAAAAAGTCCTTATACGGACTTAAACAATCACCCAAATAAAGGTTTGATTCTTTTATGTTAAAAGTTGGTTTTACTAAAAGCAACTATCATAGTTGTCTGTATTTCTCTGGTAATAACGTTGATTCTGCTATTCACTTATTGCTTTATGTAGATGATATGCTAATTTCTTGCATACATAAAGCTAAGATCGAGGATCTAAAATCCTTGTTAAAATCTGAATTCGATATGAAGGATTTAAGGGTTGCATCCAGAATCCTTGGGATGAGTATTTCGACAGATAGACCTGATTGTTCACTTTTCTATCCAAAAGCCCTTCTTTCAGAAAATTGTATCCAAATTTTCCATGCACCTGTGTAAGTCCGTTATAACCCTACTTGCGAGCCTTTCAAACTTTCTGACAAAACCTGTCCTAAAACCGAAAGTGAGAAAAGAGATATCCCTTACAGAATGGCCATAGGCTCAGTCATGTACTTAATGATATCTACCCTACCAGACATTGCCTTTTCTATAAGCCTTCTCAGCAGATTCATGTCTAACCCTGGGAGAGATCATTGGGCTACTCTCAAGTGGCTACTACATTATCTTAGCGGAACCTTAGATCGAGGCTTACACTATCATAATTGGTTTGATTTTAAACTAACTGGATTTGTTGATTCTGATTTTGCAGGTGATAAGGATGGTAGAAAATCTACCTCATCCTATTTCTTTACCCTAGTGGGTAATTGCGTCTCATGGAAATCTCAACTGTAACCGGTAGTTGCCTTATCAACTACCGAGACTGAATACATCGCAACTACAGAAGCTATCAAAGAAGCCATCTGGCTTCAAGGGTTACTGAATGAATTACAAGTTTTACATTCAAAAGCTATTAGTATATGTAAAAATATGGTCTATCACGAACAGACAAAACATATTGATATCAAATATCACTTTATTAGGGAAAAAGTCTCTTGTGGTTTAGTTGACATAGACAAGATTAGTACTGATAATAACCTGCAGATTTTGGTACTAAAATCGTGAACACTGACAAGTTTATGTTTTGCAGGGATTTCCTTCATTTGGACGCGGTCTGACTCTAGTTGAGTCATAAAGGGTTGGAAAATATTATTCAATGTGGAGATTGTAGGCTTTTGGGCCTTAGTCTTCCCAATATTTTCCCATTTTTCCAACCCACTTTACTAAACCCAATGATGACCATGAGCCTCAGTTGAAGAGTAAGTGATCTGTTTTGACTGGGCCAGAGATGCCGGGCCGGGCTAACTCGGGCTGCTCGTTGTGACTTGACCTATTTAATCCCACTTTTCTTCCTCGATTTGTGTCCAGCCGTTTCCTCTCCTCTTCTATTATATTTTTTCTTCTCTTCTCTGCCTTGGTTGTTTGTGTCCGACTTGACTCTTCTCCTCTCCTTTCTTCTTTGCGGCTTCCGCCGCTGCTCTCCTCCGCCCATCGGTCTTTTGTGATGCCGTCACTGCCGTCAGCTTCTGTTGATCGCCTTGTTGTCTGATCATTCGTTTGGCAAGTGTTTGAG
This sequence comes from Catharanthus roseus, assembly GCA_028651295.1. NCBI lineage: Eukaryota > Viridiplantae > Streptophyta > Magnoliopsida > Gentianales > Apocynaceae > Catharanthus > Catharanthus roseus. The sequence goes on from JAPQWS010000007.1 coordinate 6,478,738, forward strand.
AGGGAGCCGAAAGAAAGAGAGAGAGAGAGAGAGAGGGGAGTGGCACCTATGCCTCTTTATCACAGTTGAGGTTCGGATGTGAGGGACTCTAGTCATACCATCACCGACGACGCCTCGATGTGGCCCATAAACTACAGCCGCTGCTCGGCGTCTTCTCGGTGTCTTCATCTTTCTCGCCAGCGGAGTATTCTGTCCTTTTTCGCTTAGTTTTTCTTTTGGTGCTAATTGTTTATTTTGCAGTTTTTCTTGGCACGCTTGATAGGTCTTTACCGATCAGGTTGGAGAAGAAGAATTCTTCTTTTGTAATAGGATAGGTTTATTTTAATTTCTGCTGCTTATTCTTTTGGTTTGTAATAGTAAATAGATTTGTGTAAAAGTAATTAGTTTCCAACAGTAAGGCGTCAGGACGGAATGGATGAACACCATTCTTTTTTCAGTCTAATTGGGAAGTGGTAGGACTGGAGTTGGTTAGCTTATTAAATAAGCTTTTGTACAGGGGCGATTTCCTAGTGAGATAAATATGAAACAATTATCACTCTAATACCGAAGCAAGATGACCTGGAGCAAATTTTCCAGTGCTGACCTATAGCTCTGTGTAATTTGTGGTTAAAGGAATTAATAAATTGGTGGCAAATCTTTTAAAGGTCTATCAGGCTTAAGCTTGTGGGGAGAAGCAATGCAGTTTCATTCCGGGCTGACAAGGAATTGATAATGTTGTCAAGTCCAAGAGTTGGTACATAGTATGAGAAAGAAGACAGGGAAGATTAGTTGGATGGCTGCTAAGCTCGATCTCGAGAAAGCTTATGACCGTATCAATTGAAACTTTCTTTGATATATGTTACTTGATCGGGGACTTGACAACTATATGACTGAGATTATCATGTTTTATGTCACTTCGGCATCTTTATCAGTCTTGTTGAATGAAGAGAAGTAAAAAGCTTTTGAACTGGAGAGCGGGTTACAACAAAGGGATCTATTATCGCCATATTTGTTTGTACTTTGTATGAAGGTATTGCGCAACGAATTGGGAAATCAGTCTCTTCTAAGGGGTAGAAACTTGTGAAACCAGCCCTTGGAGGCCCTATTTTGTGCCGTATATTTTTCGCAAATGATGTATTTTTATTTGGGGAGGCATCGAAGACTCAGGCAGGAAATATAGAAGCTATTTTGAGGGAATTTTGTGGTTTTTCTAGCCAAAAAGTTAATATAGGAAAATTGAATTTGTATGTCTCTCAGAATTCAAATAGAGAATTTGAATTGGCTATCAATGTAAAATGGGGAATTCCTCTTATTTCTAACTTGGGGAAGTACCTAGGATTTCTAGTGATTCATGGTAGAGTTAATAAGAGAACATATCAAGAGGTAGGGGTTAAAGTACAAAGAAAATTGTCAGGCTGGAGGAGTAGATTCTTCTGTAAAGCTGTTGAAGCGTCCTTATTAGACCCATAATAGCAACCATCCCTCTTCAGAGGAAGTAGAGAAGTTGAAACGTCGGTTCTTTTGTTGAGAAAGTGCGGAGGTCTGTAAATATCACACCATAGCTTGGGAGTAAACTTGAATGTGGCATTACTAGCCAAGCTAGGATGGAGGATGTTGAAATTTCCAGATCAACTTTGGGCTAGATTATTATGGAGTAAATATGGAGATCCATTGGCAACCATTCAGAAAAGAGGGATGTCTCCCAAGTGTGGCGTGGAATCTTGACGAGCTGTCATGTTCTTAAAGAGGGAATTGATAGGAATCCTGGTTCAACTGGTGGCGGAGTTGCCGACGGGGGAGTTCAAGTGGAAATTTACTAGCCATAGGAATTTTATTGTGAAGACAGCTTATGTTGCTGTAATGGAACAGATAGAGGGCACAGGTCGAGATGTCTGGATGGAGATTTGGAAGATCTCTGGACTATTGTGACTAAATTTCATGTTGTGGCAACTCCTCACAATAAGCTTCTGATGGCAGCACTATATTGTGCAAGTAATGCAGGTTGTGGATTGTGTTACGCTCTAATGGAGGACAGCCTTCATGCCATCCAAGATTGCGATCGCACACGAGAGGTGTGGCGATGCTTGGTACCAAAAGAGATGTGGAGATCGTTTTATGGTGACCAGAATTTGCAATGCTGGGTAGATAAGAATTTGAATGGAAATTTGGGGCAAAATTATTAGGCTTGGAGTGGAAGTCGGTGTGTAGAAAGGCTGTGAGTACTATTTGGTATTTGAGGAATGCAATTTTCCATGAGTCTGAGGAGGATATCCAGGGATGTAATCGTGCAGTTTATAGCATTATTTCTAGAGTTAGAGAGTGGCGTTCGGCTAGAAGGAACTAAAAGTTTTTAAAAATTTAGGTAGTCAGGGTGATAGTGAACCCATTCTTTGATTGTACATATGAATTTTGGCAATTTTTGCAATATATAAGATCCGTTTTTTAATTCAATAGCCGCATATAATCAGTCTCCTAGGACAAGAATGGGATTGTTTTTTGACTTAATTTTGAGATAAATGAAACTACATAATTTTACTGACTAAGGATATATGCCTAGGTATATGGTATAACAACTCAGAGCAAGTCCCTAAGAAAATTGTAGACTTTCCATGTGGGATTTCATATTGCACCATTTGACCTTCTTATAGAGATAGGTAAATTATGGTCTTTTACCCTAAACATTTTATAAATGCAGGTAAACAAATTCTTAAACATTAATTTTAATTTTTCATGTCCTTATTTTAACGAGACAAAAGATAAGTCCTTCTGGTCTGTTCAATTTTATAACCATTAATTTGAGAATATTTTGTCATAACAAAAAAAAAAAAAATTGAAGAGGGGCACAGTATTGCTCGTGGCTAGGGTTGTAAACGGATTTAGACCCTTAGGGTACCCCAGACCTAGACCCATACCCTTATAGTGAAACTTGGACCCAGACCCGGACCCATACCCTCCAGGTATAAAATTTCTGGTACACCCGTACCCGTATGACATTTTTCTATTTTTTTCTGTTAAACAAAAATATATAAAATAATATACAATCCTAAAATAAAAATTTTAACATGATTAACATAATCTCCTCAACATTTCTTTCAACAAATACAATCATTTAACATCTCTAATTCAAATGATTAAAAGTTCAAATACATATAAAATCTTCACAGTACATTAATCCAATAAAAACAAAAGTTCTAGTTCAATACAATATATTAATCAAAACATTTAGATTTTGGATACCGCTTGATCCTATTTGTCTCCTACAAAAGAAATATAGAAGTGAGTGTATATTAATCTTCACAGTACATTAATCCAATAAGAACAAAAATTCTAGTTTAATACAATATATTAATCAAAATATTTAGATTTTGGATACCGCTTGCTCCTATTTGTCTCCTACAGAAGAAATATAGAAGTGAGTATATATTACAAATGTATATAAAATAAAGATAATTATGAATATGTAGCTAAAGATAAAAAAACTCACATTAATTTTTCTCTCCAAATGGGTTTAGGCTACAGCCACATAGATAGATCCATACAGTGCAATTCAAGTTGTCCACAAAGTGGGAAGAAAAAGGAATATAGAAGTAATTGAATGGGCTCATGTCATGATCTCTCAAGCTCAACCCTGTAAACTTTTCCTTGACATCAATTTCAAGTCAAGTAGGCCAACATCTAAATTAAATATTAATGCATCGAACTTTAATCACAAATGGCCCATAAAAATTTCTCAAAAACCAATAATAAAGAAAGAGGCTGATCCACGAGAGACAGGTGGCCTAAACCCATATATAAATAATATAATATATAAATATATATTATTTTATTAATATGGGTATATGGGTCTGGACATCATCATATGATGTCCAGACCCATATAACAAAATAAATACGAGTACATGTACGAGTATGTGGGTAAAAAATTTAAACCTTACCCGTTAAAAACGGGTATAGATCCGTGCAGGTACGAGTAAGACCCGCCCTGTTTATAGCCCTACTTGTGACGACAGGTGAAGAGGGTGAACTAGCAAAGATAGTAATGAGACGGACAATGATATGATATTGAAGTTGAAGTGGAAGTGGTAGTAGTTTGCACGAAAAGCTCTTGTAGATACAGTTAACATACATGCATCGCCCCTATATGCATTCTCATAACAGGCACACATACTCTATCATTTGTGATGCCTACTTTATGCTCTTCTTCCGTATCTTTCTCTCCTTCCAATTCTTTCAATGCTCTATTTTTTACATTTTCATATTCTACAGTCTTCAAAGTCTTCTCCCATGAAGCCCACCATACAATTTCTCAGAGGATGAGTTTTGTGCTTCTCGTGTATAAACTCAAAAATTCGCCAAGAGTTTATTATCAAATCTCTCCCAACAATTATCTCTATTAATTGCCGCCATGCATTTACCATTCATAGGTTTGGCCAATTCTTGTGACAAAAAAGAAATTAAATAGCCATACTCAAACATAAATCGAGACGATATCGATACGAGTATTGGTATCAAGATATGGAAATTTGGTAGGAAGAGGAGAAGGGAGCTTAGACTTTAGGGCTTAAAAGACTTATAGGGTTTTCGGGGAAGAGGAAGAAGAATAGAGAATGGTGAAGTGATTGACAGTGAATTGAACTTTGAATGAGAATGAGGAAGGAATACTTTTCTGAGAATTGAGAATGACAAGAGGGTAGGACAGGAAAAATGGGATGGAAATGTTTGTAGAAAGGATGGAAGAGTACTCAACATCATCTGTAAAGTTCGGATCCTCTATAATACTCCCTGTAACATCCTCTTTATCATTCCTAATAGAGACTACCTTTCTTTTTTATTTTACATTTTTTTCTACAAAATATTAATTAAAAGAAAACTACACTCCTAACCAGAGTTAAACAGTTAACCCAAAATTTTTAAACCTAAATTTTCTCTCTCCTCTCTTACCTGATCTTTCTGGTTTTGCCTCCAATTTCCTGCGCGCTTTTTCTCTCTCCTTATTGTTCCCTTCTACTTCTTCAAGCTCTGCTCGGGTATGTCCATCGAATTTTTTCTCTTCTCTTAATCCTAGCTCAAAGCTTATGCCTTCTTCTTCAATATCTTTGTTTTCATTAATAATTTGCTCAAAGTTTCTAACCTGTTCTTGAATTTTTGTGTTCTTCATAGATATTGAACAGAAAAGTAGAGGCTAGAATAAGCATGAGCGGCAAGAAAGACAAGGTAATCGAAGCTGCTCCAACTGTCTATTCTTTTTAATTTTCTTTCTATATCACTTTAGAATTTGGTTGTTTGTTTGAGTTTAGTGGTTTGTTTGATAGATTTGAGTAATTTAGGGCTCTCTTGACTATAGTGGAATATCTCTGTTCTTTTTTTAATTGTAATTGATAATACATGACTTTGTTACTCTAAATTTGTGGTTCTTTTGTTGTTGTTTGATCTGGTTAATTTTTTGAAGAAAGAGGAGATGAGTTTATTTGTGCTTTTATTATCCTTCAGCATCATAGAAAAATTTACATTCCTTTGTAGCTTTTAACGAAGGAAAAAGATCAATTAACATAAATCAGTAGCTTGTTTGAGTTGTATAATTTATTTTCTCCATTATTCTGTATTAACAAAAGGTGAATAGGAGGATGGATTATATAATCTTTTAGTAGATCAATTGTTGTTGTAACTGTGTTTTCTAAACCAGAAAACCATTATTTACCATTTAATAGATTATACTTGGACAACTGAAGTACCACTCTTATTCAAGAAAATATCAAGGAAACTGCTTATTTCTTGAGAAAATCCAGTCAAGTTACCATGGAGCATACTTCTATCTTATCTTTTCAATGAATTTCTTTAGAGTTGAATTTTCCTAGTTTCTTTGCTATAGAAGATGAATGAAAATACAATAAGTATAAGCAATGCCAAAATGATATTGGAGGTTTGAATTATCCATTTTGCTGATTAGTAGCCTGTTTCAAGCATTTTCTAGTCTCAAATAATTCATTTCTATGGGGAAACTGACCATCTTGCTTCCATTATTTGCCATCATGTTTTCTTAATATGATTACATTTGTAACTATTAATTGTGAAATACTTGTGTGTCTCTCTTCAATAAATTGTATAAGTGATTTCTTTCGCTTAAAAAGTTTTGACCTTCAAGTACTTCTAGAAAGAAGTGAATCTTGGGATCAAATTCAACTATAACCCTTAATAGATCAAAATTTCAGCCATTAAGGTTCTTTTTCTAGTTTATTAAATGCTATTGTTTGCCTAAGAAAAATCTGTTCAACAGACTAACTTTGGATCGAGAATAGCCATAATTCTTTCAACTGACATCCTCGTAATTTCACTCTTTAATTGTAAGGTTAAATTTTTAGAAGCAAAATGTAGTTCTTTCGAACGGGTTATTGTTGCTACAATCAATATTTACTTTTCTTGTAGGTATCAAAGTTCATTTCTTTTATTTGTCACTTACTTTATCATTATTTTCTGAATTAGGTAATGGATAAAAATCTTGATTCGAGTACCGACTCCTTAACAAGATGTAGATTAGAGTTTCAAATTTTAAACAATAATGGGGACAATCTTTTGACTGAGAAAGAACTGGAGGATATTATTTTAGCATCCACACATGGTAAAAATATAATATATGAGGTCCATTCTAGAATTTCAAGTGAGGTAATTCCAAAATTGGGAATGAATTTTAGTAATGAAGAAGACGCTTGTGAGTTTTATAAAGCTTACGCTAAGGAAGCTAGTTTTGGAATTCGAAGGAGTCTAAGTCATAAAGATAATGAGGGTAGGATTCTTGATCAAATTTTTTGTTGTTCTTCTGAAGGCAAACGACCATCGGATAAAAGAGATGTTATTAGTAAAACTCATCGTCCAGAAACACGATTTGGTTGTAAAGCGATGATGAAGATTAATTGTCGAGTAACAGGCTGCTATCAAGTTGTTCAAGTCATTCATGAGCATAATCATAGTTTGTGCAGCCCTAGTAAAATGCATCTTTTTAGATCTCATAGAAATTTAAGTAGTATTCAAGTAGTAATTCCAAAAGTGGGTATGAATTTTAGTAATGAAGAAGATGCTTATGAGTTTTATAAAGCTTACGCTTAGGAAGCTGGTTTTGGAATTCGAAGGAGTCTAAGTCATAAAGATAATGAGGGTAGGATTCTTGATCAAATCTTTTATTGTTCTTCTGAAGGCAAACGACCATCGGATAAAAGAGATGTTATTAGTAAAACTCATCGTCCGGAAATACGATTTGGTTGTAAAGCGATGATGAAGATTAATTGTCGAGTAACAGGCCGCTATCAAGTTGTTCAAGTCATTCATGAGCACAATCATAGTTTGTGCAGCCCTAGTAAAATGCATCTTTTTAGATCTCATAGAAATTTAATTAGTATTCAAGTAGCAGAGGCAGCTATGGCACAGAGTGTTGGAATTACCCCTAAAGCAACAATTAATTTTATGAGTAAACAAGTTGGTGGACAGGAAAATCTAGGATTTATCACTGAAGATTACAAAAATTATGTGCGTTCCAAGCGTACAAGGGAAATGAAAGCTGGAGATATTGGGGGTATATTAAAATATTTGCAAAAGAAGCAATTTGAAGATCCTAACTTCTTTTACGCAATACAAGTGGATGACGATGATTTGATAACTAATATTTTTTGGGGTGACGCAATGATGATGGTAGATTATTCATGCTTTGGTGATGTTGTGTGTTTTGATACTACATATAGGTCAAATAATGATGGTCGACCATTTGCATTGTTTGTTGGTGTAAATTAGAGTCAGTAAACGCGGGCGGGTCTTACCCTGCACTCGCACGTAGTCCATGCACTCGTTTTTAGCGGGTAAGGTTTAAATTTTATACCCGCGGACCCGTACCCGTACCCGTGCCCGTATTTATACTGCTATATGGGTCTGGGCAGGGTATGGTGATGCCCAGACCCGTAGACCCGTATTAATAAAATAATAATATATATTATATATTATATTAGATGGAAGATATTAGAAATATATAGAGAGGTCTAGCCAAGTGGTTAGGGAGGGGAAGTTAAAATCATATTAGCTTGGCAACGTAGGTTTGAATCCTATTATTGTTTGAATCCTATTTTTTTCTCCTTTTCTCTTCTTTTTCTTTTCTCATTTTCTCTTCCTTTTCTTTTCAGTCATTTTCTCTTTTTTCTCTCCTTTTCAGTCATTTTCTCTTTTTTTTTTCTCCTTTTCAGTCTTAAATAGAATCTCTTTATTTGATAGATTTGGCCCAACTAACCTCTTTTAAATTATTTATTTATTTTCAACTTTATTTCAAATGTCATTTCACGAATAATTTATTTTTACTAAATATAAAAATATATTCTTTCATCCCGTGTAAAAGCAATTTATGATAGTAATATTTTTGCCTTATTTTTTATTTCATAGAACTGTTGAAAATATGGATCATAATAAAAAGGACAATCTTTTTCTTTATTTTTCTTTTTCGTTCTCTATCTTATATGCTACTATTTGACTTACCTATTAGGCGACACCGTATATTTGTTGAAAGAAATGTTGAGGAGATTATGTTAATCATGTTAAAGTTTTTAATTTAGGATTATACATTGTTTTATATATTTTTGTTTAACAGGGAAAAAAAATAAAAAAATATCAGACGGGTATGGGTATACCCATACCCTACCCTAGACCCTGGAGGGTCGGGTCTGGGTCCAAAATTTTATACCCTGGAGGGTATGGGTCCGGGTCTGGGTCCAAGTTTAACTATAAGGGTACGGGTCTGGGTCTGGGGGTACCCTGAGGGTTTGGACCCATTTACAGCCCTAGTCTTAATCATCATAAGAAAACTGTAAGATTTGGTGTTACTCTGTTATATGATGAAACTATACTAACTTTTGAGAGCTTGTTTGATACTTTTACAAGGGCTATGGCAAGAATTAAGCCAAAGACTATTCTCACAAATCAATGTCAATCGATGGGAATCACATTAGCATCAAAATGGCCAGAAACACATCACCGCCTATGCATTTGGCGTATCTATCAGAATGCTGCCATCCATCTTAGCAATACCTTTTCAAAGTTTAATGATTTTTCAAAAGATTTTAGTGATTACGTATATGGTTATGATGAGGAAGATGGCTTTATTAATGCATGAAATATTATTCTTAAAAAGTATGGTCTTGAAGATAATGATTGGTTGAAAAGGATGTTTAACATCAAGGAGAAATAGGCACTAGTATAAGGACATGAGACTTTTTGTATAGATATGACTAGCACTCAACGTAGTAATAGTATGAACAGTGTTTTGAAAAGGTATGTGAATTACAAAAATAAGTTGCTTGAATTTTTTCAGCATTTTGACAGATTGGTTGAAGATCATCGTTATGAAGAGCTAAAAGCATATTTCAAAGCAAGTCAAAGTACTCATTTCCTCTCCATTCCAGTGGAAATTTTGAAACATGCTTTAGAAATATATACGCAAAAGGTATTTAGTATGTTTCGAATCGAGGTATTTAAAGTATATGATTTATAGATAGATATATGTGAAGATGATGGAATAATTATGAAGTATTTAGTCGTTCATCAGAAAAAAGAAGCATCAATATCGTATTGTGTATGACTCTAAAAAGGGTACTCTCATATGTAGTTGCAAAAGGTTTGAATTTGTTGGGATTTTATGTTCTTATACTCTTAGAGTCTTACAATTAAGGGGTATTTTTACTATTTCAGAGGAACATATATTGCTTAGATGGACAAAAAGAGCAAAAAGGAGCTAAGGAAATTCCCTACGAGCTAGAGGTTCATTTGATCCCAAGGTAATGATCAGAGTATGTTATAGAGATTTGTGCCATTTATATATACAATTGGTTACAAGGGCTGTAGAAAGTGAGGAGACTTATGATATGGCTAAGGCTGGTATGCAAAAAATGTTAGAAACAGTGAATGCAGGATTGAAGAATAAACAAGTAAAAATTGTTTCAGTTGACACAGTAGGTAATGCAAGAAGTGGATCAACTAGCACTATTGTTCCTTCTAATATTGGTTCTGCTAATGAAATAAGATGAATTAAAACAAAGGAAAAGCTTACTAGAAAATCTAGTAAAAGATTGCAAAGTAGTTTAGAGAAGGCCACAAAGAAAAGAAAGACAAAAGGAAAACGATCATCTCAAAGCACACAGGTATGTTCTTATGTTAGTTTGCCTTATTTTAATTGGAGCTATTATGCTACTACATCTTATTTATTTTCTCCCAAAAATTTAGTTATATAAAACGCAAGACCAATTAAGAACTGATACTCATAGTTCAATGAATTCTGTTGAACAAGGAACATCACAAATGTTACAGGTACTATATATAATAGTAAAAGGGGTTGATGTTCTGACTACTTTCGTTATACATAGTAAGTTAAACGTTTGTACAGAATTTCTCAAATTTCATGCCTTCTTAATTACCAGTTGTAAGACATTATTTCTTTTTTTTTTTTTCTCCTTTTCCCATTTGTGCTTCTTCTATAACTCCTGAATGACTAAATCATTATATATCTTAATATTATTTCCAAAAAAAATGGGGGAGCTTCTAGTATATATGACTTGAACGGGAGGAACATTATGTTTGAATATTTCATATTACAACCATCTGTCTCAATGCACTCTACACCATTTTTCCAAATATGAAGAATTCACCTGAAAATATTTGAGTTTAATATTTTAAAAGAGAATCTTTTGACTTTATTTTTATTGGTGTAGTTCTTAAATCAAGTCAGCTACCAACAAAATCATGTGCTTGTGAGTAGTAGAAGCATAACACAAGTAATACAGGTAATTTTGATACTTTAACAGTATTTGATATGTATAAGTAATATGTGAAAACAACTATTGTTTTTTTAGACATGTTACCATCTAACACCTTAGACTTCTTTCTTAAAATTTCTGTTAGGCAAACAAAGTGTCGATTGTAGATGAAAGTCAAAATGCACAGATGAAGAGTCTGTAAAGACAACAATGCATCTACGTAATTCTACTAGACTAGTTATGATAGTAAGGAGGAGGGATAAAGGAAACAAATGGCCTATTTGTAAACATTACTTATAGTGATCAGAATAATTCATTTTCAAAATTTGTTCTTAATTCTGGCTACTTTTCTTTTCATGAAACTGAAAGAAATATGGAAAAGAAAATCATTGAAAACTCTATTGGAAACTATATTTATTTATTTTGGTTTTTTTTAGATTTGCAAATGTTGTATAGTAATTGTATAGTGTTAGTAAAAAACCTGTAGCATGCTATTAAACTGAAATAGAGAAAAACAAAGGCATCTATGCAAGCACACTAAAGGAGCTGTGTCACTTGCAAGCACCACATTGATAATGCTTCAAGTTAATCTTGCATCTTTAATATTCAAAAGAAAGGATAAAAGAAATGTATCTAGTCAAATTGAAAAGAAAATTAATGCTTGATTACACTGATTAAGCATATCTGTAACATCAATATACATAAGACAAAGGGAAAATAAAATACAAAAATGGACTACTACTTCATTAGTCATCATTAAAACCTCTATTTACCAAAAAATATTATTAACTTCTAACTACAACTTCAGACATCGCATAGCTTTCTCAAAAGCTTTGATACAATGCTATAATCTTCCATGTTCTGGTTGATGGCCATACACCTCCTTCTAATAAAAGAAAATGGAGATGGTTTGACAATTACTAACTCCAATATTGAATTAGTTCAGATCATTCGGTTGTTGAAGATGAACTCTTGACTGAGAATGTAGTTAAAATGCCTAAGCATAGGGGCGCCTTGAGGTGTAAACAAGCAACATAGAAGCTGGTAGGCAGCCAAAGTATCCTTACTGATGGACAGCAAGTAGAAAAACAAGAGCTACAGCAAATTTCCAATCGAATCCACACCGAGGAGAAACAGTCGACTGATTTGAAAATCGAACGACCGATTTTGTGCTTCCCAAGAAAAACGGACGACCGAAAATGAGAAATGGAAGTCCGAAAACCAGTAGAGCAAAAGGAACAAAAAACCCAAGATATTCGGATGATGTCTACAATCAAAAGCGGTCGACCGAAAATACTTATGAAAATGAGAAGGCAGAAACTGAAGAGAAACCCAACCCGAGATATACAGACGTAAGAAGCGGATGTCCAGTTTCCTTCACAATCCAAAAATGAACAAGCAACAACAAGAAAACGGACTTCCAATTTTGGAGCAAGCCAAAACCGGCTACTCGAAGTTGTGCAGTAGTGGCTGTTACGTTCAGCAGGAGGAAGTTCCTAAACTATAGCCCACACTTCAGCAACCTCACCCAGACCTCCTGCCGCCGGAGAAGTTGCAATGGCGCTGGCCAGAGCCAAGAGTAGTCGCAACTCTATGTAACCCTATAAATGAAAAACTGAGTCGAATGAACTGTTAAAAGGAAGCAAATAAAAGTAGCTGAAAGGTAGCAAGAATCAAAGCATCAGAAACACACTTCAAATCTGCAGAACATACACTAAATCCATAGAAACTTCTATTGATCTTTTCCCTTCGTTAAAAGCTGCAAAGGAATGTAAATTTTTCTATAATGCTGAAGGATAATAGAAGCACAAATCAACTCATCTCCTCTTTCTTCAAAAAATTAACCAGATCAAACAGCAACAAAAGAACCACAAATTTAGATTAACAAAGTCATGTATTATCAATTGCAATCAAAAAAAGAATATAGATATCCCACTATAGTCAAGAGATTCCTAAATTACTCAAATCTATCAAACAAACCACTAAATTCCAACAAACAACAAATTCTAAAGTGACACAAAGAAAATTAAAAAGAATAGATAGTTGGAGCAGCTTCGATTACCTTGTCTTTTTTGCCTCTCATGCTTATTCTAGCCACTACTTTTCCGTTCAATATCTATGAAGAACACAAAAATTCAAGAACAAACTAGAAACTTTAAGCAAATTATCAATGAAAATAAAGATATTGAAGAAGAAGGCATAAGCTTTGAGCCAGGAATTAAGAGAAGAGAAAATTCGATAGACATACCAGAGCAGAAATTGAAGAAGATAGAAGAGAACAGTAAGGAGAGAGAAAAAGCGAGCAGGAAATTAGAGGCAGAATCAGAAAGATGGGGTAAGAGAGGAAAGAGAAAATTTGGGTTTCAAAATTTTGGGTTAACTGTTTAACTCTGGTTAGGAGTGTAGTTTTCTTTTAATTAATATTTTGTAGAAAAAATATAAAATAAAAAAGAAAGGTAGTCTATATTAGAAATGATACCGAGAATATTACAGGGAGCGTTATAAAGGATCTAAACCGTCTGTAAAGTACTATCTCTTTGTAAAAAATAGGCAGTAAAAGTAAATGGGAAACGAGAGAGGAGGAGCCGCAAAAGAAGTAGACGGGTAGACGGTGAAAGTGAAGAGAAAGATGTATGTTTTGTGCTGTAAAAAGAAAAAAGACTTAGAAATCAAAATTAATATTTAGAGATGAATTTATCAATCATTAAAAAATATGTAAGAATAATAATAATTTTTCTTCAAATTAACAGTTAAAAAAATCAAGTAAACCATAAATGTAAAAAGTGGTGTAATATTCACAGTTTCTTCATTACAATGGAGAGCATATATATATATATATATATATATACTACAACATATGCTAGAAAATGAGTGCTAAAATGGTGCCTATCTACCATAAATGACTATTTACACTTCCATAAAAAGATTAGCTAAAAATAAGAGATTGATTCTGCAATCTTTTGATTATGCAATCCTTGATTGATTCTGTAATCTTTTGATTCTACAATCCTTGATTGATTCTATAATCTTTAACACTCCCCCTCAAGTTTGGAATGTATGTTAATAATTCCTAACTTGCTAAGTAGTTTTGAGAATTGAGAAGAATTTAGTGGTTTTGTGAAAACATCAGCTGGTTGTTCTAAAGTGGACAAGTGAGTCAACTTTATCATTCCTTCTTGAACTTTCTCCCGTATGAGATGACAATCAATCTCTATGTGCTTTGTTCGCTCATGGTAAACCGAGTTTGAGGCGATGTGAAGGCTGCTTGGTTATCACAAAATAGATTGACAGGTTGTGAATGCATGATCCCCAAATCCTGCAAAATTGCTCTTAGCCAAGTAACTTCGCAGCAAGTAGTGGCCATGGATCGATATTCTGCTTCTGCACTGGAACGCGATACAGTGATCTGCTTCTTGGTTTTCCAAGAAATTAATGAACTTCCAAGGAAGATACAATACCCAGTGACTGATCTTCGAGTGTCACGATACCTAGCCCAATCCGCATCACAAAAGGCATTTAGTTGGATTGAGCTTTCTGCAAAGAGAAAAATTCCTTGTCCTGCTGTTTGTTTTACATAACGCAAGACATGATGAGCTACTTCTAAGTATGGCACTCGTGGCTTGTCCATAAATTGGCTTAGAATATGAACTACATATGCCAAGTCAGGACGTGTGATAGTCAAGTAGATTAATCTCCCAACTAGTCTTCTGTATGATGATGGATCACTAACATATTCTCCTTCTGATTTTCTAAGGGATAAGTTTTGTTCCATAGGGGAATAAGCTGGTTTTACACCGAGGTATCCAACATCCTCAAGGATTTCAAGAGCATACTTTCGTTGTGAAAGCACAATACTCTTCTTGGATCATGCAACTTCAATACCAAGGAAATATTTCAATTGTCCAAGGTCCTTCAATTTGAATTGGTTCCTCAAGAATACTTTGACATCTTCGATTTCTTGCAAGTCGTTTCCTGCAATGATGATATCATCTACATATATAAGAAGGGCGATAAATTTACCATTCTGGGATCGGACGAACAAGGAATAGTCTGCCTTTGATTGCATAAAATTGGCTTGCTTTATAGCAGTGGAGAGCTTGATGAACCATTGACGTGAGGCTTGTTTGAGACCATATAATGATTTGTAAAGCTTACAAACTAGGGTCTCCCCCTTTCGTTCGAGACCAGGAGGTAGAGACATATATACATCTTCATCAAGATCCCCATGTAAGAAAGCATTATTGACATCTAATTGATGGAGATGCCATTGCTTATTGGAAGCTAACGCAAGGAGGAGGCGAACTGTTACAAGCTTTGCTACTGGGGCAAAGGTTTCCTGTTAATCAAGCCCTTCGACTTGATTGTATCCTTTCGCCACTAATCTGGCCTTGTAGCGTTCAACTATCCCATCTGCACGGAGTTTGATTTTGTATACCCATTTGCATCCAATCGGCATTTTTCCTGGCGGTAATGGTACAAAGGACTATGTTGCCATTGGCTTTGAGTGCGTCAAGTTCATCTTGCATAGCAACATGCCACTTTGGATCACGAGCAGCTTCAACAAAAGTGCTTGGCTCCTTTTCAGTTGAAAGAGTAGTGGTGAAAGTACGATGTGAAGGTGACAATCTATCATATGACAAGACGTTAGTTAAGGGATAAGAGATACCTGTGGTTTTGGCCAACACGGAGTTCGATGTTGGGGCGTGTCTTGAGGGAAGAGAAATACCAACATGATACTCATGCAAATAGCTAGGAGTTGTTGTTGCTCTCATTGGTCGTGGTGATGAAGTTGGAATAGACGCAGGTTGTTCGGAGGACAGAGTTGTAGGTGAAGGGGTTTCTTGAGAAGGGATTTCGGTATTTGGAGAAGCGGAAATGTCTTCCTGAGGTGACTCATCAAATGAAGGCATGTCAGTGTGGATGGAGAAGTATGGGATTGAACCTTTATTGGTAGCGAGAGAAGAGAGAGAAAAAATGTGTTCATGAAAAATGACATCTCGTGACACAAATACTTTGCCAGTTGAAAGATCATAGACTCTATAACCCTTTTGAGCATACGGATAGCCCAAGAAAAGACATCGAACAGCTCTGGGATCAAACTTGGTTGGTCTCTGATGTGTTGAAGCAAAACAAAGACAACCGAACACGCGCAAATGATCATATGCAGGTTATTTTTTGGAAGAGCATTTCGAAAGGGGTTTTTCCTTGGAGAAGGGTTGTTGGTGTTCGGTTAATGAGGTAGGTGGCAGTCAGGATTGCATCTCCCAAAAATTGTTTGGGTAAATTAGCTTGAAATAGTAGGCTCGGGCTATGTTGAGTAGATGACGATGTTTCCTTTCGGCCACTCCATTTTGTTGCGGAATGGAGACACAACTGGATTGGTGAATGATCCCTTTGTCGTGATAAAAATTTCTCAATGTGAATTCAGGGCCATTATCACTGTGAATAATTTTACCTTCAGACTGAATTGTGTTTCAACAAGATTGATAAATTTGATGATATTTGAATGTGTATCTGATTTGTGGTTCTTCAAATAAGTTCATGTGCATCGAGTATAATCATCAACAATCGTAAGAAAATACCGTGCTCTTGTGATAGAAGGAACATGGTATCCTCCCCAAATATCAACATGAATTAATTCAAAAGGGGTTGTAGAGCGAATGGTACTTAGTTGAAAAGATGAACGAGTTTGCTTAGCTAATGGGCAAACTAAACAATCAGAAACAGTGCAAATTTTATTGTTTGTAATTGAGAAGGGAAACAAACTGGAAACTTTATTTGATGGGTGGCCTAGACGTTGATGCTAGAGATTTGAAAGACGTGGGGCTGGTGATGAGGCAATATTGCACTTGTTCTTTTGTGGAGTATCAAGGTAGTAGAGTCCTTCTCTCTCAGTTCCCATCCCAATCATCTTCCCCGATCGTTAGTCCTGTAGCACACAAGTGTGGTCATCAAAAATGGCAAAGCATTGTGAATCAAGCATAAGTTTGCGAATGGAAATCAAATTTAATTTGAAGGATGAAACACATAGAACTTTTCGTAGAACGAAGTCAGCAAAAAGGATACTGCCTACATGGGTGACAGTTGTAGTAGCTCCGTTGGGCAAGTGAACTTTTCGATTGGTGACATTGAATTTTGTAGTCAGTAGGTTGGCTGAGTATACCATGTGATCCGTGGCTCCTGTGTCAAGAATCCAGCATGCTTCTTTATCAAAAACAGAAGCACAAAATGTTTTACCTAAGATATCACTCATGGCTGATGTACTACCGACATGATTAGCCATTGAATTAGATTTGTTTTCCACAAGTAGTGACATGAGACTTTGATATTGTTCGGCTGTAAAAGTGAATGGTGCAAAACTCTTTGATCTGTCAGCATATATATGGTTGGCTTTGGAAGTGAAAATTTTTCTTTCAGGTTTGTTGCCCTCTGGATTGGCCCTTTGCAATTTCCTGCAGACATCAATGGTGTGGCCCCGCCATCCACAATAATCGCGTTTGAGATGTGCTCGGCATGTGCCAGAGGTATGCCCAATTTTGTCACATTTTCTGCACTTCAGATGAGGATTTTTAGGTGTAAAAAGCCTCTCTGGTTTCCACCTGTTATTCTTCACGGCAAAAGCCGAAGCTTCCGACTGTGACACACTTCCATTATTCATTCCGCGCTGCTTTTCCTCTTGGAGTATGAGAGAATGTGTCTTGCTGACATTGGGAAGAGGATCCATGAGTAAAATCTGCCCTCTTATACCAGTGTACATTTCATTAAGCCCCATGAGGAATTTTATGGTTCTCTGGCTTTGTTGAAACTTTATCACTTCCTTCATGGTACCACATGTACATTTGGGAATGTTTTGGAGAGTGTCATGTTCATTCCATAGGCCTTTGAGCTTGGTGTAATAAGCTCCAACTGTCATATCGCCTTGTTTGCAATTGTGGATGGCTTCTTCAACATGGAAAATGTGAACGTTGTTGATGCGGGAAAAACTCTCCTTCAAGTCGAGCCAGATTTCATGGGCACTTTCGTTGTATATTATGCTTGCTCCAATGTCTTCTGTAATTGAATTAAACAACCAGATCTTGACAAGATTGTTGTAGCACCTCCATTGTTGGAGTTCTGTGCTGGACGTCTGTGGTGGTTCTTTGGCAGTGCCGTTAAAAAAACCTTCTTTATTCTTGATGCTGAGAGCCATCAACATGGCACGGCTCCAGGTATTGTAGTTTTCTCCATTTAGTGGCTGCGTGACGAGCACGAGACTGGGTTGATCAGAATAGTGAAGATAAAAAGGATTATTTAGATTATCAAATTTGCTAGTTTCAGGCTTGGCTAAAATTTGAGTTTTGTCTGCCATGTGTTAATTCAACTTAGAGAGAAAAGGGGATGGTTTCTTGGTAAGGCTCAGAAAAATTGCTCTGATACCATAATAGAATTTTTGGGCTTGTGCCTAACTCACCTTAAAAGGTACCTCAAGAGGGAAGGATTGCCCAAGTCTTTACAAGTTGTAATTATCTTCTTCAATTAGCCGATGTGGGATTCTCAACACACCCCCTCACGCCCAGGAATGGACATCTGGTGCGTGGAATTTTGCATGAATGGACATCTGCGTGGGTGGCCCAACTTGGGCAGCCCAACAACTGGCTCTGATACCATGTAAAAAGTGGTGTAATATTCACAGTTTTTTCATTTCAATGGAGAGGATATATATACTACAACATATGCTGGAAACTGAGTACTAAAATGTTGTCTATCTACCATAAATGACTATTTACACTTCCAAAAAAAGATTAGTTAAAAATAAGATATTGATTCTATAATCTTTTGATTCTGCAATTCTTTGATTTATTCTGTAGTCTTTAATATGATTGATTCTGCAATCATTGATTGATTCTGTAATCTATTGATTCTGCAATCCTTGATTGATTTTATAATCTTTAACAATAAAAGCAAATAGAAGTACATATTTTTATATACGAGATGACAGAGAAATGAATTAAAACAAATATTTAATAATCTAAATTATCAATCGCAAAATATTTAAGGATTAAAGGTGATAATTTGTCCTTTCCCTTAAAAGGGAAAAAAAATTAGTCACAAGTCCAAGGTAACCTTAGAAAAATAAAATAAAAGGACTGAAAAACGATAATCAAAGTGGGGAGCCATATATTGTCTGTTTATAGAGGGCAGTCAAAAAGAATGGGTATATAATAAAATATATAAATGAACTATCAAGATATGTAGTTGACTTAGTGATGATTATTTCCGTAAAAATCTCTCCAATTATATATATATATATATATTATAAAGTCGGCGAGTTTCAGTTTCTTGTGCTATATATGTAGGAAAGTGAGAGTTAGGTGTTGGGGGGGAAAAACTACTACTTTTCAGATCGGCACAGAGATAAGCAACCCAACCCCCTTCCAGGTTCTCTCAGGCTCAGTCTCAGTCTCAGTCTCAGGCTCAGCTAGCCTCGGCCTCTTCCAAAGAGAATATATTTATATATATATAATTAATATAGGAGAGAGAGATGGGTGGAGGTAGTCATGTTAATGCAGTAGTAGTAAATGAAGAAGTTGCTGATGATGATGAAGCTGAGCTGAGGAAGGAGGTTGAGCTTGATGCTGGTGCTCTCTTTGTTCTCAAATCTAAAGGTAATAATAATTCTTCCATCTTCATTAATCAATCATCATCGATCACAATTAATTAATTAATTCACGACTCCTTTTTTTTTTTTTTTTTTTTATCTTCTTCTTCTGTAAAATATAATTTTTTTGATGTCCGTCTGAAGAAGAAGTTGTTATGGAAATTAATGGAGTGAAATTAATGGTTTCTGGGGTTGGGCTTGTTCTTGATGAAAAGGCCTGATATAATTAATGGTTGTCTTCTTTCTTTACATCGGAATCGGAATCAGAGAAAGAGAGAGAGAGAGAGATGCACATGTAGGTAGTTATAATTTATTAGTTACTACTATAAATAAACTAATTAACTTTGTGGGATTCCTTTGTGCCTGCTTGCTTGCTGCTCACTAAGTAATAATTAAGGTAATAATAATAGTACGAAATTATTATTAATTAATGAAATGAAATGATATGATGGTTGGCATGCAGGATCATGGATACACTGTGGTTATCATTTGACGACATCAATAGTAGCACCTCCATTGTTGAGTCTTCCCTTTGCATTGGCTTCACTTGGATGGGTTGGCGGTATTATTTTCCTCTTCCTCGGAGCTGCCCTCACATTCTATTCATACAACCTTATTTCCCTCGTCCTCGAACACCATGCTAACTTGGGTCACCGCCATCTCAGATTCCGTGACATGGCAAACCACATTTTAGGTAAGCTAAGCTAACACACACACACACCAATACATTAATAATACTAGTAATTACTAATAATAATACTGCTCTTCTCTGCTGTGCTGTCTTGACTTTTTAAATATCTAGAGAGAGAGAGAGGATGAATGGCGGCCTGATATTATATAATTATGTAGTATATGTTTGACTGAAAAGGAGGGTAGTGGTCTTAGTCTAGGATCATATTAGAATGGGAAAGGAAGAAAACAAAAGTTCGACTTCCTTCCTTCCCAAAGGAAGTGGTGTTTATAATGTTGGATACCACCATCCCATCCCATCCCATCCCATCCCCTTCTCATCCTCATTTACTCATTCATTCAATAATAACCTACCACCAATCCATAACTTTTTTTTTTTTTTTTTGGAAACTACCAATCCAAACTCAAAACATTTCTACATGGATAGGAGAAGATTACCTTCAAAATTCCCTCACTCGTAAGTTGAAACGCATATAAATATTGTTCGAATCTTTCAATATTAAATTAAATAATTCTAATATTATATAAAAAAATTAAATCAAAACACTTTAAGAATAATTTGATTGACTCATATATAGATATCATAACTCATAATAGTATATATCCATTTCCATAAGTTTAAAAACTACGTATCATTAATAGTGACAAGAGAAATGTCATGGTCAATTAGTTACAAGTACTTATCATTGGATAATATTTTCCAACCTAGGGAAAAAGAATTGTTAGAGCCACTCACTTCAACAGGATCATAAAAAAGGATATCCAAAAAATATGGAACCACACATATGCACATATTAGTCGTACATCCTTGATTATTTATCATGTAATCAATTACTATTTTCAATTAAAAATATAATTTTTTTTTTTAATTTGTGGACACAAGTTAAGAATAATTAATGATACGTTTAGTATACTGGAATAGTATATAATGGAATGCTATACCATCCTAAATCCTTTCTCATCCGAAATGGAATATAATCTTCTTTCCATTCTATTCTAGTGATTGAAATGATCATTCTCTTTTTTTTTTTTTTTGAAAAATTATTATTTTATATTAAAATTAAATAAAATTATATATAATATGACCCAAATTTCATATAATAATAGAAAAGAGTTTTGGGGTGCAGGAAAGAGATGGGGTAGATATTATGTTGGTCCAATCCAATTCATGGTCTGTTATGGTGCTGTGGTTGGTTCTACTCTTCTTGGTGGCCAGTGCATGAAGGTTAGTCACTTCCCTCAGTAATCCTTGTTTATTGAATGTGTAACTCATACGCTACTTGTATCTGTTCTAGTTCCCTTAAAATAGGTTATTTTTAATTTATTATAAGTCATAAGTTATTTTTAAAGGGTTCTTAATTACTTATTATGTCTATTGTTTTAGTTTAAAAAGTTATTTTTTTAAAAATGCATGCCCAAAATACTTTTTCAAATTTTTTGCTCATTTATATTATTAAAAATAAAAAGTTTACCCTTTGGGAACAATCTAAAAAAATAAAAAATAAAAAAAATCAGACAACTATCTTATTATAACATCTTAAAATTTTTAATTCATGAAATAATTCAATTTACGACTTTTTTTAAAAAATTCCTATGCATACAGTAATGTTGTTTCTTTCTAATTTTTGTGATTTATGATGAAGAACTAAAGCATTTTAAACCTGATTTTAATGATGCAGGCAATTTACTTGTTGTCAAATCCAAATGGAGAAATGAAGCTTTATGAATTCATAATAATATTTGGAGGAATAATGCTGATATTAGCTCAAATACCTTCTTTTCACTCACTAAGACATATCAACTTGATTTCTTTAGTGCTCTGTCTTCTTTACAGTGCCTGTGCTACTGCTGGTTCTATTTATATTGGTAAGTTAATTAATTATGCTTCCTGAATTTAATTAATGCCCTTCAATTTTCGATATCATCCCAAAAATAATTGTAACATTATTGTGTATATATATATATTTTTTTTTTCAGGAAGTTCATCCAAAGGACCAGAAAAAGACTATTCCTTGAGTAGCAATAGGGAGACTCGTATATTTGGAATTTTCAATTCACTGGCTATCATTGCCACCACATATGGAAATGGAATCATTCCAGAAATTCAGGTTATTATCCTTCTCTTCACCGGAGTCTTTTATATATAATGCTTTATCATCCTAGTTTAGGGGTAGGGTGCTACTCACCGTGTCTTTAATATGTCAAAATAAGTTATCTTAAATTGATAACTGATTTTTGTGTATGTATGGCCGGAAGTGTGACATTAGCATCAAAGCATAGTTACTAGTCTATTTTATGTCCCTACTCAAGTCCTAAATTAAGTGTGATACAGTTACCTACGAAGATGTTAGAGTGTTATGAAAGCTGAACATTTCACATAAGACAGGTGTAATATGATTTTATGATGTAAGAACATAGGTCAAGTAATTGAAATGCTTAGGACGACTGTCAAGTAATTGAATCTGAATATTATAAGTTCATAGGTCATGTTAAGTGACATTCTAACACTTATACAGTTTAATATCATCACATTCATGTCACACTATCACATTTATTTTGGATGTTTGAACGATTTGATGGCAGGCAACATTAGCAGCACCAGTGAAAGGCAAAATGTTCAAGGGACTAAGCATTTGTTACGCAGTAGTTTCAGTGACATTCTTCAGCGTTGCGATTTCTGGATACTGGGCGTTTGGCAATCAAGCTGAAGGTCTAGTCCTCAGCAATTTCTCACATGATGGAAGAGCTTTAGTGCCCAAATGGTTTATTTTAATCACCAACATTTTCACTATTCTTCAGCTATCGGCTGTTGCTGTGGTAAGAAATCTCTCCAATTTAATGCCTTTTGTATCTCAGAAAAGTACATTGGGATATGTCATTTTGTTGCAGGTTTACTTGCAGCCAACAAATGAAGTGCTAGAAAGAACATTTGCAGACCCAAAAAGCAGCGAATTTTCAATGAGAAATGTGGTTCCAAGATTGTTATCTAGATCAGTATCAGTAGTCATAGCAACTACAATTGCAGCAATGGTTCCATTTTTTGGAGATATCAATGCTTTGATCGGAGCTTTTGGTTTCATGCCACTTGATTTTGTCCTCCCTGTTGTCTTCTTCAACTTAACATTCAAACCATCAAGAAAATGTCCCATTTTCTGGGTAAATACCACCATTGCTGTAGTCTTTTCCATCTTAGGAGTCATGGCAGCAGTTGCAGCAGTAAGGCAAATAAGTCTCGATGCAAAAACTTATCGGTTATTTGCCAACATCTGATCAGAACAAGGTGTAGTATACTTAAGACACTATAGGGTTTTTTTTTTTTTCAATTAGCACTTTTTTGTGTTTTTATTGTATACTAAAAGGCAGTAAACGGAAGATTTCTAGAATTACCAGTTCATTTGACCAAACATCTATAGATGTAATCAACTATCTAAAGGTCACATATAGAAACAACTCAATACTTACGATACTTTTTTCCTGTGATGTTAGCCATTGTGGATTTATAGTTTTTATTCAAGCCAAATTAAAGTTTTTTCCTTTCAGGTTATCTTTTCTGTGGGCTAACAAGCAAGAAAGAATATTCTAATTGAAGGAAACAAGAAAACCTTGAGCAAACAAACTAAAGAACGGTGAACACCCTCCAAGAGAGATATATGGGTTCAAGTCACATCATCTCCCTGATATGTATAAAATAATTAATAAAACCATGACGAGCACCTTGAGCTCTATGTTTAGCATTATAATGAAAGACCTTTTACTATCAAAGAATAATGTGAATCAATGATACACTCAATTCCTCTTTGGCAAATCACAGATATCCAAAACCTCACTACTCTTTCCTTAATTGCAAAGGAAAAACTGGTATCTCTCCATTGTAGTTATGATTCTCCTGAATGCGATAGACCCTATGCACTCATCCATTCCCCTTATAGTGAGAGAGGAGCTAAATTCTTGACATTATGTCGTTGCTCAGTAGAGAAAATAAATAAATAAACAGAGGGGAAATCAAGATAATGAAGTAAAACATTTTACTCAACTTCATCCAGATGCCCATAGAGTTCTTCCCATTTCGAAGCCGCTTCTTCAGGTGTGCGAAAGGACCATATGTGAGGCTTTTCTTTCTCCCGTCTTTCTAAGATTTCCTGCATGCAGATTAGCAAAACTGTTACACATCCTACCAAAGCATAACAGGAGTTCCAGTTTCAGAATCTTCCCCTTACTACCCTACATCAGCATAGAAAAAGAATACAGACTATATATAACGCAACCATCAAACAGTCAAACAGAGGGGGGAAAAAAGTGAATAAGGACAGATCTATAGCTCATCAAATAGTCAAAACAAAAAGAAAAGACGAAGGACTTGAATCCTAAGCACACTCAAGGGTTTATCAACTGTCTGCCAGGTGCAAAGAGTAAGCACCAGAACTTGACTTGAATCCACAGGACTGCTTGCTGATGAAACATAAAGAAAAAGAGACACCAATATCTATGAGAGACATCCCTGAGTGTCAGAATGGCTAAAACTCGAGTGGCTTGAGTACTCAGCTCCAGTTAATAGCTTTCATCACCAGTTCCAAAAGTGATCTCATGCCATGGTATTTCGGATACCAACTGAAGATGCTATGATCCTTTTATGAGCAAGAAGCAGTGCTAGAGAGTTATAGCCTACTTGGACCACAAAGATTTAAAACTAGTGATTGAAACTAGGGGAAAGTTAATCTGCAAACCATGCTATCATAGTAGAAACAAAACCAGCAATTACTTAAGCTTCCATATCATTTAAAGCAACATCTCTGACACTCTGCAGTTAACAACCTTCAGAACTCTAATCCAACCATTAAGTTATCAAACATTTTATGTTTCGGTCCTGTTTAATTAATTCTTTTCACCACTTGGCTATGCTGCTTACTACGTTCACAATTTCAAAAGTATTTGTTCTTTTCAAATATACAATAGCTGACTACTCAATGGTAGAAGAAGACGAAGAAGTGGAAGAAGGGCAAACACTGACTCCGCCCCACTAACAGAAGAGTTTCACCCACACAAAAGGGTATGGTTTCTGTGCAGTTGGGAAGTGATCCTTTATTATTTTATAGGAGCAGAAATGATCAATATTCAGGGAAAAGGGGGGAAATATTTAGAAAATCAAGCATAGTCACCATGTACTCAAAAAAGGAAAATCCAATTACATCATTCCCTTCTACATTTTGTGTAACAGTTACTGCAGCATTTATGTCTATCTTGTACACAGTTCAGCTCTAATGAAAACTCCAAGAGTGCATGTTTACAATCAAACAAAAGAATACTTATGGCTACGAATTGATCATCAGTAAGCAGTTTCTAAAAGGGGGGAAAGAAAAACTAGCATTCATCCTGTCTGCAAGTGAAGAGGAAAAAGAATATGAATAGAAAAGGTTATAATAGTTAATAACTGTTGAACAAGAGAATATTTAGCCAGCAAGTTATCAGAAGAATAAAACATAATTAGCCATCTACATCTCCTTACCCCTTAAGCAAGCTTTATAAACACTACCCTCTACAATTTAACAAAATCAACACTTCTCCAAGATACTTGTTATCAATTGATAGTGAACTGTCATATATCTTGAAACAGCAAAAGCACATTCATCAAAAACAAGTCAATTTACAGGAAGGTCATTCATATGATCAGAACTATAAAGGCTAAGAAGTGGATGAACAAGAGAGATATCTTTTTTTCTCTGCATTAGTTAACAGAAAGGGAAGGATGGGGCTTAAAATTCCATATCTGCAGCTAAATTCAGGACAAACCTCCACCTCAGAAGATCTCTTTGTTTTCAAGTTCAAACAATCAAACAGTGCACTAAACTTTGCAGAACAATTGTCAAGAGACCCAAGGCGATAGTATTGTTGCATCTGATGGACAGGAGCTGCAAAAAATATAGTTAGGCATTACCTTCACAAGTTGTAGGAAAGAAATTAATTCATATTCTAAAATAAAGACAAGAACCTGCAAAGCAAAGAGGATAACTTTTTTAAACAATTTTAGTATTCACAGTCGAATCATAAAGACAAATAACAACAGAATTCATATCAGACCCTTGGAAGAGAACATGTAGCAGGAACTCCCCAAGCAAAGAAATACAGCTAACATGCTTGCCTGCACCTCAGATTTATTGCCTTAATATTGGCCGCAAATTCTGAATCAACTAGAACAGTTAGGAACTTGGAAGAAAATTTTGGAATTTATTTAGCTCCTTCAGATATCATAAGAACTATGCAGCCAAATGCAGGTCTCAAGTGCTCTGATTTTTGTGAAGTTCTTTCTCTAAACCAGAAATACGTCATAAATTGTTGGCAGCCTAGATTTTCTTCTTAAGGATACATGTTTCAAATCATTGATATCATTTCTCAGTTGCTTTAGTTTTACAAACTATTGAGCAGACACGTAGCATATAAGTTGCTTTGCGGAACAATGCTACTACCAGTGCACATAATGATTTCTCCAAGCAGATATGTCATTTATTATACAAGCAGATGACCAACACACCTCTGGGCATCATTAGTTCCATATCATAAACCTTTCAAAAGGAATAGAATTATATCTTGACCTTTCCTCCTATAACTTTTTCCCTCTATTTATATATTCTTTCCTTCCCCTCTCCAAAAAAAAAAAATACAAACTTCTAAGTTGTCTCTTTCTCCACCTAAGATATTAAAACTAACCATCCTAAACTCAAGCTCATGACTAAACATGACACTCTCCAAGAAGCTATGTAGGAAACTGCTTTGTAAGTGAATTCCAAGCAATGTTCTACCCAATTGATGATAAGATGTAGCTTGGAGGTCAACTACCTATTTATCACAAAATTATCCACAATAAATTTCCAACAGCTCCTTTCAGTCCCCTTATTCATCAATTTTCTAAAGCCTTGGACGAAGTCAATCCCCATTAGTCATAAATTGATAATTCCATGATCCCCATTTCTGCCCTCTAGAAGAACATAAGCAGGATTTTTCAGTAACTCTGAAATGGATTAATTCAGCTGGCTGTTGACTGCAATGTGCAGTGTAATCAGGATTCACAAACTATAAATAACCCAAGTAAGATAGAACAAGGAAAAAGAAGCAGCAGAAAACCAGCTAGAGAATAATCACATTAAACAATTAGTTCAAATTTATATTTATCAGTAAAAGATCAAATTAGATGCTTCGAATTCAAGAAATCAAACTAAGATTCAAAATAAATCCAGAGCTATACATATATATATATATATATATATATGCGCACAGAGGAGTATTTCATAAACTATAAAACTGACAAGAAGGAGCTGCTCACAATAGCAAAACCAGAGCGCATCGAAGAACGGGCGGCAAGATAATTTCCGGCGCGGAATGGAGGCTTCTACTTTCTCCGATGAGCTCATTCTGTTCCACTTCACATGCAAAGGAGGAGGATTGCCTTTGCCTTCTCCTTCTCCCAATTTTTCACTCTTTCGCGTTCTGCTTGTCTCCCCACAAGACAGACGGAGGTTTTATATATATTTGCCAAGGGGTTTTTTGGTGGAATTTAGCTTTAAAAAGAGTTGATGTGCAAGCTTAAAATATAATTAAAGAAGTAACAATATGTGGGATATATAGCTAATTTCTCTAAATAATTTTACCGTTTCACTTCCCATCTTAAAAAATATTTTTTTTTATAACTTTTAATTTGTAAACTATTTTTTAGCTATAAATAATATAATCAACTTTGGATGAAATTCACTGACTAGTACAATATTACTATCATATATTAAATGTTGAATACATGTTCCGATTATATTGAAAATATTTCAACTATCACTTATAAAATCAAAAAATGAGAATAACCAAAATCGATACAAAAATAACTAAAATCAATATCTAAATTTTGACATAAATGGCCTAAAATGTCAAAAGTGCATAGATCTAAATTATTTATAATTATAAAAAGTGCAAAAACAAAAATAATTTTGAACACGTCTATTTTTTTTCTCCTTTTTTGATTTTCAATTTCAAAAAAGGGATTAATCAATTCTTTTTCTTAATTGATTTTGGAAAACATATAATACAAATATTTGATTCTTGTTAAACATAATAATGAAATAACTAATTGATTCCTTTAGTAGGGGCTCAACTAAAAACAGAGACAAATACTACATGAAGTTCTCAGCAAAAACCTTCCTGAAACTTAATTACTAGAGTAATGTTTTGCATTCATAAATTCGTATAACGTCTGCTTTTACAAACAAAGTCCTTTAAACTACAAATTTCTATGCCTATTTATGTACTATAGAATACAAGCAGCTTCTGGTTTTACAATACCCAAATGCGAAAAAAAATAAAATAAATCATTTACACTTGCTAAAATTCTAGTCCAGTCTCTTTGCAACCAAACCAAGGATGCAGTTTCCAGAATTTCCACCGAGCATTCTTCGTTTCCCAGGTGCCAGAAACTCGGATGTCAAAAAGTCTCTCTTGGAGAAAACTAGGAAAAAAGAAGAGACAACATTGGTCGGTTTCAAGTGAAAAGCATCTTGAGTTCCTCAATACGCGCTGTTCGGACTTCTTGATCTGTCAGAGCACCAGAGATTATTCGTTGTTTTCTTGCTTGTACCGCCAACATTCTTTCCTCTACTGTATCCTGCCATACAAGTTGGTAACATTCAGTTTAAATCAGTATTTAGATTTCATGTCATATGTAAGGAAACCAATGCTGCTCCCTTCCAGCGATATCTACGACCAAATAGGGAGCAAGAGGGGAAGGGAATGGAGGGGCCAAATTCATTTCTTTTACCTTCACGATAAATTTTTTGATCTTTACGCTTTTAGTTTGTCCAATGCGATGGATGCGCATAACAGCCTGCTCTTCAACAGCTGGATTCCACCAGGGATCCTACAGAAATTGAATAGTAAGTACCACAACAGGAAGCACCATTTATATTCACATCTAGCCGAGGAATTTGACAAAATATGCAGCATCAATAGAACTCATCCTCGAAAAGAATTTTCACTATTGAAATATTCAGTGATATTTCTAATAAATATGGGGGAAAAAGGGTCTAATGACACATCTTCCTGTAAGACCACATGCATAGGTTTATGGTAAGGGGCGTACCAGAAGAAAAGCATTGGACGCGGCTGTTAAGTTTATGCCAACTCCACCAGCCTTCAGCGACATTAGAAGCACCTATTATGAAAATTAAGCAGAGAAAAATTAGCCTAACTAGTAACATCACATTTCTTCAGAACCAAAGAACTAGAGCCCACCATGACATTGTCATCTTCTGAAAATTGCTTTATTACTTTCTCCCGCTGTTGCTGGTTCAAGGTTCCATCCAAACGGACAAATGAAATGCTATCCCTAATGAATAAAAAGAAAATTCAAATATTAATTCCTCCATCATAATTTTTCTAAACAAATCCCCTAAACTTAAGGCGAGCAATAGCAGCACTGGTCAATAGATGAGAACAAGTACACCTATGTAGTATCATCCTTTCTTCTGACCTAACTGAAGGATGCTATAATGGGAATCATCTATCACCACAAGACCAAATTTGAAATTTTGCACAATCAATTCCAACTTACAGAACCAACCCTAAATTCATCTCTTTTTTTTCCCCCCTTTCACCAGGATATTCAGAGGTCTACAAAGAATGCAAAATTTGCCCCAGTATCAGAATGGTATGGTACAAAATATTAGGTTGAAATGGGGAAAAATTATATATTAAAAAAAAAGCTGTTTACCGCAAAAGAGGAACCTGTAATAGGTCCAAAAAGGCAGTCCACTGACTGAAAACAATGCTTTTGGAGCCTTCCAACTGAAGATTTTGAAGTTCATGCAAAAGAGCAGAAACTTTAGATGATTCGACCCAATTTTTCTCAATATCAACCTGGAAACGGCTCTGAGTGGGGGCTGTAATAAGTTCCTGCCGGTTGATGGTTAACCTGGGAAATGAAAAATATATATATATATATATATATATATATGATGGATTGGTGAATTCAATCAAGAGGGAGAAAAGAAGTCTCTCTATAAATCAAATCAATAAAGAAAAAGGTTTCTTTATCATTACGAAAATGAGAAAACAAAATAACGGTACCTACAAACAGGACAAAGACCAGAAGAAGCATTTCGCCAACTTGCCAAGAGACATTCTCGGCATAGACGATGAGCACATGGAGTCAGTACAGCATCTTCAAAAGCTTCGAGGCATATAGGGCACTCCCCAATTTCTCCTTTACGTAATTCCTCCACTACCTCCTGAACATAAGCCCGTGAAGGAGTATCTCTAAGCTTCCCTTCTACAATTTCTTGACCCCCCTTAAGGAAACGTCTCGCAAGTTTATCAAGATCAGAGAACTCCTGAGTATCACCTCGACTGGACATTGAAAAGAAACCCTCAAAAAGAATTTACAGTAATTGAGTTCAAAGGTGTATACAGATAAATACATGTATAGGTAGATGTCTGCACACTCTAGTGTGCTAAATGTTAATGTATACCGATAAATGCGTGCATGGATAGAGATGTCTGCATACTATAGTGTGCTAAATGTTAATGTATACCAAATCTTAAAAGCTCCATGCACTGAAGTTGCAGAAAAAGACAGTCAAAATAAAAACAGAAATCTCGTTTGTGGAGTTCTGTTCTTTTTACTTACATATTAGGGATCAACATCCTCATTAGATAACCCACAATTAGTATTATAGTTTCAGTTTTATGGATACGACAGGTCTCTTATATTTTACTTCTCGGAATTACTGTAAAACTGCTTTTCCTCGTCAAGAGAACCATATAGGTAAGTCTTAAAAGATATTTAATTAGCACAGATCAATTTTTCTTTCAGCTGTTAAGGGAGGAAAAGTAGACAGTTTTCATTTGGAATTACGCGGGATATCATAACATCTTCTCTTCTTAGAAGCATGAGGTAATTAACAATGAAATTGCTCAAAAACTGGATCTTAAAGGAAGCGTCAGTAAACACAACCTCAACACAAGAAATGGATGGTTGCAACATTGCCGAAGACGCAAGAGTAACTCCAAAATAGAAGCATAATTATGAAGAACACGCCCTTGCTCCACAAACTGATCAAACTTAACCTAGAAATATTAATTAAGAAAATGTCAGAGAACTCACAGTAACATACGAAGGAAATACAAAAGAGATCAGCAAAGGTAGGATACCTTTGATCTTTTAAACAAGGCATCATAAAAGTCTCTCTCTGCTTCTGTACGTTCACAATATATCACTTGTATATCCGCAGGTGGAAGAACTAATATTGGCCTACAACGGACAAAAGCAATCACAAAACAAGACAAATTACCACCAAGAACAAATAAAGAAAGGGAAGCAAAAGAAGAAGAAGAAGAAACAATACTGATCATATTTCAAATACACAAGGAACATAACATGAGGATTGCTGTTAGCCAACTCGCACCTGCCTTCTCTGTCAGTACTACATTTTGTTCTTCTCAACATGATTGGCTTTAAGATTGATTGAACCAACTTCAACCCCCTCTCGTCTCCCTCCTCAAAAGGTTTCTGAACGAGCTTGTTCCACCTAAACCCAAACAGATTACAGATTTATGTACATAACCAGACAGAGTATAACCCGCACAAAACGTACAAGACAATAAAGATCAAATCAAAATATGGAGAAAAAATGCATAAAATCAATCAGAAAACCTACAAAACACAGACGTGATTCATGACAATTTCATCAGGTGCAACCCATTATCCCCAAAAAATAAAATAAAATTGTGCAACAAAAAAAAATCAAGAGATGGAAGTTGATGGGTCTGCACTTCTTGGTTAATAAATAAAGGCAAAAACCTTTGTTTGGGGGGGCTGTGGGGGGAGGGGGGTAATAGCAGCAAATGCTTTCAAGTGGTTAGCACATAGCCAAGCAGAGCATTTCCAACACAAGAACACAATTAGAAACTTCTATCGGTTATAACTCCCATGGTTACCACAGCTAAAGGCAGATATAAACAACAGCAGTAGCACAAGACTTGGCATTCAAGGTAAATCAATTAAAAGGAGGGAGAGGGAGAGAGGGAGAGAGGGAGAGAGAGAGAGAGAGAGAGAGAGAGAGAGAGAGAGAGAGAGAGAGAGAGTCCATGCTAATGATGAAACTGCTAAGTAAACAAACCACAAAATCATGAACGAAACTGGATCTCCTAGATTTAATAGCTCTTTGCCTTCTATCATTTATTTTCTTCAACAAACAGTTTAGTCAAATATCATTTAATCACCGTGGAAACAAAGCATATGTAAAAGGGAGGAAAGGCCTCAAAACATTCTTCAAGAGTCAACTTGAAGATAATTTCTCTACTCATCAAACATGAATTGAAGGTATTCAGCTCTTGTTTATCACCACTTGGTAAAACGCAGCAATAATAGAATCACATTGAAATTTTAAATGGCAGTTATGATTTACATTAAAAGATAAATGCATTAGCAAAACTCCCACAGAATGCTTGAAGGACAACTAGAAAAATGGTAAACATGAAGCAAAGTCAAACTTCTTTAGCACAGGGAAGTAGTGCCCTTGGAGAAGTCTATATTCAGAAGATCAAGGGTTTAAAGTATGATTGAACAATATTTAAAAAATAAATAAATGAAAACTGAAAAAAAGATATGCCACCCTTGAAGTGATAGTATTTAAATAAAGCAAGAGAAGGAGAACAGGAACCAACAAGTAGATGGTGAAAATTATTGATATAGATAACCCATATGCACTGATAGAAAAAATGGACTAAAACGTTACCATGCCCAGCTTCCCCATGGCTCAACCCTCAGAAATCGAAGAAGACTGTAAACATCTTCCAGGTTGTTCTGTTACAAACAAACTGTAGATCAGAAAAAGCTTCTGACTGTTATAGCTGTGGGATAAAACTATGTCCTTTTCATTACATTCTTTATTACCAAACTTTGCACGTAAGAAAGAAGCCCGTTCATCAAGAGCTTCATAAAAGTATAGGACTTAATCAAGCCCTGCCCAGACCTCCCTAAAAGGAATTCTCAGAAACGGGTTTCAAGGTATTTAATGAAATTGCAGATGTAAACTAATACAAAAATATATGTAATCTGGGCTAGAATCTTTAGATATACCTGGATGGGGGTTCCAGTAAGGCACCATCGACAATCGGCAATTAGTGCGCATGCAGCCATGGAAACTTGGCTTTTCGAAGACTTTATGGTATGCGCCTCATCTAGAACCACTCTAAACCATCTCACAGAAAAAAGTCCACCATTTGCCTCAGCATTCTACAAATGAAAACTATCAGAATGAGAAAGAGACAAGTTTTAGATAATTGACTGAACTCAGTACCATCATTATATAACAAAAAGTAGCAAAACAGGGAAACATGAAAAAGATAACTTTTGCACAGATCAGATAGCAACAAAAATGGTATACCCCACGCATTCCCTTGGGGTAGTAACAGTTAAAAAGATATCTAAATACCTTTGTTATGGTCTAAAAGACAATAACATGGAGTACCTCTGCAGAGAATTCTGAAGATAATACTCCATATGTGGTAAGTACAACATCAGTTTGGGCCAAAATATCAGCATCCTTTGATCTACTTTGCCCATAGTGAACATAAAGAGACAAAGTTCCAGGCTGTGCATGGGTTTCAATCTCCGACTGTTAACATCAAAACCATTCAGTTTCATAAGTCACGTAGAAATATAACTCAGCATATGAAACTTGTTTCCACTGTATCAGAAATATCCCTTAGTTGTACACAACATACCTTCCACTGGCCTATTAGTGTTACTGGACAAATAATAAGATTTCCTCCAATGGCGAGTGACTTTCTGCGCTTGAAAAGCTTGTCAAAACCAAAAAATTTTGCTGTTCTTTTTTGAAGAGTTGGAGACTGATCTGAATTAATGCTAGTTCCACCATCCTCAACAGAAGCCTGGCCAATAGATTGGCTTCCTAATGAACCACCTTTATCAGAATGTGCAAGAAGAAGAGCTATGGTCATTATCGTCTTCCCAAGCCCCATGGAATCTGCCAAAATCTTTAAAATTCAGACAGTCAAAACACTGAAATATCCTGGTACAAAAAGCAACCAAAAAAACCATAAGAAAAACCATACTCCTCCTCTAGCCATTTGAAGCATGCTTGGAAACTCTGTTGTGGCATCGCCAGTGAATGCATTCAAATACATAACAAATCCCCTCCTGGAAGTAAATAGGTTGAGCTATGTGTGATGAATTTCCAAGTATAGAATAATTAAAAGAACACTTCAGCATTGACTTACTCGTCTGCAAGCCGATAGGCATCCCAGCATGGGTGCAGAGTTGATGCCGCCTCATCCATACAATTTCCCTTCTCCAGGTGAACCATCCAATAGAGAGCCTGCTTCTGATAAGGTCGTAATTCGCACTGAAGAGTAGCAGGAGGTTCCATTTCCTAGAAATAGAATGACTAAATAAGTAACCGATTCAGAAGTCCATAAATAAATTCAAATATATATATATAGCCATTACCTCTAACTCCAAACTATCAGCAATGCCAACAATTCTATCGAGATCATTCTCAGATATTGACTCCTCACTTTCAACTTCATCACTCCCCAAAGATGAAGGGGTCTTTGACTTAGTGGTATGCAATGAGGCAGGAATATTAGAACCATCCTGTTCATATCGACTGAAGTATTAAAATTTATTTCAAAGAAGTTTATCAGTAAGCTATCTTTGACTGTACCTCCAGATTTAAAGGCCGCTTCCGTGGGTACAAATCACCTGGGTTGAATTCCGCCTATAAGATGACAAAGAATACTGCAGCTTTAAAATTTTGACAGATTCCTAAGGTATACATTAGTACAATGATTCCAGAAACTGCACACATGCACTAACTAGCAAACATGGTCAACTTTTTAAATGCAGATATCATATATACAGACAAACAGGAGCAAACATCACCTTCTTGAAAGGAGAGAGTCCTAACAACTGAAATAAGGTGGGAAGGGGATGAATAACTGATTCATCATTGCCAGATGCTTTAAGTGAAGTTTGATGGCCCTTTTGGAACATTGAACTGTTAATGTAAACCCTGCAGAAAGTATAAAACTAAGATGAATTGACTGTCTGTCACGCTATAGCAGCTTTTAATAAAAGAAGATTCATGGACCCCTTATCCAAGTGGGAAAAGAGTTATTGGAAGGTGCAAATCCAAAATAGGCATACCTGACAGACAAATTAATAGTGTCCATGATACTCAATACCGAAGGAGCTGATTTACAGAATCCCTGTATCCGTACTTTCTTCTCTCTCACGAGTGGCAACAAGCATCGAGCCCATTCATTAGGAATGCGGCCAATCTGCCCACAATAGATCAAGTTGTTTGATGTACAAGATTCATATTCACAAAAACGTATTCAAATTCACAAGGTTCATATAGTCATCAAGTACAGAAACATTAGTTGACAACCTTAAATTGCTTATTCGTTTTCGTAAACAATGAGCTGATTAAACTACCGGGCAAGAAAACGGATAAGATATCTTTATAATCTTGTATTATTTTGTTTTTCGAAATTAACTTCATGACTCGTCTGACAAATAAACATACATCCAAAAGATTACCAAATCAAAAGCAACCCATCATAGCATTTAAAAATATCAAATCAATAAAAACACCTCTCCGCAAGGTTTGGTAGAAAACCGGACAATCTCTGAACATGAACCGATCTGTCTCCGACCACCCCCAAACTTGCCTGATGAAGGCGAAGTCAATTTCTTTTCCGGGGGAAATGTGAATGTCACCTCCTCATCTATTTGCAAACACTTTCCTTTAGTTGTTGACATCCCAGCAAGCTCACAACACCCAACGTGCCACCATTCACTCCCTCCAGAACTAGAACACTCAGTGGAACTCATATTCCTGGCATCCTCAAGTTCCCCTTCCTTCTTCCTTTCACCGTTCTCTCTCACACTACTCAAAGAACCATTTGAGCTCGGACATTTACCCAAATTTTGGGTCTTCTTATTGACATTCTTGTCCAAATTTTCTGTCCCCCTTTGTGGCTCAGGGTTTATACTGCGAGCTAAAGCCTCGGAATTCTTGGGAAGTTCAGCTTTTCGAAAGCTAGAGCTGTCAAAAATGATGTTAATTGCAGCGGTTGGATCATTGTTGGCCATGTGTAGAGCTCGAATTATATCCATATTCGAGTATTCAGAACCCACTACGGATCGGACAGTTGAAACCAATTCATCTGTGACTTTACTAACACCCATTCAGGTCTTGAAACTATTGACCCAGTTGAATGTCGCAAAACTTCTGAAAGAAAGAATCTCAATTCTTGGATGGTGAAGAATCGAAAAATCTGACAATCAATTCGTGAATTTGAGAGTTCAGGAGAAAGAAATGTGAACCCTAAATAGCTATTCAAAATAATGGTGTTTTTGTTGAGCTGACTGAGGAAAGGATTCAACTTCTTTTTCAATATTGGATGGTCGTGAATTGATAAACCCTAAAGGATCAATTTAGAAGGGTTATAAGATTTAAGATGGCGAATCTTGAAGATTTTTCGAAATGGTGTGGGTAGAGGTGGCGGCACGGTATTTATATACCTTGGGTTCCAGGGGACTCGCATTTCCCGCCAACTCCCACAATGGCGCCGGTAACCTCAGTGCCAATTGCCAAATTTCACACCCTTTCTTTTCTCGAAAAAAATTAAGGATAAAAAGTATTACCAACACTTAAACACTTCTATTTTCTTTATTTTAATACTTAAATTAAAAAATAATTTATTTTGGGATTGATAAATCTAATTTGGAAATATGAATGTATAGCGCAAAATAAATCATTATTTCCCCTCATCTTCCCTACTTTTTCTCTCTGTAAAAAATTTATCAGTTACTTTTATTTACTCTCTCTTTACTTTAAAACTATAAACTTTAATATTGAATTTGTATTGGAGGTAGGTATAGATCATTTTAAGGTAAGAAAAAAAATTTTTTCGCAATTTGGGGTCGGATCGCCGGGGATGACGACCCAGACGCGATCCGATGCTTGGCCGAATGACCCAGTGTGAAGGTGATAGACCAACAGCGCGGCCCGGACACGTCCAGACCGCCGGCCTGGGCGACTCGAGTAGGGTTTTTTTTAAAAAAAAAAATTCAATATTAACTTTTTTTTTAATATTTACTTTTTTTAGAGTATTTTTTTAGAATGTTCCTTTTTTCTTTTTTTTTTTTGTTTTAGAATATTACTATTCTTTTTTTTAAGATTTTTTTTTTTTTATAATATGACTATTGTTGTTTTTAGAATGTTCATTTTTTTTTTTAATATTACTATTTTTTTTAGAATATTCATTTTTATTTAAATTTTAGAATGTTATTATTATTTTTTTAATTTTAGATGTTATGTTTTTTTTTAATTTTAGAATGTTACAAATTTTTTTAGAATTTACTATTTTTTTTTTGTTTTTTTGTTAGAATGTGATTTTTTTTTTATTTAAGAATGTTACTATTTTTTTTTAATTTAAAATGTTACTAAATTTTTTTTAGAATGTTACTAATTTTTTTTTATTTTTTTATTTTTGTTAGAATGTTATTTTTTTTTTATTTAAGAATATTACTATTTTTTTTATTTTAGAATGTTACTAAATTTTTTTTAGAATGTTATTAATTTTTTTTTTTTGTTAGAATGTTACTTTTGTTTTTTTTTTTTTAAATTTAAGAATGTTACTATTTTTTTTTTTAATTTTAGAATGTTACTAAAATTTTTTTTAGAATGTTTTTATTTTTTTATTTTAGATGTTACTTTTTTTTTATTTTAGAATTTACTATTTTTTGTAGAATGTTACTAATTTTTTTGTTTTTTTTTTTTTTTAAGAATGTTAATTTTTTGTTCTCTTTAGAATGTTTTTTTTGCTTTGGAATGTACTATATGAACTTTGTGTTCTTTTGTGTTTTTTTCCCTTAAATGTTAATATATGAAATAAATTTTTTTTTGGGTAAATGTTATTGTATGAAATTTTTGTTCATTACAATGTTTTTACAATTTTATTTTTAATATATAATGTGTTCATATTTTAATTTTTTTCGTACTATATCGTAACAGAACGGCGTAGATCTAAATACATTTAAAGAATTTTTGGAACCGGAAGAATACGTGGATCACGGATATTTATTTGCAACTAATCGAATCTTTAATTCGAAACCAGAGTTGGTTAACTGGGCAAAGAAACAGCTATAAAAGTGAACACCTATTTGATTGTCACGGTATTTAAGGTCCAAAACATCCGACCGCCGACCGTATATTACACTGGGTTGCGAGCGTGGAGGTGCAAATAAACCGAAAAAGAAGCCCGTAGTTGACGATGAAGAAGAAGAAGTTCAAGTAAAAAGGCGGGGTCCTTACGGGACTAAAAAGTGTGGTTGTCCCTTTAAATTAAAATGCAAACAAATGGCAATATGTGAAAATTGGCAAGTATTCGTACACGATGGGAGGCATAACCATGCAATAGGTGTATATACTCACGGTCACGCTCAGGCAGCAAAACTGATGGAGGAACACCTTATACAAATTGAGCAATTCAGGAAGAGTCATGTGCCACCCCGTAATATTTTACGATTTTTCCGGGAACAAAATATGGGTTGTGCTGCCAGGTATGTTGCATCAACTCTAATGCATCTTGGTTTTATGTTTAGGGTTTAAATTGATGTTCTAATAATATGATTTGCATGACTTTTTGTAGTGCCCAGAAAATACATAACGTCGTTGCGAAGATTAAGAAAAATAGGATGCAGGGGCGAAACACGGTTGAAGCAGTTTTCTGCCTAAGTGCTATACGGGATTACACGGTCTTCTTTAGAAATCGAGGATAGCAACATGCTCAGTGACATTGTCATTGCACATCCGACATCAATTGAAATGTTGAGAACGTGGTCATACGTATTTATAATGGATACGACATATAAAACAAACAAGTAAGTTGTACTAAATTTGTTATATTAATTGTACATTTATGTGTTATTTGCAAATTGACTGTTTAGGAGTAACCCTTGAATGAATAGTAGAATGAAATATGTCATATTTAATCGGTTTTGTGTTAAGTTTACTGGGTTTTATGTTTATTTTATAAACAAGTTATATGCTTTATGTGTTTTTTTAAAATAGGTACAACACGCCACTGTTAGAAGTGGTAGGAATGACCCCGACTGGTAAGAATTTCACTGTGGCCAGTGCTTTTATGCGAAATGAGCAGGCTACGACTTATAGATGGGTTCTTCAATAGATTAAGCATCTATACTTTTCAAATACAATGTCAACAGAGAATCAAGAAGATGTTTGTGTGACTATGCCAAAGGTAATTATTACAGACAGAGAATGCGGTTTAATGCCCGTGCTCTGCGAAGTGTTTAGTACAGCATACCATATGCTATGTAGAAGACACATCAATCAGAATGTGGTGGCCAAATTAACCGAGGAGTTGACAAAAAATGAAGAGGTTGCATCACGATTTGTAAATGGGTCATGGAAGAAATTGTTGGACGAAATCGATGAATAGGAATACTTAAGGAAATTGGATGCTCTGAAGACGAAGTGGAAGAGCAGACCGGACTTCCTACACTATTTGTTCAACAATTGGTTGAATCCCTTTGCTCATAAATTCGTGAGATGTTGGACTAAGAGTCATATGTATTTTGGAGTGGAGACCACCAATCGAGCTGAGAGTGAACACTTAGTGCAGAAGCTATGACTTTCAACATGCCATGGTGATTTGGATACTGTGTTCCTTAATATTGACTCGCTTATTGAAGGTCAAATAGCATACATTAAGGCATCATTAGAGTTTTCCAAGACTAAAGAGAAGCATAATGCGAAGAGTAATCACATATTTTATATTATAAGTAATAAAATCAGTCACTTGACATTCAAAAAGATATGGTCGGAGATAACGAGAGCTGCCGGGATATATGATGATCCAAAAAATAAGTGCGGGCACTATTTGAGGACGTCACACGGCCTCCCTTGTGCTTGCGAGCTGATTACACGGTTCAATCACGTTCTTCCTATACAGTTACATAATATTAATGCCTTTTGGAAGACACTAGAAATTGGCAGTCCTCATCCTTCAGCTCGGCAACAGGACATGGATTCTAAGATGCATTCTCTCACTAACCTCTTGCATCAGATAAGTACAGGACCCATATCCAAAGTTAGAGAGATGCGTCATCTTGCGAAAGGGGTACTGAATCCTGTTTTGCCTAAAGATCCGGGTGTGACATTGACATCACCTCCCGAGGTAGCAGTCACTAAATGCGGAAGAAGACGGACTCAATAAAAAGAGACAAGTCACATTGGGAGCACGTGTCAATTGCTCATCGAAAGATACAGAAGTGAATCGGATCTGTTTCTGGTTCTGGCACTGGATCTGGGTCGTTGCCTGGTTCGGGTTTTGGGTCGGGATCCCGTGGGAGAGGGAGACCGCCACGAGCTCCTAGGGAAAAGGGCAGAGGATGCGACAGTGGCCGAAGTAATTTGTCTGCTGTGAAACATGCATCCCTGTGTTCCACATTCCCTTACACAAACGCTTTTCCTGCTTCCATTTATCCTTTCGTCAACAATTGGAAGAACGTGATTGGTGATGAAAATTTTGGTTATCAGGTTGTGGCAGATTTTGTGTTTGGTGATGAATATCAATGGCCAGAGGTTCGTAGACAAATGCTTTATGAATTGGAGCATTCGACGAATTTGTACGTTAACTTAGAGGGTTCAAAGGAACGTGTTAATGAGCTCATTCATAGGATACATTGGCCAGTGGATGAACCTGCGCCGTACGCGCATTGGTTCGAAACACCTGATTCGCTTTACATCATAGCAAATGCATTCAATCTGTGTGTGATACTAATTGCACAGCTTGGTTCTACGACTGTGTTATCTTTGTATTCGTATTCGGATCGTCCAGAAGGTACATTGGTTATTGGTCTCTTGATAGAAGAACGACACTTTATTCAGGTAAGTGTCGAATACGTGTATCTTTATGATTTTTTACGTTGTTCTGTATTATATGATGTTTGGTTTTACAGTTTTTCTGACATCTACATATTTCTGTTTGTTTTACACAGCTACAGTTGAATGATATGTGTCCGATACCTCCTTTACACGTTTAATGGATTCATCATCGTTCTGAATGGGTCAGCAATTGGGCAGATTCGTATCAGCATAGGATTGCAGATTGGAACGCGAGGGTTGCTCGAAATAGAAAGTAAATAGGACTTTATTTTTTTATTAAGAAAATTATATGTACGAAATTTTTTAACTTAGTTTCAAAACATATACACGTTGAATTTTTTTGGTATATATATTTTTTTGATAAATGTAAAATCGTTTTATGGTTCAATATCTTTATATTTAATGTGTTTCCGGTTTATGGTGCTTTATATTTTTTCTATTACAATTGTAAAAAAAATGAATGCATAAAAAAATTCTCATCAACCAAGTAACAACAACACTACCATATTCAAGTCATACACTACAAAATAAGTTAGAAACAACAACCAGTCAAGTACATAAAACAACGCACAAACGTCGAGTTTGATGATACCTCTTGATCATGTCGGAAGCCCTACTAACCTTTGTAGCATTATCAATATCAGCACGGTCCAACTCACGAGCTACCATATCCAATAGAACCTGCGGTGTAATAGGAGCAATGGTCAGCAATTGCACGCTGCGAGGGAGCCTGTCCGGATTCTGAATGTGGATAAGTGCGGGGGAGAAACCAAGGCATGTAATCATCTGTGCACCGAGATGGAGGTATAGCAGCAATACTGGTCCATGTAGACGTAAGTAGATGAGATGGTGCCTCCAGCCAAAGTGCCTCTATGAACACATTCTTCACCATGTACACCATGTTATTTGCTGGTCTGCAGTGCTCCTGATGACGAATAGGATGAGCTGGAATACATTGAACCCACCCGATCGGGTATATAGGGCTCTACACAATCAAAGATGATGTGTGAGAGTCTGCATCGACTTTCGCAACTGTGAAGTGATTGCCACCCAAAAACCTCGAATAGGAAGTACATTTTCTCAAATTTGAACATGAACCAGTCGTACCCTATCTTCTTTAGCGGAGACACAGTACTACTTGTATTAGCAAGAGGAGCAGCAAGAGTTAGTAAGCCTGCAAGGATAGAGCAAGATCGAAGCTCTGTGCCAGCCAAGTCATCGACCACTAAGCCGCCGGGAGAGGAGAGAGAATTTTCATGAGAGAGGGACGGGTCCTCTTTCCCCAGCCAAAATAGGCCGGCCCAGCTGCCCCCCCTAGCCGCCTACCTACTCGTCTTCTTCACAATATCTTGTCGGCGTTACATTATTAGGAGGCCCCATTCATTCCCTTTTAAGATCAGTCGTGGTCTTCCAGCTAGCAAACAAGCAGCCCAAAAAGCAAGGATCTGTAAAGAAGCTTAGAGGGTCAGAGCCAAGGATGAATAAAGGACCGCCCAATTTCACATTCGTTCTACAACCCCGAGGTAGTCCGTCTAGCGTCTTTTGGTTGGGGTCCGCTAAAGGATCGTTTCCCCCCTTAATCCCCCTCTAGTATTCGGCGGGTATTTCCCATATGTTCGGATTGTCCATATGTATGAGTACCATGGAAAAAAACTATGATCTTGGAGCTAAGTCTAAGGCCCTTCAACCCCAAAAACTCTGAAGTTCCTATCAACCACTGATAGCTTCAATAGTTCACTGAATTTTTTTTCGTTTCTCTGGTATTTCACTGGTTACTCGCGTGCCTACCTGAACCTGAGATGCTATCAAAAGATGCAATTATCCCATGGTACGTAGAAACCCATATATCAGTAATCTCATCAGATATGTACGGAGTTCACCTGACCTCGTCAGCAGTCATCGTATCTAAACGAATGCGTAAGTTGATTAATTTGTTTTTCGTTTTGTGGCCCAAAATCGCAAACCTCTGGATGTAAGGTTTGCACAACCTCGCTCCCGCTCTCACCGGAAGTGCAAACATAGGAAAATACAGGTATATCCAAACCTTTACAAAAAGAATTAATAAAAAAAAATCAGCAACCTTATCATTAGACAAAAATAAACCCTAAACGTAAAACATAATTAAACATGATGAAGATTATAATGATATTACCTCAAGCAGCGACCAGCAACCAGACAACTCCTTCCCATCAGCACGAGAGGCCTGCCCTAAACTCCGGTACAAGTAGGCTAGTGTAGCAGTACCCCATGCAAAACCACCAACATAACTAACATTCTTCACGAGCGGCCACAGCTTCCCAGGGACATTATTTCCACTCTTGTTAGTGAAGAGCGAACTACCAAGTAAATACAAGACGTAACAGGCGGCCCTCTGCTCCGTAGACAGTCCACTACGAGGTGAGTCAACAACTCCCACCAAGTCCTGAGCATTTATGCCTATGCTGGAGTCGTAGATATCAAGATCGCTCTGGATAACTGCAATTATCTGCTCCTGTGAATAATAATGGTCGACGACGTTACCGTAAAAAGGTACGCCCAGAATCAACTCAACATCATGCAATGTAACAGTCATCTCCCCCCAAGGCATGTGAAAACTATTGGTGTCTGGCTGCCACCTCTCCACAAAAGCAGATAGCAAGGTGGAGTTTGGATGCTGGAACATGCAGGACCTCAAATGTGATAGTCCTGTCTAGCCTGCCAACTGTACCACTGCAGGATCACTAGGGGTCCAACCGGTCAGGGGCACGTAGTGGGACCTCGACTTCAGAATGCCTCTATCCTACAAAAATAATGTAAACACCATAATAAAAAATACATAAAATATTCAAATCTATAATCATAAATAAACAATATGCAAAATATTCAAATTACCTGACCACGCCATATACAACCAGCGAATGACCGCTATACGAAGGGACAATTACTGGATCCTGTGGACCGCCATCAGCTGGACCTGTCTGCTCCCAACTGTCATTCTTTGATTTCTTCCTCTGCATAGGGTTGGTAGGAGGACGCGACTTCTCGGGTCTTTTTTGTCGCGACCCAGCAATCTTACTCATCACTGACATGAAACTGCCAGTCAATCCTTTCCTCTTACTTGGAGCAAGTCTATGGCCAGAAGATGAGGCCTCAACTACAGGAACAAGTTCGTGATCATCACCGTCATCGTCACTACCATCATCATCATCATCATGTCCACCATCATCATCATGTCCATCCTCATGTCCACCATCATCCTCATGCTCATCCTTATTGCCCTCACTACTATGAATGCGGAGGGAACCAACTCTGACAGCCTCCTCAGATCGGGATGTACCAGAATCCCTACCCAACCCAACATCAGATGAGAAATTACCACAAGCAGTGGCTCCATATTTAGCACTGCTGTAAGATGAGTCCACCGGGACGAACCCAGCAAGCTGCTCGAAGAACTGTGCACCTAACTGCAACCCTGGACCACTAACATCATTTAATGGAATCTGAGTTCTAGAGAAATGCTGTGTCGGATCCAAGCCAGGCATACGAATAGGTAGAGAAGGAGCATGTGCATATGGATCATATGATGTCTGTGATGGCTGAGAATCTCCGTAAGGGTCATAGGGTACGGGGGTGTACGGATAGTATGATGTGTTAGGAGGATGGGTCGTAAACGGTATAGGGGGGCTGGGTGGAAGACCCCGGTGCACCAGGGTCATAATACATACCCGGTGCAATAGGTGCAGAAGTGGACGGTATGTCTGATTTACTGTGGCGTCCCCTCACACCACCGGATGACGCAGTCACTGCACAACCTTCAACCTGACTGGTCCTGTCTGTCACAACACCTAAATCATCATCAC
Organism: Catharanthus roseus; assembly: GCA_028651295.1. Taxonomy (NCBI): domain Eukaryota; kingdom Viridiplantae; phylum Streptophyta; class Magnoliopsida; order Gentianales; family Apocynaceae; genus Catharanthus; species Catharanthus roseus. Next base: position 6,523,639 of record JAPQWS010000007.1, read on the forward strand.
CCCTACGTGCTTCGGGTCGAACCATCTAAACAAATTAGCAAACATTTTCCTCAATGACATTACATAATATCTGTCTAATTTATCATATTTTTATACGATACAAGTAATGCATTTTTCTTCATCTTTATATGATTAAGTTAAAACTGTGCATTAAGCTAAATTCATTATAGTTATATTTATTACCCTATTTCAACACTTCACACTTTTTTATTACATTGTGTTAACCCTAAACACAAAATCTTTCAATATAACAAAACTAAATCTAAATTTCATAAACGCTTATTTATGCAATTTGTTTAGGACATTTGTTTATAAAGCTGTATTATTCGTATAAACCCTACACCATAAATTCTAAATAAATAAAATTATACAATCAGTCAAGTCCACATGCACCCTAATAAACATAAACAAATTATGTTGAACATAATATAACCTATAAATTAAACAAATAAACATAAACGTAATTATTATTTTTAAAAAATCACATAATCATTAATTTAACATAATCATAAACAAATCCTAAAAACAAATTAAATAACATAACATAAACTACAAATTAAACAAATAAACATAAATCTAATCATATTTTTAAAAAAATTAACATCATCATTAATTATAACAACGTAAGCACAAACGAATGTAATAAAACAATTACAAAATTAACAAATTAAACAATTACAAAATTAACAAATTAAAAAACATAATATAAACTCTAAATTAAACAAATAGACAAACGAAATAATAACTTTAAAAAAATAACATAAGCATAGACAAATGAAATAAAAAAAATTTTAAAAAAAAATGAATATATAAAAACTAAAAAAAATACAAAATAAAAGTCCAAAAAATTAAAAAATAATAAAACATAAAAAATAATAAAATAATTAAAAATAATAAACTAATAAAATATTAAAAAATAAAAAATAAAAAAATAAGCAAAAAATTTATAAAAATAAAACATTAAAAATAAAAAACTTAATTAAAATTTTCAAAAAATAATAAAAAAGTATAAAAAATTTAAAAATAAAAAATTTAAAAAATTTTAAAAAATTTAAAAATTTAAAAGTTAAAATTCAAAAAATAAAACATTAATAAAAAATTTAAAAATATTTAGAAAAAAGTTTAAAAAATAAAAAAAATTAAAAAACTGGGCAGCCGGTTGAACCGGATCGCTGGACCGGGCGAGCAGTACCGTACAACGATCGCCTGGTTCAGCGGTCACAAACAGCTGCGGTCGCTGAATCGGGTGACTGGCGATGTTCCGGTCGCCGGTCCAGTCAATCCGGCGTGTTTTCCGTCGCCGTTACCCGCGATCCGGTGACTTTCCGGCCAAAATTTCAGTTTGCAAAAAATTTAATTTTTTTTCAATCCAATGGTTATTTTCAAATTTTGAAACGATAAAAATGTAAATAAATGAGTATAGATCAAAGTAGTAACATTTTTTTTCGAGTTACAACAGTCGGATCTTCCTAAATCTGAAGTTGAAATTTGAAGTTTTAGAGAGAAGTGAGAGGATTTGCTGAAGAGAGAAAAAGTTTCTAATTAAAAATGAATTATTTTGATTTATTTCACACTATACGTATATATTTCCGAGTTAAATTTATCTATCCCTTTATTTTAATATCTCAATTTCAAAAATTTCTCTACTTTAACATTTTTATCTATTTTGTCCATTAAAAAATAATGCACCAAAGATAATTATGTCAAAATACAATTTCAAAAAATTTATCCTTATCTCTTTTCTCCCTCATCTCCTCCAAATAAGTCATACCTATCTTTCCCCTCCCTCTTGGAGCATTCGACAGCTGCCATCCTCACCTCCTAGACTCTTTTTGTTTTTTTTTTCCATCCTCCTCCGTGTTCTTCTCTGCAATACAATCGACTTCTCTACTCTAAAACTTGCATCATTCATCCCCGTTCATCGATAGAGAAAAAAATAAAATCAGTCGTGTCAGAGAAGGCGGCCAAGGCAGAGAAAGAAAATCCCCAAGGAAGGTGTTGACAGCAAGGAGAAAAGAATGAAGAAGAGTATTGAAACTTCTTGTGAGATCAAGTTTGTCGTCGGATTTGTTTTACCTGAGAAATTGACAAGCATCCATTGGAAAGATCTTGGAAGAATCTGACGCTGAACCACTCTAAGAGATTGGGACCGAGCATCAATGCATTCTTAGACCTTTTGGTTTGGTAATCCTTCTGCTCAATCAAAGCAAGCTGTTTGAGTTACTTCTATTTGACCATCAATTCTTTCTCTACTATTAAATAGTTTTTATGGCATTTACAACAATGTAAACTATTTTAACAAGTTTGTGGTAGGAGCTTATTTTCGTTGTTTAAAAAAAAATTTTTGAGCCCAAGTGAAAAACTTTTGTTTCTGTTGATGGAGGAAAATGAACTATGATATTTGAAATGAATAAATCTGACATCTTCGTTGTATACAAATTTAGAGAACAATTTGATAATGGGGATGGAATTTGTGGGGGCAGTGATCAATGTTATGACGAAGATTATAAGAAACTTATATTGCCCAGTGGCATTGAGAAGGAGTGTAGACGATCTCTAAAGTACAATAATAAAATAGGATTCATATTTCATGGATACACCAAGGTTTTCATGTAGAATTTAAAAGAAATGACTAGATCATGATAGTTCAATGTTGTACAATTTCTCGCGAAAGGAGAAAGATGAAGTGGAGATTAGGGGTTAACGAGAAAAAGAGGAAAAAAAAAACCTATTTGATATTTTGACAGAATTATTCCTGATGTGCTAGTATTTAATAAACAAAACAGACAGAAATATTGAAGTAGAGAATTTTTGAAATTGAAGTGTTGAGATGGGCATTGAATATTAAAGTAGAGAAAAGAAGAAAGTTCGACTGTACGTGGCATTTTTAATTGAAAAATAAAAAATAAAAATTTACACTACTATCTTTTTTTCTTGAAATTTTTTCTTTTTTAAATAATTAATGTTAGTTCTAAAACTATTTATTTTGTGTTAATTTCATCTTAAATTTTTTTAATATTTTAGTTTTCAATTTAATGTACAATTTAACGAAGTTATAAATGGAACTTTAAAGAGCATATTGACTCATTTTTTACGATTTTGAGAATTCTTTAAAAAATTTTGTAACTTGAGAACCTTAAATGACACGAGTCATATTTTGATAGACTAAATGGAAATTTATATTTCAATTTTTTTACTTTATGTTTAAACAATAAAGGAAAAAACAAAAGGAAAACGTGTCCATGTCACAGAAGGAATGTAAAGCCTAGCATCATGTTACCAATAGCAATTTAAATGTAATTTTTCTTTGGCAGTAATTTAATCTTAGTTTGGTTGGGATAAAATCAGAAAAGGATTAGAAGGGAATGTAAATCAAATCATGTTTTATTTGGTTGCAACATAAATGAGAAAAGAGAGTTCTCACTTTCCATGTAAGCAAATTAGCCCCTCTCAGACATAAATGATATTTAAAAAATTCATTTTATCCTCAAACTCCTATCACATATATATAATATTGATACTTTGTACAATGGCTATAATAGTAACTTATATATAATAAAAACTATTTACCTTCACTTTTCATCCTAACCAAAGAAAGTAAATGTGATTTATTTCTCTTTCATCCCTACCAAACAATTTTAGAGTAAATCAATATACTTCCCTTAATGGAAGTAAATAGTGTCACTCCCCTCCCCTTTCCCCTCTCCGAACCAAACTAGTAATTGAAAATTATTTCTAACCAATTTTTTCCTAATAGAATGTTCGTGCAAATTTTTTTTCATTTGTTTGTTATAGGAAAATTCTCTTAAAATGCCCCTAAACTATTTAGTTAAGTTGCACAATACCTCTCAACTCATATTTTACTTTTTTTTTTTTAATCTCTAAACTAAAATCGTGTATCATAAAATAGCACCACCATAATAGAACGACGCCACCTCCCAAAGATCACATACTGCTCACGTGTGTGTTTATGGTGGGGTGAAATTGTTCATCAAAGACTTTCTGTCCACAATAAAACATCTTCCACACTGTAAACACACACGTGAGCAACATGTGATATTCAAAAAGTGGCGTCGCCAATACATACTAGAAAAATTTTACCCTTCCACAAACACACGTAAATAGTATGTGAATTTGGGAAGCTATATCGTCGCTATTTATGGTTGTAAACTACTTTATGATACATAATTTAATTTACAGATATAAAAATAAAATATGAAATTTTTATCAGATAAAATATGAGTTCAAGACATTAGGTAATTTAAATAAAGAGTTGAAGGGCATTTTAAGAAAATTTTCCTTTCTTGTATTAATGTGACATGCAGGTGGTAACATAAAATGATCTTTAACGTATTTTATCAGGTTGAAGTTTAGTGGATGAATGGAAGCACATAATAAACACTTGTATAAGTTCTAATAAAGAAAAAACACTTGTGTAAAAATAATATAAATATAAAACTACAAGAAAAACGTATGTTTCATATTCTTTTGCACTTTTATTTTCTTTATTTTTTTTTAATATGCATGAGAATCACAGAGACAACAATCAAAACATTCAAGTTTTTCTTTTAATGGAAAATCTTTCAAGTTTTATGATTCAAGATAAATTAACAAATTAAATTAATAATTTATCAGTAAGTCCTTTTTTTATATATTAAGAGAGGTGATCTGGTTCAAATACGGAACCTCTAGACTACTACCTTACCACAATAAATCTCTTATATTATAAGAAAAATAAAATCTAATTTGAGTATTGATTTGGAGAGCTATACAAAATAAAAGAAAGTAATATGGCAGGGTCAGTCCAAGAGCTTAGTTATTTGGATTCAACTCACTTGACCCAATATATTTTTATAGCAAAGGGACTTATTTTGGCCCACATGCTATAGGAAATTAGTCTCAACCTAATCAAGTACAATAACTAATTTACTCTTCCTATTAACATCATACAATCTTCATGGAAATATCATGACAACTTCCTTGGGAAGTAAGAATATCTTCTCTAATAAATAGAGGTATTGTTCATTACTTTTGGATTCTATTCTAAATTTCTTACTGTTATGTTGTTGGATTGATCTAACTTAAGTATCGGAGGTGAAACGGGGGATCAACCCCTCTTCGGTGACTTTGCTTACCTCTGTGCAAGATATATTATGAAGATTAGTAACCTGGAAACTATTATTTGGCGCCTACCGCATTCTTTTTCATTAAATTTTCATTCTTAAACAACATGATTTACTTTCCTTATGGCATATGATACTTCACAGTCAGAGAATACTCCTCTATCCTCCCCCTATTCAACCAAAGGTGGTAACAACCATTTCCATGCCCTCGCTTGTCCAAGAAACGATGAGAGTTTGAGTTCCATCTTTATCATCTTCAGGAACGTGATCTATAATCATGAATTTGCAAGCAGAACAAATTGTACAAATTTTGACACTCTTTATATCTTTATAGGCGATGTTGGCATATCAAGCCAACGCTTCTCTCCCTTCAACAATTCTTCAGACAATCCCTACCACCATTCCTCCACAATTTACTTCCACTCAATTCTCATCACCTTTTTTTCCTTCTACTTTCTCTTTTAGAGAAGGAACTTCCATGATTTGGTCAACCAAACACTTGCTCAAATGGCACCTTCCCCTGCTTCAGAGTCATGTATATGAGATCTTTTATAGCATAACCCGTTATGCGAATCGTATGCTTGTGCTTTAGTTCCCAATGATTTTTCCTATTTAAAGCTTACGACATATGATAGATCCAGTGACCCAAAAGAGCATATCGTGCGATATGTTTCTCAAATGTATGTCTACAATGCGTCCGATAGTACTTATTGTCACATGTTTCCGAGTTTCTTAAAGAGAAACGCTTTGGCATGGTACACTCATCTACCACCCAAAAGTATTCATAGTTTCAGAGAATTTGGTGAAAAGTTCATCCAAAACTTCCTTTCCCAATCAATTTTTCAACCAATATCAGATTTTTTATTGAGTGTTCGTCATAGACCAAATGAAACAGTGAGAGATTTCACAGCCTATTTCAATCAAGCTGCTCAAGAGATCAATAATTTATCTGAGCGAAAATATATCCAAGGATATAGACATAGATTAACCAATCAGGCTTTTTTCCAAAAAACTAGTTGAATAGGACCCACAGATGTTTATGATTTATTAGGAAGAATTCAAAAGTTCATACATGCCGATGATTACGTTTGGTGTAAGCGAGATTTGGACAATAGGGTCAAGGAATTGCATAATACAAAGAAGTCTAAACAGTTGGACAACAGACAGAAACTTCCTATTCATGATTGATTAGAACCGTGTAAAACGGATGCCCCACGTTACAATTATATATCTCTCAAGGTTCCTCGATCTGATGTTCTTTATAAGGTCGAATGTATGGGAATTTTGGACAAACCTACTAAGATGCTTTCTCCTCCTGAAAAACGAAGCAAAGCCAAATTTTGTCAATTCCACAAAATCATGGACATGACACTGAGCAGTACAATGAATTGAAAAAAGCAATTTAGTATGCTATTAAGAATGACAAATTAAAGGAGTTCATTGATGATATTTCAGCGAAAAGGTCCTTGGGGACTGATAAGGGCAAGAAGCCTAGGTATGAAAAAATGGCAACAAACCTGATTATTCTTCTTCAAAGCTAAAAGTGATTAATGTGATACAAGACATCAACTTTCCTTTTTCTAAAAAGAGGACTCTGGAAAATCATGGCAATGATCTATTAGTCGTGACCATGAGTATAGATCAGTGCGTAGTCAAGTGCATTCTCGTTGACACTGACGGTTCTGTTAATGTTCTTTTCAAGAACACATTTAATTTAGATGGGGATCCTTTGGGGATCAGGTACTTCCATATGCAACATTGTTAGTAGGCTTCATTGGCCAAACAAGCAAATCTGAAGGCGAAATAAGCTTGCCCATTTCATTTTAAGATACTGCCCACATGGTTGAATTCCTCATTGTGTCTGTTCCTTTCCCTCATAATTGCAAAATGGGCAGATTAGCTTTAAACCAATTTCAAGCACGAATTTTGACTTGTGATTTATCCATGGAAATCCCTATGAGAGAAGAAGTTCATACAATATATCGAGATCAAAAGCTGACTCAAGAATGTTGTTTTACCACGGTAAAGGAAGTGGAAAAAGAAAAAGATTCAGTTGAGCAAAGCATGATTCCAAAACTCGAGCCTGAAGGTGAATATGAGTCATTTATTTTTTATCAACTCAAAACAGATCAAACTGTGTGTATCGGGCGAAACCTTTCGATTGATTTGCGAATGAAGTTAGTTGAACTTCTCCTTGATTACAAGCACATTTTTGCATGGTTTGCTTCAGATTTAGGGATCACTCCTCGACACATAGCAAACACAAATTGGCATCCCTGAAGGATCCAAGTTAGTGTTTCAGAAAAAGAGAGCATTTGCTAAGTAGAGGCAAGAGATTATTCGGAAAGAAGTCCAAGATCTTTTAAAGGAAGGCATCATCAAACCAATTGATTTTCCTGATTGCCTTTCAGATCCATTAGTAGTTGCAAAGTCGGGCAACGTAGAGAGTATATATTAACTTTACAGATCTGAATAAAGCCATCCCTTAAAAGTCATGTCCCTTCCCCAGCATAGGTCAGTTAGCATGCCATGAATTCCTTTTATTCCTTGATGCTTACAAAGGATATCATCAAATTCCAATGGCCGAGAAAGATCTGGCTAAGACAGCTTTTGTAACCGATTATAGAATCTACTGTTACACAAGGATGCCATTTGGTTTGAAAAATGCTAGGACAGATTTCCAAAAAGCAATGAATAAAGCCTTTGAAGGTTTAATTGGAAAAATTATGGAAATATATGTTGACGATATAATCATCAAATCTAAAAATAAAAGCGCTACACGTGAAGATTTGAAATAGGTATTTGACATGCTTTGTAAGATATGGATGAAATTGAACCCCAAAAAATGCATATTTTGGTATCAACCGGAAATTGTTTGGGCTATCTGGTTTCTAAATGGGGTATCAAAGCAAATCCAGCAAATATTAAAGCCATACAAGACATGCCCGAACTAGAGGCAGTCAAAGAAGTCCAGTGCCTAACAGGAAGGACGGCTTTCGTACGTTGGTTCCTAGCTAGAGCTGGAGAGACAGGCCTCCTATTTTACCAAATTCTAAGGCACCCTTCGAAATTTGAATGTACTTCCGCCGCTTCTGCAGCTTTCCAAAAGTTGAAGGATTACTTATCCTCTCCTACCCTCCTTGTTACCCAGTAATAGGAGAACAATTATATTTGTACCTAGCTATCACTCATAAAGTGATCAGTTCAGTTTTCTGTTCTTTGTGTAATAATAATATGAAACCCATTTACTACATGAGTCATGTTTTCCATGGGCCAGAAGAATGTTACAGTTCTCTAGAAAAACATATACTTTGCCTCATAATCACAGCTCGAAAGCTAAACTATACTTTCAAGCTCATGCTACAATTGTGTTAACTATCACTTCGAACTAAGAGATGTGTAAGCTTAAAACTTTTGGCCATACGTAATCCTGCCAACAAAGCTTCATATTCGGATTCATTATTGCTGACAGAAAATAAGAACTTCATTGCATATGCAAATTGATGTCCTTCAAGATCTTCTAGGATGAATCCTGGCCCTTTATTCTTTTTCCCAATCGAGCCATTAACATTAAGTATCCAAGTCTCTAGAGATCAGGTTGTACTTGTGGGCTGAATGTTTTCCATATTGTCAGGAAACGAGCACTCAATTAAAAAATCCCTAAGGCATAACCTTGAATGGTCTTTCGGGGAGAAGAAGTCAATTTAGCCATCGTCTATTTAGAGGTTCTACTGGATATGTCAGGTTTACGCAAAACGTACATTAGTGGAATGACTCATAAGTTGTTATCGAACAGATAACCTGGATCTTTGAGGCAAAAGGAAATAACATGCAAAGATATTTGACCTGTGTGCAGCAGATGGTCTCAAAATTCTCCAATGGGCAATTTGAAAAAGTTCCCCGAGAACATAACACAATAGCGAACATGTTATTCAAAATAGTGCGAGTGAACAGATAGAAGGCACGTAGATTGAATCTTTATCATAAAAATTATTGGTAAATAGAAATACATGGCAGAAAAAGTGGAAGATTGGACAAAACCCATTCGAGATTTCACTTTAAGTGAGATACTCCTTGATGATGCTACAGAGGCAAGAAAAATATGCACTACCTTTGCACGATATATTTTGGTAGATGATCAATTGTACAGAACAATGGGTAATTGGCCTTTACTTAAGTATGTAAACGAGGAGGATGGTCGATATGCGTGAGGGAATCTGCAGATGTCATATCGGAGCCAAAGCATCAGTCACAAAGGCCATACTATATGGGTATTATTGACCTACCATGAGAGAAGATTCACTCAACTTGGTGAAAACTTGCAATAAGTACCAGATACATGCTAATGAGCACCATATCCCAATGACCGAATATCACACCTTTTGCACCCCGATACCCTTTGCCCAATGGAGAATTGATTTTTTAGGACCATTCCCTAAAGCTATAGTAGGAAAGAACCATCTGATTGTAGCCATAGATCATTTCACTGATGGGTTGAAGTTGTTAGCCCTAAGGGCATTATTACATAAGATTTTGATAATGATTAACATATGTTTGTGTGAGTATTAAGCATAGTTTCTATAGAGCAAAAGAAGCATATTTGAAGTCTCATGGCTACACTCTTAGAAGTAAAAGATCTTGGTGATCAAGGAAAAATGAAGGAGAAAGGATCAAGCCATTGAAGGCCTTGAAGACTTGTGTCTTAATTAGGGATGTGCTAAGGTATTTTTTGTAAAACTCCCTAACTCTCATCTTTGATTGTTGATCATGTGTGAAGCTCCTTAGATCAATTTCTTTTTATGAGTTGTATCTTTCCTTCTCAAGCTCACTTGGTAACGTTGTTCTTTACTCATCTCCCTTTTATCAATATCAAAGGTTTGTGTTGAAAAACCTCTTAGGTTATCTTTTGATTGCATTTGTGTTGGAAATTGAGGTTGCTTGCAAAACCCTTGGTGGGTAATCCTCAAAATTGTGATTGTTGTATACTTTGTTTATAGTGGATTTGGAAAATCATTGGATGTTGACTCAAGGTAGTGGATGTAGCTCTTTGAGAGAGTGAACCACTATAAATTGTTGAGCCTCTTTACTCTATGTTTTTTGCTTGATTGTCATAACTATAAGATTTTGTTTGGTTGGGAATTTTATTAAAAAGAGTTTTAGAATTCTTTCTTAAACAAAATTAGAGGTTTATCTTTTAATCACATAAAAGATTTTTAAAAAATTAGCCAAAACCCTTATTCACCCCTGCCCCTCTAAGGTTTTTCAGAAGTGAAAGCTTTAGCAAGTATTACAGCAAGACATGTTCGGGAATTCTTTATGAAGACGTCATTGCTTATTTGACATTCTCAAAATCTTGATATCAGATAACAGGAAGCAGTTTGATTCCAAAGAGTTTAGAGACTTTTGCGAAAAGCTCAATATTGAACAACGGTTCACATTCGTTGGTTATCCACAAACAAAATGGAGCTACGGAGGTCACTAATGGAACCATCTTGCAAGGTCTCTAAAGGCGATTGGATGATTTTAAAGAAAAATGGTTGGATGAGCTGCCCAATGTTTTATGGTCTTATAGAACACCACTCCCAGGAGAACAACCAGGGAAATACCTTTCAATCTTTGTTTTGAGGTAGATGCTATGATCCCAGCGGAAATTAGATGTAAAATATTGCTTTCAATGAACAATAAAATGATCAGTTAACATATGAACACTTGGCACTTATTGATGAGATTCGTGAGCAAGCTACGAAATTAGATGCTCATTACAAGTGGCAGGTTGCCTGATACTACAACGCTAAGGTAAAATCTTCTATGATCAACGAAGGTGATCTAGTTTTGAGGAAGAATGAAGTGAGTAGGTAGGTCCTAACAGGAAGTTAGATTCTACTTGGGAAGGTCCCTACCGGGTAATAAAGATTAATGGTAACGGGAGTTATAAGTTGCAAGATTTTCAAGAAAAAATTAACAAGGACTTGGAATGATCTCAACCTTAGAAAAATTTTTCCTTAGTTATTTCATATAACTCTTATGTATCTGAATTCAACTGTCAAATACATTTATCAATATATGTACTCTTATTGCCTTTAAATGGATATCTCTTTTTTAAGAATCATGATTTAACATAATTGCTTCTAAATTTCATAAGTTTTTTCTAAAAATTCAGTTGGCAACATATACTAATCAGACACATTTCCCTGATACTTTTCAAAAGTAACTTGTGTCTAACAAACATTTAATCATATTATTTAAGATTAATCTTGAAAGTTATTATAATTTTCATGATTAATTTTCTGATTTTACAAATGTACATCTCATATGTGCAAAACTAATCAATTTAATATTATCAATAGAATTTCACAAAATTAAAATTTTCATTTCATATATATATATATATATATTGGCCTATCGGCCATATTCCTAACTATTAAATATTTTTAAAAAAAAATTTGATAAAGCTATAGAGGCCTTTGTCATTTTCTCTACCTATCAGGAGGCAAACCCTGATAAGCCTACAACTAAAAAGTTTTACAATCCCACTGTTCAGGGGTTGCAACCAAAAGATAACCCTACTCGGCACCTTTACGAAATATTAAAAAAAATTTGGCCTTCATTCTAGAAGCACTATCGCCCTTTTCCTCTTTCGGTTCTCCTCCTCTTTCTCAATGAGTACATCCAAGGTTAAGAAGCGTCTGAAGTTGGGGAGCACCTGTGGGTGCACTCAACGGGTCTCTCAAATACTCGTTCAAACAGGTCAATGGCCTCTTGTGGAGCAACTACATTCCTTACAGGCTCTTTAAAATGGCCATGCCTGATGTCCAACTTTTAGCACAACTCATGCACATCTAATTCCAGTTGGACAGCCCCACAAGGCCCAGATAAACCTTTACGGTTGCCACAAAAAATCGTTCAAAGGAAAACATCCTGTGGTGCTTCAAAACTTGGAGGAGAGGAATATTCAAATATTCTTGTTTTTCATGAAAATAAACCTAACAGAGTTTTAGTTCTGGACAAGTTTGTCTAAAAAACAGGGCCAACGAAGTGATGCAAGGCACTTACGTTCCTTCTGTGGCAGCAAAATGATGACTCATTTTTATTGTTAATGCCCGAGATACAAGTATTTCGCAAAAATATGAAATTGGGGTTTAACAAATAAACTGCAGTGCACCCCCTTTTTATATAATTGGGAGCATTAAATAGGGTACATGTTCGGTCGCATCCAGGTATATCTTTCTCTACGTTTCAAATTCATTATTATTAATTATTCTTGGGAAAGTTGATCGACAACTCACACAAGACGCCACGTGGATAAACCTGTGGCATTAATTTAACTCAGCATGACAGTGAAAAGTCCTAATTTTATCTTTTCACCTCACAAACACATTCATACTATTTTCTTTTACCATGGTTATTTTACATTAACTATGATACATATACAAGTACACAAAATCAAACAAGGTTTGTGAAATAAATGGATTAACACATCCTTGACATCTTTCATTAAAGAATAAAATCACATATGCCTATAGAACTATTACAAAGTTCAAAACAAGAGGGTGGCTAAGGCTTCACCCTCTACATCATAATATAATGACCTACAGGGAGAACATCTTCCACTAACTCTTCTTTTTCTTATTAAGGGATCCATTTTTTGTTTTCTGAGAAGATGTTACTTCTTCTAACCTGACAAAAAATTTTTACACTTGCCCAAGTGGCACTGTCATACCTGCAACATCAACTTGCTCCATCTTTGTGCATTCAGCTCCCCCATCTCCGGATGTACCCTGATTGGGAACTTGATCACTTCCCGATAATTCTACGTACAGCCTCCTAGTATAGTCTCTTGAACCTTGGGCATGCATAGATGCTATATCAGGAATATCAGTCCTAGACCGTCCTATGGTACTACTCTCTTGATCTCTATCCAGATCATTCGCAGTTTCTTCATGAGTATGCTCTGGTATATCCAAAGGTAGTCCAACTAATTCTTGCCAACTTCCTCAATGTTACGGCCTTCAATTGACCCTAACGGGTCCAAATTTAGGCCTTCTTGGCCGCCCTCAGCAAGATCTCCCTAATCACCTTGTTCATTTTCTAATGACGCCTCTTCGCATCTAGTACTTAAATCTTCCATCCCCAAATTGTGATGAGTACTTAAATCTTCCATCCCCAAATTCTGATGAGCGTTCTAAGGAAATACGCGATATTCAACACTCTTCTTATATTATGAATCTATTATTGATGGTAATTTCACATTTCGATTTTCCTTTGGAATTTTATCAATCAATTCTGTCAAGGACAAGCTCATCACTAACATACAATTCGAAAAACCAACGCTCCCCAAGTTGATTCACAAAAGTTCTTGATAAGCTCATCTTTTATATGGGGCAATAGCTTCCCTTCATTATCAACCAACTTCGAAAATTTTGAAGTCATAGTATCATTTTCCCAGCACTTCCGAGTTAATTTTGCTTTATGCTTCTCGACCTCTTGGCGTGCCTGTGATAATAGATCATTCAAGCTTTTCATTTTTCCATATTTGGCAGCACACTCATCAGTTAAATGCTCATTAATCTCAGTTAAAGATGAATTGTTTCTACCAGGGTAGCATTCGCTGCTTCTGCATCAGCAAGTTTTCTCTCTAAAACCTTCACCCGATTAAGCATATAACTTGTTCCCGACGATTCTTCTCATAATTTTTATACTTATCCATCATCTTTTTTTGCATTATTCCATTGTCAACTAATTGAAGAGTAGCCTCGTTCATTATATTCATATTCTGAAAAATATGAACAACATTATAAAATCACCCAAAATATATATATATATACATACACCCACATACAAAGTTCTATACATTATACACAAATACACTTACTTGCATGCTGTTTGCAAAAAATTCATCCATAATCTCATCTAGAGTCATGTTGGAGCCGACCCCATACCTAACGGGGCTAGGCTCGATTCCTCTATTACCTTTTCTTTCTCTCGAACAGATCTTCTTCTCTTTACGTTGATAGTCTAGCTAGGAAAATTTATCTTATAGCCTTCCACAGGCTCTTCACATACCACATGTTCAGGAGGGTCATTCTTTCCCACTTCTATTAACGGAGTTTCTTCTTCTTCCACTCATGACAGCACTTGTTCTTCTGGAATCAATGGCATAATTGCCTTCTTCTTGGATGTACCTTCAGTTCTTTTCCTCTTTCCAGTGAATAACACATCTCCTCTTTTTGCCACATCAAGCACGTCAATCAGGACTTGGTCCCCAGTAACCATAGCTGGCGTTTCTTTTACCTCTGTGACCTCTCTTCTAGTCTTCTCTCAAAAGCTCTACAGAAGGTAGCTCACGTAATGAAAGATCACATATTTACAAACAATCTTACAAAATATTCAAAAACAAATTTAGATCTTTATATTTACTTTTCTCCTCGGTATCTGCTATCGGAGGTGGCAACTTCAATTTTGCTGCTGCTTCTGCCATGTTGCGTAGTAACAGCTTCCTTACAGTAAAACGAAATATTAGTCATTCTTTCACCTATCAATTCCCATATCCAAATATTATATATAATTGAAAATTAGTTTCCAATCCTAATACTAACTCAATTCGTGCAAATCGCAATCTGCTTGAGAATAAAATCTAGCCACTGTCATTATTTCTTCACTCCATTTTCCTTCCCTTAACAACTAAACCTAAATGCATATTCGTTCATAATATTTATATACTCCTTCATAAATGGCTATTTTGTTTCAATTTCTAAGTTGGGTAAAGTTTTTATCATATTTCACGGTCTTTCGGGTCCTACCGTTTCTACAAAAACCAGTGTCCTTTCCACCCGTGAATCGATTTAGGCAATTTTGCTATCAGATTCCCTGTACCACTTTTCTTCTGGAATGTATGCCAACCAGGACCATCCTTGATCGGTTTTATATTAAAAAAATTCCAAACTTTTCGTCACTCCAAAACATTTGCAAATTAGTATAAAGGCCACCGTTGTCCTTATCCAGTTAGGTGCAATTTGCCCTATATCTATTCCCCAATAATTCATTATGTCATAAAACAATTTATGCAATGGAAGCATAAGCTCAACCTTCAGTTGATCCCAGTAAACTACCATCCTTCCTTTTGGAGACATATGGACCCTCTCCTCGGCAGAAGCAACCCTTAAACCAAACACGATAGGTATAAAAAATTCCTTCCTTATGCCTTTAAGACTGCTATAACGAATGGTAGAAAGATACATGATGGCTCCAGGTTCACACAACTCCAAATCATCATCCTGATCATATAATATAGAAACATCATTAGCACAAAGATGTCTTTTCATAACTTTAACTGTTTCGCGGAATCAACATTTGGGAATAAGATAGAATAACCCCTTTTTGAATATTTTCAACTACCAAGTCCAACCATTTCCTTCATTTGGACAAAATTTGAATTGGCATTTCCCGAGTAGAAAGCTTTCACTGATGTTGATTCAGGTAATCGTTGGCATTCTTAGTATATAAACTTTTCCTCAATAAGTCTAAAACTCACAATTTTGAGTTTCTTTTGCAGACCTTGAATTTCCTTTTCTAATCTGACGTTTTCTTCATCACAATGCCAACTTCTATGGCAAGAACCTCAAAGATTTCCAAAATCATTTCGAAGAAAGGTTCAAAAGTTGGTGCTACTAATCAAGGTAGTTCTTCTTCTTCAGATATTAGGATATATTGTCAAGATTAATAACCCGCAAACCATTATAATAAATTAAGGTGAATGTCACAAGGTGCAATTAATTATGTTTTAAAAAATGGGATTATTAAATTATTTGGAATTGATATTAATTATTCCGCAAAAGAAAGTCCTAAAATTGTTGTGACTTGTAGCAATGAAGTAATTTTAGTGATTAAATAATCTGTTATGTTAATAAAAATAAATTAATAATATATATAAAGTACAAAATGTAAATTTATTATATATAACCATCCTTCCGGAGCATACTTGTTTTCAGAATAAGAAACATAAGTCCTTTCAAAAAAGAAAAAAAGAAGAAGAATATGTATATTAATGTATATGTACATTAATTTAAAACGACTCCAATCGTTTGTACCACTTTGTGTACCACTCTCTGTACCACTTCCTAATTTAGTATATTTTATCAATAAAGCCTATTAAAAAAGATAAATTCTAAGGGAAAAAGATAAACTTTAAGGGAAAAATATATTATAAAAAGAAAGTGGTATAGAGAGTAGTATACAAAGTGGTACAGACGATCTTGGGTGAATTTAAAATATAGTGAAAGATTGGTTGCTTTCAAAATGAAAAATATTTGAAACTTTGAAGGTTTTCCTAGTGGAAAAATGAAAAATTAAAAAAACAAAGAAAAAGACAAACTATAAGAACAACAAATGTTTGTGGCTTGTTCCGTCGTTGTTTGAAGTCCAAAAGATCCAATACTCCAATGGGTATTTAATATTTCAGGCCACTCGATCAATAAGTTGACTCATTTTATCTAAGTCAAACTAGTTTTTATTTTCTCCTTAACATTATATATATTATTCTTTCCGTTTTAATTTATTCTTCCTCATAAAATATTGCATAATTATTAAAAAATACTTATTATATTAATTGAATAAAAAATAATATACTAAATTATTCTTACTTTATAATATGAATTCATTTTAATTATGTATAAATATTAATATTTATATTATATTGTTCTAATAATTTTAAATAGAGTATATATGTAGAAAATTTATATTTAATACTCTATTAATTTGTTAAAGTAACATGTATTTTGAAAATGAAACAAGTATATGCAAACAACAGATAAATTAAAATATACCTTATAAAAAATTAGTATTAGGCTCCTCTTGGTACGGTTTCTTAATGCTATTCCACATTATTATTGGTCTTGACCGATAATTTGTGTAGCAAGATTCTTTTCTTGCTTGCGATGATTTGTGTAGTTGTTTTTCTTTCTTTACGTTTTGTTCTCCAATTGGCCTCTCACGACGAGTTGCACACTCCAATTGGTCACACTGAATTTGGCAGTTGTTGACATTTTTTTGAGGTTCGATGAATTCTTGTCGATCAGTGTTGTCCTTATCTTGAGTGAGGAAATCGAAGACAATATGTGATTTATGTGTCCAGTTTCTCTGTATGTATATTCATTCTTGAATATTAGCTCTCGATTACAGGGATTTGCATCAATCTGTAATGATATGAAATGGTGAATATTAGCTCTCGATTTCAAGGATTTGCATCAATCTGTAATGATATGAAATGGTGGTGCGGCTTTTGAAAGAACAATGTTATCGAGACTAGCTAGCTTTTTGGATGGCTCCATTAATGGTTGTTTTTTATTGTGACAATGACAACTTATTTTGTTTCAAAACAAAAAGTAGTCGTAGTGATATAGCTTTTCAAGGATTTAAAAAACAATTCCTCAATATAAAAGTTTCCCTATACCCGAATCTATTCGACACTATAATATCAATATTCAAACAGAGTTTTTTCTTTAATTGGATAAAAAGTAAACTTTTGTAACATTGGATCTATAGATTTTTTAATGTCATAAATTTTTGACCTAGCAAGCTTATAATTTCCTGTGAACAGTAAAGGGGGATAAAGGAATCGGGTGTTGATTGTTCTCTAAATGGGAGTTTTCTTCTTCCATATGTAAAAAGGTTCATGAAGTGCTTCGTTCGGAGTTAAACTACCATTTCTAGAAATATATATGAGATTTTCACCTTATACAACTCATTCAATTCTTTCGAATTCATTGGATCATTTTTCGCGTTCACGAATCCCCTCCCTTCCTTTCTATTAAATCGATCATAACTGCAGCTACATTCCAGGAAATTGTGCACCACAAATAGGAACTAATAAAGAGATTATATATCTCTTCAAGGTTCTCTTATATGCCTTAAAAGATCCCATACCCTCACATATATAAAGTCGGAACGATTACAAAAATACCCCTAAAACTTTTAGGTCTAAAATGCAAAACCAAGAAACTTGCCTGCTAATCTTTTTGGGAAGAATTTTTTTTATCTTTTTTAAATTGGAAAAGAATTTAAAAAAAGATGTATGCCCTTCCTTTTACAAAATCTGTGAAAATCCATCATCTTCTTCACGTCATCTCCATCCACACCATCACAACTTTCTCCACACCTCACAGTTAAGATTTCGGTGGCATCCTCTTCTTCTCCGACTAGCTTTCTACTCTTCTCCGGCCGGTTTTAGTAATTTCGCTAGTATATAATCCCTATTCTAGAAAGTGGAAGAACCCTAAATTTTCTTTGATCTTCTTCAATCATGTTCGCCATCTGCGCCTTAATTTCTTGAATGTTTCAACTAATCTCTTTAAACTTGGCTATAAAATGTATGTGAAATTCAGTATTTTGATTACTTTTGGGGTTTTGGTTAAAGAACCATGAGAACTAGATTATCTTCTTAAAGAAATGTAAGACAGAGAATTGACAAAATGCAACTATATTATTAAAAAGCATATACATTTCATTTTACTATTATGTTTGCCCCACATGGAGGCATTTTCGATAGAGGGATTGGAAACCTGAAGTTAGGATGTTCCTACGGTGGACTTCTCAAAATATTATTCCTACGGGAAGCGAGGTGAGCCATGATTGACAATACCGCCTGTGTCCACTATGGATTTCAATTTAAAGATGACAGACATGCCCTTTTTATTTTGCTCTTGCAAAGAAGATTTGGAACCAATTTTAATTTGGTAATAAATAGAGAGGGATGTGTACTCTCAGTTTGAAGATAAAAGACATATCCACTTTAGATTTCAAATTGAAGATGACAAACAAGCCCTTCTTTTATTGTGTTTTTGCAAAGAAAATTCGGAATTGGCTTCCACTTGGTAATAAATAGAAAGGGACTCTTACTCTCGTTTTCAAAGATCTCTTCCACACAATCCCTTTACATTTTGATACTAGCAATTTTTGCCATATGCTCCTAGCTGATTTGGTGTGCCCACAACAAGCTTCGACATGAGGGAACTTGCTCCAATGATGATCTTCTTACTACACAATCCCTTCACCTTACAGATGAACATTATTCTCTTCATCAACATCTAAACCTCTCTATTAGATCTGACCCCCCTAGGACTGGGCAATATGTCTGGAAACCTCCTAACCTCAGATTTTCGAAAGTTAACACTGACGTCACCTTTGTTGAAAATAAATTGGTATTGGGATTTTGATATGCAGCCAATTGGGAATATCATTGTTAGCAAAAACCATTTCCTGTTCGAGCCGTTAATTAGTAGACTATGGATTATTGAAGGTTATGTAGTTGGATTCTCCTTCCATGATAGTCTGATTATTGAGAGCGACTCTCTTATGGCTGCCAAAAGTCTCTCACCTCAAGGAGAATATTTTTATGAACTTGGAGCTTGTTCCTTGCATTTCCTTAATAGTATAGATTCCACTTCCATTGTTTTTTCTCATGTATATACGACTTGAAATTCCCTGGCCCACCTTCTAGCAAAAACTGCTTTGCTATCCCCTATTCCTTTTGAATAGACTAGGAATATCCCTTCTAATGTAGCACATATTATTTTATTGGATATTAATAAAAATAAATACATTTTCCTAAAAAAATGAATATTTAATATTTTTTGAAGAATAATACGTATCTTTGTATTTGAACTTTAATATTGTTATAGTAGTATTAGATATATATAATATAGGATAATTTGTTTTAATTTTTTCAGTAAATTATTACAAAAATGCATTTCCACGAAAAATAATTGTTAATGTTTGAGCAAAGAATTGAAATAATGATATTGATCTAAATGCCTTAATAGAATAATGATGCAAAATATTGACAAAACATGAGTTTTTAAAGGCATTTATGATATGTGTGGAAGAAATGCCTTTATATAAGATAGAAATACATGCATTTTCTTTCCGGTGGTAGATCTGCACAACAGGGTAGTGAAGTATCGGATTGGTACTTCATGGGATTTTGATCGTCTTCTTGATTTGTTGCCGTAGCCTATTTTGGACCTCTTGTCGCTAGCTTCGATTTCTTTCGAATCTGAGCAGGCTGATAGAGTTTGTTGGAGCTTGACGGGGAATAGGATCTTTATATCTCGACCTACATTTGATGTTGGGGGTGCGGACACTATTCCGGACAACGGTGCATGAAGGAGGCTTTGGAACTATAAAGGGCTTCACCGATTCCCTCTCTTAATATGGCATGTGAGGCATAATGGATTAAAAATACAAATTTATTATTATTTCATAAAGGTATTTTTCGAACTCGAGGTATGAGCTGTGTAGTGGTCTGCACAAATCTCTTTTACATACCCTTCGGGATTGTAGGATGGAAATTCCTATTTGGAAAGTGTTCTTGCCCTCGAATCGTGCTGCCTCTTTTTTCTCTTTTGGTAATGTGATAGATTGGTTAGACTGGAATGTCTCGAGCGGTTGGAATGAGAAGATATCTTGCTTTGATTGGTATATTGTTTTCTAGATTAGTTATCATCGGATTTGGCGATAGAAAAATAAACACCTATTTAAGGATGGTTTGAATTATTAACTATAAAATGTAGAGTTAAATTCATACTATAGTATATTACTGAAATTTGTGAGATATCATGTCCCTAGTGTCATTCAATGCACTCTCTCTTTGTAGATATTTAAGTTTTATACAAGATCCACATTTATGCCAAATGACTTATTTTTTTATTTTTTATTTTTGCTAGGTAATCAAGTTATCCATTAATATAAAAAAGCTGAAGCCATTACTATCAAAGCAATCCTCAAACTTTTTCTCTAACATAATGAAAGAGAAAAGCTAAGAGATTGGGACAACCATACAACTAGTTACATAAAGCAATAGAAACAAAATCACACATAAGTGGTGGACAAAAGATACTAAAACTAGTAATAAAAACAGACTTACAATAATCTTCAAGGAGTCTTCTTCACAGCCTTCAAACTACATCAACAAGAAAGACTCAATATCTTCATCTTCCGTAAAACTTAGCCATTTACAAAGCCATAGGCGAATCAACATATTTGAAAATAGCCTCTAAGAGATGTAGAAAACTGAGAAAGGGCTCAAATTGAATTCGAGTTGAAAAGTTGTTTGATATGTGCTATATTGTCTACATTTCTATATGTTATATTCATCGTTTTACGATGTTTTTAATATATAAATTGCATATTTTAGACAACTACCTTTTATTCTTGTATTAGGTGCTTCCCAAAGGAGAAAACGACAAAAAGGAATGAAAAGGGTAAAAAACAGAGTGAAAACGACGAAAACGAAGCTAACAACATCAATGAAGAAGACCTACTGCACACGGTAGTTCCTGTCATCGATTTGGCGATGGCGAAACAAACACTTGAGGATAGTTTGAATACTAACTATAGAATGTAGAGTTAAATTCATACTATATTAGATTACTGAAATTTGTGAGATATCATGCCCCTAGTGGCGTTCAATGCACTATTTCTTTGTAAATATTTAAGTTTTATACTAGATCCACATTTACGCCAAATGCCTATTTCTTTTTTTTTTCTTGCTAGGTAATCAAGTTATCCATTAATATGAAAAAGGCTGAAACTATTACAATCAAAGCAATCCTCAAACTTTTTCTCTAACATAATGAAAAAGAAACGCGGAGAGATTGGAACAATCATAAAACTAGTTACATAAAGCAACAGAAACAAAACTACACATAGGTGGTGGACAAAAGATACTAAAACTAGTAATAAAAATAGACACACAATAATCTTCAAGGAGTCTTCTTCACAATCTTCAGCCACATCAACAAGAAGACTCAATATCTTCATCTTTCTTATGAGTCAACTGTTTACTAAGCCATGGGCAAATCAACATATTTCAAAAATAGCCTCGAAGAGATGTAGAAAACTAAGAAAGGGCTCAAATTGAATTCGAGTTGAAAAGTTGCTTGATATGTGATATATTGTCCATATTTCTATATATTATTTTCATCTTTTTACGATGTTATTAATATACAAATTGGAAATTTTAGACTAATGCCCTTTATTCTTGTCTTAGGTGCTTCCCAGTGGAGAAAACGACGAAAAGAATAAAAATAGTCGAAAACATAGTGAAAATGATAAAAACAAAGCACCAATAATACCAATGAAGAAGACCTACCACCTGAGGTAGGCCAACCTACCATACGTGGTAGGTCAGCAAAAATAGAGAATGGACAGAAGCCTAAAGGCAACAGTGACTACCCTTACCGTCAAC
Organism: Catharanthus roseus; assembly: GCA_028651295.1. NCBI lineage: Eukaryota > Viridiplantae > Streptophyta > Magnoliopsida > Gentianales > Apocynaceae > Catharanthus > Catharanthus roseus. The sequence goes on from JAPQWS010000007.1 coordinate 6,546,004, forward strand.
GACAGGTCCCGATGACACAAGCACCGATTGGAACAAAACCTACTACGGACGGTAGGCTCGGCCTACAGTACGTGTTAGGTCTCGACTGTAGCAATATTAATGCATTTTTAAGACTTTTTAATGTAATTTTCTGATATAATTGGAGAGTTTCGCTATTAGGGTTGGAGAGGTGAATAGGGGAATAGGGGTGAACGGAGGTTAGAAAATTCTCCTAAATTCAGCCACAATTAGGTAGGCAATCAGTAGAAAACCTATAATTAGGAGTTTAAAGATCAAGAATTGAATATTCAAAGGCGCAATTTCAGACTTCAATTGGGCAACGTTCGGGATCACGATTTCAGGGCTTCAACCTTCTCCTTAACTTTCTTTTCCTTTCTTTTTACTAAATTTCAATGATTAATTTCATTTTTAAATACAATGTTTAGTGGCTAGATTTTTATGGGGTTTTGATGAGGATTGAACCCTAATTCTTGATTACTATGATTTTGGTTTAATCTATAGAAATTAATGTTTGTTTTCAATTGAATTGTCTTCCAATTATGTTTTATTGCAATTTAATTTGTCTCGAAGTTAAATTTATTGCAAGAGTGTTCGGAATTGAAAAAGGAAAAACATTCTAGGGCAACCTATTGGGGGTTAATTGGGGCAATAGATTGGAAATATGAAATTTCACTTTTAGGTCACTTAATCACGTGTTAATTACTACACTCATAATTAGTTAGGGAGAGAAGAGATTCTCCTCTAAGGGTTAGTGGGTAGGTGGCTTTCGCCTAGAGATAGGGATTGCTCGACTAGTTGGGATGACCCAATTCGGTAATTCAACATCGTTTTCTTTTTCCAATTGAACTAGTAACAAGGATTAGAGGGATTCCAACATCCAAACTCTTGCTTTAATAGTTTTTAAACAATTGATTTCTTGCTTTGTTTACTTTAGTTGAGTAAACTCGTTTTTAATATTTTAGTTGGTTTTCCTTCCAAAGAATCCATTTTTAGGCTAAACACTAGAAGAAGCATTTAGTACTTCATCTTTTATCGTTCCTTGAGTTTCGACACGCAGGTGTGGTCGATTACTACAGTGATACGTCCACGTGTCTGTTACTCTTATTTAGTAGTTTACTCCATTGATTTAAAACTGCAAACATCAAGTTTTTGGCATCGTTGCCGAGGAATGATAACTTTATAATGCTTTAGTCATTTTTATTTTTATAGTTTTGATTCCTTTGCTTTGTTCATTACTATTATTTTGCCTGAGTGTCAATGGTATGAATATTGGGAATTCAGCTTATTACATTTAGAACCTGCATTGATTACTTATCCAATTATTTGTTTTAGGTTTTGGAGAATAAAATATGGATACCAATGATGCCACGGAAGCTCAACTGACAACAATAAAAAAAATTATGGAGAATATGGCCGTTACACCTCAATATACGCATTATCAGTAGGTCATGTTTTGTGCCGTCTGTAACGGAGGGTACCGTGTTCATGAGTGCCCAAGCATGGGTACTCCTGTGGGGCAGATAGAGTATCTCTAAGGAAACTGGCAGGGGTACAACACGTATCCTAACCAGTACAGTTTGGGTTGGAGGAATCAACCGAATGTTTCTTGGGGAGGTCAAAGTCAAAGGAGATAGCAATAGCCCCCAGGCTTTTAGAGTGGAGGTTTCACTCAATCTTCACCGTATAATCATACTCCACTGGTAAATCCATTACCCCCACAGCCTAATCTAGAATATCTTGTTTCAAAGTATATCACTTTGGCGAATGCTAGGTTGAAAAGTGTTGAAGAAGTCCAGAGAAGCTAAACAGCTTCCATCCATAACGTGGAGAGTCAAATTGGGCAATTAACAAAGATGATCACTAAAAAGCCGCTTAATAGTCTACCGAGTAATACAAAGAAGAAATCTAACGAGCATGCAAAGACGATTACTTTGAGAAGCAAGAAAGAGCTGGTAAAGACATCTCCTACGGTTGTGAAAGAGGAGAAGGGGATTGCTCAAGCACCAGAGTAGTCCACTTCCCCTAAGTTAAAGGAGGTTCAGCAGAAGAAAGTAGAAAGGAGGAAGTCATCTCCCATACAATACAGACCTCCTATCCTATTCCTATAGAAAGTGTTAAAGGCAAAGCAAGATGAACAATATGGTAAGTTTCTGAAAGTTTTTAAACAATTACGTATTAACTTACCTTTGGTTGATGTTCTAATGCAGATACCTAAGTACGCGAAGTTCATGAAGGAAGCTATATCTGAAAAGAACAGATTCTCTTCGGTAATGATGAACGAATAGTGCTCAGAAATTCTCAACCCCTAGGAAAAACTTTCAGAGAAACTAAAGGATCCAGGAAGTTTTACTATCTCTTGCATTTTATGTAGTATAACTGTTTCTAGGGCTTTAGTTGATTAGGTGCTATTATAAATTTAATGCCCTATGATTTCTTTAAAAATTTAGGAGTGGGAAAGCCTAAACCTACTAGGATGAGTATTCAACTCGTAGATAGGTCTATTCAATATCGTAAAGGTATTGTAGAGGATGTGCTAGTGCAGGTAGGGGACTTGGTGTTCCCGATTGACTTTGTAATAATGGATATGAGTGGGGGCGTTGAAGTCCCGCTCATTTGGGTCGTCCTTTCCTTGTCACTGTTAAGGCTCTAATCAATATGGGAGAGGTAAATTTGACCCTTAGATTAGGGGAGGAAGAAGTTATTGAAACTCCCTGATGCCATGCGTAGATCTAGGGATCATAATGATACTTACTTCATGATAGATTTTTTTTATCCTTATATTTCTACTTACATGCATGAATATTTCCAAGAAGATTTCCTCATGATAGCTCTGCAACAAGATGCCCAAGGCGAGATGGATTTTAAGGAGGTTCGGGTTTTAACTGATAAATTAAATGAATTAGAAGTGGAGAAGACAACTACTGTACAAGAGGATCTAAAGGCACCCCTGAAGCCTTCTCTTAAATCCTCACTTGAGGAACCCCCAGAGCTACAGCTTAAACCATTGCTGATCACCTGGAGTAGGCATTCCTTAGAGAAAGGTCAACGCTCCATTAATAATTTCTTCTAAGTCGAGCTGGCCCCAAATACAATCTTACTACGGACTTTGCAGAAATACAAAGAAAGCTATCGCTTGGAAGATAGCAGACATTCAAGGAATAAGTCCGTCCTTCTGCACCCACAAGATTCGACTGGAGGAAGATTCTAAGCCTGTGATTCAACTTTAAAGGCGATTGAATCCGAACATGCAAGAAGTGGTGAAGAAGGAGGTGATCAAACTCCTAGATGTTGGAATCATATATCCCATCTCAAGCAGCATTTGGGTAAGTTACAAGTGGTATGAAAGAAGGGTGGAATGACAGTGGTGGAAAATGAGAAGAATGAGCTAATCCGACACAAGTAATCACCGGATGGAGAGTATGCATTGACTACAGACGATTAAACGAGGTGACCCGAAAGGATCTCTTCCCTCTTCTATTCATTGACCAAATGCTGGAACGGTTAGTAGGCCATACATTTTATTACTTCCTCGATAGATCTCGGGCTACTTCCAGATCCCCATCTCTCTGAAGGATCAGCAGAAAACAACCTTCACCTGCCCATACAGTACATTTGCATATAGACGTATGGCTTTCGATTTGTGTAATACTCCTACTATATTTCAGAGTTACATGACTGTTATATTTGAGGGGTTGGTGGGAGATATTATGAAAGTATTTATGGATGATTTTTCTGTCTTTAAGAATTCATTTGATGCTTGCCTGCTAATCTTGAAAGATATTAAAAAGATGTGAGGAAACTCACCTCGTTTTTAATTGGGAAAAGGCCATTTTATGGTCCAAGAAGGGATCATTCTTGGTCATAAAATTTTTTAGAATGGTATTAAGGTTGATAGAGCTAGAATAGAGACAATTGAAAGGTTGCCTCCGTCTTCCTCTATAAAGGCGATTAGGAGTTTTTTAGGGCATGCAGGGTTTTATAGGAGATTTATAAAGGATTTTTCAAAAATTACTAAATCTCTTACTACGTTAATTGAGAAAGACATGCCTTTTAATTTTGCTGATAACTGTTTAGTTGCTTTTAATTTGCTTAAAGAAAAGCTCACAAAGTTTTCAATTTTAGTCTCTCCAGATTGCTCTATTCCCTTTGAACTTATGTGTAATGCCAGTGATTATGCTATAGGCACTGTTTTAGGCCAAAGGAAAGGTAAGTTTTTCCAACCTATATACTATGCAAGCAAGACTCTAACGGACACCCAAGCAAAATATACAACAACAGAGAAGGAGTTACTTGTAATAGTGTTCGCATTTGATAAATTATGTCCTTATTTAATACTTTCTAAAGTCATAGTTCACACTGACCATTCAGCTTTGAAGTACCTCTTTTCGAAGAATGATGCTAAACCTATACTTATTAGATTGGTGCTTCTTTTGCAGGAATTTGATTTGGAGATCAAAGATAAGAAGGGAGCTAAAAATTTTGGAGGCCGACCATCTCTCTAGATTAGAGAATCTCAGTTTAGAACCGCTGAACAAAGAATAAATTGATGACATATTCCCGAATGAACAACTTATTTTTGTAAAACTATCTAGTATAACTCACCATGGTATGCCGATATAGTTAACTATTTGGTTTCTAATGTTATACCTATAGGTAACACCCATAAGAGGAAGAACTTCTTTACACACCTGAAGTATTATTTTTGGAAGGACCCGTAACTCTTTCGTCAGTGAGCTAACCAAATTATTCGACGATGCGTGGCTCACCTGAAACAGAGAAAATCTTCAATCATTATCATAAGGGCTTAGCCGACAGACATCATCAAGTCAACGGGACTGCTCAAAAGGTACTCAAGTCGAGCTTTTACTGGCCAAATTTGTTTAAGGATGTAAAAGGGTACATTATGGACTGTGGCAATTGCCAGTGCACGGGTAACATCTCAAAACGCAATGCTATGCATATGTCTACTTTCCAAGTTTGTGAGATGTTTGATTGTTGGGTTATTGATTTCATGGGCCCTTTACCTAATTCTTTTGGTAATTAATATGTTTTGGTCGCTTTCGAGTACATGTCTAGATGGGTTGATGCTAAAGCCTTACCTACGAACGATGCTAAAGTTGTGGTTAAGTTATTAAAAAAGTTATTTTCTTGTTTTGGTGGCCCTAGAGCTATTATAAGTGATAGAGGTACTCATTTTTGTAACCAACAACTCAAAAAAGTGCTTATGAGATTGGGAGTAACTGAAAAGCTAGCTACTCCCAATCATCTTCAGACTAGCGGTCACGTAGAAGTAGTGAATAGGGAAATCAACTGCATCCTTGACAAAATCGTTGATAGTACCCGTAAAGACTGGAGCATTAAATTAGATGATGCTCTTTGGACCTATATGACAGCTTACAAGACCCCACTTAGGTGTACTCCCTTCCGTCTGTTATATGAGAAGTCGTGTCAATTACCTGTAGAAGTTGAGCATAAAGCTCATTGGGCAATTAAATTAGTTAACTTTGACTATGTTCCTGCATGTAAACAACGGTTACTCCAGCTGAATAAGCTCGACAAATAGTGACTGCAAGCGTATGAGAATTCGAGCTTATATAAGGAAAAGGCGAAGAGATGGCGTGACAGACACGTGGCCAAAAAAGAATTCAAAGAAAGAGATTATGTACTCCTCTACAAGTCCCATCTTCGCCTATTTCCTGGAAAGCTAAAGTCTCGGTGGTCTGGACCGTTTACCGTAAGGTTTTTCCTTACGGTACTGTTGAGATAACACACCCTACGCAGGGAACGTTTAAGGTAAATAACCATCGCGTCAAACCATACTTCGATGAGGACGTGAGAACCCTTCCAAAGGAGTCCCTCGCTCTCCTAAACGAGTGAGACTAGCTCTTAATAAAATGTTGTAGTTTGTGATTGTATCACTACATTCCCCATGTTTTCCTCTTTTGTTTAAGTTGAATAATTTTAATCGTATGTTTATGGTTCTGTACAAGTTCCTTAAGAGAGTTATTTGCTTGTTTATGATGACCCTTGTGCCTTGAAAGTATCATTGGATTGGTCAAAAGTAAAACGATGCTAAATCGCACCTCACAGAGTAATTCCCAGTAGCCCAGCAGAAGCCTACCACAGATGGTAGGTCTAATCTACCGCACACGGTAGGGGCATCGACGTTATTTTCCTTAGTGGACAGAAACCTACCGCGGACGGTAGGTTCAAACATCAGGAATTAGGAAAGAATAAAAGCCTACCGCACACGATAGGGCTCCTTGGCAGCTGCATTCTGGAAATTTTTAGAGTCAAACTTCCTAGCGAAGCCTCGGTGATACGTCACTCAAGGAAATGGCCGACTCTTTCAGACTCTAACGCAGGTTGTTTGTTCAAGCAATCGAAGGATAAATTCCTAAACTTCTTACCTCCATTTATCTTTGTTTTTCTTCTTGTGTCTTTTTAGTTATTTATTTAAGTTTTGTTTACAGTTTTTTGTTTCCCTTCCTTCTTTTCTTGTCTTTGTGTTGGGATTGCTTCCTAATATGCTTACTCGTTTTATATCTGCGAGAATGCTTCGCATGTATGTGTGTTGTTTGTTTTTTCTGTTGGTCTGGCCCCCACATTAAGGATAATGTGGTTTTAAGTGTGGGGGGTATTTATGTCTTTTTATTCCCTTTTCTTCTTTCTTGTGACACTTTTTACTTTTGTTGCTTTTCCCTTTGCTTATTCTTAGAAAAAACCTAAAAAGATTTTTGTTTTGCTACTTTTAGTAGAGTACATAACTGCAAAACCCTTTGGAAATTTCGAAAAGGCATTATTACTTGATCACTTTGAAAACCACAATTACTAATTTCCTTACACGATCAATGGTTTTCATGCACTTGTAAAAGTCGATTAGTAATAGAAGCCTAGGAATCTTAGGGGATTAGTATAGTGAGAATCCTTTTTGAGTCTTTGCCTGCATTCTTATGTTTTCTGTCCTTGGAAGCAAAGAGTTATAGACTAGGGTGTTCCCAAAAATGATGGTCTTAGGCCTTCTTTGTACCGTTTGTGCCTTTCTTGCCAGATGCTTAAACAAAATCAACCCTAGTTTCCTTTTTGTGCCTTCATGCCAAGAGTTTCAATCCTTTCTTTTCTTTATTTTTTAAAACTCACACTACATAAAACCTCAATTCATGGAGCTAATGATTAGAATACCTTTTTAGCCATTTTGAGTGAGGAAAATAGAAAAGTGTGGGGGTAAGGAGTAAAAAAAAGAAAATTTTGCATATGAAAAGGGTATTTTTGGATATTTCATTAGTTCGGTACATGTGAATGTTGAAAAGAGAGAGTGGAATTGATGCTCTAAATAAAAAAATTGCAGAAAACGAAGAAAAAATGAGTGTCTATTTATCTTTATAGTTAAGTCTCGAAATATTAAGCATCTTTCTCTTATACTTGGGAATTAATGCGAATTTTAAGAAAAATGCTGGTAGGTAGGGTGTGCATTAATGAAATAAAGTAGGACGTTCAAGGTGAGTGAGAAGACTGAAAAGCGGCAAGAAAGTTATTCTATAAGTTATATTTCCTTTCGGTTGCATTAGCTGTGTCTCAATTATTTTTGTCCTCCCTTTTCCTTCGTTTGATACCATGTACATGTCCCAAGCTTAACATTACAAGCCGAAAAGTCCTGCCTAATCCGAGTTAGGTCTACCTAAGTGGATAAGTAATAGAAACCATGAGTTTGTTGGGCATCATTCTTTAAAGTATTTCACTGTGCTAATTACTTGATATTCCTTATCTTCTATGAAAAACGGCATGAGAAATACACACCCACCCCTTGATCTGTACGTTTATTAGTAACTTGCAGGTGGAATTGGTGATTCTTGTCGTTCGTCTCTTTTGATTGACCTTTGGAGTTGAGTAGTAAAAAGCTCTATTGAAGTGGCCTTTTTTTTAGTTTTTGTTTTGTTTTGTTTGTGTGTTACTTCTGCTACCATGTTATGTGGCCAATCTGTGATCTTAATTGTCTTAGGTCAATTTTTCTCGTTTTTCGTGTTTCGTCTTTCTTAGAATAAACTTTATACTCCCCCGTTTTGTCTGCTTCGTGTGTGTTGCTTGAGGATAGGCAAGGGATAATTGTGGGGATATTTGATATGCTACATTTCTATGTGTTATTTTTATCGTTTTTTATGATGTTTTTAATATATAAAATTGCATATTTTAGACCAATACTCTTTCTTCTTGTTTTAGATGCTTTCCAATGAAGAAAACGACGAAAAGGAACAAAAACGAAGCCAATGACACCAATGAAGAAGACCTACCACCTGAGGTAGGCCAACTTACCACACGCAGTAGGTCCTAGAGGCAAAAACAGAGAATATACAAAAGCCTACCAGCAGCCGTAGGTCCCGACGACACAACCGCCGATTGTAACAGGGCCCTATAACGGATGGTAAGGCTCAACCTACCGTATGCGGTAGGTCCTAACTGTAGCAATTTTAATGCGTTTTTAAGACTTTTTAACATAATTTTTCTAATATAATTAGAGAGTTCTGCCATTATGGCTGAGAGAGGTGAATAGGGGCGAACAGAGATTAGAAAATTCCCCTAAATTTAGCCTCAATTAGGGAGGAAATCAATAGAAAAACTTCAATTGAGAGTTTAAGGATCAAGAATTGAAGATTCAAAGGCGCAATTTCGGGTTTCAATTGGGTGACTCGAGAGACAAGCTCGGGGGACATTCGGGATCACGATTTCGGGGCTTCAACCTTCTCCTAAGCTTTCTTTTCCTTTCTTTTTACTGAATTTCAATGATTAATTTCAGTTTTAAAATATAATTTTAGTGGCTAGATTTTGATGTTTTGATGAGGGTTGAACCCTAATTCTTGATTACTATGATTTTTGTTTAATCCATAGAAATTAATGTTTGTTTTCAATTGAGTTGTCTTCCAATTGTGTTTTGTTGCAGTTTAATTGTCGCGAAGTTGAACTTATCGCAAAAGTGTTTGGAATTGAAAAAGGAAAAACGTTCTAAGGCAACCTATTGGGGGTTAATTGGAGCAATAGATTAGAGATATGAAATTACATTTTTAGATCCCTTAATCACCTGTTAATTACTACACTCATAATTGGTTAGGGAGAGAAGAAATTCTCCTTTAAGGGTGAGTGAGTAGGGTGGCTTTCGCCTAGAGAAAGGGATGCTCGACTAGTTGTGATGACCCAACTTGGTAATTCAACATCGTTTTCTACAAGTTTTTCCAATTGAACTAGTAACAAGGATTATGGGGATTCCAACATCTAAACTCTTGCTTTAATAGTTTTAAACAATTGAATTTTTTTCTTTGTTTACTTTAGTTGAATAAACTTGTTTTTAGTATTTTTGTTGGTTTTTCTTCAAAAAAATCCATTTTTAGGCTAAACATTAGAAGAAGCGATTAGTACTTGAGCTGTTATCGTTCCTTGAGATTCGACACTCGGATGTAGCTCGACTACTACAGTGATAGGTCCACTTGCCTATTACTTTAGTTTAATAGTTTACTCTATTGATTTAAAGCTGCCCATATCATTGCTCTAATAAATGGAACAAGATCAAGATTTGAAAAGATTAGAGAAAGATCTTGCCTTTACATCTTGAATCTGGAAGAAAACCTCCTTGAAGAAAGTTCATTGTGATGTGTAGACAAAAACATATAAAAAGAGAGCATGATAAAGAAAGAAAGAGAAAAATCTAGCTAAGATTGAACTCCAACCAAAGTCGTTGTCCAGATTTGGCTGAAGACGCTAGTTGGGGAAGAAGTTGCAGAGACGCAGTTTGGGGGAAGAATAAGATAGGAAGGTGAAATGAAATATATTACTTTAACTTTTAAAGACAATTAGATATGTCAATAAATGTTTAAAATTGATCAATTGTATGAATATGCCGTAAAAACAATCATAAATAATAAGGTTTATACGATCATTTAACAGATGTGATAAAGGATTTTTAAAGCATATGCGTTTATAAACGCATAAGGGCTATTAAGGCACTCACACACATTACGTTAAAAACAAATGCCTCAAACTTATAAGCGCTCTTCACACACCTATTAGAACATTTATAAACGCCTTTACATATTTATTGTAGTGTTTCTTACTCCATTGGTTGCGCACAATTTCTTTTGTCTTCACTTGAACTAGTTGAGAATAATTTTTTCTATGTATTCACCCATACGGTCCAAGCCTCGTGTGTCTAACCTGTAATATTTCAATAATTAATTCTTTTTGTTGGAAGTTTCAATGTTAATTCATATTCTAGTAGTTCAGATATGAGTATCAAATATGGAGGAGGAATACATGATCTATGAAGGTGCGATTCAGATTGTCTGTAACATTTTCTGTAACACTCTCTGTAACATTCCTAATTTTGTATATTTTATTAAAATATACCAAATAAAAGATAAAACCTAAGGAAAATGATAACTCTAAGGGGAAAACATATTATAAAAGGAAATTTTATAGGAGATGTTACAGGAAATGATATAGACGATCCTGGGTGATGAAGGTGATGTACTTTTTGTCATGCATACAATTAATGAGAATGGTAACTATGTGGATTGGAAAAGTGTTGGCCTAATCAGATAAGGAACACTGACCATTAAACAAATGGCCATACTGGAAAGCTGTTTTTACCCTAGATTGTTTAATTCTCAGGCTTATAACATAGCCAATTAGGCAAAGGATTCTCATTTTGTAGGATATCTTGATCCTCTCATTTCTCCCATGATTTCTTCTCTGATAAAGAGGGATCTACTGATGTAATTTCTCCCTTGGGATTCTTCTAATAGAATTTAAGTCTTTTTCTAGGGGAAAAAAAAAAAAGGAGTATCAAATTTTGATAGGAAAGTTAAAAAAACCAAACATTTGAACATGGTTTATAGTATAAAAAATCGAAGTTTTTGTAGGGCACTATGACAAATAAATAAAGTTTTAGGGGGCAAAGTGAAAATACACGCAAGCAAATCACCCACTCACTCGGGCAACTCACGAGTCGTGGACTTTGGACTATGGTGGAGTTATGAGTCTCACTTCTCAAAAGAAAAAAGAAAAAAAATTGAAACTCGTAGTCGTAGTTATACATCGGTAAAGAGGAGTTCAACTTCTTGTCTTCTCCCCGACGTTATAATATAACTGGCCATGGATAGAAAAGTCTGGTGAAGCCTTCCCCCTCTAGGGCTATGGCAGGTGCTGCTCCCGTCTCTCTTCACATTTCTTCAGTTGGGGTGTATCATTCCTGAAAAAGGTAAGTCGTATACGCACATGAAAATGTATGTTAGATACACGTTTTTTCTGGATGGTTAAAATCACATAAAATCACCAGGAAATATAGAATTCTTAATTGCATGGATTCGTATCTAAAATCAGACTTAATCAATGATGGAAACGTCCGTTTCTGTTTGATTTTATTGTTTTGATTTGGTTATATAATTAATTTTCATGGAAGCCCTAAACTTGTGTTGCCGTTTGATTCATATAGGTTGGGGCATCTAAATTCTTGATTTTTGACCGGGAAAGTAAAGGCCTTTAGAAGTCGTTTTGAGATATGGCTGAGAATTGTGGTGAATTTAATATAGGATTTGATTTGAATTTGATTCCTGAAACGGAAAATGCCGAAATTAGATCAGAGAACATAACAGGGCAGAAACCCGAAAGAATTGATGTAGAGAAGCTGGAGGAGGACAAAGAGGTGAAGGCGACAGATCATGCTGGAACTTGTGGTGGATTAGGTCGAGGATTTGATTTAAATTTGGCTCCTGAGGTGAATTTGGCTCCTGAAGTGAATTTGAGTTCTGAAGTGGAAAATACTGCCATAAGATCGCAGAGAAAAAGGGGGCGAAAACGGAAGAGAATTGATGCACCTAATGTGCAGGTGGATAAAGCTGGAGAGAAGCGGGTGATTAGGACTCGGGGGAAGGCGCTGATAGGTAGATACGTGAGAAAGGAATTTACAGGAAGCCGGGTGCTTTTGGGGAAGATTGTGTTCTATGATTCAGGTTTCTATAGGGTTGATTACGAGGATGGAGATTACCAGGATTTGGAGCTCAGCAAAGTGAAGGTGTTTCTGATTCAAGAGACTGATTTAGACGGTGAATGGTTGGACCGGAAGAAGCAGTTGGACGAATTAGTGTCAAATCAAGGTGCAAAGGTGAAAGGTGATCTTAAGGTTGAGGAAATGGTGCTGGTAAATTCATCAAAAGTTGTTGCTGATGCTCCGGTTGACTTCCACATCAAGAATGGGGTATCAGTAGAGTCTGTAAAAGTTTTTGCAGAGAATGGCTTTCAAGCTTCAGTTGTGAGTGAAGTGAGTTTGGAGATGGAAGTGCCAACCGTTCCACCACCAGAGTTGCCTCCTTCATCTGGAACTGTGGGGATTCCTGAGGACAATGTGTCACACCTTTTCTCAGTGTATAGTTTTTTGCGGTCATTTAGTATTCAGCTCTTTTTAAGTCCATTTACATTGGATGATTTTGTTGGTTCACTTAACTGTGCTGTCCCAAATACATTATTGGACTCCATCCATGTAGCTCTCCTGCGTGCTTTGAGGCGTCACATTGATAAGCTGTCTTCTGAAGGTTCTGAGCTTGCATCAAAATGTCTGAGGTAATTATGTTTCCTTGTTAATTATGGAAAGAATAATTTATTTTCTGATAATTAATTTGATCGTTTTATAAGCAATCCCTGATCTATTTTTACTATGCACAGAATTACCTGTGCTTAACTTTTCTAAACTGAAGGTTTACTGATATTGTATTATTAACTTCCTGAATCTTCAAAATTCTCCTGCATTTGTGAATGCCAAGAAATGGATTTAGTAAATAACCTTTTTTATTGGTTCCGCTGAATATCTGCATTTATTGGTACTTCTCTGTGTTATCATTATGCAGAATTATGTCCTGCTATGACAGTTCCATGCTGGAAGCAATTGGAAACCATCAGTTTATTTGTTTATTTTTTCCTTCTGTATCATGAAGCACTGTTCACAATCTATTATCATCTGATTAGTCTTGTAATCCTACTTTCAGGGGCGTAGATTGGAGCTTACTGGATACATTGACTTGGCCTGTGTATTTAGTTCACTATCTCTCTGTAATGGGATATGTAGATGGTGCCGAGTGGAAAGGATTTTACTCCCACGCTCTGAAGGAGGACTATTACACTTTAACTGTTGGCAGGAAGCTTGTGATTTTGCAAATCTTGTGTGATGATGTTTTGGATACTGAAGAGCTAAGAGCAGAGATTGGCATGCGTGAGGAATTAGAAGTTGGAACTGATTCAGAGACAGGTGTAGCTGTTACACCTGTAAATCGACCTAGAAGGGTTCATCCAAGGAACTCCAAAACTTCTGCTTGCAAGGACCAAGAAGCAAGTGAGTTTATTGCTCAAAATCTTGAAACAAAGTCCTTTTGTAACTCTAGCGAATTGATTTCAAAAGCTCATGGACAAGATGATAGTTCTGAGTTGGATGAGGATAGTAATGGCGATGAATGCCGTCTGTGTGGCATGGATGGAACATTGCTTTGCTGTGATGGCTGCCCTGCATCTTATCATCCAAGATGTATTGGAGTGTGTAAAATGCTTATACCAGATGGGGCTTGGTATTGTCCTGAGTGTTCAATAAACAAAACGGAGCCAAAAGTTACTACAGGAACATCTCTAAAAGGAGTAGATGTATTTGGTATTGATGTCTATGGACAAGCCTTTGTTGCCTCTTGCAATCATTTACTTGTGTATGTTTCTTCCTCCTCAGTCCGATTCCCCTTTTCTGTCTACTTGGTTTTATGGTTGACATAAGAATTAAGAGTTTCTTCCCACATTGGCTTACGCTTAAACCTAAACTTTTATTTAACTACTGTTCTTTGTTGTTCCTTTAGTTCACTTTCCGTTAATATTCTTTGGTTGCAAATTTAATTGCAGGCTAAACGCTTCACTGAACTCAGATTCCTGTCTCAGATATTACAATCAGAGTGATATTCCAAATGTTCTCCTAGTACTTAAATCAAATGAGCAGTACATTTCTATTTATTCAGAAATATGCAAGGGAATTATAAAGTATTGGGAACTTCCTGCAGATATGCCTTCCCTTTGTGGCACATCTGTAATAGGTGAACAGAAAGAACAGGCTAAACCAGTCTTGCCACTATCAAATTCTTTGTTGGGCAATGAGGGCCGTAGTATTTCAGAGATGACTGAGAGTGAGGAAACTGTGAGTTGTGTCACTGCTAGTAGTTTAGGGACCATGGCACATATCAATACCTCATTGAATACGATTACAAATCTTGATCATGCTGATCGGCCTGGGAATGAAGGAGCTACAGAAGAGCAGGGTGGTCCTCCTCTGAAATCTATGGTTTCTAGGGAAAGTCGAAGGAAATCTAATATCTTTTCTGCTCCGTTAATTGACCACGCTGATCCATCAGATTTAATAAAGGAGGAGCCAACGGGAGCAATTCCTACATGCACATCAAGAAATACGGCTGGCCATCTGAAGGAACTTGCAAATGGTCTAGCTGTTGTGACAAAAGAAACAGTCCAGCCGAGAGAAACTTATGTTGGAACTGGTGATACAAATGGTTTCTTATACATGGGGTCTTCCTTCAAAAGTCAAGGATATATGAATAATTATCTGCATGGAGATTTTGCTGCATCTGCTGCTGCTAATATGACTGCTTTGTCATCTCAAGAAATCATGGTTCCAGAATCCCAGGCATCCGACCTCCGGAAATTGATTTCTGCTAATTTTTCACTACAAATAAAAGCATTCTCATCAACAGCCACACGCTTTTTCTGGCCTCACACTGAGAAGAAGCTGATTGAAGTCCCAAGGGAAAGGTGTACTTGGTGTCTTTCTTGTAAAGCTGCTGTTGTGAGCAAGAGAGGATGCCTCTTGAATGCAGCAGCTTCAAATGCCATAAAGGGTGCTGTGAAGATTCTTGCAGGACTTCGTCCATTAAAGAGTGCAGAGGGAACTCTTCCTGGTATAGCAACGTATATTATGTTGATGGAGGAGAGCTTAAGCGGTTTGACTGTTGGTCCCTTCCAAGCTGTTGCATTTAGGAAACGATGGCGTAAACAAGTAGAACAGGCGAACACTTTGAGTGCATTAAAGATTCTCTTACTTGAGGTAGAAACCCATATATTTCATGTCTCTAACATGTTTTATCATTTTTTATTTTTTATTATGCCTTTAAATATCTATTTATTTGATATTATTATTATTTATTATTAGTGCTATTATTCTTCTGAATCACCATTATTCAGCTTGAGTGGAGCACATAGCGATCTTCCTACCATTGAGTTAACCTAGCTGTTTTTAATGCTTATTTATGGGGTTTTTATGCTTGCATCCTTAATTATGGGCTTGTATCCTATTTTATTTCCAGAATGACTCTGGTTGCCTTTAGTCTTGAAATTTTTGTTGCATATCCAGTGTCTTGTAAGAAACTGTATATGCATGATGAGCTGAAATTTTTTGAAGGAAAAATGGAGAAAAATCACATAGAAGACATTAGGAAGGGGAAACTAAAATATGAATTTTAATGCTACATCAAATCCCTTTCATCTTCTACAAATTGTCTTCGTTAACAGGATAAGTTTACTAATGTCTCCGGCTAACTGTTGCTTGTAATAAAGTTGTTGGTTATTTTCTGGATTTGTTTCTTTAGATTCTGGCTTTTTATCTTATGAATTCTTCTTTCCATTTGCTGCACAAAAAATAATTGGTTATTTAACTGTGTGATTAATAAGCTGGGCAGGTACCATTCTGTGGAGAGAATTTTTCATTCGAAGAAATCCTTTGGTGATCTAAGTTCATATTTCTTGATTCTGTCATTTTTGTCAAGCAAGCAATACATTTCATGCATATCCATCTCATGTTTCTTTTGCAGCTCGAGGAAAATATTCGTCCAATAGCTCTTTCAGGTGACTGGCTTAAATTGGTTGATGGTTGGTCAACTGAATCTTCTGTCATTCAGAATGCAACACCTGCAGTTGGATCATCCCAGAAGCGTAAACCAGGGAAACGAGGAAGAAAACCAGCTGTTTTCAGTGAAGCTAATGCTGGTGATCGCCGGAATAGATCGGCTGATTTCACTTGGTGGCGAGGAAGTATGGTTTCAAAGCTCCTACTTCAGAAAGGGTCTCTGCCGCGGTCACTGTTGAAGAAAGCTGCTAGACAAGGTAATGAAATTACTCTTGTTCTTTTTCTGCAGAAAAATCGATTCTTGTTAGTTCATTTTGGTTACTGTCTTGTCCATTATAAGTGGAGGATGAGATTTAACTAAAATTTACAAGGTTATCAGGTGGTTCAAGAAAGATACCTGGCACTTATTATGCTGAAGGATCTGAGACCCCCAAAAGAAGTAGACAGCTCGTTTGGCGAGCTGCTGTTGAAATGAGCAAGAACTTTTCCCAGCTTGCACTACAGGTGTGATTGCTAAATAGACCTGCTATTCATTTTGTATAACCATGCCTGCCCGCCCTTGTCTCTAGAACTTCTGTGTCTGAAGCATTCAGGTCTTGGGTGAAATTTATTATGCTTGAGCTATTTTGACAATGAAGACAATCCTTAACCCATGAAATTGGCTTTTGCTATCAGGTCAGATACCTGGATTCTCATATTAGGTGGAATGATCTTGTTCGTCCTGAAATAAGTGTTCAGGATATGAAGGCTTTTCGAAATGCTTATGCACGTGATAAGAAAATTGTGGAGAATGAAATTAGATATAGTATTGCTTTTGAGGGCCAGAAGAATCCTCCTTCCCGTGTCATGAAGAATGTAACTGACGTACAGAAAAACCATGATGGGAAGGAGATATACTGGTTTCCGGAGACACGCATTCCTTTATATTTGATCAAAGAGTATGAAGAAAGCAATACAAAAGTTCTCTCGTCATCAGGCAAGAAGCCTGTGAATGCAGTAGCTAAATTGCGGCATCGTCAGTTGAGAGCTTCCCGTAAAGATGTATTTTCATATCTTGCACGAAAGAGGGATAAGAAGGAGATTGCAGAAAAGAGGGACAAGAAGGAGAAGCGTCACTGTTCTGTTTGTAGACTAGAAGTTTTACTAGGGTATATCTTTACGTATTTTTTTACCTTTTTACTCATGGATATTTTCTTTGGTTTTTTTTTTTTTCTCCATTAATGATATGAATCTCCGGTTAAATGCAGTTTGGGTGAAGAAGGAACAACTTTGAAGAAGACGAGGCATTCAACAAGAAGAAGAAAGGTGAAGTGCTGGTGTAGTGTTTGTCTAGGTACAAATTTGAGGAAGAGGAGGCAGCTGAGAAGAAGAAAAGCAGACAGAAGTGAGAAAGTAGGAACTAAGAAATCTAGAGGTCGACCTAGATCTAAAGCTTTAGGACAGAAGTCGAAGAAGAAACGATGAGGAAGCAGCAGCAGCAGACTGCCAACACAGGTGCAGAGCTTTTCTTTTTTTTCCTTTTCTCCTTTTATTTTGCTCTTTTTCCCGTCTTCCCTGCCCCCGGTTCCCAATCCGACAAGCGTCAAGGATTTTATTTTTAACCCTAAATTCTTCTGATGTCAATTTGTATTGTTGCATTGATACTGCAACAAGGTGTTGTTGATCAATGAAATTTATTCGATACAATAAGAAACCCCAAGTTACAGGAAATTATGTTCTGCACTTAAGGATTCTTTGGCTGTTTCTTTTAACACAGACTGAAGAAACATATAGTTATGTGAATGTGAATGTTTGAGGTACCATGTTTTAGATGAGGTGGCTGAGACTAACAAGCATTTGATTACTATCACAAATATACAGTTAGGACATGTCAAATACGTTTCTCTTGCATTTTTTTTCCCTGCCTAAAAAGTATGAGAATTTCTCACTTTTTATTATTATTATTATTTTATGGAAAATGGTTCAAATTAGTAGATTTTATTTAAGAATTTTCTCACTATTTCTATCGTTATTTAAGTAATAGTTAAGAATTTTCTCACTTGAAAGTACTATTTTTATTGTCATTTCTTATAAATACTTCTATTATCAATTAGGTAATTAATAGCATAGCAGTTTTTATTTAAGTGTGTATGAGTTCAAGATCTCAAAATCTCGATGCAAATATTCTACTCTAGTTGTGCTATTATTTTTTTTATTTTTTATTTTTTTACAATGAAGAGTATTAAGTGTCGTCTTTTTCTCTCTTTAGAGAACTCTCTCTCTTGAATTTCACACAATACATTGAGCTAGGACAGAACCCTTTCCATGATCGGAGTTGCCTCGACAGAGGCAGGCTCTTTCATGCTAGAAGAGGGTAGTATTTGCATCCGTGGATGTCGAAATGAGAGAAGCGCGGTAGAGGGGCGAGAACCTCATTGGTTATGAGCTACTACCCAAGCTTGGGGTGAGCAGCAAAGGCAATTTTTGGATATGGTACTGGAAGAAATGGAGAAACCCCTAAATTACATAGGGGAGGAGGACGAGGTTGAAGAAGAGGACTTAGCTTTTGGTTCGGTCTCGGGGAAACAGACATAACAAGGATTAGAAAACCTCTAACCCTGGCCAAAGACGGATCGGTGTTGCTGCGGCATTCGAACTTATAGAATCATGTATGTACTATGATAGGCTCAACGGACAAAGTTTAGATCCTTAAACGAGGTTATTGGAACAAGTTCCGACATTCTGTATTCAATACCAGCTTGAACTCCAAAGTACATTGTATGAACGTTCGATTTTTCAACCTCACACAATATATACACCTATAAGTAACGAACCCTGGGATTACCTACCAGGCCGTCCTATGCTACCCTAGTCGGTGAACCCCTCCTGATCCAACCGGTTAGGAAATAACCACTATCACGGAGTGATACGGAGTCAAATGCAATACCGTCCTCTGTCAACTGGATCCAAATCAAGAGTAAAACTACTGAGCATGTCGTTCGGAAGATGCCCTTGTACGAGCCACGCACAGTGCAAATCCTCTCGATATGTTTTAACGGTTTCCCACCGGTCGTTTCCACAAAAACTTCCTATTTCCCTTTTAATTTACGTTTTGTAATTTTCTAATACTTTCGAAGAGTAGTTAAAAATTCAAGTGATTGAAGTTGTTAAATATTGGAATACGTATGTAAGTTATTATTAAATAAAATCCCATGCAACCATTGTGCATTATGGCCAAATCAGGAATAAAAAAAATTTTTGAACCACTTTAGTAGCCTATTAAAAAAAAAGGGCTTTTAAAAGAAAAAAGGCTTCAAAAGACCCTCTCATGGAGGAATTCAGATCATTTATAATTTTTGGAGAAAGCACTAACAAAGGAGTATACGAAAATCTTAAGACCAGAAGAAATTTATTGGATGCTTTTGTCAAGAGAAAAATGGTTATTAGAATGGGAAAATAATACTAGTAGTTCCATATATTCATGGTAGCCAAACAGGTTAAAGAGCAAGATCCTAAAATTAAAGTCAAAGAAGGGTAATTGGATGGAAGATATTGATGAGATTAAATTGATTCCCAAACAATTATTATTACAAGGCCTTGTACAAAGCCAAAAACACCATTCTGGCAGACCCGAGGGAGGGACTATCGTTTTCCAACTCTTAAAAGAATAGAGTTGAAGTTGCTAGTCCAGTATGTCTCGGCCTTGGAAGTATTGGAGCCATTTCAAACTAGACAAGGGGCTTCGACTGGGGAATCTACTATCTCTCTATCTGTTTGTTTTGTGTATGTAAATTCTTTGTGGAGCTCCATCTTGCGGGAGAAATATGACAGTATTGGCTGGCAGGAGCTGGGAACAGAAAGGAAAACCACAAGCTTCCTTCATTTAGAAGGGATTGTATTCAATTCACCCTCTAAAGTCTAAACCTTTGGCTAATCATTTTCATTTTGTTTGGGAAATAGGGAATGTTTTGGTTTGTTACCACAAATATAATTACAAAAGATTTACATTTCAATCATGCAGAGGGTCCGCCCGCGACCCATTTACCAATTTGGCTAACTAAAAGACTCGGGCTACCCTCCCCAAGAAAAGCTATCATCTCTCTCTCTCTCAATTAATTATTTCATTTTAATTTTGATCAAGTATACAAATCATGGTGGCTATCATTTTAATTATGGCAAAATATACAAATGATGGGAACTGTTAAAATTTATAAAAGTATTTTAGAATAAATTTAAGGGTTAATAGTAAAATATTATCCTTAAATTAGGGAGTAAGAGTACTTTATCCTCTACACTTTACCCCTTATGACCAATAGTCAATGATCAATTTAAGTAAAATGTCAAAATTACCTTAATGTTAAGTCATATTTTGTTATAAAGTAACCCCTAAAGTTTGACATAAAAATCAATTTAATCTATACTATTATGCCTAATCTACAGTTGTAGTATGAAGTTTAAAATAATATCTTTTTAGTGTATATTCTTTAAAAATTAACTATTTAACTCAAAAAGTATTTATTTTCCTAAAAAATTAAATGGTTAGGATATGTCACTAATTTATTATAATAAATAATAAAAATATTAGTATTTTATTTAAAAAAAATTAGATTTTTCAGTTATTATTTTAATATTTTCCTTAAAACTATTATTTCACTATTGTTACAAGAAATTACTACAAATCTTAACGAGTTAAATTTTTTATTTAAAAATTCAATATACATATTTAAATTTTGACCAAATTTTATATTCGGTTTATAACTAAACATTTTATTTTTCATTGAATTAAATTTGAAATCGCCATGCTCTTTTCTTAAATAATTAATTTTTTCTAAAGTTAAATAATCAATGTTTAAAAAATATAGACTAAAAATATATATTATTCATAGAAATATTTTGCAATAAATTGTAACTATAAATTAGGGTAAGGACTAAAATAATTTTACATTAAACTTTATGAAGATATTTTACATCAAATCATAACTGGTATGAAGAATATTTTGGAAATTTTACTTAAATTGACCATTAACTAGTGATTTTAAAGGGTAAAGTGCATATTTTTTTAAGATTAAATGGTAAAGTACTCTTACCCCTAATTTTAAAGTGGTATTTTGCTATTAACCCTAAATTAAAAGAACTTCATTTTCGATAGTATTAATTTTTATCCATTTCTGTTAAATTTTCTTTCTCGCGAAAAGTGTTCCCTTGGTTATTTAATGATAGTATGTTAGTTTGACACTTTCACCTACACCTCACATCTCGGCACAGTGGAACGTGTAACCCGCTTGCTCTTCTATTCAACTACATTTGTTCCCCTAATCCATAGCCTAACAGAACGCAGCAGCGAGGGACAACCCGCCCATACAGCCAGCGGGGAGGATGGCACTACTGGCAAAGACCGTCTGGCGAAAACGCCGCAGGCGCGAAGCGTGGTAGGCCTGTGCCGGGGGAGCATAGAGGGGGAAAGGGAGCCCGGACGGTGGAAGAGCCAGGAGAAGCCGGGTCATTTGACGGAAATGGAAAGAACGAACGAAGCGGAGCGAAGTTATTAGAGAAGGCCCTATGGAGTGGAGTAAAGGGAAGTGCATGAATTCTTGGAAAAGAGGGAGCGATCCTATATAAAAGCAATAAAGCGAATTCTATGAATAGACAGAGTCAACGGTACGACAGAAAGCGCTGCCTACACACGAATCAGCTTCTGAGGTGGAGCAGTCTCAATTTCACTACAGGATTTGCGAATGAATGCTGGGCTGGGCCACCTCGAATGGCGTGAGCCGCATGCGGGGAGACCCGCACGTACGGTTTTTAGGGGGATCTGGTCAAAAGACCGGTCGGCGCCCACCCGACTAGAGGGACTGAGAAATTAATAGAGTACAAAACTTATCTTCAAGCTTTACCTTATTTTGATCGTTCAGAGGGCGATCGCTGGGTCACTCAATGAAGTCCTCCATTTCTTTCAGAGGTGCTGACCCGCAGCGAGGCAGAGATGACTAAGTGACATATGGAATATGGCAACGACAACAGCATGTCGTAGAAAGAGATAACAGGTGGAGCCAACGACCCACTAAGACTAACCTATCTACAACTACATCCCCGAGCGGCAGTCAAACGGGAGTGTGCATGTGACATGCTGGCAAAATGATAGGCCGGACAGAGGCTAGGGCTGCTTCCTTCCCAGCGCTTCCTTCCTTGTGTGTCGAAGATATAAAGCGAGTGCATCGGAAAAGAAGGGGAACTGGGTCGATCTATTCTATGGCGAAGCATCCAAAGCATAACTGTACACTCACATGATCTTTGCCGAGAGATAGGAACATTCGGTGGAACCGGTAAACTACACTTGCTTCTAAATAGATGTGTGGGACAGAGGGCTCATGGTACCTGCTGCCCACCCTTCCTCCTCTGCTTTGAGAACCGTGTGAACGGAGAGTGGGCAGAAGAGAAGGAGGTCCTCATACGGAGTTGCACACTTACTTGAGCAGTGCGGGAGACTGGGGAATGGGTCGAGTAAACTCTCCTGGGGCCGGAAAAATAACAGACGAAGCTTTACTTAGATAGGGCTTTGATTGGTATTGATTTTTTCTTAGTGATTGGAAAAGAGGGCGCCTGGGTATGTTATAGAAAGGGAAGGCGGAGGCATCGAATGGTGAAGAGAGGTGGCTCGGCAGGAAAGAAATGGGAAATCGTCAAGGATGACTTCGTTGTTGGTGAAACGAAGGGCGCCAAAAGGGCCAGTGATTCTCTGAGCCGGTCTGGATTTCCAACGCCTCGAGAAACTGGTCGAGATAGATGACATCACCCTTTCCCCTCTTCCTTACCGGGAGGGCAATCTTCTCTTATGGTCTTCACCTCCCGTCCGGCCCGGAAATAGAGAACCAAACCCCTTCTATTGCATAACCTAAAAAAGATAGAAACAAAGTACCCAAGTGGTTGCGGAATGATTCGCTTTGGTTACTGGCGAACGCTTCCAAAGGCGACCACTAGCCTTATCGCCCTTAGGCTGCCATTTTTCCAATCTTATTGAATAGCATGGCCCGGGGCTAAGATAATTCAAGTGGGAGAGCCGTGTTATGGGTGACCTTATTGCACAGTTCGGAGAGCACTCGTGTATGTGATGCAAGTGAACGTGTACGAAAAAGCTGTCGTAAAGTTTCGTTCTTCGTTCCGTCATTGCCCTATCTATGTTTCTATGATGGCCCAAGAATACGCTTATTCTTCAGCCGTAGAGAGACTTTTGAATTGCGAGGTACCATTACGAGTTCAATATATACGAGTGTTATTCCGTGAAATAACTCAAATTTCAAATCATTCACTTGCTTTAACTACTCATGCTATGGATGTGGGTGCATCAACTCCGTTCCTGTGGGCTTCAAAGGAGCGAGAGAAATTGTTGGAATTCTATGAAAGAGTTTCGGGAGCCAGGATGCATGCCAGTTTCATACGACCAGGTGGAGTGGCACAAGATCTGCCTCTTGGCTTATGTCGAGATATTGATTCCTCCACACAATAATTTGCTTCTCGTATCGACGAATTAGAAGAGATATCAACTGGCAACCGTATCTGGAAACAACAATTAGTGGATATTAGCATTGTCACTACACAACAAGCAAAGGATTGGGGATTCAGTGGTGTAATGTTAAGAGGTTCAGGAGTAAGCTGTGATTTACGAAGAGCAGCACCTTACGATGTTCATGACCAATCGGATCCTGACGTACCAGTAGGTACCAGAGGAGATTGCTATGATCGTTACTGTATTCGTATCGAAAAGATGCGACAAAGTGTTCGGATCATTGTGCAATGTCTTAATCAAATGCCTAGTGGCATGATCAAAGCCGATGATCGTAAGCTATGTCCTCCATCACGAAGTCGAATAAAACTATCCATGGAATCGTGCGCCATATGAAATGCAGAGCATCGCCGTTCTTAACCGAGACTCAGATTAAGCTCCGTCTCGGAACCTTGTGGGGTCAGGAGTAAAGCAACCCGAGGTTAGCGTATCTCGTTGAGCGTGGAGAAGCATTGGGAACCCTAATTTCTTTTTTTGGAGCCGTTTCTTTTCCCGTCCCCCCAGCCCGGCATAGCGCTTCGCTTTCGGTTCTTCGAAAGAATCCACTTCTTCATTGATCTGGGGGAAAAGGAAGCGTCTACCAGTTGGGAATCTAGACATCAAGTAAGTGGCTTGATGAGGATAACTAAGCTGACACGCCGGAGTTGGCTGCTGGCACAACAGGGTGGTGCCTTACCGCACCGCAGGCGGACGTGCACTAACGTTCGTGGTGGTGCTTCAGGATTCCAATATATTGCGTCCAAGATCAGAACGAGCTTGCCGGTGGACCACTGCCGTCCCATTCTTGAGTGAGCTGGAGCGCAGCCATCTTATCCACTGAACTAGCTAGAAGCTATCGCTTTGGGTCGAAGCACTAAAAGAAAAGGACCGGAAAACGCGGCGGCATAGGAACCACGGGACCCCCTACTAGTAAAGGGAAAGGGAAAAGGAAGTGCGCTCCTGCGCACCAGCTGAAAATGAAAAAGTCCTTTCCCTTTTTAATAATAAGGTAAGCTTCATAGCTCCACCTGGTAAAGAGGCTTTGATGCCCTTTGTATAGGTTGGGTTGCTGGATACGGGATCCTTGTAGTAGGCTGGATCAACATCCAGCCGAGAGAGGACAATCTTTAGAAACAACAGGTTGGGAAACCAAGAGAACGCTTCGCCTTTTCTTATCTGCTTTCTGCCCTAGGAGTAGGAGTAGCACAAAAAGAGGGATTAGTATTATTGACCCAATGATAAACCACTAACACCTTCCTCGTTGGGGCTTCGCGCAGTGGGAAAATGCTCTCGCGACGGGAAACCTTCCACTAGTTACAAAGCTGCAATAAGGTCAATAAGGTATCGAGGGGGCTATCACAGTCAGGTGCGACAAAATTACCCCTATTCCTATTTAGGGAGTTGAGGCAAAAAACGGCTTGATGAACCGTTCTGTTTGCCACGCACCGGCCCATTCACTTGCTTATCGTAGAGGCTGTAAGTACATAGTGCCCTGCAACTATGAATAGTATAGTGGGTTTGAAAGGCACTCTTGTCTTTCAACAAGTAGGCCACTTTTTTCGGAACGCGGTCCGAGATAACCGTAATCATATAGATATATATATCTTCGATGCTCTCATTTCGAAATGTCCGCTTCAACCGCTCTTTCACCTTCCAAAGAGCAAAGTTGGCTTGATGAGCTCAGATGAGGAACCGGAAGCAAGAAAACCAATAATATCTTTCTTGTCCTTCTACTTAAGGGGCAAAGAGAAGTGCTTTTGCTACTGAGAAAGCGAACGGTCAGCGCGAAAGTTCAAGATTTAGCCAAGCGTTAGCGAAGGTAGATTCTCATAGCAAGGCGCTTCGAGTTAGCGAAGCGTTGTAGTAGCGCCGAAGCCTTATGTGCTATAATGCTGAGCTAAGGACGCTCCGCCTTATCTATAGAAGCAGTCAACTAAGTTCTGAACGAATTAGCTCCTTGGTAATGGCTCAATCTATAGATAGAAAGCCCTATGATGGGAAACTACCACATTAGGTTTGGAGAGAGATAGGACCGGATATATAATAGAAGGAGCAGATGCAAGCTTTTTCTTTCAATAGCCGGCCAAATGACTACAGGATCATCGGTCTACTCTACCTCAATTCACTATTTCGAACCTTATACAGAAGGTTTTTCCGTACCAGCTTCTTCTACTTATACTGCAGTTGAAGCACCTAAAGGAGAATTTTACGTCCCTACCGTCGTAAAATCAGAGCACCTGGCTTTGCCCATTTACAAGGACTCGATTCTATGTCCAAACATCACATGCCAGCAGATGTGGTCACCATCATAGGTACTCAAGATATTGTGTCTAGAGAGGTGGATAGATAGGACTACTAGTTACTCGATCAGGACCCTAGCTTTATTGCGAGCCAAAAACCTTGATAGATTCCCCTTCCCCTTCTATCTTCAGTACTAGAGATGAACGAATTCCATACGCCCGAAATTATTTTTTTTTCTGTTGTTGTTGTTGGAATTTCATAAACGCGGAGCCAAAACGAGAACGAGTTCAGTCGAACAGCGTTTATAGTAAATAGAAGTTGGAAGAGCCCTTCGTTTCGTTTAGAGTTGTTTAAAACGAAAGGAGCCACCACAGCTGTATGCACCAAAATCCAATCATCAGCGAATCCTAGTTTGTAAGCCCCTTTATAGTAGAGATAGGGGAGGGCCATTCAAGAAATCGAATCTTTGAATCAAAAAAAAAAAGCGGAACAAAAGAAGCCCATGGAGAAGGACACAGCCCACAATAACTTGCAATGGACTATCAAAAAGGGCGAATTTTCTTAAAAAAAACAAACCTGATGATAAAGAGTCCACTACTCAGTTACGCACTTCGCTCGCTGCCGAAAATCAAACCAAAATGCAGCTGAAAGCAACGAATATAGAGCTCTGAAGGTGCCAGGTTCCTGCAGGAGAGGACTCTATCTCATGCCAATGGAAGCAGTTTCAAGGGATGAACATGCCCATCTGCCTTTCTGACTTACAGACTTGGTAAGATTGGATTTAAAATGGACTAAGGCTTTAATCTACTTATTAGTATTCTTTTTTTTCTCCATCCGTCTTGTCTTATTTCACTCACTGATCTCTGACGCTTGCTTATTATACAGGTACTTATGATCCTGTAGGTTAGGATTTTAGGAAAAGGGTGGAATCGCTTTTCTTTGATACTATTCTATTGTTGCGGCTTCTGGTTGTTCATGCTAAACTTTTCTAACACTCTGAGTAGCCCAATGGAAAATGCCTATTTATGAGTTATTGTCTTGCTCTCGCCACGTGAAAGGGGGGTTAAGGTAAGGCAGGAAAGACTGACGAGCAGCTATAACTCTTAATAAGTCATAGCATTCCCTGATCGTGGACCACCACCACCCTCTTTATATTCCCACTTCTGCGAGCCGATTGCCTGCAGCTTTTGGAGGGGATGAGAAATTGCCGTAGCGGCGAAGCCTACTAGTAGCAGCCCGGCCGCATATCAAGATGGAATATCCCACGTGGTAGTCTTAATCAACTATGCTCACACTGACCAGGAACTACTCATCTCGCGATTCCTTGCCATCTTTCTTCCTTTGAGAGACTATCCAATTTCACTGCAATCGTCATATACGCACACCACGGCCCTTGCCTCATCTACTTCATCTGAAGCCAAAGCCGACGGGGTGGGGTAGCGGGAACGGAACTTTGTAAAGCTGATCACTCCGTTCCTTTCTGCGCAGAAAGGAGAAATGCAAGCAAGCCAATTCAGTTATCTTTTCTTGGAAGTTTTCTTACAGCCCGACCAGTCCCAAGTTCTATATTACTAGTGCCAGTCAAGCAAGTCTGTTATAAAGGGAAAGCTATGAAGGTAGAGGTTTCAGGTTAAGCAGGGGAAAGCAGATAAGAATATGAACGACTATCCGCCTTTTACTTTTCTTCCTCTCGAACCAGTCTTTCTTTGAGGCATACGATCGGTCTATGCCAATTACTGTTGGAGGCCTAAGGCTTTTCTTATTTTAGAGCATTCCTTTATAGCCCAGTTAAGCATATGCAGAAAGGGCAAGCCTAGTCACTTCAAAGTGAGTGTGAACGTCTTATCCTATAGGCCTAAAGTAAATAGACGCAATATCCCTTCTTCTATAGAGCCTGTTTCGAGCTTATAGAATCTCCCAGACTGTATATAGCCCGCCGCATATTGTTTTTACTCCCATGGTGAATACCAATCCCTGTAATAAAAATGTTAATAAGAATGAAAGTACTAACAAGCTAACTTGGAACGCTCCCCTCTTCCCCTTTTTGTCGGGTTCGGGTTAAGCTCCGATTTAATGCTGTCCCGGTCCCCGAGGTAAGATTTATCTCATACTTAAACCCCTGGATTCATTCCTAAGGAATAGGGATCTTACAAGTGAGTGTGATCAAGACAGTTCAAGAAAGTGCTTATCTCATAGGATATAGCCAGCTGTGCCCTTTTAGTCTCTTTGCCCTTTCCCAGAGGTTTAGTTGTCTAGTGCCAGTGCCCTTAGATCAAGTTCCATTCCAGCAATTGGACCCTCTCTTACATCCCGGGGGACTTCCTTTAAAGTTCCCAGCTATCAAATTGCAGTCCTCGCTTATCTAATTGCGGAAGAAAGGTACCGAGCCAATGAGCCTTAGAAGGAAGAAGTATTGGCTCTTGTTACATTTGAAAATCGATTTTTCGTATCAGTCCTACGCTTACTACGAAGTGGAACTTTCAGATATTAAAAAAAAAAAAGAAAGAAGACTTTTAATAAGGAACGTACCGGGACTTCCATTCAGTTACCTTTGCTGTAGGTGCAGGCGCATACGAGCGACTAGGTCTCATAGGCGGGAAGCGGGTCTACCCCAATCCTGCAGGAATCGAACCTAGGAATTTGCCGCTCCAATAAGCGGAAGGATAACCTAATGGCGAAGCAATACCAGATGCTTCAAAGCAGCCGTTTGGAGATTGACAATGGAAGTTGTCTCTTCGCAGATGAAACCGTCAAAACAATCAATATAGAAAGACTAGTGCCATCTCCGCTTACTCTTGAAAGAAAGACAGGTGGCACCCACCTTTCACTATTATACTCGGGACTTCTTCTCTAGGCTATTCTATGGGGTGAATCTTCTGCTTACTCTTCTGCCTAATCTCTTTATAACGGGGATTTCCCCCTTTAACCCTCAAGCTAAGCTTATTTGCCCTTCTTTCAACTTATTCTAGAAAACTCTTCCCTAAATTTACTATTCTAGTTTTAAGGGAAGCCTTAACAGAAAGGAATTCCAGATCGGTTATTACATCTACGCTGACTCTACTAGAGGCTGATCCTAGGCTATAACTATTCTAGGGGCTAACTATTCTCTAGTTGGCTAGGCATTCTATTCTATAGTAGGGAAGGAAAGCCCTTTCTTCTTTTCTTAAAGCTAAAGCAGGAGCGGTACGACCTTCCTAAATAGATTAGGTTTTCCGTCTCTGTTTCTCCCGTTCTTTCTGTTGTTTAAACGAACTCCTATCCCCCGAGAAGAGGGGGTTTAACAAATCAAAAGTTTCTTCGTCCTTCTTTACTCCCTTGACAAGCTGCAAGGTGGATAAAGTGGGCACACTAGTTTTCACATTAAAACTTGGAATCATGCCTGGTCTTCCTTCATCCATGATGCCCAAGGTGCCCAAGTATGGCTTGTGTCCGGCTTTTAGTTCGAGTTTTCGATCTTAGGGTTGGGGTCCGTGGTCCTAGAGAGTGTGCCGTGCTTTCAAGGAATCGGGTTGAAGTCAAAGCATGATCTACAATTGGACTTGTCCACTCTATGTGAATTTCAGCCAATTCTTTCTTACCCGACCCCCACAGGAATCAGGAGAAAGAAGAAAGGACTTGGACTTAAAAAAGTCAATTTCGGCTCAGTGGACTCTATCTCTAGGATAAGCATTCGATTGGCCTACAAGAACAACAATCACCACAAGGCGCCTATTTCTTTGCTTTGAAATACTGTATTGTTCTCCCTTTAAGAAAGAAGGAAAGGATGGGAGACGCTCGAGGAGAACAATGCGATGTGGTTGGACGAGAGCATGGACACGGACGAACTTCGATCTGCAGAACCTATACCAGTGGAGAAGATGGAGAACGATCAGCTGCTAATGAGAACTCATCGGTCAAGTTACCTTGATGCATTGCCTCCATCAACTAACCTAGCAGGAAAAGAAAGAGGAGAAGAATAAAGCTGCCCTTCACTTTTATTCTAAGGCTATGCCATCCTAAGGTGATGTTAAATGGATAGATCTTATCAACATCCATGAATGATAAATCATAGATCGAACTGCCGAATAGGAAAAATTGGGTGCTATCATTATCATATAGCTTTGTATCGGCTAAGTTCACGAGTTGGAGATAAGCGGACTCGAACCGCTGACATCCGCCGCAGGGTAAACCACCGCCTCTCAGGTCCCCCGACTGATTTTACCATAGAGGCCAACGATAGACAATAACTCCCCCCCCCGAACACAGCTTACAACTTTCATCGTACTGTGCTTTCTTTCGAGAGATGTGGAAATTTGGGAATAGAATAAATAGGGATGAAGCTACTGCTATAGAATCTTCTGTAACAGACTATTCTCTAGGAGCGGATTCTTGTACTGATGAGTAAGAAAGTAGCTTCAAGCTAGGAGCTAAATCCCACATCGAAGAGCATGTCTTATGCATAGGGCTTAGTTGCATATGAATAAGTAAGCGATGCCATTGAAGAAGCTCTTAGAGGAGGAATTCTCTGTGTTATCGGAATCAGAGTACAAGCTGCTATCGAATAAGCGTAGAGGCGATGTTCACACGTCTTGGTGAAGAAGCTGTGATTGGTGCGGTTTTTGCTTCTTTCCATTCTTTCTTATCCCCAGGTAGGTCAGTGACTGAGAGACTCTGTGTTGAGGAAATAACCTTAGCTATTTCCGCTCTTGGGGGAATAACTGCAGTTGGTGCTTTAGTAGGGGCGTTATATTCTGTTTCAGAAAGAACTCTGAGTGAACAAGGCAAAGGCCTATCTTTTCTCAAGCTTGATTCGCAATAGCTATCAGTTCAAGCAGGAGAGTCCGTCTTTCTTTGTTAAATGGCCGAATTAGCGAATAGAAGGGATCAATCCCACATTCGGCTCAAGAGAAGCATTCGATCATCATATGTTTTTTTATTTTTTTACTTTTACCCATGATCGATCACTGCTGCAGTTTCCCGAACAAGCCCCTTCTCGTCTGCTTCGAAAGCTACGTCGAAAGGGAAGATAACAGAAGGAAGGCGGTGGCTAGGCTAGGTCCTTTAGTAGGAGACGATACGGGTACGGTTACCTTTCCTTTGAAATCCTCGCAGCGCGCTATACGCTAGCGCTTCTTTGGTAAGGGGATTGTTCTCTCGTATTGTTCTTCCTTATCGGCCCTGTGACAAAGCACGGGGCTTTCTTCTTTCTACTAATTTTTAAGTATTAAGATTTGGAAAAACGGAATCCGTTAGTTCGGGGGAAACTGAATCTGTTGGTTAGGCGTCTGCATCTGTATCTTCGGATCTTTCTTCATACGTTGGAGTTGGAACTACAGCCTCTGCCCTCCAGCACAAATCTTAAGCTTGATCGGTGTCATAGCCTGGGACCTTGCAAACACCCACCCATCGCCCGTCGGGCGTGGTCGTCGCGTGAAGGTCTTTGTTTTTATGTGCTGCTATGCGCTTTCTCGCTTGCCTATCTCTTTGCCTTTCGATTTCTATCTTTCTCTCAGTAAGCCTGCTTCGCTTCTCTAATCGCTAAGCCTTATACAGCTGGAGCGGTGCCCTTATAGGAGTCTGAACATCGATTTCTTATCTTTAAAGATGCTATTTCGGATTAGATCTTCAAGTCTTCACTTGATTCACCTGCAACGATACAAGACCGATCAGATGATATGTGCTTCCTTAGAAAAGTACATTAGCTTTTTTTACCCTATATTTCTATATAGAAAACGCATACTATATAAGTACTACACTTTAGACGATAAAAATATAAAAAGGTAGGTTCTCCGACCGTTTGGAGTGCTGGGGAAAGCCTCAGTCAAATCCAATTAAATACAGAACAAGAAAATGTAGGTTAATTCCATCAAAAAAGGAAGGCAATAGCACTAGCCTGCAAGCAAGGCTGCGAAGAATGCTGTCAAGAGGTTAGTCACCATTTCCTTCCACAGTTTCGTTAGCAGTGTACGGGACTCAGTCAACTAATTCAGAATAGTGACATTCTCCCCCTTATTAAAGGAGTCCGGGCTCGTCCTCGAGACCGAATTGATGGAAGGTTTGCTGCAACCATTCGAGAGGTTCCCAAGAAGCATCTTCTTCCATCGTACCAGGCTTCTCCGCGGTACTGATGTCCAACCTTTAGCAGTAGGAGATGATTTCCACCGGTAGCAGATCAAACTCCCATTCTATCTTTCCTAAGCACCTCACAACCTTATTATTGAGAACTGGTTGGCATTCAACCCCTTCCCCGGGGTATGTAGGATTTCTGATAAAACCCTTTGAAGGCCTTATTGGGGAGGTATTTCCTCGGAGCACGTCTTCAAAGACTTACTTTTTCTTTTACTCATCGTGCACATATGGCTAAGAGAAATGTGGGTGCTTGACTGACTCTTTATGACTAGTTCCTCCACTCCACCTTGGTCTCTAAAAGAAAGGGAAGAAACTTCAAAGAAAGCATTTCCTAAGAGGTCTATCCGAGCTCTAGAAGATCTTACCCCATTCCTGGGACAAGTAGTTTTGGCCAAGTCTTTCTACCTTCTCCTTATTCAAGAAAGTCCCAACTCGCTGATCTCTACTGATCTATTGACGGAGGGGTTGGCATATTATCACTGTCTGGGCTATTCCCTAAGACAGGGATGGGACCCGGAACGTATGCTAAAACATTATATCCATCTTGTCCGGAAAAGGCTTTGAGACTCTTTCATGCCCTTCTGCTAGTCCTAAGCGCTGGTGAAAAGGCACCAAATTCCTGAACCGGTACAGGAATAGTGGATCTGTCTGGGTCAGGTGTGCTTACTGGGTTTGCTAATCTAGAAGTCGTAAAAAGTTCCACACTCCCTACTCTTAAGTTGTTTAACGGCCTTTGATCAGATAAAGCTGTCCGGGAGATAGTTGTTCTTATTTGTCCCCCGTGGATTCCAATAATCTTCACTCTGACTCAAAGGTTGGGGATTTCCCGTCTTTGGCAAAGGGAGATGTGATACTTGGAGCGCTTGTTCATAGGGCACTTCCTCTGAGGTAAAGTACCTAATTATAACTTGTATCTGAGGAGCATCTTCTAACCTGTCCATCAACCGCTTATCTCAAGTCTGCTTCTTCCTTTCTGCCTACTGCTTCACTAACAGAAGGACTAGGAGGAGAACTTGGAGCTGAATCCGTGTCTGACTAATATGCTCTAGCTGTAATAACTTCCCCCGCAAGTTGTTACGAACCTTTTCTCGGCCTCTGATGCCCTCCTGCCCGGAACTAGTTTCGATGGAAGACCAGAAGACTTTTACGAACCTTGAGCTCTAAAGCTCTCCAACAGCTCTAACAATGAATGGAGACTTCCAATCGTTATGATGCCCTCCCGTCTGTAAAAGGATTTGAGCCACTCTCAGGTTAAAGGGATATTACACCTCTTCCCCTAGGAACTCTAAATGATTCACCCGGAAAACACATAGTAGATGCTGAGGGAGCTAAAGAGAGAGTAAGAGCCTAAGAGTTCCGATCCGCTGATTGGTAGATGGAAGTCTTTTCTCGAGGCCAAGACATATATGTGAACAATTTTATTTACCTACAAAAGAATATAATAAAAGGAAGGCGCAAGCCAGGCTATCGTCTTTTTCCACCAGGTTTGAAGATGCTCGACCGTAAAGGAAAGGAAGGACTTGTCCATGGCGAATGGTATCGTATATAAGATGACTGCCTCACTTAGGAGTGATCTGTTCGAAATCTCGTAAGAGAAGAAATATCGTAACTAATAATAGCGCAAAAGCCATAGCACGAAGCGTAGACGCAAAAGATCAATATTAGAGTGTTGAACGAAATACCTTCAGAGGTAGATTCATGAAAGGGAACTATCACTGCCTAGCGTCGAGAAAGGGCAGAAAGAACGGGTGCTATCATATAGTTAGGCCGACTTGCCTATATTAGAGAGGGGCCCTTTCCATGTTGAAATCTTCTATCGACTAAAATCTCTAGATTAAAGATGTTCACACCGTAGCTGAAGATGCCAGGTTTCGGCCCTTATTACAGTATTTACATTCTTCCCATAGCTAGAAGATGCTAATAAGACCGTAGGATAGTGCGCCCTTGCTTTATGCTCGCAGAATTTCCTATATTATTTCTTATTTGCTCCCAAGGAAATACCCACGCCGCTTCCGATTCGAACGATTTTCTCTTTAGATAGGGAAGCTTTCCAAGGATGGAATAGCCTACCGCTCTATATAGGTATAGTAATGCTATCTTTATCCCAACGAGTGGAATACCTGAAGCGAGAAGTAGAGTGTTCCCTTTTTTTAATTGGAAGCGGTGACAGACTGAAGGAATAAACTGAGACGTGCGACTAGTATAATACAGGAATAGTATCAATTCGTATAGGGTACACCCTTGCTTTTATTAAATATATCTCCCAGAGGAAGTCATACAATAGACGAAAGCACAAACCGGAGGAATAAAAGATGAGACGGTGGAAACGGAGACGAATGGGCGGTTGCAGCTAGTTTAAAGAGATACTAGGGAGGCGGGGGTTCATTTGAAAGGAAAGGTGTCTGAACCCGGGATGGGATTGGCTCTAAGAGAAGGTGCCAAGCTTCATATATGAATAATAATGATCCGCCGCGCCCTCCTAACAGACTTTCAGGTCTTCTCTGCCTTCATGACTTTCAGACTTCGGCGATGGATTGAATGATTGCCCGACCGAGATGGAGCTAGGTTTCAAGTGGTACATATCTTCTTTCAATGGGTTTGCAAGAGCCTATGCCTTTTAGAAAGGTTTGATCTCGCTGAAATTGTGGAGGACGATCTCCTCACTCAGCATTTAGGCTCGTCTTCTTTCTTCGATGATTGTGGGGGGATCTTGTCCCAGTACCAGCGGCTGTTGGGGCTGCAGCCGATCTTTGCTCACCAGCGTATTGGAGATCCTTTCTAGCCTTCTATTGAACTTCCCAGGCGGTCGTCTTGATTTAATTGAAAAGTATGCCTCTTGTTTCGCCATCTTCCTTCGATTCCTTCTTTTTAGGCCGATCCAACCTTCTTGCTTTTATCCCTTTGACCGGTTTAGTAAGGCCCAGGCCCCTATTCCTATTCCAGATAGCTTCAGTTGAAAGCTTCTTCGCGGCATCCCTGCTTCCTTCTTTATTTCTCCTTGAAAAAGGGTTCTTTCAGACGAGGTTATAGAACTTAGAGATCGAGGGCTGCGGTAGAGTCGACTTATCTGATTTTTATGTCCGGTTAGAGGGAAATGCCCTTCTTTAAACCCAAACCCGAAACAGATGGAAAGGAAGTACTCGTAATTCCCATAGGTAGACCACACGCAACCTTATTAGTATACATTTCAGGGCATCAATTCAATACTAAAGCCTAATTCTCGTAGGATAACTGAACTTTCCCGCGAAACCACAACTACGATCAGTCCTTGCCGTGTGAAGCTAGCCTGATAATCCCTCGACCATCTGAGGGCTTCTAGGGGCACTTGCTCAAAGAAAGAAGAAAGACATAGAAGAAATTCGAGAGCATCCCCACCCGAAATCAAGGCATGAATTCCTTTTGGTAAACCCCACACTTTAAAAGTCTTAATTGCTTTGAGGGGGCATCGAGATTGGACCAACCAAGCAATCAAACGGGGTCTCCATAACCAGTCAATAGAGCTTCTTCGGAAGCAAGACCCGCCAGAAGAGAACCTAGGTAACCAAGCCCCTCAGAGAGGAAAGGAGGCACTCGTCTTTAGATCTCGAAACTCTCCTTTAGAATGGAATGGTGGAAAGACACCAACCCCTAAGTCAAAGGCGCTGCTACCTAAACTAACCATGGAATGAGGGGCAGGTTCAGGCGCGAAGTGGCTTTGAGACCTTGGTATGTCTTTGGCATTGGCAAAGGACAAGGACGTTTGCGGAATAGATCTACTCCTTCCTCTTGCCTTTACTAAATGGACTCGAAAGGCTATCGAAAGAGCCGGGGTACGATACATTAATAATAGAATCAGGTTTTGGGCTGGCTACATAGATAGGGCGCTTTCTTCAAACCATTCCCCAGCTTGTGTCGATTCCTTGTAAGTATGTGTAGATTCTCGGAAGATTGGGCTTGGCTCCGAACCCGAACCTTGCTTTACTACCTGGTAGTCGAAAAAAAAAAAAAGAACTGGGAGAACTCTGATGGTGCAGGGCCGGTGAAGAAGTGCCTCAACGCGCCGCAGCCACTACTTTGACTCCTTTTATGCAATTATGAATTCCACATAACTTTCTCAATTCCAACGCAACTTATCCTTTTGGAGCTGATGTAACAAACTGCGCGAGCCTCCTAACGAAACCAACATAAATCCGATCCGAACAAAAAAAAAAAAAAAAAAAAAAAAAAAAAGGCAGTTTCATTATGGTGGTATACCAGCTGCCTGTTTTGGAACTTCCAGTTCCAATCGAAGCATATAGATCCGTAAATAGATTAGTATGTATAGCCACTTCAGTCGTGCTTGTCATTTCTCGAAAGTATCTTTTTTCTAGGAACATGGTCAACCAGAAATTATTATGTTTGTGATTCTTCATCCACCGATGCAGAAAATGATCAAGTTTTCCATTCTCATATGAGGCCGGAAAGTGGATTGGCAAGAGGTCGGCACGAAATGATTTATCATGCTCAAACATGAGCCGATCGTTCATTAGGGACGGTTTATAGATCATCAAATTCCCACAAATAGAATGAGAGGTGGGTCCGTGTAAATGATCGAGACCTCGCAAACAACAACATTCCTTCCCCATATGGAGTTCGGAACCCAAAGGCAATCGTTGAGTGAATAGTATCTTCTTTGTGTTAGTTGACCTAAGCCGCACCCTGACTGCGGGAATGGGGCTCGGCCTCCGAACCATACGTGGGACGAGTTTCTGCCTCATACAGCTCAGGCTGAAGACCGGGGGAAGTTTAGGAAAGATGGTGAAACCTAGCAGCTACCGGTCGGGGAGGGGATAAGCTTGCTTCGTCACATTATCCCCCCCAAAAAAATGACCCTGTAGCAGTAGCGCTTCGCCTTTTTCCTATTCCATTACGAGATAGGCGACTAATACTAATTGAATAAAATAAGTGAAGTAGTCGTTGTCTGACCAATCGGCTCGGAGACCAGACCGCCTGTGCCCGCCCATTTTGTCTCGTCCTAAATGGAATGGCTCTCTTAGTTACACTGCGGCCCGAACAAAGTCCCCACGTCTGTTTTTTTCCGCCCGCAACCCAAGAAGTTGGCTTTTCCAACACAATATTAGGGTTGTCCCCTTCATTCTATGCTGACCCCGGCCCGGGCTGGCTTTTTAGGAAGCTCGTTCCTACCGCGCTTACGGCCCGACTGGCCTGACAGCGGTAGTGGGAATTCTCCCGTTCCCTGGTCAAAGACTGGGATGCTTAAAGCCACTTCGCCAACTGGCGTTACCCGCGCTTTCGTGTCTCTCAGTGTGGTCAGCACTGGGTATTTCCGAGCAGCGAAGCTTACACCCATTCGCATTAGTTCATCCAAAGTTCCTTACCCTTATGCACGAATTATTGAATAAGCCATCTTCCTATCAAGATTAAGGAGTCCACTGAGCATCTCAGCGGCGGGATTGAATACCCGGATCGAATCAGAGTTCACGCCGCCCGCCCTGAACAAATAGGAGGCGTGGGCCATAGGTCGCACATAAGCCGCCGGGTCGCACGACAGAAGAACACCCAACATAAAGATGCACACTCCTCCATGTGAAATATTTATCTTGATTGGAGCTTTTTGCTAGTAGTCGTGACCAATAGCCATCAGCTGTCGTATTGTTGGTAAAGTGAAAGCTTCAAGCCCAACTTCTGGTGGCACACCCTTCACACAAACACCACCCGACGAAAGAGGGACGAGGAAAGCTACACGCCCAAAACCTTCGACCTTTCTTTCTAAAGGGGGTGCTCGGGACACCTCATCTTGTCATTTCGTCGCTGCTCATTCTCGTTAATTTGGCCTTTCCTTCTCTGTGTCCGCTCACGCTTCGCTGACCTATCGCGTGCTAAAAAGAAGAAAGTACGAAAGAATAGTAATCAGAGCATACCGCAGAAAGATTCGAAATATGAGAAGTCCCTCTTGGATTCGAGAAGAAGGAAATGAAGAACGGGAACGAAACGAAATAAGGCGTTTCTAGCTTGAGTTTCGGATGAGCTTCTCCCAATTATGTCTGGTAATAGAATAGGGCGGTTTGCTCTGACCAAGACTCCACTTTTTGCTCCGTCCGTGGAGCGTATGAATTTCCTTGAATGTAGATAGACCAAAAGAGGGAATGAAGGGATAGGAATAGGAATTATAGTACCATTGGAAGAAGGGGCACCTGTGGGAACATCTCTACTGACGAACCATTTCAATAGGACGGGTGCTGCCGTGCCACGAGGCACAACCATGAAAGTAATAAAAAAGAAAAAGTTATGTAATTGGATCATCTGTTCTATTCGTTCTAGTTTTGCTTCTTTAGAGAAGATGAGAGGCTAAAAATGAAAGTGTTCGCAACACATACCGAAAGGATACCAATTAAGCCGACCATTAATGACTAGTTCGAACACCTAACGCAGGGTCATGAAAACTAATATACTGTATTTACATTTACCCTTCCTTGCAAAAAACAAAAAAAATTCAAATAGGTAGGTGGGTTTAATAGATTTTGTCGAAATGAGGCATCGTCGAAATCGGCAAAAAATCGCCGGTAGACAAACGAGTTCGCCCCATTCAGTTGCAGGTCGCGTACATAAGCTTGTAGAGTTGCCTCTATAAAAATATCTCGGAGAAAGCCATGCCGCATTCTCTCAATAGATGAGATTTCATGCTCGAGGAAATCAAAAGCCCCCTTCCGAAAATCTTTATAGGGGGAAATAGAAAGGATGTCACTAATGCTTTGTTCATTGATCATTAGATCAAATAAGGAATGTTGTAGAGAGATTTTTATTCGCATTATGTGTACTTCAAAAATCTCTCTACTTAGGGATGAATGATAGTGCCTTGGATTCATTGAAGTATTAAGATTTTTCCTGACCAATTGCTCATACTCGCCGGGGTTGAGCTGAGGCGGAAGCTCATAAACTATCTCCGACTCAAGGCTCTGTATCCGGGAAAAGAGTTCTAGCTGTGCTTTGGGTTCGACTAGTAGCAAGATCGTCCATTGTGGGGGAAAGATTCTAAAAGATCTCGAGCGAAGCAAGAGGGAAGAAGACGCTCGAGCGAAGTGAGAGGAAAGGAGCAAAGGACGCCGACTTCAAATGAATCTTCGGTCCAGCCTGAGCTTGAGGAATTGAAGGCTAAGCAAAGACTGTTTACGTCCAGCACTATGTCAAAGTGACCAAAAAGAACAAGGAGCGAGTGGGCAGAGACAGAAGGTCTATCCTCTAAGGCAGACAATTCAGTGACATAAGTGGTCTCCGTCTATAAGCATCTGATGAAGCAAAAGCCTAGTTCTCGGTAAAGCAAGCTCTCGCCTCAGGGAATCAAAGGGATCCGTTCCTTTTCCTATTCTCTTTCTGTGGTCTGGGACGGGAAAAGAAATGCTAGAAGAGTTGGAGCCCTTCTTATTCAAGTCAGCTTTTTAGCTAAGCTCTTCTATTCTATAATAAATGAGTTCTCTAGGCAAGGCTTTCTAGGCTCCCTCGCTACCTACGAGCCAAAAAATGGAGGTATCCACGGAAGGAACAAAACTTCTTCGAAAATAACATCTTCTTCAGTGATAGCGAACTCTTCAAAACCAGACGATGAGTTGTGGGTCCTCTTATGATCTGTCTTATTTTTTTACTCTCTATGATCTCCTGCGTGTGGTACTAATCGGTCTGTTCTATCTCTATTCTATTATCTTATGTGATTCGTACAATCAAACTTCTTTTGAGGGTAGCTTCCTTCTTTCAATGAGGATTCTTCTAGCAGCAAAAGAAGAAAACTGCTACTATTTAAGTCCAATCCTGCTTCTATAAATAGTTATAGGCTGCATTAATTCAATTCAATCAAATCCTTTCTTTTCGAATTGACTTAGATGATATTCGAAATTCCTGGCCCTCTCTCGAGTAACTTAGGACCCTGGGAACCAAGCTTAGAGGTAGTACTTACGCGAAGCACGTCTGACTAAGAAATGTAAGCTATTACTGCGTCGGAAAGACAAGCTTTGGCTCGACAAGCTTGATCCCTGATGAGCGTAGAAACAAGGGTTTCGGCTCATGTTTGGGCCGGGGGATAGGGCGGTACTCCCGTTTTTCAAGCTACAAAATTTCTTTTTGACCAATCCGCTTCAGCTGGTGGAGAAACCAAACCAACATGGAATTACACCTTTTTGAGCTAGTCCAGATTGCTTTGATAAAGATTTACCATTTCTGTGTACGAATATCCCTCTGGAAAAGACACTTTTCGCCTCTACGTAAACAATATGTGATCAAAAATATCATATAGTTAGTTTCGTTTGGGATACTGAAACCCAACCTTTCAGGTGCACAAATTAGCTCTTCAAAAAGTAGTTCCATGAGTGCTTTTTCCCCGGTAAAGTCGCTGCCCACTTGGGGAATTTCCCGCTTAAAAGCATTTCACTAATGATCACATGGGGTACTTCTAGCATTACAAACTTTTCAAAGTATGATATGTGGAACCAACATCTCGATGATAAGTGTCATAGCTGGGATTTTCTCTGAATGATAAGTCTCGCATCTTGGCATTCCGCCTGTGGCTAATAATTCAATTGAGAAAGTTCCTTTATGATGATATACCGCGCACTGACGTTGGCCAGCGGATGGCTTTTTAGTGTTATTTCGATTTTGTATGCAATGAAGGAAGGCTCGTAGGGGAAATCCCAAACAATGGATATAGGATTCGGCCAATGGTGCTCTTTGAAGCTTTCTTTCTAAGGAACCAAGAGAGGTGGCCAAACCAACCCAAGCTATAGAGATGTTCCACAAATACTTGAAGTTCTGTTCCGAGTGCACTAAGAATTATTATGTATATATAGGTAGCCATATGTGTTAATAGATCTTCTTCTATATTAGTAGTAGCAGTAGTGGGTTTCTTAGGTTAGGTTAGATTTAGTTTCTTCTTTATTAGATTAGAAGGATAAGCACGGTTATTGCTATTTGTCCCAACATTCAGCCAAAGTAGGCCTCATTATAAGTAGTTAACGAAGGCCATTTGATGTCTATAAGTGGATAGATGCCCGCTCCTTGGGTATGCTTTCAAAAGGGCTGTTTTCATGCGTGCTGGTGTTCGTGGTCTCTTGGTTTTTCTGTTCTCGTGGGGATTGGCGCATCTACAAGTTGAGAGTGTGCTCGGGCAAGTGGGCTAACCAGAACTACTAGTAACGTACTAACGGGATTTGCCTGCAATAGGAGTAGGGGGAATGGAACTCTTGTTTGAGAACTTTAGCTATGGACTTAGGTTAGCTAGCTTAGCTTATCCTATGGCTATTTTGATTAAGGAACTAGGTTAATGCGAAGACAAAGAATAAGAATGGATAGGGGGGGATGGCAGAAGCGAAGTGAAACTATGAAAAGACTCATTCCTTTGATCACCATCTACGCCTGTATGACCTTCTGTTTTCATTCAGTCGTGGTCGCCTCAATCCCTATCTCAAGGGCATTACCTAGGGCCCCCTTTAGGGAGAAGAAAAGGGTAGGGATGACAGGATCATAGCTATCAACCAAGGAGTTGTTGATTCGGAAAGATTATCTAGAAAGTTTAGGAATGGATTTTTCTTCCTTTAGATCCTCCTTTGTTGGATCAGATTCTTGGTATCTCAGGAAAAGATAAATACCAAAAGCGCGAAGAGGATTGTACCATCAACTACGAGCGTAGCACTTAAAGTCTCAGCACCTCGTTGAAATAGATATCAAAAAAATCCTATTATTAT